>JAVJGJ010000001.1:108361548-108410322 GCA_035590215.1 Microhierax caerulescens | reverse complement strand
GAGCGGGCCGAGGCGGCCGAGGCTCAGCGGAGCCCCGGAGCGCGGCCCCCACCGCCGCCGGCAGCGGTGGAGCGGAGCGCGGCCGGACCGGGGCTGTGGTACGAGAAGGCGGCGGCCGGTGACAGGAGGCTGGGGTGAGGCTGGGCACGGGGGGAGGCTGGGCACGGGCACGGGGGGCTGCCCCACGCTGAGACCCCCGCAGAGCCGCCCGCTGTCACAGCTGCGGAGTTGGGGGCAAATTCCAGCATTTGGGGGGCTGGGCTGAGGCTCGTACCGGTACCGGCCCCGCCAGCCGGGCTGCGGGCACCCGGGCACGCTGAGGGAAAGCCTGGGTGGCTGGCCACCGTCAGGCCGAAGGCCTTGTTGGCGTCACGGCTGTTTTCTCTCCATTAATTTCTCCACAGAAAAGTGGTGACCATCGCCAAGTCGAAGAAGTTTCGGGACCACCACGGGAAGGTCCTGCTGGAGGGTCACAGGCTGATCAGGGACGCCCTGGAGGCAGGAGCTGTGCTGCAGTCTCTCTTCTTCAGCACTGTGGGGCAGCTGAATGAGCTGCCCCAGGCAAAGCTGAAACGAGCCAACTTAATTAAGGTGAAATTTGAAGATATTAAGAGCTGGTCTGACCTCATAACTCCTCAGGGGCTGATAGGTAAGCTGCCTTGAGAGCAGTTACAATGCTGCTCAAAGGGAAACCTATTTCACACTTAGTAAGCAGATAACGATTCTCTATAACCTTCCCCTAGATGTTCTGGCTGTGTGTCGAGGGGTATAATTTGAGAGAATTCCCTTTTATTTGTCCTGCTGCAGTAACTGTGAAAGTGGCTTCTAGAGTGCATTGAAGGTGCCAATGCTCATCTTGAATAGCACGATGCTCCGGCTCTGCTGGGGGACAGTTCTCCTTGTAAAGCGACAAACTCTTCTCAAACTTCTTTTAAGTGGTGCTTTTCTGAATGCTTTCTGCAGCACATCTGTAGTGAGATTTGGGCCAACTAAATCAGAGAGCGCTTTCTCCTTGGGGTGTGTTAGGCAGAAGCCTGTCAGCACTTTGTCTCCTCAGGGGTCTTTTCCAAGCCTGACCATGCCAAGATGTCTTACCCTGTTGCTCAGCTAACCAGCTCCTTGCCACTGCTCCTCATCTGCGACAACATCCGAGATCCGGGAAACCTGGGAACTATTCTGAGATCTGCAGCAGGAGCGGGCTGTGAGAAAGTGTTGCTCACCAAAGGTAACAGACCTTCCCTGGAGAAAAAACAGTTTAGTTTCAGTAGTTTGGGGGTAAGGCAGGGAGTAAGAGGCTCTTGAAGATGTTGTTCCCATGAGTGTGTAAGTGGTGCCCAGCACAGCCATGACTGGGTACAGGAACAGTGAGTGAGAATTCCATTTTTGTGGGGGCTGCTGCACTGTCACTGTTTTCCCCCCTTCCATTTCAGGCTGTGTGGATCCATGGGAGCCAAAGGTTCTCCGTGCAGGCATGGGGGCTCACTTCCGTCTGCCCATTGTTGCCAACCTGGACTGGGAATCTGTTCCCAAAAACCTTCCTGCTGGCATCCGGGTCTGCGTGGCCGACAACAAAGACCCAAGCGCTCAGGCTGAGGCCATGCCTATGCCGAGAGGAGCTGGCAGGGATGGTTCTGCTCCCCACAACCCAAAGGCTCCTGTGAAATCCAAACCCGAGGCTGCACCTGAGTGTGAGGATGAGGAGGGAACAGCAGGTGTCTGCATCCCAGAGGTGGCTGCACAGTATTACTACGAGAACTGGACGCAGACTCCAGTGGCTGTGGTGATTGGCGGAGAGACCCACGGTGTGAGTCCAGACGCAGTTCACCTTGCTGCCAGCACAGGGGGGAAGAGACTGGTCATTCCCGTGGTGCCAGGCATGGACAGCTTGAATTCCGCTATTGCTGCTGGCATTGTGCTGTTTGAGGGGAAGAGGCAGTTGCAGTGGAAGCACAAGCAGGAAGATGAGAGGCAGAAGTTCCCTGTAGTGGGCTAAACTGCTGAGGTTCGGGTTACTGAAGAAGCGTCTCGTCCCCTTGGTGTGCTATAGAGTTAATAAAAGAGCAGCTCGGGCTGTTTGGTTTGCATTAAATGAGTATCAAACAGCTCTTGATGGTGCTGGAGCTGTGCCTCGGCGAGTGTGTGACTCCCAGGCAAGCCTGCGGGGTGCTCCGGCCGCACGGTGATGCTAGTGAGAAAGGAAAAGCCAGCTGGTGAGAGCCCTCGCCTCTCCGGCTGCCTGGCTTTTCTCACTCTCTCACCCAGCAGATCTGGGGAGGCCTTGGATACCTCGCTGTGGGGTCAGGGTGCGGCTGCTGCAGCAGGGTTTGCGCTGGCCCAGCCAGGGTGCTGCTGACAGCATGTGTCCTTCCTCTGGCAGTGCAGGGGCTGCGTGGCCTGGCCGCTGCTAGTGGTTTTTGGGGTCAGAAAGGCTAAAGCAGAGTTTGCTTACCCAAACCAGTGATGAAAGCAGCAAGCCACCTCTGCTGCAGGTGCCTGCTGCACACCGGGCTGGCCGCAGCTTGGGGTCTCTGAGCTCTGGCATTTGCGACTGCTGCTGCTAGGAGGTGGCAGGGTCTGTCCCTGTGCAGCCCCCTTGGCACCTCTCGCTCCGGCAGCCGGGCCTTGGCACGGATGAGTTATGAATCAGGAGGGGAAGGGTGGAAAAGGAGCTGTGGGCACCACCGCTTGCTGCGGCTGTCCATCTGAGGGGTGCTGGGCCCCAGGGAAGGAGAGTGCCAGGCCTGCCTGTGCCTTCCTGAGGGTAACAGCTCTGCTTGCAACAGCTCACCTCCGTGGGACTGGGATGTGCCACACAGCCCTGATCACGCTGGAGGCTCCCACCCAGGCTGCACAATGCTCTCCGCATTGCTGGCAGCTGCATGTTGATGGACGGGTCCTGCGGCTGTGCTGGCTGCCACCCGCCTTGCTGTGCGTTTAAAAATGCCTCCTCTATGCTGGCTGCCAGTCGCACAACCAGCAACTTAGTGCCAGCCCACTCTGCTGGCTCCAGTTTTATGTTACTACATTGAAATGGGTTATATCTTCTGCTCCAGAAATACCCAGAGATGGAGGTTCAGCCTCTTCCATGCCAAAGCCCCCCTATCTCAGCGGCACGCCACACTGCCCAGGCTGGGGGTGTACTGTGCAGTCAGACAGCAGCATTACCTTGAGCCTGAAATTGCTCCTGCCAAGCAGTTCCATCTCGAGAGGCCAGTTCCAGCACCAGTCTCATCAAATCGACCCAGAATGACCCAGTTCTCAGGCAGAAAATTGCTGCTTTGCTCCAGTTCCTACAGAGCACCTACCAGAGTGTTTGTGACTGTGCTGAGCACCTTGCTGGGAGCCTGAATCACAACATCCAGAGTGGAAACACATTCTCCCTCTCAGCTGCTGCTGCATGACCAAACGCTACAGACCCCCCAGTTTATCAAACCACAAACCCATTGCAATTGCCCCCAAACCAGCAGGCACCCACTGAGCACAGGCAGCGCGTGTGCCTGGTGATGGTGGAGGCAACTGCTCAGCCTCTTCCACTGGCTGAAGTCTCTCCTGCTCACTGCAGGAGCCCTTAACCCTGCAGTAGAAGGTAACTCGCTCAGAAGTTGATTTCCTCAAAAATCTCCAGTAAAGGGGCTAAGAGTTAATTTAGGGTTGATTTAGGGTAGGTTTCTTGCAGCCCAGTGCCCAGGGAGGTGCAGCAAGCCACAGCTCCCAACGCTGCCGCTGTCCTGCTCGGGCCAGCTCCTGCCCCTGGCTCAGCCACACGTGGCACCCACCAGCTGCTCCTGCCCTCCCCAGCACAGGGACAGGCGAGCTGGGCAGCACTGCTGTCCCTCCGGCAGCTCACCCATCACTCAGCTGCCCCTCCAAGAGCTCACCCATCAGTCAGCTGCCCCTCCAACAGCTCACCCATCAGTTGTCACTGCTGGACACAAGAACCTCCAAGATGTGCAAAACCCAGAGCAGATTTATACAGTTCCTGCCTTGCAGAGCTGGCGGCTTTTCCCAGCTCCTGCCAGGGGGGGTTGCTGCTGCTGCAGTGATTAAAAGGGGTCAGGCCATAGTCCTGCCACTGCTGACGACCGAGCTGAAAGGGAAAATCAGGCAGTAGCTTGCACAACACCCGCTATGCAGCGTAAGCCTCTGGGACACTGCCCTCCTGGGGATGCTCAGCCACTGCAGCACCGGGCAAGAGCCACTGGGGACCCTCAGCTGGGGAGGGCTGAGCAGAGCCCATGGGGCGGGTGGGTGCAGAGTGGGGCAGCAAGGCCATGCTCCCCCCACCGTGGCATCTCTGAACAGCTCATGGAGTCACCATCCCTGAGTAAGCACTAGGGCCTTGGTGCAGCAGATGCCAACCTGCCACATGGGGTACGGGTGACTGAGGCACTCCAGGGACCAGGGATAGCAGGTGGGGAGCAGCCCACTGGCTGGGGGAGAGGCACTGCATGCGGCACCAACCCCCCCGGCCCCAGGACGAGCCAGCCACAGGCAAGTCCGTGCTACACCACACGATCCCAGCTCAGCCACCACAGCGCTGAGAGCTGCCAGCACCAACACCTACCCACGGGGTCTGGCTGGGGGGCTCCTCTTCCACACTGGTCCCAGGTAGGCTCCCTCTCCCCAACAGCGGGACACTGCAACCGGCACCTCCAGGGACACGGTTATTGTAACAGTTTTATTACAAAGTTCCAATCACCATGTACAGTTTTTACAATGTCACTTTTCGGGGGCTCAGCTGTGCTGTTTGGGTTGGGGAGGGATTTTTTTTGTTGTTGGGGTTTTTTTTTTTGGTTTATTTTTTAAAGAACAGCACCATTAATGTTGGGTTTGGGACACACCTACAAAAAACAGCTCAATCAACTAACATAGAGGGGAGAAGACAATTCATACCAGAGAGAGGGGTGAGAGGGGATGGGGAGAGCACAAGGGAGAGACGAGAGAGGTGAGGGCAGCCTGGTGGTGGTCCTCCTCCTGGCTCAGAGAGGGAGGGAAGGAGGGAATACCCACCTGTCCCAGGTGGATGGACCCTGGCACGCACAGCCAGCGCCACCTAAGGCTGTCGGTGCTTGGGGTGGGAGGTGGGAAGCCCACCCAGAAAGGTCTCACCCCCAGGAGGAAGAGCCTGGCTGTGCCGTGGTCTTTCAGAGGTTGTCAGCAGTTAAGACTTTGTCTTGGCCTCGTCAGGGCACTTGCGTGGGAAAGAAGGATGGGCCAGGGGTGAAGTGGACAGTTTCCTTATTGCTTCCTTAAAGTCATGTAGTCAGCAGGGGTGGTAGGAAAGAAAAGATGGGGGAGAAGGAAAATAAAAGAGCCCCAGAACCCCATCCACTGCCTGATGCATACGCTGGGAAGAACACCATGCAAAAAGATTTGCCTGCTAGCTAGTGTCGTGTATAAAGTAACGATACGGTAACAGTTCTGGCCTGGTTATTAGAGAATATACCACCATGAAGCACAAGCGAAGTCTCCAAACGCCAACAACTCCCTGCTGAAAGTGCATCTCAAGGAGTTTGCTTAGGAGAAGGATCCACTGCGTAAAACAAGGCACCACAAGAAGGTTGGATACTGGGTTGGGCGTGAGGACACGCTGGAGAATCCACAAGCGGCGGAAGAGAGACCTAGTTTTAAATAATGTCTGTTGGCGCAAAAGCCCCCTTAGATGGGCTCGGGTTTTAGCTTGTCTGCTAGAAAGTCGCTGACAAAGGCTTCCACGATTTCGGGTGTGATCTCCTCCACATCCATCACATACTTGGCTCGGGCTGACATGTCCAGGATGGTGAGCAGGGGCGCAGCCTCGGGCAGGTTGGTGTAATCCCGCAGGGAGTCGGTCATGTCATCCTGGAGACCAAACCGAGAGGGAGAGAGAAGTCACTGGCCCAGCCAGCACACCAGGAGCAGTTTGCTGCTTCCTCACCCGTGGTCCAGCCTGGAAGTATCTCCCAAGGGACCGGGCCTTGCACCAGCACTGCAGGACCACAAGCATAGCAGGCAGCACCCACCTTGCTGCCTGCTCTGCCCATGGTCTGTGTCAAAACCAAACCAGGCTGATTTATCCCAGGCTGGGATGGGACCAGGTGCTCCTCCAACCCCTTCCATGAAGGGAACAGTTCCCAGCACCTCCAGACTGAGCCACTGTCCCAGGCCACCCCGGAGCCTCTAGGGCATGAGTGATTTTGGCATCCACAGCTCAGGAGCTGGGAACAAGTGCTGAACGTGGGGACTTGCCAGCCGTCTGCCAACGCAGCCACGGCCTCACTGCTCACCAGGGGTGGATGCCAAAGGCACCTGGGTGCATGCCTGGAGCAAACCAGGAAACGGATGGGATGAAGAGCTGTGCTTTGAGCCAATGCTGAGACCCCACCAGCATATCCATGTGTCTGAGGGCAGGCGAAGAGCCACAGGGCTGCCGAGCAGCAGGCTGCTTGCAGTAGGAGCGGGCTGCCCTCCCTTCAGCACAGCACAGCTCTGGGCAGAGGGAAGAATTTGTCTCCACCAACGCTTTGCAATGCAAAAAAGCCAGCGGTGGGGCAATTCACCTCCCACTCCCAGCCACGCTCACCACACGTGGCAGCTGAAACCAGGCGTTCCTCTGTGGACCTTTCCAAGGGCAGTAACAGAAATCAATCAATCTGGTTAGCGGCTGGTGGCTGCGCAGCATGTGACGGCAGCGGCTGGCAGGGTAACTCCTGTCGCGCCTCCCCTTCCATTGCAGGGGTTTCTGGCGCAGTCGGACCACGTGGCAGGGAAGGGTGAGCAGGGCTGGGCCCACCACCTCAGGACTGGGGTGCTCAGCTGCCCTCCACCCTTCCCACCTCCCAGCACAGGTGTTGGGATGCCTCTCCTTTATCTGATCGCCACAAAGGGACCAAAGAACATTTTTAATCAATGCAAAACCAGCCTAGACGGCGCTGGGAGAGGAATGGGAGGTGCCTGCTCCAGCCATGGCTGGGCTGCTTTGTGCATGGGGGCTGGCGGAGACCCGAGGCCAGTGCTCCCGGCTATTGAGGTGACGGATGAATGGGACGTGCTGGACGCTCCCCATTCTTCAGCGTGGCCGCCACAGGGACATTGGGAGCTGGATGAATAGCAGCAATGTTTCAGCTACAGCCGGCAAGCGGGAGAAAAATGCTTTGCAGGCTCTGGGGGAGGGGGGGCAGGTCCTGGACCCTCCCAAAATAGCCTTTCCAACAAGGAGCTTATTCAGGGGCGTGGGGCTGAGCAGGGATGCTCAGAGACCCGTTAGAGCGGTGGGAGCAGGAGTGCCTGCCCAGAGGGGGCCGACTCGGCTGTGGNNNNCAGTGGAGGGGGGCTTGCCTGGCGGGGGGGGCAGGGTGCGGTGGTGAGGACCCTTTTGTGTGCAGGGCGGCTCCGGAGGGCCCCACTCACGGCACACTGCGGCTGTGACGTGAGCGTGCAGGGACAGAGCAGGCGCATGGCCATGCAGTGGCTGTCACCTGCCCAGGCCCTGAGCAGCGCCTTGAGAGAACTGCAGGCCTGGGGAGGGGCTGGCAGCTTTTCTGACCCTTATGCAAAACCTTCCTCATTTGCAAGCCAGCAGCAGGGCAAAGCACCTGAAGCCCCGTTCCTCATTTTCTCCAGCAGAGAAAATTTCTCCCCGGCTCTGAGCACCACAGCCTGCACGTGCCCCAAATACCATCCCAGCCACCACCAGTGTGGCCAGCTCAGGAAAGAACCCTCATTTCACAAGGGGACAGGCAAGCAGTGACATGTCCCGCCAAGACCCAGGGTCCGGCAGAGCGGAGCTGGGATGCCCATGCTGCAGCCAGCAGGGGGAACACACAGCCCCGTGCCACCCTGCTGCTCCCCCAGCAGCTCCTGCCCGCTCCCGGGGGCAGTTTTGTCTGGCATCACCCAACCTGCAGTATCGGGCTGCCTCCTGCAGGCATTCCTTAGGGAAGAAGCTGGAGCACCAGTCCCTGCTCTCTTCCCGGCATGGGAAGGAAGGCAGCAGCACCTGAGCGAGGGCAGCACCAGCTGGGCCAGGCTGAAACCCAACCCAAACCCTGGCTCCTTTCCCCCTGCCCAGCCAGCTTTTCTGCCTGCACAGCCTCAGGGTTTGTGGGGGCAGCAGGCAGGGCGGCTGGCAGCCCCAGCATGGCAGCTCCTACTCCCTCCTACCTCCCCCAGCCCCACTCTGCCCATCTCCAACAGCTCCCACACTTGCTGTCAAGCTTTTCCACCTCTGAGCAAACGTGGCTGGGACCCCTTTGCCATAAGTAATATCCAGCAATGAGAGCAGGGGACTAAGCCAGGACTCGGGTCTGGGTTTGCTCCATGGTCCCTGACTAGCTGCAGTAGCTCAGTGCCTCAGTTTACCCACCTGAACAATGGTGACAGCAGTACCCAACCCAGCTCAGTCCTCATACAAAGACACAGCTCTGCGCTCTCCTCTTGCTTACCTCGCCTGCCACAAAGAAAAGCAACGGTGCCTCCTCTTCTTTGGCTTTGTACTTGGCAATGATTTTTTCAGCTATGGGTTGAATCAGTTGTTTCGCTGCCTCCGACTCTCCATCATCCTCTGAATCTGCAGGGCACAGAGGTGGGGAGACAAAACAGAAGAGGCAAGTCAAAAAGGAGGTTAGGATCAAACGGATGAAAACCGGCCGGGCGCTGGCAGCTCTATCCCACAGCACCACCACACAGGAAACCAGAGCCTGGATGAGCAGCACAAACTTCAAAGCCACGTGGCTCTGTAGCAATTAGGGAGCAGCTGAAATGTGCTTTTTATGTGAGACAGGGAAACATGTAACAGAAGAGCAGCTCCTGCTCCCCAAATACTTCACTGCTCACTCCCTGGTGCCGTTGCTGAAGCACAGGGACAAACAGGCACAAAAAAGCTGCTTTGCAGTTTGAGAAGCATCAGCATGTTTTGAAGACCAAACGAACGCACTGATCTGAGGCTGCCTGCCACCCCTGCCCGCCACCCACCATCCCTCCGCCTCGGGACGGCTGCTCAGCAGCTTTTCTGCTCGAGTCTCTGCAGCAGCAGCACTGTGAAGGCAGCTTTGATTTGACAGAGGTAGAGTAGAAAGAGATGGCAACATCAATCAAACACCAGCCACCACTGAAGTTCAAATACTGAGCTGGAAAGAGGAGAGACTGCGTCCTTGAGCAGCATCAAGATGAAATGATTTCAATTCAGGGACAACTTTTAGCATTAAAAAAAAACCAAACAAAAAACCCAAAAAAAACAGGCAGTAGAAAAGAGGCCCCTGGTCTCCCAGTTGTGTACAGCTCGTGCAGCTCTTGTGGTCCCCAGTGTAATCATCTGACACAACTGGTGCAGCCCCCAGCTGGGACTGGCAATGCCCATGCCTGAAGCACTCTCTGCCCTTGCTCCACTCATCCCTGTCCTCCTCTCTGGCTTCTCCAAGCAAAGCAGGCAATGCCAGAGACACTGCACGCTGGATTTCAGGGTCTGTCCTGCGTGCATGACAGTGATAAATACGTAGAGTTGTGAGGTGTCTGCAGGGATTGATTCTTGCACAAACAGCCGCTGCTGGCAGCACTCCAGGCAGCCCTGCACACTCTGGCTAACCCAGCCCAAAGCCCTCCCGGGAAGGATGTAGACCAGTTGGGATTTATTCACAATTAGCGTTGGCTAAGCCTGCCATCTCCTACAACTACCTTCTCTTGGGGGCATTGCTGCCCATGCAGCACAGGCACCAGTCTGCTGGGGAGGTGTCTCCCAGCAGGACACAGGCTAGCCAGGAGCCCTCATCCCCAGTGCCTGCAGCATCAGCTTCATCTCTGCTCCAGCACATCACCAGCAGATTTCAGCGAGGCCACACATCTCCTCGAGTGCTGAGCGAGAGCCCCCGCTGCCAGCCCAACAGCGCTCTCCTGACGAGCTGTTTGCAGCAAGGTGATAGACAAACTTTGCTTGGAGCAAGATAAAAATAACTCTTTCAAGAGGCCTGCAGCGCCAGCCCAAATCAATCATGCTTGGCGTGGCCAGCCAGTCCTCCCCGTGTGAGGAGAGCATTTTTGGCTCTGCGCTCACATCCCCTGCTGGGCTCTGCTGAATAAATAATCAGGGTCAAAAGGAAATCTGAAAGGGAAGAAAGGAAAAGAGTGAGAGCCATGTTATCAGTGCTGCAGAGAAGGGTGTGCTGCTCACAAAGGGCATGTGAGGAAGCAGGCCACGAGCCCTGCCCTGGCCCAGGCCCCCTACACAACACCAGCAGGCTCAGGGCATGAAGGGCTTCTTCAGCAAACTCCCACTGCAGCTCCACAGAGCACTCATGGAACAGCAGCACTCCCCCCAAGAGCCCAGGACCCCTCGGCTTGCTCCCCAGGATGCTGTGCACACCCCTCTGCCACCCCCCAGGGGCTCAGACTGCAGTGCAGCTCATCCCGGCTATAGCCCTCGCCTGATTTAACTGTCCATCCATTGCTGGCAGGGAAGCAAGGAGGAACAAGCCAGCTGTGCTTCAGATGAGCTCTAGGCCTCTTATCAACCGCAGGGGAGCTTCACATGCGGGTTGGCAACGAAAGAGGGACAAGAACTTTGGGTAAAAGCCTGCCCTGTCCTGCAGCGGTGCCCCACAGGGGAATATCCACAGACAAGCAGAGCACAAAAGAGATTTCTCTGACTGTCACAGCTCTGCTCATCCTAGGGATTCAAGCCCTGAGCTGCGGTTTCCAGCACAGAGCTGTAATCCTTCCCAGAGATGCTTCCTCTGCCTCCTCTGGAATATCACATGTGCCTCAAGTCCCTGCTCTAGAAAGCTTTTCCCATCTCCATCACCACTGGCCGTGACAGTGTATTTCTCATACTTCCCAGCACAATCAGCATTCCTCTCCACAGCTGCCACTAAAGCATCTTTGATACGACAGCTCCTCTCCACTGCAAACTGTTACTCCATTGCAGCCCTCAGGTCGCTGGGTGGGAGACCCGTGGGCACAGGCAGGCTCTGGTAAACCTCTGCGACCCACAGGAGCCCATTTCTCTGGTACAGGCAAGGCTTCAGGTCTGTCAGACCCTTAAATCTTCTAGGGGACTCCACAGGGACCTCTCTCTCCCCATGGCCTCTCCGGATACGTGAGCGCATAGCACCGCTCTCAGTGATGGAATGGGCTGATGCCCCTTCCCACAGGCAGTATTACCACCAGACACAGGTTCTCAGCCCTGTGGCCAATTCTAGCCAAGCTGGCAGGTAGCCCAGCCCCCATCCCAAGCACAGGCTCTGCTTTCCAAGCAGTGATGCTCCATACCTACAAAGAGAACGAGGCAGGGGCCCTCATTAAGCTGCACAGCGTTGGAGTCTGTCAGCTCCAGCACAGGCTTGGGGTGCCAGGGGAACTCGTGGCATTCAATATCGTTCAGCACCTCCACCCGCCCCTGCCGCGTGATCACGTCTCCCTTGGGGTCCAGGACGATGAGAGTCGGGATGCCTGCAACGGAAAAAAAACAGGGGGGATCAGCCAAAGCGCAAATCAGCCAGCGACAGGGCGTGGGGAGAAAGGCCTTTTCCTATCGCCTCCAGCTCTGGCAGGAGCCCAGCGAGCATGCTACCTCTCCCCAGCTTGCTCATGGTGTAGGAATCGGGGCCCCTGGATCCTGTTTCTGCCCTAGCAGAGTGCCATAATTCAGCAGGCAGAGCAGGAAGCTGAGAGACAGGCTCTGGCATTGCCTGCCTTTCCCTGCCCGAGTGCAGGCAGGGGCCACTGCCATCTGGTGCTCCCGGATACAAACCCCACCATACCAGGGACCCTCCTTGCAAGATCCCTCTTGGAAATTGCCGGACAGACATGCCTCCTGCGCAGGAGGCAGAGCAGCGCTGCCCCACAGGCACCACCACCCCAGCACTGAGACGCGGCTGCCGCTGGAAGAGCCCGGTCCTCGGTTCACAGGAACACATGCAAACCTTTCTGCAGGGTGGACCACAGACAACGGCAGCCAGGAAGCAGGGTGTGTTCCTTCCCAGAATATATTTTAGCAGCCACAAACTCTTCCATGAACCCCCGCACCCCTCCAGCACTCAGCGCCAATTGCCCAGCCATTTCCAGAGCACAGGGATGTGTCTGATGAGTCATGAACATTATTACCTGGTTCAGACACTGTTTCACACTACCCCAGCCTGGTGAGGCACCCAACAGTGCCAGTGGGGGAAAGGGCCCTGGGCTGAGTGGCAGCCACACAGCACTAACCACAGTGATTTAGTGCTCAGGGGCATGGCTCACCCCTGGGAAAACCCAATACCCATGCCTCTGCAAGCAGAGATGAAGCAGGATCATACCAATCATATAAATTAACGCCATCAGACTTTGCCACATGGCTAAAACGCACACAAATGAACCTGGCACCCACCTTACTGCTGCCCTCACAGCGGTCTGCCAATGGCTTGTGGTGTGGGGTCTTACTGTCCAGGCTGCCCTCCACACCCAGCTGCCAGTTTCCAAATCCTGCAGGGCTGAACTACAGCTACAAGCAATACTACTGTGGCAGAGCAACCCTGCCCTCAGCCACCCTGGGATACCCTCAAGGAGCACAGGACTGCTGTGCTGAGGCTGGGGTGGAGGCAAGTCTGGGTCTGTCAGGGAATGGCATGTGGGGAAGAGGAGACTCGCACACTGGTACTGGCTTGTGGATCTCAAGCATGAAATCAGCTTTGTTTCCCCAGCTGGAGCCTGGAGATGCTTGTTACTCAGCACAACACACCTCTGCCAGCCCTGGCACAGCACCAAGCAGGCAGCCTCCTGCCCATGGGATGGAGGTCCCGAGTTATTTCCTTCTGTAATTTGGACCCTTGGGAAAGGTAGGAAGATGTGCATTTTGCTTCATTTGGGGGAAAAATAAATAAACCAAGAAATAACCAGTTGAGTATGTCCCTCAATATTAAGAGGGACAGTAATCTGCCACAACACATCACTCCTGAGACTAATGAAGCTGTGCAGGAATGTCCAGAGTGTACTGCATCATTGCACTGGGCAGGAGCTGGGATCGGGGGACACTGGATGAGGTTCTGGCCCTTGGGACAAAGCAGCATTTTGCCCTGAGCTATGGGGCTGGAAAGGCCGGTTATAAAGCAGAAGCCTTTGTAAGGGAGGCAAACATACTTGCAGCAGAGATTTAGCACAAGTCACCTACTCAAATGTGGCTGGGCTGTCAGTGGGGCAGGGTGGACACCAGCTGGTGACCGTCCCATCTGATAAGGCACCAGTGAAGCTTTCCTGCCATGAAACAGGGTCAAGTCAACAGGAGTGGCTCATGTTGGTGACTTAATCTGGAAAGCACACCATTCCTCTCTCATCAAGGAGACAAAGAAACATCCCACAAGGAAGGAAGAGGGGACAGTTTGGGATCAGGTCCCAAGTGATGAGTGAAGTGACAAATGCTAGTGTCAGGTGCTGCTGTCTGCTTCTCATCACCAGGGCTTCAATCTGCTCACTATCCAGCATCTCCTGCTTCACCCAGCAACATCCCCCAAACCCCCATCAGCAAATCGAGGCAACTCAGAGCCTCCTGCCCTCATCCTAAGGCTCGTTTTAAAGCTCATTCATTAGAAATACCCTGCAGAGACATTCTCTGAGCAGGGGGTAACCAGCAAGCTTGCCCTTGCCAACCCCCTGGCACTGTACTCCCATGTTTGTACAACAGTGGGTTACTCACACACCCTCTGAATTCAAGGCATTTCTCTGGGAAATACATGACCATCTGTCTGTCCCAGCCTGCCTGCAGGTCCAGGCGAGTGGCTGCATTCCCCTCATTCCAGCCCAGCGGGGTCCTTGCATTCCTGCTGGTGCGCTAGGGCTGTGAGCACCCAGCTGGTGCAAGAGCAGCAGTGCAGGAACCCGTCCAATAGCTGGGCTTGCAAATCCTAAGGGTATGCCAAGAAAACCATTCTGTATCACAAAAAGGCTTATTCATTACCTGCTGGTATTCAAAACAGCTTTAGGGCAGGGATGGGTTAAACAGACTGTAAGGAATTGGGAAATCTCACTCTGGCTCTACCCTTCAAGGCACAAAGTACTACTGAAGCCAACAGAAGGCACACAGTGACCAGTGTCTCACATGATCCGGATCTTTATCCATTTGTGATTCCCAAACCTGTCCCACATGCCTGTTTTTCCATCCTCTCCCCCTGCTTTATACATGAGAGACAGGCAAGAAATGTGGGTTCAGCTCAGTACTCTGCCGCCACTCAGCCTGAACAATGGCAGCATATACCAAGACAGAGATTTCAAACAAGCTTTGCTGATCTGGAAAAATTAAGGGCCTAATTTAGACACAGATCTGTGAGTGCAATCCCACAGCTATCAGGGACTTCATCCACTATTCAAGGCATTCTGACTTTTCCTGATTTGCGTATGTGGACACACACACCAAAGCATCCAGCCACTAAAACCTCCAACTGTGAATACAAAACCGACTCAAGAAAACAAGGAGTCTTTAAGATAATTCATTCTGGGTTTAGCATGTTCTGGAAATATAACACATCAAAAAACTTGGGGCTGGGTTTTCAATCTGTTAGGACGTGTGTGACACATGCTAGGCCAATCCCTGCACCTTTTACCCTGCATCAGAGGTTTCTCACCAGCCACCAAGCTCTGGCTTCCTTTCTGGACCTGCCTGGTGAAGGCTGAGGCAACCCATGTGCTCCCGGTGCTGAGCATCGCTGCCTTGCTCAGCTCCTTCCTGCACATCCCTGCCCACATCCCTGGGGTTAGGACACAGCCTTACCAGGCTCACAGTGGCATCCCATAGGATCAGCTTTGTCTTCCCAGGTGAATCTGGTTACTGCTCCCCTAGCAAACACGTCCTCTTCGCATGGGACACAGACCAGCAGGACCAGGGGAACCATCCTTAACCTAATTCACACCTGCTAACCCCGATACTTTCCCCCCAGTGCCCCCCTCCCTGCTCATCCCAGTCACTATTTGTTATTTTAGTGCCTTTTGGGGGTTTTGGTAATTGCCCTGAGTCATAATACCAGAATTTACTTATCAAGAAGAATCACAGATCAGACACTCCACAATGAATATTGTATAAGCTTGGATAAGAATTAGCATAGACAAGCTCGGTTTGATTTTATGCATTAGAAAATGGATTTGGTTCCCATGGGGCTAGAATTTTATGAAAACACAGGGGCCAAATGATTTATTACAGAACCTGGCAACACATCTACCTATTTATACATTAAAACCCATATCTGACATGGAAATCTCATCCACATTAAGTCTGTTTGGCGAGTAATCAAAATGGACATGAAGCAAACACTCAGAATACACCAATACGCAGGGTGTGTGGTGGGTTTTACTGCTGCTCTTCCAGCCTTCCAGAAGAAAGCTCCAGAAACCTTACAGAAGAAGCTTCCCATAACTGTGACTTCCAGGCTGCTCCCAGTAGCCAGGCTGTGGGAGTGACCTGCAAATGTCTGGGCTAAAGCATGGGGTAGGGAGGAAAAATTTTTTGCAAGTTCCCCCAAGGGACTGCAAATCCCAAAGAGATGCCACAGAGTCCACAGCGAATATTCAGGAACTCAAAAGGTCTCGTAAGATACAGAACAACAAGGGGATATTCCCTTGCACAAAACCTAAGCACAAAATTCATCACCGCTCCCCATTCCATCAGAAGGAGACCTAACATCAGGGGATTTCACCTAAGGCAAGACCACACAGACTGGGAGCTGCCCACATAACAGAATTACTTCTAAGCAGCCACGA
Source organism: Microhierax caerulescens (assembly GCA_035590215.1). Taxonomy (NCBI): domain Eukaryota; kingdom Metazoa; phylum Chordata; class Aves; order Falconiformes; family Falconidae; genus Microhierax; species Microhierax caerulescens. The sequence continues at coordinate 108,394,629 of JAVJGJ010000001.1, read as the reverse complement.
CACAAACATGACTCTTTCTCAAGATAGTGCTGCACCCAGAAGCAATTTAATATAGGTGGGTACGGTACAGCAGCACAGTGACTGCATATACGTTATGAATAGAGGCATTCAAGTAAACCCAAATAAAGACCAATAACTCAACTTACATTTTATACTGAGTTTTTGAATGCTGTAGGGGCCAACACAGGACTAAAACAACAAGAGATTTGACTGTCTTGCTGCTTTCCACCACAGCAACTTAAAGCCGTCAGGACAGACAAGCTCTTCTGTTGTTTCAGCTCTTGGCGTTTCAAAAACCAGTGGAAAAAACCACCCCATATGTATGCTGTGCTCACAATCCAAGGCACCACCAAGATGGCAACCTGGACACTGAGTGGGCTACGTGTTTTCTTTCGCTGGTGCAATGGTGCAACTCCAAAGGGGGCTTCGAAGATGCTTGGCAGCATCAGAGCCATGCATCTGGGGAAAGGCAGATGAGGTTATATGGGTCCGATTTTTCATTTAGGTGGAATAACCACCAGTGGTGATGAGCTTAGACCACAACACAAGCTCTCTTTGCAGAAAGCCTTCCTTACAGCTGGTGCAGCAGCTTGCTGCAAAAGCCTGACTGCAAACAAGCAGGCAACCTCAAAGTCTGCGCTGAGGACTCCAATTCACTGGCTGCACAGGGGTCAACAGCAACCTGGAGACCCTGGGAACAGCACAAGGGTTCACCTTCAGCCCTCTCCCTCATTTACCAGTGACCCAGCACCCTGTTCCAGCCCTGAGCACAGTGGGGGAAGAGCCCAGCCCAGCCTTGCAAAGCCCGTGCAGCACACCGGTGGGGAGGCAGGCGGGACAGCAACGCCTCCTGCGCAGGGTGCAAATTAGCCTGCCTGCACATTTCAGCGTGACTTTGGATTTGCAGTTCGCAGTTGTCGAGAAGTTCCCACTTTACAGGAAAACCATGATAGGTAAGCAGAAGGGTTTGCACTCAAACATGCCCAAATCCCAGGGTCAGTGTCCCTGGGAGAGCAGGTAAAATGCAGGGGGTAATATGGGAGCTACCCTGGCAGAGGAAGGGGTCAGGGTGCAGGGGAACAAGAAATACTTATATTTCCAGGTCAGAACACAGTGAAGAGACACATTTAAGGAGCCAGTAGCTGTAGTTAGAGGGAAAGCTGTTGTCACTGTTTCCCAGGCTACAGCATGCCTGCTGCTCAAGTATCCATGTCTGGACACCTTATTTACAAAAAGTCCCAGTGAAACTGGCAGCAGTCCTGCAGTGCTCAGCCGAAACCAGCACTGAAGAGGTCTGTGAGCAGGCCGGGGAAAAGACGGATGAATTTGGAAAGCTCTTGCCTTGTGGGAAGGTAATTAAGCAGCAAACTGATGGCTATTTAAAGCAGGCAAATGGCTGTTCTTGGTTTAAGGTCAGGGAACAGAGCTGAGTGACAGCACCTGAACTCATGCCAGGAGGGGTGTTTGGAGAGGACCCCAAGGAGGGATTATTTCTCCTGCCACTCTGCCCAAGCCCTCAGCCACCTTTGGCAACACTCCTCCTTCCCTGCAGATTGTATTAACAGCCTGCCAGCCCGCACCCACCTGACGGCCATCAGACGGAAACAGATGAGAAACAGGCACACTGCAGCAAGACCCTTTAACCACAGGCAGAAACTGTATGTACATACGTAAGACCTCCTTACGAGCTAGTCACCTTGCATGTCTCTATGCTGCAGTTTGGCCCCTGCAGGAACAAGGTGCCAGTCCCCAGGAGGGCTGCTGTGAGCTTTTATCATCTTTGTGACTCTTTAAAGCCACCCAGACAGACAGAGTCTCTCCCCTGCCTCTATGAGCAGCTGGGGCTGCTGGAATTCTAGCACTGGCATGTACAGTAAAAGCAAAGCCATGGTTTACATCAAACACACACTCTTCTGTAATTCATGTCACTAACATAAACCAGATGCCATCTTCCTCAGCCTCTGCAGAGAACGATGGCCTGCCTTTGCGTTACATAAAACAGCAAGAAAATGAAATTTAAACCTTCATGAAAAAGCAAAATAAATAAATCAGTAATTAGGCAAAAAACATCCAAGCCAAAAACAGCTTCCAAGTTTCCAGGAAGAATTAGGTTGTTTATGGAAGTCCTGTTTCAACTAACAGCCTGCCTGGCAGGTGGTAGGAATGTGAGTTTGTGGAGAGCAGAAACATGAAGCTGCTCTGCCTGGGGCACTGCGCTTTGCTTTGCTGTTTTCTTGTTTTAGTTAAACAAGAGGAGACATTACAAATATTCAGCAAGAGGAGGAGAAAGGGGAGCTGTGCATCAGTGTGGCCTTTCCTACCTTGTATGCCATAGAGTCGATTCAGGCGTGACCGTCGGGCCTCGTCGGCGTACGGCACAGCTACCCAGGGCATCTCGCTGAAATACTGCTTGAAGGAGTCCTCTGACCTGTGCAAGGGGAACAGGGCATAGAATCTAAAGTACAGCCCCTCTGCCTGCCACGCTTTCTTCTTCTCATTAAAAACCTGGCCTGCAAACCCCTTTATCCCTTTTACCAAAGCCCACTGGTACAGGCGGTTGGCAGACACAACCTGGGGAGAGCCAGACCAAATTTAAAGCCCCTAGTCCCTCAAGAAGAGGTCTGTCGTGCATTTCTTCCCAATAAAATATTTCAAACTCTCCAGGGCACATGAAAGTCAACTCATGGTTAACAGCAGCAGCTTGAGCAGCCTTCAGACCTCAGACCCAGGAGCCACAAAGCAAAATACAGAGCTCCTCCACAGCGAGCGCCTGCTCTTGCCCCACCGCTGCCTTTGCCAGCCCCCCTTTGCACTTTGCTGCTGGGCAGAGGACAAAGGACTCAAGCAGCCCTGTTGATACCAGAGCCAACCTGCTCCACCTCAAATCAAATTGCCTCCTCAAATCAAACCAGCAATGCTCACAGCTTCCCAGCTTGGGGGCAGCCAGCTCTGTCTACGCCGGGTGTTAGTGCTTCCATACCTGTCTGCACTAACAAAGAGTATCTCAAATTTCTGGCCCGCCTCCTTGATTTTCCGGTAGGACTCCACCAGGACCCTTGTGAGGCTTCGGCATGGTGGGCACTGCAAAACACAACACATGCATAAGGACATCGTTTCCTCCATAGGGCCAGAGCCAGACCCACACCCAGCAGGTCCAGATGACCTAGTGACGATAAAAAGACATGTCACCTCATTTTTGCTGGAGTGCTGAGCAGCAGCCCTGAACATGACTGGGGGTTATGGTCCATAAGTTGCCAACAAAACCTCTTCCATTTTTAAAATCTGACCACTCTTCCCCTTCTGAAGGGCTAGCTGAGGGTAACAGGCCACTGCAACGCTGTGTCTTCTTCCAGAATGACCAGAGAATCTTAACTCCTTCAACACCAACTGGCCTGTGCTCTCCCACAGAGTTCTGCAGCAAGAGCTGCAGGGGGACCCCCAGAGTACCCCAGATCACTCCAACTACCCTGCAAAGCACCAATTACTCACCCAGTGTGCAGAGAAATAGACGCCAACATGAGAACCCTCCAGGGCCTTGCTGTCTAATGTCTGGCCATTGTTCCTTAGCAGCGGCCCAGCAACAACTTCACTGAAGGGTTTTGGCCCCCAGGGGAACTCCAGACCTGGGGAGAGGTTGGGATGGGGTTGGAAAGAAGACACAAACCAGCAACATGCACATGCAGCTTTTACAGGTTTCAAAACGTTTCATTAAAAAAAACATCCCGCCTTCTGCAAAGATACAGGGGGTCCTATCTGAGGAATCCCACCGGGGTTCATCCCCACCCAAGGGGGATGCAGAGCAACTCAACTGGCACCACCACACTCCCATGCTGAGCCAAGGAAGCTGAGCTCTGTTCCGCAGCCAGGGACACCTCTTTCTCACAGTTACGCTGCACCTGAGCCCGAGTTGCAGCACCTTCAGCTTGACAAAGCCTGCTCTGGCTTTGTGACTGATAAGGCATCTTTTCCTTATCAACAACATTTATTTTAACAACAGAGGGCAAGGTGGTATGTGCTTAGGAATGCAGTCAGACTATTTGCCTTATACTGATGTTAACCATGTATTTACACATATATATGCACATATTTATTTATAAAACCTTATATATATAAAAACCGTGGGGTTTATATGTACTTTTATATATACATAGTTATATAAACTAAATTTACACTAACCCTCTGCACCCCCAAAGCAAGCATGTGTGTGTACACACAAACACGTGTTCTGAATCATCTGCTGCCAGCATCCTGAGCAATCAATCTATGTATTCAGCCAGAGAGGAGGAAACATCACAGATGGCTCAGGCCACAACGTGTACTTGCTGTACAGTTCCTGCCACCTGAATTAAACTCAGTCACCACGCTCAGCATCTGCTGCATGAAGAAATGACAAGCCATGCACGGATAAACTACAGCAGTTGAATGACAAGTCTGCAGGGTCTACAAGTAAAGGGCACATGTTTTGCTCAATTTGGGTTTTGCAAATTGGAAGAAGATGGATTTAACATTAACCCCCAGCACAGTAAACCTCAGAAACCAAGAACGGCAGCATTCTTCTGTTGCATTTGTAAAAAATGGGGAATTCATTATCCTAACAGAGTGTGATGTCAGCAATAAAGTCCCACACAGTATATTGGAAGGATTTTGCTCCCAAGGTAGAGGAAGCCTGAGCTCTCAGTCTGTCTGTCCATGTGGCTCCATCAGGGAAAAAACCAAACTTAGTTTTTCAGTTAGTCTAACTTTTTCCTCATTAGCGCTCCAGACAGAGGTCCTGGAGGGGAAATCTTTGTTCTTTTCAACAAGCAAAACCAAAACACAAGAACTGGCAGGAATGATGCAGAAAATTTTATGCTGAAAATAATACATTGCCTCTGTTAGTTAAGTATGACAATAGTTGTTTGTTTGGGTTTTCTTCCCCCTCCATAGCAATTCAGAATGAACTGAAATGAAAAGGCCGGCTGTGTGCCCATGTCTATATGGCACACAGGACTCCATGTCTTACCCTCTGGGTCGTCTCGGATGACCAGGAGGCCGTTCCTGCAAACCACCTTCCCGGTGGAGGCATCAATAAATATTAGGGAAGGAATGTTGGAGACTCTGTACTTGTTCCACAGCTTCAGCTATAAAAGAGATTGGGAAGGGAGAGGAGAAAGCTGAACTTCACAGTGTGAAAAGGAAGATTTTGGAACATTAGCATCTTTCAGACCAGAAGTCAGAGCTAAGCAAAAAAGAGCTGGGGCTTCAAGCAATGCATGTGAAGGCATGTGAGAGCATCATTCCAGAGTTTCTGGGCCAGTCTGGACTTCCAGCACCCACAGAGACCCATATCATCAATACCATCTCCTTGGTACCACAGGTGAGACCACTGTTTGTCTCACAGCTGCTGCAGGCTTGCCTGTGAGTGCAGGTAAAGCTTCTCCTCCTGCTGCCTTCGCCTCTTTGCAAGTAAAATGAAGATAATATTTACCATACTTTGAGGTCCTTGTTTAGAAGACATGGTAAGCGCAAATACTTTTAATGCCACTTCTCTAAAGCAATTTGTAATGCTTCCCTGGCTGTTTCCTCCCCTCCCTTTTCAACATTCATTAAACAAAACAGCAACCCCTGCCAAGAGAGAGCCATGCTGAAAACAAGGCCAACACACAGAAACACGACTCTTCTGGAACTGGGGCTTCCCGGGTTTGTTCCCAGGAGCTGATTCACGGGTTTGACATCAGCCTGGGGGCCGCGCAGCCCAGCACATCTACCCTGTACTGCCAACCTCACATTTTCCCCACCAGCAACAGGCAGGAGCCATGCAGGCTGCAGTGACCACGTTTTGGATGCCCTGGTCTAGATGTTGCTGTCTGCTGGTCATTACATTTTGCAGCGAGCTCAGCTCCACACCGTGCCAATGACTGAGTGCCCTGGGTGTCACACGGTCCTGGCTTGACATTTCTCAGCATATGCTTCTGGCACAGGATAATATGGAGCTTAACCCATGTACAGAAGCTTGCTAAGATGGGGAGGCATAAGATGACGACAACTGCTGGCCCGGCCCGGCCTGCCAGTGTGGGCTGGCTGTGGCTGGAGGAGCTGGTCTCCCCACCGTGCACAGAGGACTTGCTGTGATCACCACGTTTCCTTACATTTCTCCAAGCACTTCAACCTAACCAGCTCAGCAGTGAACTATCAAACTCTTACAGAAAAGCCAAACCATAGCTGAGAGCCAGAGGGGAAGGAAATGAATCACCACTTTCCCCTAACGTCAAGCTCTGCTCTGCAAAGCCCCTCGAGCTCTGCATGTTTACAGTTCGCATGGATTTGGAGAATAAAACCCAGCCACGGAAGAAGGGGACCATCAAGAATCCCACTAGCAAGGCTTCAAGCACGAGAGCAGGGGAAATCCTTACACAACATGATGCTGCTTCCATCAGTATGTCATGTAGAAACTGGACCTGGGTGTTTTTCCAGAGAAAGAGGCCACGCTGTTCCTGACTTCCGAATAGAGGCAATCCCATTTCCTGAGATGGGAATGATCCGGAGATGAGGCAATGAGGGCAGGAATGAGATGCCATGTGCAGATCTCACCAGAGATCTAGCTGAGCAAAAGTCACATCCACATTCAGGTTTTAATGTCACTGTATTAAATATTTCTTCCAGCACCTTTTTATAGAAGATATATCTGGACGAGTGACAGGAGTCAGCCTGCTTGGGTCTGAATGCTCTTGGGTCTGAAGGAAAGCATCACCACTGATCTAGGAAGACTTCATTAACCTCTATCTACTAGGACCTAGAGAGAGGCAAGGTTTTGTGTCCTGCCCATCAGCCTTCAATTTCCAGCAGACATTATTTCTTGGGACAAGCCGACTCGTTCACACCATTCACAATGCTGATTCACCAACCAAACGGCCTTGGGCATGAAAAATAAAAAGGAATCATAATAAATGCAAACCAGCCCACTCACAACAAATACGTTCAAACCACAGAAGGTAAAATACATTTCTGTGAAGTTTAAAGGGTGCGGAAAAGCTCTTTGTAAGGATCACAGGCTTTTAAGAGAGTGTTGCAAACAATGAGGAAATTACAACTATCAATTGGATCGTACTCTTTAAATAGTTGCTTACATTACACTTCATTTTGCCAAGTCCTTTGTATAAGGGCAGCAGCTCCCCTGGGGCACTACGGCAGGTCATGGCAGTTTTGCTTGGCTGGGGAAGCAGCAGGGTCTGCGCTTCAGAGCCAAGAGGCTGCATCGACTCGCTGTGCTCAGAGGGATGGGGCTGGGACATCCCAGGTAAGGAGATAAGACCAAACCCAACTCACTCTCACTGGAAGCTCTGGAGCAGTGAATGGCTGGCTCCAGGCAGTCTGTGGGGTTCAGCAGGCAAGGCAGCTCTTGCCAACATCTGACCCTGGTTCTTCTTGGGATGCATAAGCCATCAGGCCCTGCTGGACCCAAACTGAAGGGGCTGGTCTTGGCTGCCCATACACCTGTGGTACAGGTAACCTGCAACCCAGATATTCTGTCCCCATGAAACGGAGGGTTGCCACTTCTAACTCATCATTGAGGGTCCAGAGGAGAAAGCCTCAAACAAGCAGGAAGCTAGGTGTGTCTTGAAAGGGTCAAAAAACATCAAAAAAGGTCAATGTGACATCTGCTGCTGCTGCTGGGGGCATGCATCCATCACTGGGCTCCAAGACTTGAACCCAGTGAGTGTCATGTCACACCTTGGGTGAATGAGAACAAGCAACCAAAAAGTTTTACTTTACATCTGTGTAAAAGCTGCAGCTCCCAGACACCACGACTCATCAACTCAGGTCACACCAAAACTGTCAGAGCTTCACACACACTGAGCAGCACTTACTATTTGCAGTGTTTCCTGCTTGGGTTTTCACTGAAGCCCATCATACAACACCAATGAAATAACACGACCACTGCACGTAAGACGACTGGAACTGGGTTGCCATTTTAAGCCTGGTTATAAAAGGCTTGAATTGGATTGTGTTAGTGGTCTTGATGCACTAACAATACTAATTTTGCTGTCTGTGTCAAAAATTACATGAATGTACTGTTTCAAGTGGGAGCAGTTTGGTCTGATGATTCTCTTGTGCACTAGAAAAGCTGATGGGGAACAAGAAGCGCATGTGCTGCAGGCCGAGTGCCAGGATCCACCACCATTCCCACCGCTCTGGCTCTCTTCAGCCAGACTCAGCTGTCCAAAGCCTGTCAAGACAGTTCTGAAGGAAGCCTGACGGTTCCTTTTACTGCAGGTCTGACCTGAAAGAGCAGAACTTAGCTAGGAAATGGACTGGTTCATTTTAGCTGGGCTTTTTGGGTAAAATAGCTCACTATGGCATTCCCACAACACACCACGATTTTGCAGCTGAACTGCAACTTCCAGCAAAGACATCTGATCTCCACCGACAGCCTCTGGACACCAGGATGACCTAACCCATCTTGTGGCAAACTGTGTTGCACCAGTTAAGTTTTTCTTGGGGTAAAATGCTGAAGATTTGCACATGCACAGGTTCTGGAAGGGAGATGAGTTCTTCCTTGGTCCCACTCAGCATATGGTTGTGGTCCACGCAGGAAGGGGAGCCCAGGGAAAAAAAAGGCATCCCTTGTACAAGTACCCGCACACCTTGCAAAGGAGTCCCTGGTGGGCAGGGTGTGGGATGCACAAAACAAATTATAACTTGCTCTGAAACCACAGGACGATGGGATGATAGTTCAGGCAGCAGGGCAGAGTGCTGCCTCAGCAACTTTTAAAAGCTGTTTTTCCTGCCCTGAAGAGGATGACATAGAAATAACATACTCCACGCTCTGAGGATTTGATCATCCATTTAAAGAGGGGATCTCTGCTCCACTTCCCAACAGCTGTTGCAAATCTGTGGGATCAAGCCAAAGCTAACACAGATGTGGAAATAATCTACAGGCTATTCAGCCAAAAAGCAGCTGATCCTCTCGGAGTGCCCTTCACTCCTGGTTCAGGCCGCATGGCTGCTAAATTCAATAGTCACCCCAGGACGCCCACTGGAGAAGCAGCAAGAAAATACAGCCCCCGCAAGATGCTGCACAGGCTGATCAGCTTTACAGAAACGTCTCTGGCTCCTGTGCAGGTGGTTAAGTACAGCAGTCCAGTGGAAAAACCAGAGTCACCAGATTCCTCTGGTAACCTTATCCCTATACAAAGCATCACCATGCTGTCCTGGAGGACCTGGAAACCGCAGGGCTGGGCTCCCTCTGCAAGTCCATCCACAACCCGCCGTGAGAGGCTTTAAAATGATCGCTTATTAATTGAGGTCTGAGGCAATCCCAAGACGTCACGCCATGCAGCAGCACTCAGCAGCGGTCATAAAGCTGCTCTCCACACTGGCAGCTGGCTCTGTTACTTCCCCCACCCTGCTGACTGGGAAATGCCTGGCTGAGATGCATGTTGGAGAGAAGTTTGCAGACAGCCACAGTAATTTTTCCAGATAAAGGTGTCAGACGAGAGGTCTCCCCAGCAGCTCAAGGCTGTTTCTGCGCAGGGCTGCCACCTGGCCAGGGTAGATGAAATCCCCTCCTGCTCTGCGCGTACTGGTGGAGAAGGGATCCCCTACTTCCAACAGCTGCCAGGCGCTATTTTTGGTTGTGCTGACTGATTTATCAGCCCTGGTCGCATTCATTTACTAACATAAATCCTGAGCTGCATACACTGGTTAATGCTGGCAAAGATAAAGCATAACTGCTTGCAGTGAAACGAGCCCCAGCCAGTGGGAACGCGGTCCTCCCGTCCTCGTCAGGGGCTGCGTTCCTCTGCTGTTGTGTGAACCTAGGCTGTGAAAGCTCTCACACCTCCATCTTTCACAGGACATGGAGATGCCTCTGTCCAGGAGAAACAGGTTTCAGAGGCACCTGCCCATGCTAGTAGCAGGACAGACGCTGCCTTTGTTGCTCTTGCAGCCCACACTTCCACCCTGACCAGCAACAGCCAAAGCTGGTTTAAAAACTCTAAGGCAGATCCCTCAGCGATAATGAACACTTTCCTAATATGGATGGCTGCTGCTTTCCGATAAATGAAATGTAAAGCCATTTTTCTTCTAAAAAATCCACGCTTGATGGCAACATCCCCAGGGTCTGGGCAATTCCTCTGGCAAGGTTAGACCCCACTTTTCCAACAGCCCCACGAGTGCCCATGAAAGAGCACGGCAGGGCTTCCATTACAGACATAAGCTTACCTCTTGCCAGGCTCTTCTTCCAGAGCCATAGGCTGAAACGTGAAGTCTGAGGAACACACAAGCAGCACCCAAGTGGAAAAGCGCCCTTGGGCCAGGGCTGCGAGGACTGGCAGAGCCCATTGCCCAGCTGTGCCTCCAGCTCTGCCGCGTGGAATGGCTCTGGGGTGGCGAGACAGCCACGGCCATCGCCACTGCTCTGCTCCCACAATCTGGCACAGCGGGGGACCTCTCTGTCCTCGCTTGCTCGCAATGTTAAACTGCGGCTTTTACATCGTGCCTTAAAGGGTTTACAAGCACCAGGGGCCACCCAGGCTCTTCAGACAACAGGCATGGCGCTGCAGAACAACAAGCTGCTCCCTTGCCCCATCGATTTAAATCCAGTTCACGCCTGTCTTTGCGATTCAATCTCAGCTTGGGCAAAGGCTCCTCTTCCAACCCTCTCTCAGTGCTCCTTTCCCTTTGTGCAGAAGGGAACCCCTTTAGCAGAAGGGGACAGGGTGCGGGAACAACATGGAGCCAAGAAGAGGGGGGAAGCACCAAGGGCAGATGGTGCACGCCAAGGTCTGACCTTGTGACACAGAGGAGACCGAGAGAGGCTTGGGATAAATTAATGTCTGTTGTGCTGCTGTTTCTCTCTGAAAGCAAATCAAAATCTAATTACAAAATACAATGGTGAGAGAGATGTCTGCTCCGAGAACGTTAATGAGCTGAGGAGGGAGGATTTGGAATTGCAATAAAGAAGATTGATGTGAACGGCTGAGGCCGACAGTGCAGGGCATGAGGGCTGCTGGTGCATATGGACCAGTGGGCAGCTGGGGCTACTATGTTATTGTTCCACTCTGCCCTCACGTTGTCCATGACAGAAAAAAGCCCAGTTTTAACTAAGGATTTTAAAAGTTTTTAAAGGGACCGGTTTCCCCCAGCACCCAGCCTGGCAGCACCTGCTGTGGATGTTCCCCCCACCAGTCACCAGCCATATGACTCGGTGTGAGCAAAAAATAAAAAAAAGCAAACCAAAAGTCCGGCTTGTCACCTCCATCTTCTTGCTGCAGCTCCATGGTGGGAGACTGGCACAGCATGGTCCAGCGTGGCCACCCGCATTGCCCCGCAGCCGGCGGGGGGGCAGGGGAGACCCTGGCAGGAGCTAGCTTGCAACGCAGGGCTTTTGTTCTTCCGACCATGAAACATGACGGCAAAAGCTTTGGAGCTGAAGCGGAAGGAAATCCTCTCCGCAGGGTTTTCTGGCAAGGTGGCTGCCGGCGGAGGGCTACCCTTTGTTCCCCCGAGGAGCTCCACAGCCAAAGCCCCGGGGTGAGGGACCCGGGCCAGCCCAACCTCACATCCTGGCTCTCTCACTTGCTCCCATATTCTTGCTCTTACTGCCCTCATCGCTCAGCACTGGCACCACTGCTCTTTGCAATTTCCCAGACTAAGTCATCCAACGGACTGCAAGCTGAGCATTTTATTTGAGGGCAAAGCAGCATATGGCTGGCACACGCGCCCGGCTCACAGCACAAGCTGCCTCCTCTCCTCCTGACGCACACGCAGGCTGACAGGCTGGATACTCTGCAGCCCACATCTGATAGGAAAACATTTAATTTGAGTAGAACTGAAGAGTGGTTAACATGATCTATGGAGAGGAAAGCCCCAGGGCCTGGAGCAAACACGAGAGGTAGCCTAGCTGTTCTAAGAGACACTGGGCTGGGGGCTTGATTTGATCCCAGGACTAGGGCAAAGTAGCATTTGTCTAAACATACAGATAACAACACAGGCAGCAAATCATGCAGGGAGGATGCTATAAGACAGGCTGGTCTATCAACGTTACAAGAACGTCTTTTATAAACACCTTTTTTTCTAGATGTTCTTCAAATTGCATTCAACACCCCAAAGACAATGCAGAATTTAAGGATACAGCAGCATACCTAGCACTAGGAAATACACCTCCATGCTTTTCCAAGAAATGGGGGTTTTTTTCCTCCACATGCATGCCTTGCTTTAAAACGAAGCTTGTATGTGAGCATCTCAAGATATTTCATAAACAATTTTTCTCCCTGAATTTCTGCTTTGAGCCAAGCACTCTCTCTTTACCCCCAGAAAAATGGAAGCACAGTGCTACCACAAAAATGAGTGCAGAACCCAGAGGGTCTGCCAGCACTTTGAACCCACCTTCTGTTACCTGTTTTCATAGGCATTTTTTTCATGCCTTCCTGGTAGGTAAGAGCAAGACAAATGCATAAAAAGCAGTGAGGACGGGGGGAGTTAAAGTGTTTGTGGGAAAAATTTAAGACACATGTAGAAGTATATCATATATGGCCCCTATAAATTATGCCCCCAAATGACTAGCACTGAGTAAGAAATAGCTATGTAAACACAAAGGTAATAAGAAAAAATAATAATTTCTCTCCTTCTATGGGGCAGGGATATTTTTCCATCTGTTTATAGGAAAGGCGAGGAATGGGGTGGCAGTCTTGGGATGTTGAATTGAAGTTCAGGGTCTCTCCTGGTCCCAAGTCTCATCTGTCATTGGAAGCAGGACGGCTGCCAGAACCGCTGCACATTACAGCCTGGGTTTCCCACCCACTGCCTTCACTTTTGCTGCTACTGTTCACTCAAAGGGAGCTGGCTTTGAGCGCTGGTAGTAATCTCGAAGTCAAACGCCTTGCAATCCCAGGTCATTAAGAAAAAAACACTTCGGAAGAGCCCTGAGTTTAGACAGAGTTCCCACCAAACACAAAAGCCTTTTAAATCTGGAGGGAAATTGGGATTTTTTTGTTTGTTTAATGCACACAATGAAGTATTAGTGTGGTTTCTGTTTTGTTTTCAGCATTTAATCTGAGAGGGAACCTTACACAATCAAATCAACAAAATACTGGAAAACAATAGAGTATTTGTTAGCACTGTAACGCACCCTGGGGAGTGAGGGTTTCAGGATGCCACGGCGCCAGGAGCCTTGTGAACAGTGACCTCCCCAGGACATGCCAGCACCAGGACATCCCCCAGATCAGCAACATGGGAGGCCTTTGCAAAACTACCAAGACATCTGCAGATACCCTCTTGTGCGCACTGCTGCTGATGCACCCACTGGAAGGGAAACCTGCTCTGGTTATGCAGCATCTTTTGAAATGCAATAGCTCATCCAGAGCATCACTGCTGACACTTCGTTACAAAAACCTCCACTCAACACAGCACTTGCATCACTGCAAACACTCAAACTACTTAAAAGCAACTGCTTTCCTCCAGTTGCTCCAGTTGATCTCAGGAGAGGGTGCACTGGTTGGTGTGGCCCTCCCTGTAGCCGTATCCATCTCAGTGTCTCAGAGCCGATGGTGTCAAATCTCAGTCTGGCAAGCACTTCTGATTTGCAGCCCAAGAAGGATTTTCAAGCAAAGGTTACACAGCTGCAGAGCTAGAAAGGTCGTAACCACAACCCCGACGTCTGCTGCAGCCCACGCTGCTGGGGCAGCTCTGAGCTTTGCAGGCAAGGCAGGCAACGGGCTCCGCTCACAGCTCGGAAGGGCAGCACAGCTCGAGATTCACTCCATAACCACACTGAGGTCAAAATACACTGGGAACTAACCAGATCCCAGTGCACTCAAGCTCCAGCTGGAAAGAGCAATCCCCACCAGTGACAGCATAGAGTTATCCCACTCCTCCTCGGCTCCCGGCGTGGAAGGGGGTCCCATAGCTCGTGCTGTCCCAGTGCAGCCACAGCGCTGGCAGGGACTTCTCCTCTGGAGCCATGAAGTCCATCCTGTGCAAACATCCCACCACGAAAACCGCTCTGGGCTAAACCACCGATGATAACATGCTTTCAGAGACTCCGTGTCCTCTTAACACACTTCACAAGCACAGCTGAGCTCCGGAGCTGTAGTGGCCCAAGCTGGCACTCAGTGCCCTGTGGGGAAGACCATCAGACTGACTTGTGACACAGGCAGGATGGATCCAATGCGTCAGGCTGCCTGGAAAATGCCCTCCTGCTGAGCACCTCTCCTCCTCCTGCTCCCCAAACCGACACTCAGCCCCTCAGCAGAAAGGCTGCAAGGGCTGGCAACATAAATCTGCCCAACACTGAGACACTGTGAATCTCACGTTCATAATTAATCACCTGCACACATTAAAAACCAGAGCAGAATAAAGCTGCCCACAGCTCAGATGTTCTAATAGCTCAACAGCAGCACAAGCCAGCAGGCGCGAAGTTGGAGAAGCCATTTCCCCACACAACTGCTCCTTCGCAGAGGGGCTGTCCTATTAAGCTGTGCTCCAGCAAAGCTGGTGGCATTAGCTGCGAGGAGAAGGCAGAGGGACAGGGAAATCAGGAGGGCCATGGGCAGAAGCAGAGACGTGGTATGGGCTGGGCACACAGGCAGAGGAGGGATAACCAGTGCTGGGTGAGTGTGGAGGGGGCCAGGGAGATGGGGCTGAGGGGTTTACGACATGCACATATGGTGGGCCAGGTGCAGGGCAAGCCAGGGAACCTGATCTGTCCCACGAAACCCAGCACCAAGCCACAAGAGGCCCCAGCTCAGAGCCACTGACCAGGGGGGAACAAGACAGCAGACTGGGGCTCCCTCTTCTTATTTTAGGGCTTAAGCAGCGTGTCTTGCAACTGCCGAACCAATTAAAAAGATGAACAGGGATGGTGATAAATCAGTAGCAAGGTCAAAAGCTCCAGCTACCTCCTGATTTGACTGATGGAAGTCCCAACATACATAGTTTCTCAAAGGGACGAGCGTCCATGAGTCAGCACATGGATGAAATACGGCACCGGGAAGGCAGGACCGACCCCTGGTGCGAGCAAGCCTTGAACACGGCACGAAGGCAGCCACAGCGAAACAAGAGGCTGCTGCCAGGAACTGATGACAACGCAAATCCCACGGGGGCAGTCAAAATGTCAGATAAGATGAGGCGTATTAATTCCTTCCACTGACAGCCAGCCCCAGCTGGAGGGGGAGGCTTGGAGACTGCAGCCTTCAGTGAGCCAAGGATGCCTGGTGCCTGCTCTGTCGCTGAGGCTTCAAGTGGATGGTGCACCAGGAGGTGACAGAGAGGGCTGGGTGGCAGGAGCACTACCTTGTCTTTTTGATGAGAATAAGGGAGATTCTGTGCAAAAGGAAGAGCCAATCATTTTTTCTTTTATAAAATGCTGAAGACTGCTGTGCATTGGCAGCAACCTTCCGTGGCTGTTACTATATTCTGGGTTTCTGAAATGCTCTGGGATGATAAAAACCACTCCAGAAACAGTTATTAAAACTGTTTCCAGGAAATCGATCCATGGAGATGGATACAGTCTAGTGCTTTTACAAGAGCTTCAACTAGAAAAAGACCAAAGATAAGGAAGCCTTGCTTCCTTGTCTTTTCAGGAATAACAAGGAGCTGCATCAGGGATTTATTTGACTCTGCAACATAGGAAACAACTAATGGGAGAAAGCTCAGAGGGGAGCTTGACCTGAGATGGGCAGAAAAATACCCCACAAGTCATCTGGAGTTGAAAGCTTTCTGCCTTAATCAAGATCTGGATTTGTTTGTTTGTGTTCTTGTTTCATCCCATTGTTTTCTGTGATTACTGACCATTCAGGAGAAGAGCCCAGGCTAACAAAATCCACACTGCAGGAACAAAGATTTTATCCACGAAAAGAGCGCAAAGCACTGTGGAAGCATGGTCTGCCTTCTCATCCCCACTCCAGTCTCAATGCTTGGAAGCAGCATGTTTGGAGTTGGATGAGCCACACAAAATGAAAGCAAATCATCCTCTTGCGTCCAAGTAGCTTTTTCCAAGGATCTGCCATGAAGTTTCAGGCTTGGTCACCCCTTCCCCACCCCTGGGTCAGAACTGATTAAATGCAGCCACCGAGTCAAACTCCAACATACTCATCTTGTTTGGCAGCCCTGCGGTTCGGCTGCGCGCTCCAAGCTTTTCTCCCCCCTCTCCCTCCTTCTTGTTCAATTATCTTGCTTCATCTTTATTCTGTTTCCAGGAACACTTAGCAACAGGCTCTTGCAATCAGCCACCAGTAGGCAAGGATCTGAAGAGGAGACTCTGCAGTTAGGATGACCTTTTACTACACTCATGCAAATTTTAAAGAAAGTATGTGAACAATTTGCCTTTTAAGTATCCTCCAGTTACATTCTCCAGGAGTTAATACTCTTTCTCTCCTTAGAGACATCAGAAACACCAGATTTTATTTTACACCAATGAGAATAAATTCTGCAGCTTAATCCCAGTTTGTTTTGTGGAATTTTTTTCTGTATTTCATGCAGCATGAAGACCCCAAACAGGCAAAAATTAACCTGCGACATCTACCCTGGCCAAGACCCACAGATCTGCTTGGATGCCACATGCTCACACAGTTGAAAGCCCAGCATGGGCTTCAGGGTGCATCCCAGCAGCCAGCCAAACTCTTCCTGAGATGGACAAGATGCTGTTACTTCTCTTGGCGAGCAGCTTCTACAGATCACCATCAGCAATTCTCACACCAGGGCAGCTGAAGAGTATGCCAGGAACCAAATGGAGCCATAGCATCCCAAGGAAAACACAGCAGTTGTGATCTCAGTAATTAAAGCTCATCAGCCAAGGCAGAGGAGAGAGCTGGTGCAGTGCTCAAGGACTCTTTATTCCCACGGGACTCGCTGTGGTAACAAAGACAGAGCTCCTGCCAAATCCAGGGATTTGGCAAGCAACACTGGTCTCTCCCAGGCCCTCTCCAACTCCAAAACACCACACCAGCCACCACTAGCCTCTCTGCGGCAGGCAGCATTGACACCTCTATAGATGGAAACAGGTAAACAACAAGCCTGCTTTTGGCAAACCACAGCAGTAAACTCACAGCAGCCACTTTCACAGCCACCTCAAACTCAAAAGGGTGCCAGCAGCTGACAAACTGACCAGGCAGTGGCCCTGCATTTCATCAAGATTTAAACCAAAAGCTTTCCAGCACTTTCCCTGTCGTTCAGTAATTTTCACACACACACTAACAGGTTTGGAGATGCCCAGAAAGCGTGCACCAGGACAGCTTGCAGGGCAGTGGGGCATCACTGCATTTAAGTCCTTTCCCCTTGAAATGAAAGTTTTGAAGTTAAAATAAAAAAAATCCTGTATTTTTTAAAGTGACTCAAAGCTGGAAGGAGGGAATGGGAGATTTATCAAGGTACCAAGGCAGGCAGCTCACTTCCTTCTGCTTTCTGAGTGGTGTTCATAAATACGGAAATAATTTGCAATGCCCTACTCTGGGATTTAAAAAAAAAAAAAAAAAAAAAAAAGAATAAAAGGCTCAGAGATCCTTGATACTTCAGATGATCTTAAAAAGTATAATCTACTTTTAGTATTTCTTTACAAAATGAAAAGTCTGAATAAGCATGTCATTGATCCAATTGCTGGGAACAGCATCTGGAACATCAATCTCTGCCTGAGACTGCAGAAGCTGCAGGAGAGCTCAAAGCAGCCAAGGCTGCCCTTGAACCAGATGCCACTCGCTCTTACAGAAACGCCTGTGGATCTGTGTGAAAATGATTAAGCAAAATTGCTCCCTCTTTTTTGAACTTTATAACTTTAAATCTGTTTTCTCTTAGAGGGCAGATGCTCATTGCATACCCTGCAGCACATCAAAGAGCAGGAAAGGCAGGAAGGCAGCCACCCCACCACGCACCGGAGGGCCAGTGCCCAGCATCCTGCCCGACCTGCCTGCACCCACCACCTCCTCCCCACCCTGAAGCTTTTGGCTCAGGGTAAAGAGCCAAGAGAGTAAAAAAAGCATCTGCAACCTTTGGTCTCCTCTTAGTGACTCTATGCAGGATGCCAGCCAAGGGCTATTCCAGCAGCAGCAGTGATGTGTTTCTGTAGAGAATTCTCTTGGTGCTTAAGAACTCAACTCCAGCTATTGCAGCACTCCAGGGAGACCCTGTTGGGTGCAAATTCTCCGACACTCCTTCCCTTGTCAGTGCCTGAGTGTCCAAAGCAGAACAGAAGGGATCAGCAGTCCTTGCCTGCACCCAGATCCTGCCAACATCTTCTTCAGACGCTCATTAACAAAATGACAACATTAAGACAGCACTGCACATGGTGCCAGGAGCCTCTCAATTGTCCATGAGAGGTTGACAGAAAAGACAGGAGAAGGAGGACTTGCCAAAGCAGGACTGCTTCGGGCCAGGGACAGGAGCTGCTCCAGGGTACAGCAGAGCCAGCCCTGCTCCTGCTCTGTCCCAGCACAGGAGCTCCATCCACATCTGCCATGTAAAGTCAGTTCTAATTACACCGTGCATGGGTGCCGAACAGCAACACCTCCCACCCTAACTCAAACAGGGCTTTTTTTTTCTCATGAACAGGGTAAAAAATTGTGGTTCCAACAAAACTATTTCCCCTATCCAAGTGCATTTTCAACCCCACAGGCGGTTTTGGTGATGAAGTGACTCCACTTCTACAAACAGAATTCACTAAACACCTAAAGTGCAATAACGTGCAGTACACGCCCCACCACGAGCACAGTGCCTTTGCTCTCACAGGCACCAGCCTAAAAATCCCACTTCCCAGCAGGACACCCCTCCTGTGCGCTCCCAAAACAGGATGAATATTGTCTGAAATTTCCTAGAAACTTCTCCCTGCAGATTTGAATCTGGGATGCAGATGAAAATGTGCACAAAGAATGGCAAATGAAGACCATGAAATCCCAGAGGCTGAACCCAAACGCCACACTGCCTCTCACCCAAAGCCTCCTTCATCCTTTCTTTACTCTTAAACTCTATGGGATGATGTTTGGGTCTAAAACTCTCAGGTTTTTTGATCTGTACCAGCTATGGCAAACACCCAGTGACTCAGGCAGGCTTAGCAGGATGTGACCTAAGGGCCACCAAACCCTGTGCATTTAATGCCACACCCGACCCAAACCCCTGTCCTCAGAGGTGAAAGGCAAGTAACTGATGAGAGACCGCATCATTCCCAGACCCTTTCTCATTTATTCTAGTTCAAAGAGCTCAGAAAACTCAGGGCAATCACTCGCCAGCTCAGATATTTAAGGAGGACTATGGGGAAGGGCACCTGGGAAGCAGGAAGCATAAAGCCAACTTTATCCAAGATGCAAGAGAGGGGGGGATACAACTGTGCTCTTAAACAGTTTCTTTCAGGCACTGCCTCATCCATCTTAATCTTTGACTACCAAGAGATGAAAACAATTTATCCTCATTCCCTGCTCTTACTGAGAGGTTACAAGAAATAAAAGTAAAACTAAACCAAAGATCAATGTTATACCCCTTCACTGACAATCTCCATCTGACCTGGACTTTCTCAGCATCCCTTTTATCTAGTGGAGTGTTTTGGCTAAAGCTATGCAGAGGAAAGCCATGTGAGCAAGCTAGTTTAAAACCTGATACTTTCATGTTTATACAGCCAGCTAAGCAGCACACTACAAAGCCTTTTATTCCAAGTCTCTGCTGACAAGCTAGCATTGATAAATTACAGAAATCACCCAGGAATTAGGATGCACAGGGGGAGAAAAAAAACCCAAACATGCAACAACTCCATAGGTAGGAAACAAGGGCTCAGAAACCCAGGACTGGAGGAAAAGTCCATACAAAAATCATCCTGAGATTAGAGGGCAATTTGTTTGCACTAAAAGGGGAGAGCAAAACCAGCTGAAGATGCAAACTCCCTCCCCATGGTTTCCAAAAATTCACCAGTTCCAGAGGTGAAGGTAGTGATCTCTTCTCCCAAATGACCCGAGAAAGAAAAAAAGCTGAAACAAGCCTCTGTGTGTTGGTGGGCAGCACAAGTGGCTACAAGCATGAAAAGATGCATGCTTCCCAGTCACAGAAGTGCAACGCAGGCACCAAGCAACGAGTTGATATCAACAGGATGCACTGAAGAACAACCTAAGTTCCCAGGCTGCAGCAAATTTCCTGCATGGACCATGTACTGCGTCATGTTGGTTTACATACTGTGCAAGCAAGAGCCAGGAAAAATCTATCTTATTTGTCATAACAAACTCTAAGGTAAACAAAAAGGCAAGCCATGTATATTATCCAATTAAACAGGCACGTAAAGGAGAAAGCAAGCACTGGCCATCCATTCACTCCTGATTTTTGCTGTTTCTCAGCAAGCACATACCAAAATGCGCTGCTTTAAGCCCTGCATGAAGGCAATGTGAGAAGCAGGGTGTGCTCACCCCCTCCCACCCCACCTCTCAAGACCAACCTGCTGCTCTTGAATAAAAAGCAAAGGAGTTTTGTACACAGCCTTTACATTGCTCTCCCCCACCACGGAGCAGGCAAGGAGCATACCTTGGCCTCCATACAGACACATGCCTCAGGGGCTGCTTGGGGCTGAGCAGCTGGAACAAACACCCAAATCCAGGAAATTCCCAAGCTCGGAGAAACCAAACTGGAGCCAGCTGGTTTGTAAAGGTGCACCCCTACACAAAACCTGTGCTTCTCTTCAATTCATGAAGTTCTTGGTGTTTGCTCTGCATGCTATGAATTACATGTGTGGTTTTGCAAGGCAGTGGGGCAAACAAAGGGGAGTCTGAGGGTCCAGGTGCCCAGTCCTCCATGGTACTGCTTGCCAGGATGCAGCTGAGGGAAGAGGTCCACCTGCACAGATCCTTCTACAGTGCTCCAATATAGAGCAGCCTAAAACTCAAACACAGCTGAACTGGGTCATCTGTGTCTTCTCCAGGAGCGCTGAAGACCTCCTCTCCACTGGGCAGAGCTGGAGACCAAAAGGTTAAATTCTGCGCACACATATGTGGGCCCTCTGGATTACTGACAATTTCAAAAAGAGGAGAAAAGCCCTTCTCGGGTAAGTTCATGCTGCTCAGTTTGCTGAAGTACGTCAAGACAGCCTGAGCCAGCAGCTCCACCGAATGCTTCCAGAGTCCGTCTGGCATGCTGGCACCCAGCCCGCTCCTCCACTCCCGCGCCAACAGGGACACCCAGATACGCAGGACCTGAATTTGTAAAGACAGTTACAAAGCAGGAGGGAAAGACTTACCAGTGTCTACAGTAAGATGTTTCTACAGATAGTACAAAATAATTAATACTTTCCAAGTCTACACTTGCTTTCCAAGTCTGCACTTGCTTACAAAAGGAGAGATTTAAAGCTCCAAACCCAGCCCATTTTTAAAGAAAAAGTACAAGTCCCATATTCTGTTCTGAATCCCAGGGAATCAGCAGGTAGCAGATAGTTAAAGCATGAACAATGCTATTTCAGATCTGCATGCTTGACACATCCCCCCTTTCTCCTCTGCAGGTTTAACAGGAGGGCCACAGGGATTTGGCATGTGCAGCATTGGGTTGTTGTGGTTACCTTTTAGTAAATTCAAAAGAATATTACAAAGTATTCCCCAAGGGAGTCCATAAACAGCAGAGGATTCTGTTTAATTCCCCATCTATTCTTATCTGGATAATATGGCATTTGGATAAGCACTGCCAAAATACTGATTTATGGCAAAGCTGAGAGTTTACATGGCCAACACATGCTCTAAAAGCTCTGGATTTCAAGGAATAAATAAAAGCCTCTTCTAGGATATAGGTGGTTTCAGTTATGGAAGCTTCATGCAGATACAAACCTGTTTTCAGGATTTCTGCTTCCCTCTCCCATCCCAGGTGAAAGGCGTGTTTATACTGACCTTCCTCAACACTAAAATCAACTGTTTTCACTGGGTGTTCCTGCTGGTACCACCACCACATGGGTCTGCTCATTTTTCATTTCTTTGCTAATACTTTATAATATCTATCAGCTATTAACTATCAGACCACCTTCAAACTTCTTTGCTGACAGTGGCCAACATCAAAGGGAAAAGAACGATAAAAACTGCTGACCAAAGGGAAGAGGATGATAAAAAGTACAGCTGACAAGTGCTGCACTGAAACACCAGGGAGTTGCGTGTTCTTAAAAGCTCCTCAGAGAACAATGTATTAAAAAAAGACAAACCCAAAGAACAGCAAGTTTGCAGACAAGTGAATGTTGCCTAAACTATTTTTTGTAATGGAAATGCTGAGAAGCACCTGAACAGTCACTGTAACACACATGTGGCCATGAAGGGCTGACCACAGCCTGCTGCCTGCCCCAGCAAAGATGGGTTTTTTCCCTGGATTAACAGCCCTCCTGTATCCCTGCCACTCCTTGGAGAGGCTGTGCTCAGCCTTTTATCAAAGGGAGGGATGCCAGCATCCACAGGGCATGCCTCGGTGGCAGAGTGGTGTGCAGTGATGCTCACCTTTCTGCCAGGAACCTGCGCCAGCAGGTCAGCAAGGGAGAGCGACAGCAGAGGAAGTGCAGTAAGGCTGTATTACAAAAGACATCCCGGAAAGGAAATGTAGGGAAAGTCAGGATCAAAAGGATGGTGCTACATCCTGAAAAATTATCTCCTGCTTTGGGAGCCACATCTTAAAATCAGGTATAAAAGTAAAAAGGAAACCAGTGGAGGCAGGAATTTCAGCGCCAGTGTGTTCTAAGTGCAAGCAAATACATTCTGTCCAGCTGAAAACTCAACCCTGTGAAGATCCATCCATTCCCAGAGGCACCAGGCAGAATTGCTGTCTACTCAGTATTCCCCAAGTGTAATTTACTCACTGATGGGGCCGCCACACACCTCCCTTGGGAACCTGCACCACAGCTCTGCACAAAGGCATGTATCCTGCCTGCTGCAGTGGATCAGAATGGCTAGGCACAGCAGCAGGGTCGGGGAGGTGCATGCTAAGTTACAAAAAATACCCCAAATAACCAAAGTCATTTTTGACAAGGGGGAAACGCTACATCCCTGCCGAATCGCTGTTGTTGGTTACACACCCTTTGGATACTGGCTACTTGCAGGCAAAACATAAAGCCAAGGATATTTGTTTAAATCCCACAGGCGGACACTGTTATTCTATTAAAAAAAATACAACTGGCATTAATTCTAAAAACTTCCCACCGCTGGGACTAGGATTCAAAACCAGCACTGGGCAGTGAGGCCAAAACACACTCAAAGCAGACGCCTGCAAAAGATTCCAAGGGAAATTAGTTATGTGGGGTTTATAACAAAAATAAAATAAAATCCAACCTTTATAAAGACAAAAAGAAAAGGTAGCTTCCCTAAGAGACAGTGCTGTGAACACTCTTCATAGATAATTCAAGACCTGTCTGGATCTGAGGCTTCCTTGGTTCCCTGTGCCAGTCGGTGTGTGCAGAGGCGAAAGGCAAACACGAACCCTGAGCAGGCAGCAGCAGCCTCCTCCCATCCTCATCCTCAGGGCTGGCAGGGAAGGGGCTACCTTATCCTGATTCACAAGCCAGAGCCATGCCAGCTCCCAGTCTGGGCACTGGCTCTCCTGTGGTGGTGGAAAGGAAATTCTTCATCCACCCCCTGCCACACCACCAGATTCAGAGAGCTGTGGGCAGGGTACTGCTCTGCTTCTCTCGTCACTGCTCTCTCCAGACAAGGACATGGATGACCAACTGGATTTACAGAAAGCCCCTGGCTTCTCTTCTTCTTGTGTGCTCAAGTCAGCTTTATACCATAAAATTATTTTTTTTCCTAAGTAATTTTTTTGTAGCTGACTCACATGGAGCTTCTGCCAGGAATTTTTATAATTAGTGAATTAGAGCAAGGTTTTGCCTGTGCAGGCCTGACAACATCTGCTGATTTAAGCAAGCTGTGTTCAAAACCTTGCACAGCCCTGGAGGAGCATGGATGGCTGAGCGCAGCCCTTCCTCCCAACAGCACAGCCAACAGGGCTCTTCTTGCCAGGCTGGTAGGAAACATGCTGCTCCTCCCGCAGAGAGCTTTGAACTCCTAATCTGTGTTTTAAGGGGAAGGATGTAAGCTGGAACAAAGTCCAAAGGGTACTGGAGAGGAGAGAGGGACACTAACTGCCTCTCAACTTTGCAAACCTCTCAGTGGAGCATCCCTGTGACAGCATCCACAGCTATGCGCCTCTCCATCAAGCTGCATAGTTGCAAAGCCATCGTGCGTCACATCTTCCTTAGAGACAGACAACGGTATAGAGTTCCATAAAACCACAGGAAAAATAACTTCCTCAATCTCTTTCTTCAATGGACACAGGAGCTATTTTGCAAGTGAGACTCCAACACACAACAGCGGTCCAATGTAAAGATCAAGCCCAAGCCACGTTCTGATAAGCCAAAAGCAGACATGGTGCTAGGAGCCTAAACTACACACAAGGTCCGTCCTGGATGATCCAAAACCCTCCCACTTACTGCTAAAGGTCAGAAAGGCAAATAAATTACCACCTTCAGGATGGTTCAACCTCCTCCCTGTAAGGTTTGCTACAGAGCAATGCTTGTACCCTCTGCACACAACTCCTTACTCAGTCCTGTAATTTATACCATATTACATCTGAAGGGCTGCATTAAGAAAATATAACCCTTGCCAAGCCCTGAAAAGCTAGGATGTGCTGGAAGTAAGTTTTCTCTGTAGCTTTGATCTGGTCCACTTGCACAGGGTCTTTACAGCATGGCCACATAATACATGTGCATACAACCCTGATGCAGTTAGAACTGAGAATAGAAGACGCTCAACAAGCAAGGAATTAAGTCAGTTTTGGTTTTCAACTGGTTGTTCATGTGTGGCACTCAGCCCTCTCCACACTTTTCATGAGCTGCTTCACAGCAAAAACGAAGGCATCTTGCCACTGCAGACTGGGACACTTCTCAAATGATCGTGAATTTATTTTCATAAAATCCTAGAGAACTACATTCACAACACCTCCAGTTTATAGCTGAAGAAAAGAGGTACAGAGAAGCTCTGGGCATCCAGTTCCAGAATCAGCCAGCCTACAGCTTCCTTTTTAAAAAAATAAATAGCACTGAACAGCATTTTAAATATTTGACGTACAACTTCCCATGAGATCATCTGCAGCAGGAGCTCTCGGCACTTCTGCAACTCAACCCTCAGCCTGGGGACCCAGGAAATGAAGTCCCTCGTTGTGCATGAAAAGCAATTTACCCAGCACCATACATGAGCCCTGCAGCAGAAACAGAGCAGGAATTCTGTCTCCTTAACCATCACTTTACCCCTGCTATTTTTCCATTACTTGCCTCACTCCCTTCCCTCCAAATACTGCACCGTGCAGGGCAGAGATCCTACACATGCAACCCCATTCTTCACTGGGCTGCCTCGACTGACCTCCCTGAGCAGCGAGGGCAGGGGTGCCATGGAAAAAAACCATACGTGATCCCATAATTAGAAACTGTATCATAATTCATACAAGGGGCTGAATTAAGGCTGCAGAGGAATACTGTAAATTGGATGCACATTTCTTGTTCCATTTTACTGCTTCCCCCCCTTCCCCTTATTTGGCTTTGGCTGCACTTCAGATTAAGCTCCTAATAAGGGCTGGAGTTGGATGAGATTTTTCAGCCCATCAGATTGCAGCCTTCCAAGCCATTGAAATGAGATTCAAGCTGAACTTGAATTTTCAATAGTTTGGCCTGAAGGCAAGGGTGTTAACAACAGACCTGCCAACACCTTCTCTATGAGAAACGTCTGAAAACATGTCTGCACATCAAATACTGCTCAGGCTTTGGTAGACAAAAGCCACAAAGCTAACATCTTAAATCCACTGCTAACTTGCTCAGCCAGTTCTCCTGTCAATGAAGCTCATACATTTTCTCTGAAAATCCAGTGAACCTCTATATTCTCTCTAGGAAAACAGGTTTTCCCCCAACAATCCAAAAACCTGTTGTAGTTTCGTTATGGCAAGGCAGGGGATAAGGAGAGGTCAGGTAAATCAGGTGGACACATAGGAGCAGACACACATACACCAGTTCACCCAGCACAGTCTACTTAAACGATACACATCACCAAGATTAAAGATACCACTCTGACATGCATGGAGGAGCAATCAGAAAAGTCTGTCCTATAGCCAACTCCTCCTACAAGAAGTAGAAAACTATGCTTGGGCTTTCTGTTCCTTCCTAAACATATTTCTCTTTTGGTGGGGGTTTTCTTCCCTCTTAGTTCTAACAAACTATTTTTTCATCTACATACCATGATTATGTGGAAAAGTTAGCCCAAACCCTAAAAGCAAGAAGATACGATAAAACTGGCACACATCCTCAGTGCCAGACTGTGCCCTGAGCAGAGGGCATAGCTGTGGGAAGCAGGAGGGTGGGTTTCCTCTCCCATCTCACTCCCCTTGGTAACTGCATCGCACCTCATGGTACCCAGCAGAGCACCAACAGCTGGTGAAGGCAGGACCTGCCATGGGCTTCAGCCTGGGCAGACCCCAAACCACCCCAATTCTGAAGCTGCCCTTGCCACAAGATTTTTGTTTTCTAGCTAATGCCTCTGCCTTCAGCAGTCTTTACTGAAATAAAAATGTCAACGAGTCTCTCAAAATCCTTAGGACACTCCTGCCCAAATGTCCAAACCTAAAGCACATCACACAGCCAAGCATTTCACCTTCAGATAGCTGCACTGGTGGAGGAGGGCTTTTACCGAGACCTCTGCTAGTACCCTGAACAGACTTTGGTTTGGGTTTTTTTAAATGCTGAAATGTATTTTCTTGATAACGTGAATGCTTCAGCTTCCCTGCTACCAAAATCTTTTCTAATTCACATTTTTAACACAGTGGGTCTGAAGAGCAGCCATGGCCAAATACTCATGCCAGCACTGGAGGCAGCAGGGCAGCGCAGGGAAGACGCTCCTCTCCCTTTGATGACAAACACTAAAGAACGATGGTTTCTTGAACTGCATCCAAGGGAAAGTAACCTTGCTAGAGTGCCTGGCAGGGCATCAACAGCAATAGAAATTTCAGCTTTCAAAGAACAGAAATAAGACTCAAGAAGGGGGCGAGGAGATCCTGCAGCAGCCGAGACGCCACTAATCTCATGGATTGTTTTAGGAACTCTCGCTTCTCTCCAGTGAAATTATATACTCCACAGAAAAATCATCTGGCTCCAACCTCTTTTGGTAAGTGAAGCGTAAACAGA
This sequence comes from Microhierax caerulescens, assembly GCA_035590215.1. Lineage (NCBI taxonomy): Eukaryota > Metazoa > Chordata > Aves > Falconiformes > Falconidae > Microhierax > Microhierax caerulescens. The sequence goes on along the minus strand of JAVJGJ010000001.1, from coordinate 108,367,505 downwards.
ATGGAAAAGAGCTCATACCTGAGCAGAAATCAGGCTTGGACGGGCTGTGACAGGCAGGAGAGCAGCCAGACTGTGGGGATTTTGCTCTTTTCTTCGGACAGCCACTGTGGGATCTCTGAACCCCACCAAGCAAACGAGGCTCTTCCAACACAACAGGCAAGCACTAGCCAAGCCGGCACAGTGCCCTCGGCTCGCTGTAAAGGGAAGGAGAGCATGGCGGGGGAGAAAAGCACAGGGATTCCTGCAAAAAGGTCTGGACTTGATTAAACTTATTTTCTTTAGTAACATTTAGTTAAGCAAGGGAGGAAAAACCCTGCGGTGTTCTTCAGCGGTTCTTAACAGGGAATCTGGAGCAAGACTGTTCATTCACTCCATTAGCTGAACATCAGGCTCTACGCTGCAGCAGGCACTGCTCACATCAATATCCATTTCTTTGTCGGTAGGTGCTTTCACCAGCAGAAACAAGAAACCCTGAAAATATACAAGTAAATGGCAGTTCCCAACTTTGAAATCAGAAGGTGTCTGGCAGCTCTGTGTCAGCATGATGTATGCTCCAGGGGAATCACACACTAGTTCACAGAGCTTGAAGCTCTGAACGAAGCAAACACTGTCAGTAATAGTGCAGAAAAACAAAACAAAACTGTAAGGAAAACGATTGCCCAAGCTCAGGCTTTGGGCAGGGGCTTTCCTCTTCTACCTCTGTGGCACAGTGTTATTTGCTCAGCTACAGAACATTTCTTCTTATCATTTCTTTTTACAAGGTTCACATTCTCAGCATCTCTCCAGCAATAAGCCCAATGCACCAACACCCTGTGTGTCACTGGTGGGCTCTGTCCAGTCTTCAACTATTGCGAGGCTGATTACAAATATTTAACAGGTGGAGGAGAACAGCGGACACTGCTTGCCTTTGCCTCTCATTTGTATGTCACTAAGCAGCTGTAGGTGGACACAGGCAGCATGGGCAGAGCACCACTGTGCAAAAGCTGCTCGGTGCCAGGTACCATCTCACCAGCTGCAGAGGTTCAGAGCCAACATCCACATGGATGATTCACATACACACACCAACACCTTTTCAGCGCCGGCATGCGCTTTTGCACAAGGTTGGTTTATCCTCGGGGCCAGCAAACGCCATGCGAGAAGCACACAAACAGCAAAGGCAAGAGACAATCTGTAACTGTGCTAATTGCTGGAGTAATTAAAAAGTAAAAGACTGAGCTAAATACCACAAGTCTGAGCATCAAAGAACCACTTTCCTTCCGGGGAGCTGCCTCTCACAAATGACTTTCCTCACCAAGAACCACCTGTGCTGAGCCACCTCCATGGGCCTGGACAGTCATTTGAGCAGATGAAAAAAAAATGTCAGGAATTTTTCTTTTCAACAGATTTGACCTTATTTTCTCTTCAGTGTGGCAGGATGAGAAGATATTTCTACTGAGCAATTGAGTTTTCTCCACAACAGACACGAGCTGGCACGCTCTGAGCATTTGTATTTCAATCCCAATTAAGTAAAATAGTAATTGCAGTACCTAAGGGTTTCTCAGCTCCCTAAGAGGAAACACTTTATACATACAGATTTTCCTAGCTTTACCACTGCATACTTAAGACATGGACTGAGGGATGAATCACAACTTCAAATTCTTCAGTACTAAGCCTGGCAATCAATGCAGCCACTTTCTGGCAAAGAAACTCTAAAATCCCTGATCTTCACCTGTGATGTCATCTGTGAACAGCAACGTGATTTATGTTCCATGGGGCACTCCTATCCTGCAATTCCTTCACTGAGGGGGCAGCTGGGTAACAGGATTTGTTCTGGATAATCCCAGCTCCAGCTCTCAGAAGCCATGGGGAGGAAGCAGCCAGAGACACACTCAGCCAGAGATGGCAGCTACTGCTATTATACAACTTATTCTCCCCCAGCCACATGCCAGGTGTAAATCACATCTCCAGTTTCAAGCCTTGAGAATAAAAGGCAACATCATGAAGACAGAAAGGAGGCACATGAACTCTGCACACTAACATCAGGGCGATGGACATCCCTGTAAAGCAGACAGATGCCTGACTTGAAGCTTTCAGCATGTTTTAACACTGGTTTAACCCATCGACCCAACCCAGTCAGTTGATCTGGGACAGCGACCAAACACAGATGTCAAATTTCTGCCTGTGCTTTGGTCCTCTCTCCTCTGAGCAGCCTATCAAATACCAGCCACACAAGCTTGGCTGGGAGAAATGCTTTTGCATAAAGGAGGTGAGGTTCCCAGATCTCAGTGTGAAGGCCAGTGGCACACCTTCACGCCACACAGACAGACCACAAGCTGCTGCTGAGATGTGCAGCTGCAGGGAAGTCAAACATGGCCAGGGCTCCTGCCTAGACATCAGGCAGAAGCAGCCATAAGGACAAAACTGAGGACCAGCTGCTGGCAGGGAAGGGCTCTGCAACCTTGCAGCCACACAAAGTCCATCAACTCAGGTAAGGCACAGCTGTGGAGGTCTCCACTTGCCTTCCCCTTCCAGATCCCAAACCTCTGTGCCTGCAAGGCAGAAGGCATCTCTGCCAGCCTGGCTTGTCACTGTGCACAAGGCACCCACCTTCTCCCCACGACGTGAGGTGGATCCTTCCTTAGATAACCAGCTGTAGGGTAAGGACCACTTCTTTCCTATGTGGTTGTTTAAGCAGGGCCCAGCACAACAAACCCTGAGCTGCCAGCAGGGCCGTAAGCTCTGCCTGGAGTTATTAATAATTAGAGGGATGGCCAGAGGTGGAATTTGGTGGCCTCTTAACCTAGGGAGTTACTTGGGTTTATGCAGACGACTCCACTTTTTCCACTGTGAAAACTGCAGCAAGTCCTCATGGAGACAAACATCAAAAACAGGATGCTGGATGCGGCCCAACACTGAGCCACCGCTCAGCCAGCCTGAGCCAAAAAGCAACATAAAACATACAGGGCTCATAGGGCGTTTCACTTTTAAAATGGAGTAAAATCTGGAGCCTTCCTGTGATTCAAAGCTGGGCTGTCTGGAGCAAAGTGACTTTCCAGGTGAGGCACTGCTCCCTGCTCCAGCCTTGTCCTCACACCTCTCTCCATCCATCCATTCCCACACCTCTGCCTGTTCCTCCCACGCTCACCATTCCTCTGCAAGATGGCTCTTCCAACCTAGGAGGCTCTCCCCAACCTACCACGTCACCATCTTTCCACCTCAAGAGCCACTGGCCCCACACAGCTGGTAGGGATGTGCCTGCAGGGAAAGGCAGGGACAGCCACCTACCCTTCTGCTTCACAACGTGGCAATTAACTGGCTTGAAAACTGCCTCTCTAGGCAAAAACCCATCCTGGGAGCAACCAGGGTGGCAGACATCTACTTTGTGCACCACCTAAGAGATAAACACCTCTTGCCAAGTGGGGCCCTGGATGTTCCTGTCACACACAGCAAATTAACACAGACGGAGGTGGATAAGGGAATGAAATCGTTCCACTTGAATCCTCACAGCTAAACAAAATCTAAACCGGGTCAGATCTAATGAGGAAAGAAGTGAAAGACTTACAAAGATTCGAGAAATTCATTTAACAATCAGCTTTCCCAGCATTTGCCAAGAAATCAGAAAACCAAAGGCAGAGAGCACCCAAGCGTGCAGCGAGTCAGAATCAGGCTCGCAGGAGGCCAGAAAGGCACAGAGGGCATCACTGTGCCGGCAGGCAGGAGCGCGCACAGGGCTCTCCTTTCTTGACTGTCAAGAACGCCTGGTAACAGAGGTGGCCTGCAGGTCTTTGAAGACAAGGAGGAGGCAAAATTGCTGGTACAGCAGCCCACAGATTTTTCTACTCCTTCAAAAAAGAAAGGAGTCAAAGCTGTGCCATACGTTAGCACTTAAGTAGTCCCTGCCCTCAGTTTCCCACCATCTGTACTACTCTCTGAAACTCCCCTACTCATTTAATTTATTGCTGTGTGCCTCTGCCAAAATCAAAGACCTAAATATCAGTAATCTTGGTGGGAGGCATCCAGCTGCTACAACCCATTGTAGGAATAAAACGTGTTTGTGCAAACTTGCATTGAGAAAGCTGGGCAGCAAAACTTCCTAGGAAAACCTTCTCATGCTTTCAGATTAGCACATCAAGCTGCAGGCATTAAGACCTTTCCCCTTCTGTATCTGTGAAATCCAGTGCTTAGGACACAAAAATGGGTCTTTTCTAACCCTGGAACGAACCGATTTTGGAAGCACATGGCACAATGGCAGCAGCAGTGGGGGGCAACGGCTGCAGCTGATGCAGCAGCAGGCAGGGAAGCAAAGCACAACCTGGGGCTCAAGTTCATGTGCTGCAAGGGGTTGGTGAAATGAAGCTGTGGTGCTGGGACCAAGAAATCATGGCAGCAGTGGCTATACAGCCCCACTCACTCATGCAGTCCCCAGACCCCTCTCACCCCAGTTTTCCTGACCATCAAGCAAAGACAGCACGACTTCCCTAACGCACGCAGCAATCTGCAAAGCTCCCATGCACAGAGAAGAGCTCATTATAAGCAGCCTGTAATGTAACAGCAATGCAACCTCTGCCCTACAGCCACAAACTTGAATTAAAAAGGGAGCACCCTAAAATATAAGCTTCTAGAGTCATAAGGACATAAGCATAGCTCCCTGCCCTCTTAAAACACCAGATATCAGTTGATAAAAGACGTGCATTCCTGCAAACTAAACAGTCAGGCAGTACTTGCAAGGCAGGATTTGTAGCCTGGTGCCCTTCGATTTGCTCCGAGTGACAAAACAGTAGTGAGAAAAACTTGGTGGGCGAGAATATTTCCAACACTCTGGCTAGCTGTCTGATGCTGAAATCCCACCAGACCTAAGTATGTGCACAAATATCATAGCCCTGCTGTCGCCCAGAGCCTGGGCTGCATTTTGAGGGGTGAACTGAAGGGCTGGGGGTCCCAGGATGGGGGCACCACAGGCCCCAATGCCTCTTGGACTCACTTGCTTCTCAAGGGCTGAAACAGTCACACAAAGGTTTCATCTGCTTCACAGCTCCAACAGCAAACCTGGAAACCTGTCTTCTTCCCCTGCCATCACACAGCTTGGTTCATTTGGAACCTGTTTTACCCTTGCTGTCTTCTTCCTGGCTCAGTTCAAGTTGTCTTACTCCTGCACACAACAGCAGCAAAGCAAAAGGAGGACAAACCAGGACCCCAGTGAGGGCCAGGCAAGTGGATGCTGAACTGCAAACACAACAGCACAGCCCACAACCAAAACTCTCCACACACACCTCCAGCCCAGCGTGCAACCTTTCAACTAGCAGCAAGCAGGAGGGGATGGAACTGAGATCTTTGGCAACACTAGCAAAATCACTGCGTTTCTCCTTTTTTTTGGGAGAGGCAGAACAATCCTTTTGAACCATCCAAGCAGGGCAGAACCGACATCTGTTCAGATTCAACTGCTTGGGTCTCACTGTTTTAGCTCCAACTCTTTCCCAACGGGTGGGAAAGGTCTCTAGCTTTTATTCAAAGGCACTGCCCTTATAGATGGCCTTTCAGCAGAGGATCGCAGAGCACCTTACAGACATTTAATTAAAACTTATAGCCCACCCTGGTGAGGGAGGGATTATAAACAGGCTCCAAGCACAAGCATCTCTTTCTCCCATACGACTGAGACATTCGGCTCAGTTGCAAAAGCGCAGCAGTCCCAGTCTCATCAAGCTATTAAATACGCTCCAAACAGCATGGAGCCTTTGAAGAGCCATCAGAGCAGCGGGGAGAGAGCGGGATTGCACGCTAACAGGACAGGACAGGTGGGCAGAGGCTCCTCTCCACTGACCGGGCAAGGAGGTAGACTCAGCTTGTGCCAGAGACAGAAAACCATGGTTCGTTATCCCTCTGAAATTAAATACTACACATTCCCAAAGCATGGCATTACTGGGGACCAATTAATCCATCTAACATCCCTGGGATGTCGATAAAATGGAAAACCACTTTGG
>JAVJGJ010000001.1:108323606-108336030 GCA_035590215.1 Microhierax caerulescens | reverse complement strand
CCCCCCCCCCCGGACCGTGCGGGCTTTGGGGGTGTGGACGGAAGAGGCTTGGGTTCCCTTGGCTGGGCAGGGCACCCTTGCTTTGGGAAGAGCAACACTTCCACGTGTTTTTAGGCTCAAGTCCGAGCTGGAATGAAAAAACAACTGGAAGATGTGAACTCCAGTGGCACGGCTGCTAACAAAATATCTGCTGTGGGTATGTAACCCGGGCCTGACAACAGGGACGGAGCCCAAATTCTCCACCCAACCCTTCCCTTCCTTCATAGCCACTGCAGCCGGCTCTGCCCTGCAGATGGCTGGAAAGAGCACGGTGTCTGGTGCTGGTTCCAGGGCACTGGCACTTCTCCTGTGCTTTGTAATGGGGTACAAGACACCCTGTTTCCCCTGTCACCACCCTGGCTGCTCCACGGAAGAGCCTGGGCTGCCAGTCAGTGACTGCATCACCTGGGAACACCTGCCACTTTGCTGCAGCATGTCCCAGTGTCCCTGAGCCTTGGCAAAGGACCCTGAGGACTGTCGCTAGTGCTTGTGCAGCATCAGACTGGGAAACACTGACTTGGCAGCCTGTTCCCTGCAGCACTCACCTTTCTGTCACACAGACTACATCTCTGTTGACATGAACACCATGGACACTGTGGTCCTGCCTGAGAGCATCGCAGGAGGTGACAGGCAACCTGACCACCAGCTCATCACACAAGAGGAGCCCGCTGTCGTCCCTGCTCCTCCCGCTGTGGTGTGGAGGGCCCTGATCATCCGCCATGTGCTGGCTGCTGCTGCCGCCATTGCTGTCCTGCTGGTGGGCATACTGGTCCGGCTCCTGACCGGCAATGGCTAGAACCAGTGACACTGGGGACCTGTGCACAGAGACGGAGGGCGCGTGGTAATGTCCCAGGAGGATGGTGCTGGGGAAGACATTCCCCCTCAGTTCCTTGTAAAGAGTCACTTTGCTTAGTTTCTGGTTAATTCACAATGTTTTATCCCACGTGCAGAGTTCTTAAAGGAGTTGAGGATGTGGCACCTGGGAAGAAAGTGTTTGAGAGCTGGTCCCTCTCCTGCCCTGCACTGGGATGTCACTCATGATGGGTGGGAGCATGTCCTGGGGCTGGCCCAGGAAGGAGACAAAGATCTTGTGCTGCTGTCCTGCTTTCCTACTCCCTGGGGGCATTTCTCCATGCCATCGGCTAATGGCAGAGGCTCTTGCTGCCCACAGCACCAGTTTCCTCACACACCAGTCTGTGCCAGCATCTTGGCGTGGCAGAGCCCCCTCGCTACCTCTGCAGCAGTGCAAAGGCTGATTTTGTTGGGGGATGGCTGGCTCCCCTGCCTGCCGCTGGGGCGTTGGGTGCTGGCTGCTGGCCTTGCTCTCCCTGCTGTGTGGCAGGCACAGGGCCTAAAGCAACTCTTCTTCGCACTTTTGTAAGGTGGGATTTTGATACAATAAAGTTTTCTGAGTAAATGTTGAGCTGTTAATGTGGTGTGAGCATGACCCCGGTCATTGGCACGACCAAGCCCTTAGAGGACGGCCCCGTGCCTGGTTTGTGCAGCCTTTGAGGGGCTTGCACAGGGCTCAGCCTCCTGGCTGTGCCCTTTGGGGCTGGCTCTGGGTGCAGCAGCAGCCAGGGGTTTGCCTTAGCTGGGCTCACAGAGCTTCCCCTCGGGTACCAGAGCAGTGGTTGTGCCTCTCCATTGCTTCCCACGCGGCTGCTGAGCTGCACGGGACAGGGTGGTGCGGTGCACAACCCTGCAGAGCCATCAAGAAACTGCCATATGTCTTAATGCAAATACCCCTGTGCTACCTGCCCTCAGGACTTGTCCCAGGCTCTTACCTGCAGTTAGGTGACAGCAACAGTGTGGCACGTGTTCAGCCATGGGCAGTAAATACCAGGCACAGCCCGTGCACCGCACCTCCTTGCCGCCCCACAGCTCTCCTGGCACGGGGTGCTGGTTGCCTGTGGGCTGGGAATGCAAAGATGTGACATAAAGAAGCTTGAAACAGCCATCGACCCTGACCTCAGCAGCCTCTGCCCAGATGTGGGGAGGATGCGGCAGACTCTGCCCTGCTCAGAATCCCAGCAGTTTTGGGATGGGAGCCTGGGGAGAGCAGGAAGCCCACTTTGCTCTACCCATGGGCTACCGCAGCCCACCTCCCGCTCTGTAGGAGAGGGGCTGTGCCGTGGCGGCAGCTCCCCTCGGCCTCCCCACCCCGTGTGGGCCAAGGCAGGACACTATATTTGGCCTGGGGGAGCCGTGCCAGCGAAACCTGACGCTGTCGTGCTGTGCAAGACCGACAGCTGGAGCCAATGGGGCCGGCTTGTCTTGGCCACCGCCACGCCGTGATGAGAGGGGCCGAGACGGCCAGCAGCCCCGCCACTGCCGGCGGCAGCTCACCGGAGACAGCACACGGACCCAGGAATCCTCCATCGCTGCTGGAAGACGAGGACAACCCTCCAGCCCAGTGGCCAGCGGAGCTGCGGCGAAGCAGGACCGAGGTACGAGGGCTCGCAGGAGCGATTTGGGAATGCTCAGCCCCTACGCTGGCTCAGGGCGGGCAGCAAGTGCCTTGCACCGCACCTTCGGGCTCCTCTGCGCTGCCTGCAGCAGCGCACGGGACCCTCCCTGGGCTGCCCAGCTCCCTGCCCTGCCCTGCTGCCTGCGCTTCCCATCGCCAACCCGGCTGCCGGCACACGGAGCATGTGGTCGGCTCGCCCGACCCCGGCTGAAGTTCACCCTGCCGTGGTTACACATTGCTCACCCTGGCAGGGTGGCTTTAACAGAGCGCGGAGGAAGGAGGTTGTTTCATTGCCCTGGCAGAGCGGCAGCATGAAGCAGGCGAGCCTCCCTGAGGAGAACGGCTTCAGCGAGGCGATGGCTGCCGGCCAGCACGATTTCACACCCGGCAGCTGCGGGAAGAAACGCTGCTGGCTTTGGCGACTGCTCCCGGACAACTTCTGGGAGGACACAAAGAAGCTGCTGGTGCTGGCAGGGCCACTGGTAAGGACCTCAGGAGGAGAGTGTTTCCTTAGCACAGCTGCATGGCTCACCTCCATCACTGACCTTCTCCTCTCCTCTTCCTTGCATGTAGATCCTCATCCAGCTGCTGATCTTCCTGATACATCTCGTCAGCTCTATATTCTGTGGCCACCTGGGCAAGGTCGAGCTGGCCTCCGTCACGCTGGCCATCGCTGTAAGCATTCCTGGGAGCTGCACCAGCTCCCACCCGCAGACACTGGGGCAGGATATGGGAACAGAGGCAGACAAGGACAGAGATTTCAGACTCCTGCTTTTTATTTTAGCCCCTCTCTCGACCTGAAAGTCTTAAATGCTCACATTTTCTCTTTTTTTTAACTCCCGTTTCCAGGTTATAAATGTTACTGCCATCTCTGTAGGTTATGGTTTGTCTTCGGCATGTGACACCTTGATATCACAGGTGGGTAAGAGATGCTGGCGCTTGTCCTGGAGACACGGGATTTTCCAGCATCGGCTGATGCTGCTCAGGCACTGCATGGAACCCTGGCTGCACCTGCAAGCTGGGGAAGCTTGTCCCTGAGCGGCAATGCCATTAACAGGGAGCTCCCTGCTCCTCTTGAAATGCCACATCCTTCCCGGGTGGTCGTCAGGGCTGCTCCATGCTCCGCGGGGTCCCTGTCCCCCAGCACCGGCACGCTGCCAGTGCAGCAGAGCTCACCACCGCTCTCCTGCCTTGCAGACCTACGGCAGCAAGAACCTGCTGCGCGTGGGGGTGATCCTCCAGCGCGCCACCCTCATCATCTTGCTCTGCTGCTTCCCCTGCTGCGCCATCCTCATCAACATTGAGCAGTTCCTACTCCTCATCCGCCAGGACCCCGAGGTCTCCAGGTCAGGACATCGCCCGGACACCTCGTCCCTCCCCGGCACGGTGGGGCTGTGAGGAGGGTAGCTATGGCCATGGCCCCTTGCTAACCATGCCTCTCATGTCCCCCCAGGTTAACCCAGCGCTACGTGATGGCATTTGTCCCTGCTCTCCCGGTGAGTCCCTGTGGGCACCCTGGATGCTGGCCACGCACAGGCACCGGCACTGGCCATCCTGCTCCTATTTTCCACCACAGCAGCTCAGCCCCTGCTCGGTGCTGGCCTCATCTCAGCCACCGATTTCCTTTTCAGGCAGTTTTTCTGTATAACCTGGAGACAAGATACCTGCAGAACCAGGTGGGTCCTGAGCCCTCGCACCCAAGGAGACCCAGCTCCCTTCAACCACGCACCCAGGGTTTTCATGCTCACCATTCCTGGTGGTCAGGCAGCACTTGTCCTCATCACCACCAGAGTGTCCCAGAGCAGCTCTGACCGTGGCGCTCACCCCATCCCACAGCCGGCTATATCCATCTGCCTAATGGACCTCCCTTCCCACTTCCCCACATCAGGGATTCACCTCCAGCACATCATTTTCCAAGCAGGCGCCATCATCAGAAGCTTATTTTTTGGCTGGGAAAGCTGCTGAATGTGGGGCTGGTGGCGACCTTCAGACCTCTCTCCTGAAGCTTTTGTGAAGGCACTGTAGCCCGCACCTCCTCCTCTTTACAGATGATCATGTGGCCGCTGGTTCTGAGTGGGATCGTCGGCAACGTCGTCAATGTGGTTGCAAACTGCATCTTCCTCTACGTGCTCCACCTGGGCATCACGTGAGTAGTGCCCGCAACTCACGGAGGGGAAAACACAGCATGTGGCAATGGCAAAGGACTTCTCCGGGATGTCAGCACCACCAGGCGTGGCCGAGCATCTGATGCTCATGGGGGCACGGCAGGATGTTATGCTCTGGCACCCCGAGGCTGGGGAAGCCCGAGCAGGGTGCCAATGACCTTTCTCATTTCCTTTGCAGGGGCTCTGCCTGGGCCAACACTGCTGCTCAGTATTCACAAACCATTTTCTTGTTCCTGTACATTACAGGCAAGAAACTTCACGTGAAGACCTGGGGAGGTAAGGGCATCTCCCCAGCTCCCTCTGGTTCCTGCTTTACTTGAGTGTTCAAAAATCTTCCACCACTTCCATCAAGTGAATTCTGTTAGTCCTGACAGTGAAATATTAACCTCGGCCCGGTACGCTCCGGGAATGCCGTGCTGCTTCGGTGGCAGCACGTCATGCGCGAGCATTGGCAGAGCGCCGTGCTGGGCAGTAAACATTAATTCTGGAGAAATGAAACTTTCTGCTGAGGCTTTGCAGGGTTCGGCCCCAAAGCCGGATGAGCACAGCCGATGGCACGAGGTTGTTCCTTAGACTGCTCCAGGAGGGATGAGCCGAAGGTTGCACTGCTCTGTGGCCCACAGGACGGCATCAGCAGAGCATGGAGATACACTCTGCTGCTGGAGGTCCTATGGAGCTGAGGAGCTTTGCCCTGGTGGCTTTGCAAGCAGGAACCTCCAGCTGCCTCGGGTGCTCTCGAGGATGTAACATGTGGCCAGTCCGGTCATCCATCAGGTAATGTTTCTCATCCTCTCTGCAGGCTGGTCCAGCGAGTGCCTGCTGGAGTGGGACAGCTTCATCTCCCTGGCCATCCCCAGCATGCTCATGATGTGCATCGAGTGGTGGACCTACGAAATCGGGAGTTTCTTGATAGGTCAGTGGAGAGAGGGAGCTGCAAGAAGGTGGCCAGGGTGTGACCCAGAGCAGCATCTGCAGGGGCAGAGAACGGCTCTCCAGCAGGTGCCTACACCCAGCACTGACCTGCTGCTCTCCCCCAGGCCTGCTGAGTGTCATAGAGCTCTCTGCCCAGTCCATCATCTACGAGGTGTCCGTGGTGGCTTTCATGGTAAGGGCTGGGGGTTATTATTTCAGCCCAGCGCTCCCTAGGGACAGTCCTGGGACAGACACCCAGCAAAAATCAGCTCCAGCAAATCTCAGTCTTCCCCCTCCACCCTTAAGCCTCTCCATGCTCCCGCCTATCCCTCCCTCCTATGGAGATGTTTTAAATTAAGTCCTAAACCCCGTCCCCCCCCTCTGCTGGGTGGTTATTCCGCTGTCACTGCACTGGCCCTGTTACTCAGACGCACCGTGAACCTCAGCCCTGTGGTTACAGATCCCCCTGGGGCTCGGCACGGCTGCCAGCGTGCAGGTGGGCAATGCGCTGGGCGCCGGCGACGCCGAGACGGCCAAGAGATCCTCCTCCACCAGCCTGCTCTGCACAGGTCAGGCTGCGCACGTGCCGGGACGCCTGTGCCGGGCTCCTTCCAGGCCCGGCGGGAGCAGGGAGCGTTTGCAGCCCTGTGCCCACGCCATACACCCGTGTCCCCTCTTCTGCCCCTGCTCCCCGTCACGGCCGGGCTGGGCTCAGTGCTTTGCTCTGTTTTTCCAGGGGGGTTTTGCATAGCCGTGGGGGCCATTCTGGCCATCACAAAGGATGTGTTGGGATACATCTTCACCAGTGACAAGTGAGTGCTCCCAGCTCCTGGCCATGGTGTGTGGCGGTCAGTTCCCAAAAGCAATGGTTGGCTCTTCTCTGTCCCCAGGGAGATTGTTGACTTGGTGGCCTGGGTCATGCCTGTCTACGTTGTCTTCCACTTGTTGGAAGCCATGTGTGTAAGTCCCTGGGGCTGCTGCTGTTTTCGGTAGGGGACCTCAGTGCCGAGCGGCAGCATCACAGGTTGGTTGGTCAAGGGTCCCTCGGGCTGCGGGTGAGCACCAGCACATGCACCCGGACCCTGCGCAGCTCCTGGAATCACCCCTTAGAAAAAAAACATCAAGTGCATAAAAGATGATGACCCACAGGACCACAGAGATAACCGGGCAGAGGCGGGGAGCTGGTTCGTCAGCAGGCTGGTGAATCAGCCCCTGGGCAGCAGCAGAGCCCTGAATCCAGCCAAGGTGGTCCCAGCCCTGGTCCCAGCCCCTCTCCTCTCCCTGGCAGGGTGCCTGCAGCGGGGTGCTCAGAGGCATAGGCAAGCAGAAATTCGGTGCCATCCTCAATGCTGTGAGCTACTATGGTGTGGGCCTGCCCCTGGGAGCCGTGCTGCTCTTCGTGGCCAGGATCGGCGTCATAGGTACCGACCCCCGGGCACACAGCACTGCATCCTCCCCAAATCCCCCTGGGTACCCGGCTCCCACCAGCTCCACTGATGGCTCACTATGACCCTCCCGCCTGGCTCTGCCCTCCTCCCCAGCTGGGGACTGGGCATACTGGGGTGGACTGGGATGGCCCCCGCAGCTACCGAGAGCTTTTAATTGTACTGGGAAAAAGCAACCACTGCCAGGTCTGTCAGGCATCCCCACAGCAGGTGTCTACAGCCACCCCATCTCCACACCCTTGCTGACCTCGGTGACACCCCCATTTTTGACTCACTGTCCCGAGATGCTGGTTTGGTTGGGTTGGCACCTGGCTGATGCCACCATGCCCTCCGCAGGCCTGTGGCTCAGCATGCTTGCCTGCGTCTCCTTCCTCTGCACCTGCTTCATCACCTACATCTGCCGCATGGACTGGAAGAAGGCAGCCGAGGAGGTAACCTGTGCACCCACAGCATCGCGCTCTGCCAGTGGGAAGGTCCTCAGTGCCTTGGCTGGGATCGCAGAAGGATGAGGCAGCGTTACAGGCTCAATCCCCCATGCCAGTGCTGCCCAGGGCTGTCCTCCAGTGCCCCCAGCAAAACCCAGCGCTCCCGTGACTGTGACCACATCCCTATATTCAGCTCCCTCCCACACGTGCACTCGATGGCCTCAGGGTTTGCCTCTGCACCTTGTGCCACCCTTGGCTGGGGACATGAAGCACAAAGCAGATGAGGTGACCGAGGCCACCTCAATCCTGCAACCCTGAGCATCACTTTGTGTGCCCCAACAGCTCCGGGGTTTCCACCAGCCAGCACCTCTCATTTCAGGCATCTCTCAGCCACACAGCACCATTTCTAGCCGGATGAACCCTGCAAGAGGCCACACGTTGGCTTTGCCCGGTGGGGATTTCCCACACCACGCACCGCCGGCTAACCCCAGCACGTTCCCTCCCCCAGGCTCAGCGCCGCGCAGGGGTGACCCAGCCACCACCGGAGCAGCTGAACCCAGGCCCTGAACCCTCCTGCAAGGCACTTCCCTCACGTGTGGGGCCAGCCCCACCGCCCCACGCTTACCCCCCTGCCACGGCAGTGCGGGGATGTGTAGGTATGGCCGGGAGCTGGGCACGGTGTGTGGTGGGGGGTTGGAGCTCAGGAAGGGTCCCCAAGGATCCACATAGGCCCACAAACTGGGGGTGCAGTGCAGTGCAGTGCTGTTGATGCCCTCAGTTACTGGGAACATAGTATTTACAAGGGTGGGCTGGGGAGGGTGACGGAGCCTGGTAGGGGGTGACCTGGAGGGCTGGGGCACCCTGGGCACTTCTCACCTTGCAGACACCGGATCCCACCAAAGCTCTGTCAAGGGCTGGAGCTCTCCACGCTCTGGGCTGCTTGTAACGTGCTTTCAGACCTCAGACAACCCCCACCACAAACCCCCCCAGAAGCCCTCAGCGATGCTGCCCTGTTCTCCTTGCAGCGGGAGTGGATGCGCAGAACGGCGTCATGCTCACGGGCATCACCAGGGTGGAGGGACCAACGTACCAGCTGGAGCCCCAGGAAGCCACACCTGCCACATCGCCTCCAGCCACCGCCACGGCCACCACCATGGCCACCAAGGAGCTGATCATCCGGCGTGGGCTGGCAGTAGCCGCAGCCATCGCAGTACTTGTGCTCGGTGTTGTCATAAAGCTGATGACCAGCAAACACTGACTCACACCAGGGACTCTGGGGACTTTGGGGGCGAAAGCCCCCCCTGACAGACTTACAGAGCACAGACTGGCCAGTGAGAGCATCCAGCACACGCCTGTCCCACGGGAGCCAAAGGGCCCCCGGCAGCATCTGCTCAGCCATCACTCGAAGGGTGCTCCGACACCCAGCACGCTGCTCCGGGTGGCTCGATGCACACCGAGTGTGCCGGGAGCCCCCTCCAGCCCACGCCGCCGCTCTCACCTGCTGAGGGAGCCGAGCAAGCCTGGCTCACACCGCTGCTCCGTGACAAATGCCAAATAAAGAATAAACCCAGCTGGACTTGTGCTGGCTCTTCTGGCTGGAGGCTGAGTGCAGGGCTTGGGATGGAGCAGGGGAACATCTGACACGGGGGGGTGCAGCCCCTGCAGGAGCCGGGGGCACGTAGGGCTTGCCCTGCCCCAGGTGGCCTTCACATCAAACCAAAGGTTTTATTCAGCAAGTCTCAAGGTCAGCTTTCAGTTACGAGTTTGGAGGTAAAAGATTACCAGTAAAGCACTAAGAAATTGAAATTCAGTTACAGATGAGATGGCTGGTGGCTCAGCCATGCTGACCAAGGACTTGCCCAGACCTGGGACTCCTGGGTGAGTTGTTGCCCCCAGCAGTCCCAAATGCAGCACACCAGCAGTATGGCAGTCCCTGGCACCACTCAGGTCTCGGGGCAGAGTGTGGCCACGGCTCAGAAAGTCTCTGCTCTCACCTCAGGTAGCCTTTACACACCTTGGATGACTAAAGGTGGTTTCCCCTGCGATGAGACATCACCCGTCTGGTGGTGAGTCCTGTCAAGGATGGGATGCTGCAGGTTCTTAGAGCCTCTTCCCCTCTGCTCTGGGCAGGCTTCTGGGGACAACCAGCCTGGACTGTCCCCATCAGTAAGACCCACATTTTGTTAGGCTTACCGCTGGCATGAGACAGCTTTCTATGGGGATCATGTTTGCATCACATAAATAAACAGCTCAGAAACAACTGGCTTGCTTTGATACCCTTGTGACAAGCGATTCCCCCATTCCCAAGAGCTTTTAGATGCGCCCCCATTTGCAAAGCAGGGCAGGTGCTGTCTCCTTCCACCTGCTCCGCTTGCTGCTGAGGCATGACCAGTGGTGTAGGTCTGAATCAATCCCTGTTTCAGCACAAGCTGGAGCCTTCAGCTTGGGGCTTCCCTGCTTTAGGTAAGTTTTGTTTACTTTAACCTCTTCAGTGCATTGGCTGCCTTGGAAGAAATGAAACTGCAGCAGAAAGTTCAGCACTAGGACTGCAGGGAGCGAGTGGTGGGTTACAAGTCTGGCATACTGCCCGTCACCCTTCTCGCCAGGGGGACACCAGCTAGGCACAGGAACAAGGCTGAGTCCCACAGGGAGGGAGCAGAGCCCAAGGCAATGGGGCAATGGAGGCTGGGACCGGGGTGGGGGGCTCAGGGGACAGAGGGGGGAGCACACTCATGCAGACAGCAGGGACTCAAAGCTCACCTTTGCCACCACCACTGCCACAATCCCCAGCAGGGCCAGGATGACCAGTCCCGCTCGGCCCTTGTTAAACCGCTTCAGGAGGAAGAACTTGGCCCAGTCCACCTTCTTCTGGCTGCTAGGTGGGTATCGGAGCTTGTTCGTACCCTCCATCTTCAGGTCCTTGATCAAGCAGGCACGGTGGTGGGAGAAGGTCTCAAAGCTGTGCTTGCCGTGGTAGGCGCCCATCCCGCTGTTACCTGAGGGACACAACCCAGGCAGGTCACACCGTGCGTGGTGACAGCTGCCTTTCTTAAATTCCAGTTTGCAGCCCCCAGGACAGAGGGAAAGCTTGGTCACGGTGCTTCGCACACCCAAGGGCAGAGAAGAGCAGCTGTAATAACTACCCAGAAATGAGGACCTGCTCACTGCCTTGAACTGGTGCTTAGGCTGGTGTGTGCACCCAGCCCTGAAACGTTAACAGCACCAGTCCTCTCCTGCACAGGGCAGTCCTGCTTCTCCCACAGAATTTACACTGGGGTCCAGGACAAGAGGAACAGGGTCTGTTATTTCAAACAGTGGGACATAAGGAGGACATTCAGCAACCTGCCACCAGAAACACCCAGGACCTCAGCCCTCTACCCACAGCCACGTTGCTACAAAGCCATGAGCCTGACAGCAACCTGGAAACTCAACCAACTGCTCGGCCCCAGGCAGCTTCATCTCACACCCCAGCACATGAGAACCGGAGCCAAGACAGAGACTGCTCCAACCACAAACGAGACTTTTAGCAAAGGAACCCACCAGTAAAAATGATAGTAATGGGAAAATGTGGCTGAAAGTTTCTGAAGTGCCAAAGAGGCATGACAGGACCTGGGTCAGAGGCTGCTGCTTTTGCACCCAGGGTGGAAAAACTTCATTACCCACACTGCCAAAGGGCAGATCTGGAACCAGAGAGTGCACGATAACATCGTTGGCTGTCACACTGCCGCTGGAGGTCTCCAATATCACCTGTCTGATCAGCTACTCTGACTGAGAGATGGCACAAGAGAGAGGGATATCAAGATGGGCCACCAACACCACGGCATTTACCAGAGCAAGGGGGTGTCAGGGGGATGCTTGCAACCCCCTGTGTTGGGGGAAGGACAGGCTGTGCCTTGTTCCTTGAGGGAGGCTGGGCTTATGTTACTTAAGCATAAGATCTGCCCAGCTGGGACAGAAATGGAAACATTCCATATCTCAGTGGGACAGGTGGGAGGTGGCAGTGCAACAGCCAGAGCCTGGGCTGCTCCTCAGCCCTCCCACCCAAACTGCCTGGGGCTGATGTGTCAGTGAAAATCCCTGACCTAAATTCCTGAGCTGGCACGACAGAGCCTGAGGCGGAGGCAGAAGATGCGCAAGGAGGCAGCATCCATCAGCGTGGGCCGACACACAGGGCGCTGCAACACCCAGAGTCCTTCAGCAGGATCCTGGGAGACCCCAGCAGCCCTGGGGACACTCATGGCCCCAGTGAGCCAAACGCTGTGATTCACACACCAAGAGGAGCTGACACGGACCCTGCGGGCAGCCGAGCCTGGCACCGGCCACCTTCAGGATCAGACAGCACAGACACAGCTCCACAGGGCAGTGCAGCCCAGACCCACCTTCTTGTTGTTGGAGAAAACATACAGGGCAAGGGGCTTCTCCCGACGGTTGATGAACTCAATGGCTTCCTCTACGCTCTTCACTGTCAGAATGGGGAGGACCGGTCCAAAGATTTCCTCCTCCATCACCTTGGAGTCCGGGGAAACGTCAGTGAGAATAGTTGGTGCTGGGGTAAACACAAGGGTGGGAGATGGCGTGAGCAGGACAGAAGACATGGTCCATCACAGGACCTCGCCCTGAGCACTGCCTGCGTGCAACGCACCCCAGGCAAGCTGCAGACACACGCAGCCCCCACAAGGCACCCGCTACCGCAGCAGAAGGTCCCACTCTCCACCTCCCCTCCCCAGACGCTGCCAGAAGCACCTATGAAGCACGAGGCCTCGTCAGCCTCTCCGCCGTGAGCGATCTTCTGCCCTTCCAGCAGGCCCAGGACCCTCCTGAAGTGACGCTTGTTGATGATCCTTTCGTAATCCGGAGACGACTTCACGTCTTCCCCGTAGAACTCCTGCCAAAGGGCACAGCAGAACCAAAGCGCTCAGCAGCCCTTCACAACAGCCACAGCCCCAGGAGCTCGGACCTGGGCTGTAA
>JAVJGJ010000001.1:108262192-108313276 GCA_035590215.1 Microhierax caerulescens | reverse complement strand
GCTAGGGGCGCCAGGCGCGCCCCTGCCGTGATTGACAGCCTCTCCCCCCGTCTTTGTCCGCGGCAGCCAATCAGAACTCCGAGCGCTCCGGCCGGCGGGAGGGGTCTCGCTCCTGTCCCCGCGGAGGGCGGGCGCATTGTGCTGAGCGACATCCCCCTCAGCCAACCGAAGAGGAAATCGGCCGCGACTGCCAGGACTACCCTCCAATGGGAGGAGAGGGCTGCCGACGACGACGGGAACGGTCGGGCCGCGGGCGGGGCCTCGCCGCTTGTTGTCGTCCGGTGCCTGAGGAGAGGGTCGGCTGCTTGGTCGCTCGCTCGCTCGCCCCGGGGAAACTCCCAGGTCTCGCTCAGCCGCTCGCTGCGTCCCGAGCCGCCGGGGACATGTTGAGGTGGGCGGAGGCCCGGTGGTCCGGCGCCAGGCGGCGGACGGCGGCCGAGGCACACGCGCCCTCCTCGAGCTTTCCCCGGAGACACCTCCCTTTACAAACGCCACGAGCCTGAAGGAGCTGTCACGGCGAGGAGGCCCCGCCGGGACCGAGAGCAGGGAGCGCCGGTAAGCCCGCTCCCACCGCCGCCCCCCCATCCCCTGGCGGAATCCCGCGGGACTACCGCTCCCAGTGTGCATCGCGGCCGGCGCGCGGCGCCCAGCCCGGGCCTGTCCCGGCTGCCGGTAGCGCCTCGGGCGCGATGGCCGCGCCGGTACCGGAGGGGACCCGGCGGGGCGACAGGCGGCGGCCAGCGGCTGTACCGAGCGCTTCTGCCGCCGGGCGGGGCCGCACCGCTTCCCGCGGGGGGGCAGCGGTCCGCAGCTGCAGGCGGGAGGTTAGTGAGGCCGCAGAGCACACACACACACCCCGGCACAGCATCCCCCCACCCCTCACAACTCCCTACCCATCGCCGACACGGCCCCAGCCCCCTGAACCCCCGCACAGCCCCCCGAACCCCCGCACAGCCCCCTCAGCAACCGGCCGTGGGCTCCGCCGCGCTGGGGGCAGCAGCTCTGGCCCTGCCTGCGTCGCGCAGGCTGGGAAATGGGGGCAGGCGCGGGGTAGGGAAACACATTATGCGGGGGCAAAGCCCCCCCTCAGGTTTGCCATTCCAGGAGGGCAGGGGGTGCGGGGCAGCTTTACCCCTTCGCTTTTGCTCTGCGGAGGAAACGCTGCGTGAACTCACTGCTCACCTTGGCTTGGGGTGGCCATTTGGAGAGAAGGTGCTGGTGAAGGGGGGGCTGGTGCTGGTGAAGGGGGGGCTGGCAGTGCCCTGCCAGCAGCCTCCTGCCCAGCTGGGAGCGAGGGAGCAGGAGGTCAAGGCAAACTGGGCAGCAAGTGCTGAAAACGCAGGTGGGGGGTGTAGGAGGCAAAGCAGTCGCCAGGAATAGCCTGGACAGGACAGTTGAATTAACCTTGATACAGCACTCACATGGGAAACGAGCCAAAAATAAGCAGGGAAAGGACCTGTGACAAGGCTAGGCTCATTCCAGTTGAAAATAGTGCCACCACAACTTTTTCTAAGAAAGGCAAGGGGAGTATTTGCAAATTACTCCTGGGTTGTATGCTCTACCATTTCTGACGCACTTCCACAGACCAGTTATTGCTGATGCTCCTCAGCTGAAACTACACCCAGCTGAAGCCCTGCCCAGCACCCAAAGTGCAGGGTGCTGGTGTCCAGGAGATGGGGCCTGTGTGGAGTACATGTTCCCCACCAGTTTCATGTCATTTTCCCAGATCAGCCTGGCTCTGGGAAGCTGGGGGTCCCTCCAGTTTAGCAGGCTGCACCTGAGCCACGACTCCCACCCCCCCAACCACAAAGCTTGGCTTTTGTGAAGTCAGTTGGCTTCACTAACAATTTGTGGGCCGTGGTTCAGCCAGCACATGAACATTTCACAAGCTATTGCACAAATCTCAGTAGTAAACAGCCTGCTGTGGAAAAGAATGACAAGAGCAACTGCCAATAGTTGCATGCAGGGAGCAACATGTGAAAAAAAACCAGGCTGGGCTTGATGAGGCACTGTGATACATGAAAAGGAGCTGGGGTTGCATTCAGGAAAACACGGGTAGGAGAAGTGGGAATGTTCCTCCCAGGAGCATTACCTGATGCAAACATGTTCTCCTTGATCCTGTCGGCATCCTTGCAGGCAGGGCAGGTTGGAGATCTGTCCGGGCACCGTGCTGTTTGGAGGTTCGAGGAAAATTAGATAAGGAATTAGTGCTGCTGCAATCAGAGTAAGTCTTTGAGCTCTTGGCACAGAGCATTACATTGTGCGTGGGGGAAGTGCTGCAATGCACCCTCTGCAGGCAGCGCACCCATCAAGGAATGTCTGCAGGAGCAGGGAGGTGGGTATTTACCTGTTTTCCAGAGTGGCCATTCTCCAGACCATGTAAAATTCTCATCCTTCAGCCTGAGGGTTTTCATGCCACAGCATGTGCTTGGCATCACACACAGGAGGCAAACGTCCCAGCTCCCAGGTCATCCCGTCGGTCAGCAGACTGGTACCGTGCCACACTTGCACAGAATCCTGGTCTTCAGGCTCCTCAGTATTCGCAGAAATGAGACAGCAGCAGCATGCTGGGGGATGGTCCCTTTTGGTCCTTGTCAGGGACATCTTTTAGCCAATTATGGACTGCAAAAAAGGCTGAGGGCGTTTTAAGCATTGCAAAATATTGGTTGAGTCTCCCTGGAGCGGCTGGGCAAGACACGTGGATTTCAGGGAAGTGGGGGATCTTGAGTGAGATGGAAGAATACCCCAAGCAGCACCCAATGAAACGCACGGCCTGCAGCATGCTCCCCACGCCTAGGAGCTGACAGGATTTTCTATTTTTATTCAGTCACTAAGAAACAATAAAGGAGGGAACTATTTATGGGAAAGTAACTGAACTCCAGAGGAATCGGGAGGTAAGCAGTGCTACAGGGGCTCTAATCCCCAGGGCTAGACTTACAGCAGCAAGAGACATTTTATTGAGAAGCTGAGCTGGGCACTCCCCTCTCCCCATCTTCCTCATGGCCTCTTGCTCCCCTCTTGGAGTCAATTATAGCAAGGCACTGTGGTGAGACAGGATCCCAGCCCTGCACTGGGCCTGGGGAGCGTGTCTTTGTGTGCCTTGCCCTGCTCTCAAAAGCATCCAGCAGAGCCTGGGGATGGAGGACTTTGGTTTAGAGGATAAGCTGTGTATTTGGTTTCAGGAGTCCACCAAATAACACAGCTAATCAATAAATGGTTTTTTAGCTTGCACACCATACTCACAGAACATGAAAGTTTTTAGCTAAGCTGACAATCCTCATTTTCTGCTGAAATGTCTACCTCACCTTGAGTTCCAAGTATCTTGTAAAAGTCACACAGTCCGGCCAGTGGCACAAGATGGGCAGATACAGAAGCCCAAACAGCACTCAATCATAAAAGCGGGTACAGAAGATTAACAACAGGGAGAGGTTTTAAGGAACATACACGAATAAATGCAGCTCAGTTCATTTATGGCATCACTTGTTTTGAAAGCTGTGGCTGATCTCACATTTGCAAGAACAAGATACTGTGTAGTACAGAGCCACGGTCTGTGGGCTGCATTGTAGACATAGCTGGGGCCATGGAAAATGTGAAAGCGACACAAAGAAACAATGAAAATGATTGGCACAAAGACTGCAACAAGACTCAACAGCACCACTGGCACTTAGTTTGCTTTCAGCCAAAGAGGAGGGGGGGAAGCCTGCCACATACAAAAGCCTATTGAAAAGGTGTTTGTCCCAAGAAGCAGTGCCAAGACTTAGTTAGACTGGGCTCCAGCTGACTTAAAGACCTCAGAAGAGGGAAGACTGAGATATACTTCACTGAGCTAAAGAAAGGAGGAGCTGTGCAGGCACTTTTCAAACACCAGCCTGGGCTATGGCTCAGGTTGGACAGGGAAGTTCAGGATAAAAGATTTGCTTGAAGACTTAAAGGCATCCTAGACAGTCAAAAAAGATAGTAGCAAGCAGAGTTCAGAGCAGAAAAAGTGTCAAAGGATCAAAACTTTTTAAAAAAAACATGCAAAAAGACCAAGAAAGAAGGAATCAAAAAGGAGGCAGGTCACAAGTCAGGTCACAAGCCAGCCTATCTGAATTTCAAAGCCAAAAACAAGCTTTGAAAGCTGTGGTATCCAGCTTTACTTGCTCCAGATGAAAAAACAGCTTCCTTTTTCAGTGCAGAAGGGCTGTGCACTTCACAGTGCTGTGCCACTGGTGGATCACAACAGCTACTGCCTCTGAACCCAGAGGTGACGATGGTAATACTTAGTTAGCATCGCTGTACGAGAAAGTAACAAGAACTACACAGAACCTAGTGAGTCCCAGGGACAACTCGCACCTCTCAACTGAAAAATGCTTTTCAGAATAATTTGGGGTTTTTTGCTCTCTGTATCAGAGGAAGGGCTGGGAGTTCAACTTCTTGCTTATAAAAAGCAGCAAATGTCAGAATCAAAATGTGTTTTAGATTCCTTAGTCAACATCATACACTATGGAGAGAGCAGACCAAGTATGGAACATGGTGTTGAGCAGATGCTAGAGAGCTGAACTAGAAAAGCACATCAAATATCTCCTTTCAAGTCCTATCTTTCAAAGGCTAACCCCCCACCCCCACCCATTTAGTAGAGACAAGCACCTGCTGTTCAGTGCGGTGATGTGAAGAGAGAGGACAGCTTCAGGATCTTTGCAGAATGAGTTTATGCGGAAAGACAGGCCATGAACATTGGTCTCCTCCTCCTGAAAACAGCAAACAAGAATAGCCCTTTTCTTCTCCTCCTGTTTGTGCAGCTGTAGTCTTGCTGGCAAGAGTGGAAGGAGAATGAGCTTGAATCCTGAGGAAAAAAAAAAAAAAAGAAAACCAACAAAAAACAGTGAGTTCCTGGGAAAAGCTGCCTATCTCCTAGACTTGTGCATTAAGGCTTTTGCTTTGTTCCTAGATTCGTGTTCAGGCGTATCATTAGCATTCCCTGCTCACTCCTTCCTCATCCTCTTTATGTGCCAGTCACAAGTGTAGGGCTCATTTTCTAAATAATAAATTGGGAAAAATTTGATAGTACAACTAAGAAATACAACAGCCCCACACCAGCTACCACTGCACACCTCAGCTGGTGAGAGGATATTAGCTACAAGGTGGACAAAGCCTGTTTTTCATAAAGTTTGGATAGAAGCTGTGACTTACTGCCAGTTTTTGTCAATTAGCTCTGTATATGCTGTTTTGGCAGCCCAGACAGCTCCTCTTTGCTAGCAGCAACAAATAAGCACCTTGTTGAAAGAACATACAGCTGTTACCCAGGGACCTACTTAGCATATTTGTTTTCAAATCCAAATTAAAAAAAAAAAAAAGAGCAAGCAGGGTAAATTGTTTTCCTAAAGCAAGGGAAAACACACTTGGGGACACTTTGTACCAGAGCCATTCTGAGATAACCAACTCAATTAAGTTGCCCCATCCTGCCCTGGTGGCACATCCAAGTGCCGAGGGAAATACTCAGCAGCCAGTTCAACCAGCCAACAAGTACAGACCTTTTTTTTTTTCTTTCTTTTTTTAAGTTAACACCCTTGGCCTTTGGTTACAGAGACACAGGAACTTGGTTTTACCATAGAAACACTTCTAGTGTCAGTATTTATTTTTACCTTAATATACATTTATACAGGCCATAATAAAAAGGCTATTACGCAACAGTTCAGTGAGTTATTACCTAGTTTCAAGAATAATGCATGCAATTACAAAGGAGAGGTAGAAACACCGTATTAAAGACCTAAAAATACAAACATTATATAAACAAACACTTTCAAATTAACTGTTGGAATTTCATACAGATAAATAAGGTAAAAAGTACATTACTCTGTCAAAGTAAAAGAAACACATGGTTATCCGAACACTGAAACAATATTTTGATGTGTAAGCCCTGTACAACTTTGTCAAATAGTTCAGACCGCTGTGTTTAAGAGGATTAAAATGATTTTGTCCTGGAGAATGGTTTATTCAAGTATTCAAGCAGTTGAGTAACAAAAATAGTCCCAAAAATAAAGTTATAGGAACCATTTCCAGAGAAGCTGATCTGCCTAAATACTTTGCAAATCGCTGTCCTGACGATCTTATGGGATGCTTGAAATTATAATGCCTATAAGGCTAAATGAAGCTTCCCACCTCTCCCCCAAAATGCACACAAAATAATCCTGATTTTTCACACACTGTATGTAGATACTCTACACCAATTTATCAGCATCTCAAAACCCAGTATTATTTTCAGTTTTTTGCATGGTTCCTTGCAGAACCTTTCAGTTTACACTATTTATTGTAATACTGCCCAAGAAACAAACCACAGAGAACTGTCATGACACCCCTAGAGACTGCAGGCATTAATGCACATACCGCATGCACAACAGAAGATGCAACCAAATCTATATAAAAAGCAAACAACCAGCAACTCAACATTGCTATTACTGAGAAAGTCCAGAGCAGTAGTTACTCAAGTATTAGACAAATAGGTATAAAATGGAAAGGTTCACATGAATACAAGTTTTTACAGCTTGTTTGAAAGTCTTCTAGAAGCTACATTTGAAATTCTGAAAAGAATTTTATGTACACTGAAATGAAATTCAGCCAAGTCCATTGTGCCTTCTTTCTCTAATTTTTTTTTTAATATAGTTCTTCAAAAATGAATATACAGTTACTTTAGTAAATTAGTGCAAAACAAAATATTTTGGAAGAAGATCATCAAATTGCATCCACATCAGCTGAAAACCCACTGGGGATTCTGCACAGATGAAGCAAAATTCTTCCATTACCATCTTTCCCCCGTGTAAAAGCGCTTTCTCACCATCCCTTCATATGACAAGCTGAGCCATGTTTACAACATGTGAGCTCTGACAGAAGCCAGCTTAGCCCCGAAAGCTTCAAACAGCACTTGCACATGATTAAGGGTTTCCCAAATTCACTCTGCCACATTTTATGGACAACTTAAAAATATTTTTCACAAACTTTTGAGGGAATCTTCTGAGGGAAATGTCTTTTTGTACCTGATGCAGAAGGATCCACTCTCTACAAACCTTGTGAGGAAAAAAAACAACCCCTAATCATTCAAGTTCAAAGTGCACGTACAAGGATCAGTTTGAAATGTGAAGAGAGATTCTTTTAAATTCTGTTGCTAGGAAGAAAAAGGAGCTGCTGGATTGGTAAGGCAAGTGTACTTTTGGAATTTCTCCTCTTTGAATATGCTGCTGTTTCTTTGGTAGTCACCACAGAAATGTCAGAATCATCTTCCACGTGGGGCAGAACAAGGACAACAATTAAGCTGTAGTGAAAAAAGTGCAGTATCACTGATGTGGTCCCTTATGTTCACACCATCTGGTCCTTAGGATATTCCTACTGCTCATATACCGCCACTGTGCTATAGCAAAGTGCAGAAAGCCTTCGCTCGATGCTAGATTTATCTGCAGAGAGGTAAAACACAGGTGATGACTTCAGTGTTATTTTACAATGCATTAATGTACTTTTCAGTATTTTCATTATTCACCATAAACTTACACTTGTGTACATTTTCTATATCTGCAGGATCTTGCAGAATTTTAGTCAGTCCTTCCAGCAGTAAGGCTGCTTTGTGGTATCGATATGTAATATCTTCAGTTTGCTGAAACATCTCATCCAGAGCCGCAGACTGAACCTAGAATCATTCAGGAGATTGAGTTACATAAACTGCATTAAGCAAATAATGAAATGAAAAATTTGAAATGAATGATATAAAAGTGTCATTAAGAAACTATTTTTAAGCCTTAAGTTAGCCGATCTGTTTTTATAACTGTAAGACAACAAAACAAAGCCTGAGAGAATATAGCGGCTGTGCTGTATAAATTAAAGATATTCTGCACATCTAAGCTATAAAAGCACTTTTTGATCTTTTGTGTTTACAGGTGTTACAACAACATATGAATAAATATGCTTGTTCTTAGCCTACATTCCCTTGTAAAGGCAACAAATTAATTGTGCATGACTACAGCATTACTGGGCTTAAGCACAATATTTGCCAGTCTCTTTTATATGACACCTTTGTTAAAAAGACTTCCCTCTCATCAAAAAAGCAGTTAAGCTGCCTATATGGTTACTGCATCTGCCCCAGGGCAGATAGAAAGTTTATCAATTACACGAAAAAGCTTCCACATGTTTGCTACCATTTTTGCTTTATATGGACAGGCTGGTGTTCTTCAAATTGACCTGGTGGATTGATGAAGCTACTTCTGTTGCTTCTGTGGCTTTAGTAAGCCTTACTGGGTGAGACTTCAGCACAGGGCTGCGTGGTTTAGGAGTTCTTTTCCTAGTGTTTATGTACCAAATGTGCTGATGTAGGGGAAATGTCCCTGAAGAACAGTATCTGCCAGGAACTTTAGCCACAGTTAAGGCAGGGCAGGAAAGAGAATGAAAGACTAACAAAATAACCATGAACAGAATTCTGGAAACATACATTCTACTTTCTGGTTGTGTAGAAGAGGTATGTGAGAGAGCAAAGCAATTTATCTCAATGTCCTATCATTTAGGGGAAAGGTGTGACTTACCATTTCTACAGCACAGCTGTAGATCAGTTTCTCTGCAGTTACACTGTTAATTTCATCAATGAACCTTTGCTTGTCTGAAAAGAAACGATTCAGCTTTTCCGTCAATTTCTTGCACATGCCAATACAGAATTTGTATCTCTCATTCAGGCTTTTCACAACTGGAAGAAAGGTAAGAAGAAATTAAAAAAAAACCCATAACCAAAAGCCAAAAAACAACCACCAACCAAGCACATACCCTAAGTTCAGCTCTCCCCAGCACTAGCAAAGTCAGTTTAAACTTGTGCTTTTAATGTTTATTTAATCTGTGACTTCTATGAATTAAACATATATCAAGTAATTTCCACTGCCCATTTCTTAACAGTTCCTGGCTGTATCTTTGTTTACTATCAGAATTGTGCAATTGTACATATCTACAATTCTCTTGTACAGAAGAAAACAAACAAATGTTGCAACTTAAGCTTTTTGAGTTATGTATCAGCAAAGAAAATTTACAAGCCAAACAAATTAAGATTATGTTGCACCTACCTTGCTTAACAGCAATGGATGGATTCAATTTCCCCGATTTGACCTGTGCTTTGGCAAGATGCAG
This sequence comes from Microhierax caerulescens, assembly GCA_035590215.1. Lineage (NCBI taxonomy): Eukaryota > Metazoa > Chordata > Aves > Falconiformes > Falconidae > Microhierax > Microhierax caerulescens. The sequence continues at coordinate 108,304,144 of JAVJGJ010000001.1, read as the reverse complement.
AGAAGATGCTAGTAACTGGGCAGCTTTCATATACAACACCAGCTGCTCTACTTGTCTAGGGAGAGGGAAGGGGGGGGAAAAGTAATTACACATATCAAAACACCTTTCTTGAACATGTTCAAGCCATGGGCAGACACCATCTTTTAATCACAACCCAGCAGCAGCAGCGAAGACAGATGTTTAAAATGCAACTCCACCCCTCCCTTCCCTTCACAAGCACTCTGTCACGAGTTGAGAGTACATCTGCTCATCTAGTAGCTGCACCAGCAAATACAAACTGCTTTAATGTAGATATTTTAAAAAACAACACTTATTTGTGGGGACTAACTGCCTGAGGCCAACATCTCACCACAAGTGACTGGGTGTACTTTTCTCACTGCATCATTTCCTAAGCCCCTGGAATTCTCAGTTGTGAAAAGCAAACACTTTGCAGGGGGCTTTTTTTTGTTGTTTTTTTTCAGGAAGAAGGCAGGAAGTGGAACTGCCCTTTCCCACCACTCCAAATTTCTCACACTTCTCCTTGCTTTTAATTTTGTGTTAGGGCTGATTGGTTCCACTGAAAAAAGGTCGAGTTTGGACAGTCCTTCCTTCCCCCTTTCCCAGCCTCCACCCCAGTGCTACTGCTTCAGCCCAGTCAACAGGAACAGATGATGGCTCAGATCTGACAGAAGCTGGTACGCAGATTTCCAAGCTTGGAAATGCACTGCTGCAACTCAAGCCTGAACTCCTCACCATTTTCCTCAACTCACGTAGCAGGCCAGACAAAATAGGTCCTTTTATTTGTCTGCTAGTAAATGTCTCCCTATCCTTTGTTCGTTCTGATCTGTCTTCAGTTATTAAAAACTTATTCCCATAAAAAATTCTATATGGTAAAACAATCGCGCCCCCAAAAAAGGGCATAGTTTGAATACATTTTTGCTGTATTCAATATTCACGAATCCTCTTGATACTATTTGACCGCATACTTACCCCCATTCTTTGCTTAGCTGGCTGATCTGATCAACAACTATGCTCTCTTGGATTTGGTACAGCGATACTGCAGAAGTACACAGGTCTGGGTTTCCTCCTCGTACTGCTGTCAGATCCAGAACACATTCTGTAAATGTCAGCATCATATTTAGATGACGCAGTGTATCTGTATGTTCTCTCTGTCAGAGGGGAAAAATGACAAGGATTTAGCCATTATAAGCTGGTAAGGCAAAGAAGTACACTTAAAAAACTCTTGCTAATCATTTGAGGATTTCTTGGTATGTCCATTCTATGCAGAAATCACATTGTATTAGAGCCAGCACTAGGGACTACAGAACCAAATGGGTCCAAACAGATCAACAGATATTAACTTGTTCTCTCTTTGTTAATGATTTCAAGATACTGTCACTTATACTTAAGTCTTTAAACAAAACCAAAGGAATTGGGACATGGAGTTCTATGTTTGCTGAAACTTAAGCAACTGAAGGAATCACAAGTGGGACATATTACTTGTTATTATATTATCAGCAACCCAAAAGTATGCTCGGCACTTGTATGAGAAGCTAGGAGGAACATTTGGCTTTTATTACATAACAGACTTGATATCTACAAGAGAACCGATCTAAACCTTCATACTTATCTGCCACACTCTAATTTACACTTAGATCTAGAATTACATTGTGTTAAAAGGTGGCTGTTGCCAAAGTTTACCATTTAAACTAAACAACTTCAGTTGGAGCAAACAACTCACAGCTTCTTGGTGACTAAGATACTACATGCATAATCTCTGCTGCAAAAACAAAAAGTTAGCTTTCAAAACTAACTAAAAACTTAACTAATCAAAAAATCTTAGCCATATTTATAATCTTTTCATTAGTGATGCTGGTCTAAATACATTTTAAACTCTATCTGTGGGAAGAATACAGTGTACTGTCAAATATTCATGTTACAACGTTCAATAGGGATCCAAACACTTTGCAGCAAGATGTGAATGAGAAAACAGAACAGCAATCTGTCTTGAGAAATTTACAGTCCAAGGATAGCATTTTGGTGAAAGACCACCCCAATTTGTGTTTGTGACGTGTCACTCCTCCACACATTTTAAAAAATATAGGACACTCTTCCCACAAGTAGGATTTAATGTCACCCACTGACTGTGAAGAAGCAGTTAAAAACAATGCCCAGACGGATATGGCTACTGTCAGCACCCACATCCAGAGACTTGGCATTAAAACAGAGGCCTCTTTGGAAGGCTTTGGTGAACAAAAGCAGTTGTTCCTTTGGTTACCTATTCAAATATATGAAATGCCAGGAGTAACTACCAAAGAGAAATTGGCCATAATTGATACAGCAATATTTTCAAGATCTTAAAAAAGAATATGTGAGTGAGACAGTGAAGAGGAAACTACAAAGTGCACTGAGCAGTCCTGTTTTTACCATGTCTCTGTTTTAGCAGCATTATACATTATAAAACATTAAATTATTTTTTCTATACCTCCATTAAAGTTTCCTCAGGCAATTCAGGAGCTTCAAAAGTGATAAAGCCCTCTAAGCTGGGAGGCGAAGTACCATAAGGCATGTACTTCAGACTCGGAGCTGCCTCGGCTCCCGGAGGAGAAGAACCCATATAAATACCAGGAGGAGAGCCCATATATACACGGCCACTAGTAGAGCAGAGAGACCCTCCAGAACTGTTTGATCCAACTACAAGAAAAATAACACACACATTCAGTCTAATAGGTTGTTCCACCTTGCAGTGCTGGGGCTGCAGATGATAGCAAATGACAAATCAGTAGTCATCACAGATTCACTCTTGGGAGGCTCTCCTTGTTCCTTGCATCACTCTGTAGAGAATGCAAAGGCCTACACCATAATGAACAGTGACGATTCATAAGACAGATTCTGGGAAATGGCTGACAAGAATTCCAAGGCAGAGTCCAACAGTACAGACCAAAGGTTGTGCTATAGCTCATAAAAGTATGCTGCTGCAGACTCCTGCTCATCCTGAGCAAATGAAGGCCTTCACCTTGAGATCTTTGATATCTGGCAACTTAGCCAACATGCTGAACTGCAGTCAGCTCACACCCCTTGTGTGCTGTGTCTGGTACCATTCACAGCAGCAGGCAAAAATGCAGCATCAGAAGTCTAACTTTTCCTCTCCACTTTGTCATACAGATTTATACCCCCTGTGTTGGAGTAAAGCTGTGTACATGGCATGTTACACACCACTGTATTGTAAGTCTGTGCCTCTGGCCCTCTCTTTAGGAGAGAAATCTGATACTAATCTCTGCTTTACAGAGTACTGTATAGATTAGAGGACCAACAGTCAGGTCACTGGCCCAAGAAGCAGGCAAGCCTAAATACTGTGTTTGAGAACACATAGTTCTTAGTTCCATAGTTGTTACAAAAGACTTACCTGAGGTGGTTCTTGTTCTGAGGACCATATGGGTGCAGGTGGGAGGGGTGGCACTGCTTGGAGGGGACCCAACAGTAAACATGACAGCCCGAGAACTTGCCCCACTTCCCATGGAAGGAGGTGCCATTGCAATTCCATAGGCACCCGCTGGAGCTAGAAGAGATAATTTCAGCAAATTAGTCCCTATTACATATATTTGTACCAGTAAATAATTATATACACCAAACTGGAGCACTGCAATACAACATGCTTTGATGTAGTTCCAAGACTTGGAGTATTTTGAAGTTCTGACAGCAAATAAACCAAGCTGAGCAGACAGCCTTGGCGATACGCAAAGAGTCAAAATGCAGTCTGCACATATCTTTTTGCTTTCAATCTCTCTCTGTTCTACTCTCACCTAGAAAAGAGCAACAGAGGCTCTCCCTAAGAGCCCGTGGATAACTCCAGTCCTGCACCAAAAGATACGACAGAAAAATTCTAAAGGCAGACTGACAGATCTGGAGGCTAAAGACCAGCCCTGCCTGCAGAACTCCTTCCATCTGCTGAAAATTGAGGTGAGAATTTCTGGTGGCCACTTGTAGCAAGAAACAAGCTGGGGGAGGAAGGAGGAAAAAAAAAAAACAACAACAAAGAAACACTGACCCAGAATTACATAAACTGGCTTTCATATGAAAACAAGGTGGAATTAGGAAATGAAACAGCCACAAATGTTGTATTAAAAATAAAACCAAATAAAAAAAAAATCCAAACCCCTCTAGCCAGTATAGGCAGCTGAGATACTTCTGTGTTTAGCACAGAAATAGGTATTTTCCTTTCTCAGGTATTTTTAAAGCTATGTTAAAGAATTGGAACATATTTCTTTAAAGATTAAAAGAACCCTTCTGTACTGAGGCTAAAAATTGTCAGAACCAGTTATCAAAGTTGGAAGCAGAACTGTATGTAGTTGGCACTCCATAAAAAAACCTAGCACAAGGAGACAGCTTGGATGTATCAATCTGTTCCTTACCTGTATCCATTGGTCGCTCTGTATTGAGGCTGTCTGTACTGCCTTGATATAACTGGCCGCCAAGGGTAGCCTTCACTTGTTGATCTGATAGCTTCCCAGTACTAACAGACCTGGAGAGAAAAACACAACAAAGTTCTTCAGTAAGATCTTCCTATCTAACTTGCAACTAAGGATCAATTTCAGATTCTTGGTATTCATTATCGAGAATTCTTCAACAGAAGTACAGAAAGTCTTGAAATTTTGCTGTTCATCATGGACCTACTGAAATAGAGCTAACCATAAAAATAGAGCCCTTTAGCTCTTAAAAATCTGTACTGCAAATTTTGACACATCGATTTTCAAGAAAAAACTGAATGGGCTTCACAGAGGCAATGAAATTCCATATTCAGATAATCAAAACAAAAAAGGGAACTAGACAGCAACACAAAGCACTCCAGGAAGTCCATGCTATATTTGTACACAGTACAAAATGTTTCTCTGGTATACAACAAACCTCAGCATCTCCTTCACAGCTCACTTTTTGCATGCTCTTCCCCCCTCCAAGCTGCTGTGCGCAACGTACATTCTTCTGCCAAGTTACCTACACAACTTTACAGGTTATTCCAATGCCTACCTGCCGAATGTGGTTTTACTGTGCTGTTCTCCTCCCTGCTTTTCACCTCCTTGGGTCGAGTGGAAGTGCGTGAAATCCCTTGGGTCAGTGATGTCTTTAGGCTGCAGCGGGCTATCTACCAAGCCCTGGCGATTAGCCAGGGCCAGTAAATTTGAGGACGCTTGAGTTTTAGGTATTTTGAAAGGAGCCGTTGCCTTTAAAAGTCAAGACCAAGAACACACAAAACCCAAAGTTAGAACCCCAAAATACTCTCGGGAATGGTTGCAGGAAGTGTGTTACCATTTCACATTTTACTGACAGTGGCAAACTTAACAAACCTTAGTGGGAGAGCCAATGATCGTTGGTAACGGAGTTTTGAACAGCCAGTCTGAACTCCTGGGTGACGATCCCATATGTTTGGTAGGTGATGTTCCCAGGCTACCTGGCCTGCTTGGTTGCGGAGAATGACTGTATCCATACCCGGCATAGGATGGGCATACTGGGTCTGAATGCTGCTTTCTGAGCTTCTGCTTGTTTTGGTAAATATCTGTGAGAGTAGGAGCACTCTGCAACCTTGCTCCCATCAGAAGTGACTGTGGAGACTGAGATGGTGGTATTGGAGAACCTGTGGGGATGAAAAACAATGAAGTAAAATTCTACTTGCATTGTTACTTGGAAAACATATGAATGAAGCCCAAAATGCCAGACATCAACATTAAACTGAAAGGAGATGGGACTGCAAATATCATGAGATATGTTTGATCATCAGCTCACTAGATGGCAAGGAGAATGGATTTAGCTTGTTGGCTATTTGGACTAAGGCTACGTTACACTGATGAGACAGTCAAGCTGCCAAATAGGCAAGATTTCAGAGTGACAGCTGTACTGGCAGCTGCAGTACCTCTGGCAACCTGCATCAAGACAAATAAAATGGTTGGATTCAGCAGGAATGGCATAACCAATACTGAAATTTCAAGTGCAGCCGCCAAGACTCTAGGTTGAATAGATGCTCTCAAGTACTGGAATTATGTTCCTGCAAACAAGTGCATGAATGCGACATTGCATGTTAATGACTTGTTTTGTACGTAATTACTTCATTTGCAGACACAAAAGGCAGCTCATCTTACGGTTCCTGCCAGAAAACTAGGTACTAAAAAGAACCAAATTATTCAGATGGAACGGTTTGGGATCATTACTTTGGGCAGCCATTTACTTTCTAGTCTGACAGACTGAATTTTTTCAAAAGCTTACTATGTACAAAGGAAGTCCACACTCAAGCACGAGTGCAAAGTTTCTCCTAAAGCAAATGGAGACGGAAGAGCTATAAGCAGTCACTTAAAAACAGGGCTTTGGGGTAAGATCTCTCATGAACATCTCACCTACTCAAATGTGCCCTTCCTCTGTCAAAATAAGGAACCTGAAGTTGTATGAAAATTGTCTCTTCCTTGTGATATTTTTACATCTCAGGATGAGGAACTGTGCAAAGTTACAAACAGTACAGAAGACTTCAGCTTTATGACCACAGTTTCCCAGATAAAATGCTTATCTTTGTATCCTCAAAGAACTGTCACTGAAGTAACAGTTTCACTCACATTAAAAAAAAAAAAAAAAGAGAGAGAAAGAAAAAGGCAAAACTGAAAATTAACCATACTAACTAGGGTAAGATTTTTAAGAGCTGGCCAAGACAATCTTCTGAGATATGCTGTTTCACAAATGTATGCTCAAAATAACATCACAAGCTTCTTGCAATTTGCTCAAGAAAGTGCCCAGCTGTTAAGACACATCTTTCAACCTTTCTAAGCCTATGCTTTTGCTAGTTAGATTTTGAATATGAGCTACTTCATCTTGATTTCATTCTACTCCATTAAACATTATGTTTTAGAATAGCCTTTCTGCCTGCAGCTCCAGCAGAGGGATCAAGTCTATTTCTCATTAACTTCCCAGCCAAGAATTTACTTGGTTTGAAATCCCTCTGCTCGTCTGTCTTATAGCATTGAAAGTTCCCACCTGTTGTTTCAGAAACTAGTCTTAGATCTTACTGGTTGATGTTCTAGTGTCATTGCCACCACAGAGAAGTCTTCTGAATTAAAAGCTACATTATGACAGACATCTTCAGTCCTTGGAAAAATCTCAGTACAGCTGACCTCACTTCACCCAGAAGTGAAAGACAGCTTCCCATACCCATTTAAATGCTGAGAAACAGACTTGCTGTAATTTGTGGTATTTTACAAATAGAAATACCACTGCACCCATTTGAAATTAAGACATAAAGTCAAGCAGGGAAAGCACACAGGAAACAGATGAAGAATTGAAACATTAAAACCCCTTAGAGCCATCAAAACAGCGCTGTGGTATGTTACAAGTCAGTTGGACACTGGCAGAAGAACAGCCCTACAAAATTCTATCCAAAGAAAAGATGCAACAAGAAAAGCATACATACTGCTTTGTATTTTTTATTTGCACACATCATTTTTTAAGAGAAGGGACTACTTCAAATCTGAGGATTCATTCATTCCTTATCTTTTGTTAAGACTGCCAATAGCACAGCAATTGTGAAGGCAATTTTTGAGACACGTCATAGAACTTATTTTATATGGATGAAACCATTCCCAGATATGTGAAACATGCCTAATTCAAAAAATGAAGGCTCTATCATCTCCAGATGATTTTGGGAAGTATTTAAACAGGGGAAAAACCCACAGTGCAGTTTCAACACCACCTCATAGAAAGTCAAAATAAATAGTATAATTTGTATTTTAGTTAAAAGAAGAAAATGCACCCAAAATGTGATAGAACAAAAGAACACACTGCTGAATTGCATATTTTTATACCAAATCCTTCTGGCATTACAGTGTGATTCCATCTTTAACAGTCTTAGAATGTTTTCAAGTCCTATTTCTCCCTGATCTTTTTTTTTTTTTCCCTGCTGGCATGCCATAATAATTTATGACTTGCAAAGCTTACTGAATGCTTAGCAACACTAACATCAGATCCCAGTCAGTGTCCTAAGGGAATGACGAAAACGTGTTGCATGCTGTACACTGGTAGTTCTTCCTCCTTTTTCTGAGGACTGGCATGACAGAGCTAATCTATCAAAACCAGATTCTGAGAAGCCCGTTACTACCATTCATTATAATCCATCCACTTCCATGCCTGTTTAAAGACAGGCATTATCAGAGTTGCTTTTTTGTCTTGAAAAAAATGAGCTTCAGTTGCTGTCTTATTGTGTAGGGAATTAGTTATGGGAAAGGTGTCTTGATACAGCCACAACTGGCCCAGGTTTCTACAGAAACTCCATATACCACTTACCCAGGGTCTCCTATTAACCCATACTAAGGCAGTGTTGGCTCTCCTCCCCTTCACAAAACACTGTAGAAGCTTTATCAAAATAGTACTGGTTGCATTGTCCAAAGTCACTCACCTGAGAAGTTTCTACTCCTTGATTCATGTCCTTGAAGTTGTCCACAACAACAGTGTCCAAGCTGCTCAGGTATGGTTCCAACTATGCAAACAAAATAAAAATGTGAATTTAAACTTTATACTTCACCTACAAATGAATGTAAAGCAAAATAAAACCTAGTTAGTTCGATTCTGTGAGTCATTTACCAGAAATTATTTCTGCGAATATGACCTATTTGGGGAGATTTTGGTTTAAGATAATTTCAAGCAAGAATTAGTGTTCTGAATTACTGCTCCAGATAAACACTTCCTAATTGCTAAGAATGTATGGGCTTACCTAGTGGTGAAGGAGAATACGGTCTAGAAGATCCTGTGGATAACCTGCGCCCAACACCCTGTGCAGTGTCAGCTGGTACTGGAGAACAGGAGCCCATCTTCATGAAGCCCATTGGGCTAGTATTTGAGCGTCTCACAACTCCAGCTCTAACAAGATGAAAAGAATGGTTACACACACACACTATAGTAACGGTGGTTCCTTGAAATAAGCTCCAGAATCTCCTAAGGAGTATAATGATCAGTTAAAGAAAATACTGGTATTTAAAGAGAAAGCTATGACACTGAAGCTTAACAAGCTAATAACTTAAGCTAAACTTCCCATACTGAAAACAAGCAAGATTTAGTTCCCTTTGTTCACATTGACTTTTTAACTTTCAACACCATAATAGTCTGTTAACTGGAGAAAATTGAAAGAGATAACCCTTAGTACACAGAGGATTCCTAATATTCTAACAACTTTATCATTAAATTTTTAATTTCACAATCAAGTGAAACGTATTGCTGTGAATGCCTGTTTTTATGTCAACAGAGCTCATGACAAAGTTTTCACACTGGGTCTGGTATACAGGTCAGATAACTGAAAACAGATTAAGGGAAACGCATTTCCCCAGGTGTAGCAACTATTATAAAATCAGAGATCCTGAAAAAAAAATGCAAGGAACCAACCGGGTTTGTTTTTGTAAAGATATCCCAAGTTTTGAGTAGTCTGTTTCTCAGCCTTTGACCTTCACCATCCTGATCCTGTAGACCACAAGTCAGAGAATAAATCTGGCACACTAGAGCTTTGTAGTAAGACAAGCTGGTTAACTAACATGCCAAAAATTGTTTCCTTGATATTCTACAGAACAATGCATTCATCTCATCACTACATGTGTGAAAACAAACCACGACTTATTACTGACTTTCTAGTTTATGATGTAATGCCATATAATACACAAAGAGAACTAAAAAAAGCAAGATTTCATCTTTTTACCTTCTTGGGTTGCATTTGAGTGAAAGAACAAGCTCATTTTGTTTTCATGAATATTTCAAGTGCCCATCCAACAATCTTGAGATTGTGAAGTACTATTATTTGTTACCATTAAAATGCCTCTTTAGTATGTTTTTATGCAGAAAAAAAAATGACATCAGCAAGAAAGCACGGACATCTGTCAGGGTACAAACACAAACTAGAACAAAGAAAAAGAAGTTTAAAAAACTCAAAGTCACCTTGGTGATCCGTGGGGGTTTGACACAGGGCTGGCAGTAGAGGAGAGGTTCTGTTCTATGCGCTGGTAATTCCGTAGCTGAGTAGGAACTGGGATAGGTGCCGTTTCGCTGCGGGGGGATACCGAAGGCTGGCAATGCCTGAAGTTGGAAGGTATGGAGACAGGAGATGAATATAGGTAGACAGATCTCTCTCCGAATTGTACCACTCTTGAAATTTCAGGGAAATCTAGGAAACAGGCAAATAAGCTGCTCCTGCACTCCTTGCATGCAATATGATCTTAGCTTGTCCTAATCTAGCTCTAACACTTCACAGAGGGAGATCAGGAACTACTCATTAGTACCTACCTTTCTTACACCAGCTAGTATCTGATGGAGCTGAGAGTGCAGTACTAGCTGAAGCACTTCGTCATGCTTCACAGTGATCTACAGATCCCTCTGACTTCCTGCCAATTAGCCCGCCCTGTTTACCACGCTTCAAAATAGCGTTCTAGGAAAACCCACTGCACTAAGAACAGGAAGTTCAGCAGCAGGGCTGGAATGTGTACAAAAGCCACTAAAGCACAGAGATATCCCAAGAGACACCGTGAACTTGCAAAAGGAAAACATGTTATGTAACCAACCCCTGACAAAATGACCAAAACCACACACCTGAACATTAATCCACAGACGCAAGCTACAGATTAACATTACCCAAGTTCAACTGGAGTGTCAGTGACCAGGCTTACCTCAGCGTACTATCTGATAAGGGAATCAAACCACTGCAACGTAATCAGTTACCAACGCTTTTAAAGGAAGACAGAATTCAATGGAAAGAATTTCAAAGGAACGGGCATTTTGGAAGATAATCAGTTCAGTATCTGGTCTTTTATTGACCACCTCTTCACAGAAAGGATAAATTCTTGTGGGAAATGTGAAAAAAGTTCTACCACAAGCTCTAGGAAACAAGCAGTTCCAGCGCTTGCTGCACAGCTGCAGCTGAACAGAAATCTGCGTTTCTGACTGTCTTTTGAGAATTAAATACTACCTCCTAATATGCATAGAACTTCCTTAGCAAAAGAAAGGAAGCTTGTCCTTTTATTTCCACCCAGTTTCTAGATACAATACAGATGCGTGCAGAGCTGTGTGCAAATCTTGTTTCTCTGGGATCCAGAGAATAAAATTAGCAATTAACCACAGGAGAATGAACCGTCTCTACCTATTCTTCCCTTTCTGGCTGGAGCCTGCAAAGTGTTTCAGGTTCTTCTACTTGATATAAAGCAGCTATGAGTACAATTCATTCAGTTTGATCAACTAATCAGAAAAATTAACTGTTTGTAAAAAAATAAAAATATTTTAAAATCACACACAACAGAAGAACATTTCTCAGGAAATGAAAAACCAAAACCCAAAAGCAGCATCTTGTAGACTATCAGACGTACACTCTGCTTCCTTCAGACTGTGCCCCAAGCAGCCAGTTAGTGACTAAATTTACTCAACCAATAACTATTATAGTACAAACACTGAAAGTGTGAACAGTAGACACCTGTTTCTAATCACACAACCATTTAGCTCTTAACTTAGCAATGTACAGATACCATAACCGGCATATTTTCATGAAACAAGCAACTAAGAACTGTGACACCTGACACAATTTAAAATAGGAAATCACAGTGTATGTTGTACATGGCCGATCCAGAGCAAATGGATGTTGACAGACAAACCATCCCCATTATCTGCCCTTAAACATAAGAGGTAAGACCAAAGCTGTATTGATAGCCCATGTCAGCAGATTACACAAACTGCACAAAGATCAGCACAAAGTAGCAATCTTTTCTTGTGACAAGCATTTCTAAACAAATAATGCTGACTTGCAGCCCTGTCGTATTAGCATAAGCCAAAAATACACCAAACATAATAGCTTTATTCCCCATTTAGCCACTCATCCTCTTTCTATTTGTACTGAAAAAATTATGAAATTCATTGCTTGGTCAAAAGGCAAATCTAACCCTTCTGTTTAGATATTACATGTGTAGTTAAACAGCATGATTATGCTTTATATTTTCCAATACAATACAGGAAATATTTAAGCCACCACTAATGAGTATCAGTTCTATTTCAAACCAGCAGAAACTTAGTCTATGACCATGTGGAAGAAAGAGGACTTACTAACAGTCCTGCTGATGGAAAAGCTGCAATACATGTTGAGTTCTTTCACGTGGCTTCTTTGGTATCTTGTGAGACACAAAACACAAAATTCACAGTAACTGCTTGCACAGAAGCCACACCCAGCTACCAGCCACAAGACAATCCACCCACGAGACACAAATCCATAGCAATCTGGGCTTTGTAAGGTCCTCTTTCTCTCACAACTTTTTAAAATGCATACTGCATTCAACAGCTTGATTTACTAAATTAAGACTCTGTTGTGCTTCTTAACACCAAAAAGGCCAAGCCAGTTATGTCTCTGAAGTTTCTGTTTTCAGTCAATTCAAAATTTAAACAGACAAAAGAATGCTCTTCTTCCCTAAGAAAACCTTGTGGGGCTGCATCAGAGCCAGAAGTTAGCTATGCAACCGTCAGCCATTAGAATGCATTAAGTGTAGAGAGCCTGAAAAAAGCAGGTCTAGCTTCTACTTCAGTTTCCAGTAGGCATTCACAATTAACCCCCCTCTGAAGATATAGTAGCAGAGAACCTTTCTAAAAGATAGGAAATACTAAGCTTACATCACACACCTGTTAGCTGTGCCAGAAGCAGTACTTCGAGAAGAGGCTGAGGATGGTTTCTGTACAGTTCCTGAGCTTCCAGAAATAGTTAACGGTGACTGCCTGTGAAAACAATAAACACTGTCAAAAGACAGGTCTTCACATCAAATAAACTATCTACTTTGCAGCAAAACTTTATGAATTTGATATGTTTACATATTCCTATTAAATTCAACTTGGCATATTAATCTTTAAGGAAGTCCACACACCTATGTAAACTCATCACTGCCAAAAACCCAGCAACCCCTTCTACAGCTGCAGTATCAATTTTAGAACATGAGACTTCTTTTGGATAAAGCTCAGCACACCTACCCGCCACACATCAAGAACTCGCTTGAAGCCCGCCTGCCAGCTGCTCCCAATGGCATATCATCTACAGTAAGCAGAAGAACACATTGAAAACTGAAGTCATGAAGCAGAATCTTAAAAAAAATCTCCAATATTACTGTTGTAGAAATAACCACTTATGACAAACTTCTGTCAACATGTAAAAGTTTTCCACAAACTGTTTTTTGTATGAAAATACCTCAAACGTGACCACCAACAGAAATGTAACTGTGGAAGGCAGTTCTTCAGGAAGTTGCTTTGTTGTTTGTTTTTGATGTGGGTTTTTTTGCTATACTAATTATGATAATTCGAAATAAAATCCTTTGTTTAAGAGTACAATGTATCTGCATTGGAAAATTTATAACAAAGAATGACAAAAACCCTTCAGAGATCAAGGCATTAATTTAGTCAAATATTTAACGTAAGTTGGTGACATATAGCAAATGGCTGACTAGCTTCTTAGTGGCAATTCAGGTTTGGACAACATCATAAAATAGCAACATTCAATATCCAAGTCTTTCTATTTTTAAATCTGGTCTGATGACTTACCTTTCATGTTAAACATTTTTTATGTTTTTACTGGCTGTTGTTAATTATCTAAAGCTCTACAGCATGGGCTATAGATGCTCAGTTAGTCTGGAGGTAGCCAAGAGCCTGCTTTCAATAAGAGAATCCCTGGGGTTCTTATCAGCAATTGTTTACAACTGACTTTTCTTCTACTGCCAAACCCCAATACTTTCCATGACTTTAAATGCCCATGGTATCTTTGGCTTATCTAGCTACTGAGTTGAAGGTGGTAATGTTCCAGACAGACATGCAAGTATACCAGTCTCCCTTCAAGGAATAATCAAACTAAAGAAATCCGTTCCAATGTGAATTAAGACACATTTAGAGAAAAGAGAGCCAAAGAATAACAAGGTGTAAAGGTATGTTGCAAGTGGAAACTATTTTAAAATGTAAAAATAAGGAAGGTTCTTACATGAGTGGTCTGAAGAGATATTGTGTGGGACAAGAACAAAGTCATCTGTGTCACAAGAGGAGTTCTTGCTACTGGTACTAGCAGAGTCTTTAGAGACTTGGAGATAGTTAGGAGGACCCAATGGAGGTGAAGACAAATTTTCTTCTTGAATATGCTGCATGTCTGGCAGAGACTGGAGGGTAGGGTAGGAGGGGTGGTTGGTGGTAGAAAAAAGAAAGTAAAAAAAAAAGCCACATTGTAAAACGAGCGATTCAGAATGTAGAATTGCTCTTTTAACTATGAAGCTTCTAAAGTAAGAATCATCATTACCTTTGACACACAAAAAAATCCCCCATCAACAAAAAAAAAGCCCAAAACCCAAACAAAATACAGCCCAAGATTTAAGTATTTAGAAAAATAAAATGTATTTGAATTCAGACATTTCAAATACTGGATAACCTTGCAGTGTCAATTTAGACAGTACTATATTAAATGTAAATAATAAAAAAATGTGAATGTAAACAACTGTAATTTATTCAATCATTCCATGCATGTCTTCTAAATACCACATAAAATTAAAGTCATCAGTTCGTATCAGTATAAGGGACCTTAACCAAAAAGGCCAATACAAAAATTACCTGTAACACTCACTATGTTGCAAACCATACTAGCACTTCTAAAAGATTTGGCACTCTAGCATCTGATATGTATTTGTATTTTTTTCTTTCACAAAAACCCCACAAAGTACAACAGAAGGAGCAAGAGAGAACCAAAATGTTAATGGTACTCCTCCAGCAAAAGACAGGGCATTCCTTGCTCTGTGCTCTTAAACATGACAGTTTACACTGTTCAAGTACTGAAAGATCTAAAAATCAGTAAATCTTGGCTAAACATTACAGAAAATACTTTCCAGAGATTGTTCTGTAAATTGGAGAACTTACTGGAGGAGAAGCAAAACGGCATGAAGGAGAGCTACCACACGAACTGCCAGAGACTGAGCCTGCATATGTGGGCACTGGTACAGGACAAGCTAGAGGGGGAAAAAAAATAATGGGACTAAGATTTTGGAAGGCTGAGTTTCAAACAAACTCATTTCCTTGCTGCTTTTCATTCATAAACTCTTACACAACTTAGAAGCACAGCACATCCTTAAACACACAAGGGTATTTAAGTTCAATTGAAATGTCAAAGGAACTAGTAAATAAGTATCACATTTCAGTCTAGCATAATACAAAAAAGGATTCAACCTCTAGGCTTACAATAGAGCACAACAACAGTCAGACTCAGGAACAGATCTCATAAACTCTTAGTGTGGTATCTGGCAGATCTTTCTCCCTTCCAGTCCCCAACATTCATCGTTCACACAAATAAGTGGAAAAACTAAACTACTTACATTTTTTGACTGTTGAAATCTGATCCAGGAAAGGGTGGTTGAAAAATGCTTCTGTAGAACAAGGAACAACCACTATTGTGAGTAAACGTACAAATGACATAGAAGTTACAGACTATATTGCAGATAGTGATAAATGGTTGCCTTCCCAGAATCAATATTTCAGAGCCAGAGGGTGAAAAGCTTATAAAAGATTAAAGCCTTCTATGTTATATGTTGCTATAGTATTTGGAAAGGAAGCAAAAATCAATTGAATAACTTCAAACAACAGCCAGCAAGGCAAATCAGACTGAATTACCGAAGGACATTTTATGACTGCACTTAAGGAACATGTACACAAAAAGCCTTCCTATACTCCTCATGAAATCATGTTCTCTATGTTCAGTATTGTACTATTTCAATTTGAATTTGCTCTTCAAAATGATGAGCATCTCTCACATCAAATACTGAAAGTATTCTCATTTCTGCCTTGCTCAAGGACTGATGCTTATTTTTGAACCCATTAAAGCTACTCCTTAGGTGGCCAAAAATCACAACTGACCAGCAGCCACTCTTCTCACTTCCCACCAGCAGAACACAACCCACGCAGCCAGTTCGTAGCGTAATGCAGAACTGGACACAATTTCTTTAATGATTTCCTCAGTTAACTTGTTCTGTTACAATAGAAGCATCTTGCATTTGTTGTAAATGAATATGCTAAGATGCATTTAATTGACTTAGCATAACCAGTTGGCTAGCAGTTTACACAGGAAGTTTTATTTTACAAGAAGCAACCTTCAGCTAGTTCAGGGAAGCTGAGGGTTGGTGGAAGCTAGAAGCTGAGCTTTGTGAACTTTACTGGGAAAAAACAATGTTCTCCATCAGACCTAAGCGAATAACAAGGAAAAAAAATAAAAGAATCTGAGGCCTGCAGTATCTCCTCTTCCTTCAACAACACTTTCTTCTATGACCTGATAAGGAAGGGAGGCTAGCTGTAACTCAAGAACAATGTAATGATTAACTTCAACATGAGGATCAGGTGTTCCTGAGCTTTTGTACAACACCTGCTGTTCTACTTTATATTGCTGGAAGATCAACAAGATTTTCAATGCTATTTTTATTTTAACAACAGGCAACTGGGCTCAGTTGCACACTCTCCCTTTCACTCCCTTTGCTAAGCACATTCCAGAGCAGCCCCTTTGAGGCCCTTTAAGTGGCTCAGCCAAGGAAAACATGACTTTCATCACTACCATTCTGCTTTCTATTTTTTTCTAGCACAAATGTGTTCTCCCACTACCACAAACGATACAATGAATTTCCCATGTTTGAAGAAACTATAGGGATCAGCACACCTAGAGAGCAAAGTGGAATCAATTACTCAAAGTCCATGTTTGTGATGTATTAATACTTCTACACATACAGATTTATATATTGACCTCTGAATACAGTCATTAATATCTGGGACATTTTAACCAATTATCATTATTTTTTTCTGGATATGACTTCTACTTAAGTTTTTACATACAGCAGTTAAATCGAGTTATGTCAGTCAAAGTGCCTTGTCTGGTTCTCAGTAGAGAAACACCTTAATTATGCTAGTATTGATGTTTTAAAGTCCAAATTACTAAAACCAAATTTGATATTGCTTGGAGCAAAACTCAGCAGGAATTGAAAAAGGAAAAAAAAAAAAGAAAAAAAAGGATGCAGCTAGGAGAGAGTCGATCTTCAAGTAAAGAACTAAAATACCTTATGAATCCTTCTCTCTCCACACCCTAACAGTCAGTCTTCTTATCACAAATATGCAAGGACCACATGCGATGAATGAGTCAATTTGTGTATTTCAGTACTGCATCAAAACTAAGCTTGCATGCATAACTAGAGAGCAATGGGGAAGTTTCATAAGCAGAAACAAAAACATAGCATATCTGTCTTTGGGATGCAACTCGCCCTAGGATCTGAGCATCACAAGAGCTAATAGCTTATGGTGAGGAAAGCACTAGGTCTTATCTACAAAGAGCATGAAGAGACTTTAAGGTTTAGGCTCCTCCTCACCATTCCATAAACTCAATAGGTCACCTATCTTGCTGCTAAAAACAAACCCCCGTAATAAAGCACATTGCTATTGATGTAAAATAATAACAATGAAAAAGATAATTGTATTTAGCTAAGTTAGCTTTAATTAACTAAAACTTTAAGATTAACATTTCCTGGCAGCTATGACAAAATAGCAATAACAAACAGTGCTACAAAATTTAAAACAACCAGCATGAATAACATGACATTCACGATGCAGCTAAGAACAACTAATTAAGATTTAACTTTTCAGTGGTCATTTTTTAAAAATGCTGTCTGAGTTTTCATTTAAAAAGAAGAAAAAAGCATTACTAATTTTGCAGTAATAGGTAACCAAAACCCCAGCAATAAAAAGGCTTTTTGAGACCAAATAGAGTAAGTAACCAGCAGTTACTTACTTCAAAATTAGTCAGGAATCAAGTTTAAATTTGTTGTTCTTTGCACTTAACTGTAATTTTGAAGGGCCAACAGTTGTAGCCAGTTTCAATGATTCAATAGTACCAGTTTGAGGCCCTGAAATCTTAAGAACAATGTTCTGCAACAAAGATCTCCAGCTAAAGAGAAGCGGCCAAACACAGCAGTAATTTGAAGCCAAACAAGTTCACTTAATTGTTAAGAGGGTATCCATATAGTTTGTACTAGGGTTTAACTTCCCTATTAATGCAAAATGCAAAACCCCCAGACATTGCAGTGATGTTTAACAGATGGCAAAATTCAGTCACTGCACAATTTAAAAATTTTAGCACTTAATGAAATACAAAGATACAACTGTTGTTCCAGTACTTTGTTATGTTTCTGCAGCCAACACTACATGTAGATACAACAGAGATGTCTGTTCCCAGTCTGACGCCAAAACACCAGTTAAAGCAACAGAAATAAGACTGCGACATGAAATTTAAGGTATATCAGGTATCACTGTGTGGGCAAAAAAAAGGCCATAACTGAAAGTAGTAAATCAATTTATATTTCATTATTCAGTAACAAAGTCATAATTTTTTGTGTACCACTTAATACTGACTGTCAGCCATTACCTAATGATTTATTTTGGGTACTATACCTACTTTATGATAACTGAACAGAAAAAAATACTTCACTTCTCATGTAATTGGCTGTAGACAAAAGGTCAAGACAGTTATTCTGGTCACTTGAATACAACTAGCAAGGAAAGTCAAGAGAGCAGAAGGAAAAGTTACATACCAAAGTCCATTCTATCTTTTTGGTTTCTCTGAAGCAAACCCAGCAGCAGATCAGCCAGGTAAGCTGACGTTTCCCTAGGAATACTGCACACAAGAGGAAGTAAAACATGCATTAAATTTAATGTATGTGTTAAATAATGCATAGCACATTACATTTCAGGAAGTCAGCATTCTGCCACATCCCTCAATCTTTACTATACATGCTCAATAGCCTTAGTACAGGACCCTTTCAACTCAGCAAGGCACAATGAAGGCAAGATGCAACATGAGTCACTGGTATCATACTACATCCTTGTATATAGATAGCAACATCAAGTATTTTTATGAATCCCACATATTCCCAAAGATGAAAAAGCGTTCAATCAACAAATGTAAGTGACAGGAAAGGCCATAGTGACATACCTAGGAATCAAATTCCTGTTCTTTTCATAAAACATTCTCAAATCTTGAGGACTATTGGCCTGTCAAATAAAAATGTACATTAATTAAAGCTCAGTTTCATGGAGAAAATAGCTTTCGTACCTATGTACACATACACACAAAGGAGTCTTTTGCTTATGGGCCTTAAAGGAGAAAACCCCAAACACTGCAGTGACTTCAGTACTGGGTATCCTTACATATTTCCTTAGGCTTGAACATACTGATCTCACAGACTAAGCATAAGCAACTTCTCCCTTGGTATCCTCAAGTGATCTGGCATCGACACTACACTCAAACATCACTACTTCTGTTTTCATGACTGGAAGGAAAAAGCCCTAGGAATTTCCATGAGACTAAAAAGTGGGAAAAGGAAAAAAACTCTTACTTGAAAAGGTGGTTTTCCAACAAGACACTGATAAATCACAGTTCCTATGCTCCACAGGTCTGCTTTAGCATCATAGTGTTGAGACATAATCACTTCAGGGGCCTGGAATGAACAGCAAAATCTCAGAAGGGAAAAAAAGAAGCAAAGCCACAGCAATACGAATTCTGCAGTTGTCCTGTCAGAGCAGCATAAACAGACTACTCTATTGTAAGACAAAATGAACTTTTTAATCTGCATCACATGGCTTCTAACAGTTCTATCTAAAATCAAAGCTATTTCAAAACCACAGAAAACTAGAAAAGTTGATGTCCTAAAGAAAGCACCTAGTGATGGGCATGTATGGGAACAAGAGATAAGTGTTATTTCCTTGGTTTATGCAGCCCTTCTTGTGGATAAATAACTAACCATTTCATAAGGAATATCTTTATCACCATTTTACATATACAAAAACAAATCAAGGGAAAGGAAAATGATATTCCCATGATCATACAGTACAGTAGTGGTGGTGCCAAAGGCAGACAGTTTAGTGCTCAACTGGCTACCACACTACTTAGTAAAAATTAATGGCAATTAACTCAAAATTTTCTTTAAAAAACCAAATGAAACAAACCCACATGTGAGATAATACATTAAATAACTAGAATGAAAACAAGTAGGTTTTTTAACTACTAGTGTGTAAAGCTCTTCTAGTCTGTATTTAATCACTTTTTATTTTCTTTGAAACTGGGAAGGAGACAATGCCCTATTTGGAAAAAACTTACGTATGTGGGAATAAAACTACTTTGCTAAAAAAAAAATCAATGCTAAGATGTATTGCTTTTTAATTTGCTAAGATTTTTCCTTCCTGCAGCACTAAGAAATGTTCAGTTTCTCTCTGATTTTAATAACCATGACCTCCAAATCACAAGAGAAAAGGAGCCAGTAAAACTACGAAAAGGTGAACTGCATGCTGCCCCTAATACTTCTAAAGCATTAGGCATTTGCCAATCTGCAGGCAAGAGATTACTTTGTTCTGGTAGGAGAATGTTTGAGATAAGCAACATAATCTGAAACATACTGTCACTTACCATATACATAGGGGAACCACACAGAGTTGCAGCCATCATGTTGCTATGCAGATAACGAGCAAAACCAAAGTCAGCTGTGTAAAGAAACACATTCATCAATGAAAAGAAAGATAATTTTCAAATTTTTGAAGTCTAGAAATGATCTGTCTCTTATTGAAAGCTGCTACAATTACCAGTTAGAGAGAAAAAGACAGGTATAACATATAGCCAGCTACATGTATAGTAAAATCTGTGTTACATGGAAAGAATAATGTATTATCCTCAAAACAGCAAGCCAAGAAACAGCAGCAGCAGCATTTGCACGAACTACTGCTCAGTCATCTCTCCAGCTGCAGAGCATGCTGTCTGGCATCAGCAGGA
The DNA here is from genome assembly GCA_035590215.1 of Microhierax caerulescens. Classification (NCBI taxonomy): domain Eukaryota; kingdom Metazoa; phylum Chordata; class Aves; order Falconiformes; family Falconidae; genus Microhierax; species Microhierax caerulescens. The sequence continues at coordinate 108,283,320 of JAVJGJ010000001.1, read as the reverse complement.
AAGGATTAAAGTCAGTGGCTAAATATAAATGGTTCATTAAGAGTGATGAATATACAATCTGCTTCAGTGAAACCACATCAGGTAGAAGTTTAAGTCATCAAGCTTCACATGCCTGAATTTTCCACATAGCATCCAAAACTATCAATTAAGGACAGCAAGAGAAGTTTGGTCTCCTCTGTGCTGTTTAGAAGATGAAGTTGGAACAGATCTCAGATGCTGGTTGAGCAAAAGCATAGAGAAAAAAAGTCTTAAAAACAAGGTATTTCTAAAAGGACACTTAACAGACAACAATGAGACTGAAACTCCTGAAGTGTCCTCTGAAGAAGAGTTTGGTAGTATTCTGAACAGTTGACATCGCTCCCCAGTTACAATGCCTCTTTCTGCCAAAAATAGGTCATAACCTACATTTCTAAACTTCTCAAATAACCCTTAGGAGGGTCTACCACAAAAAAAGCCAGCTGGAACTGTTACTGGAGTCTCACATGCACATGGTTTTAAAATGAGCTAAAGGCTACTTGAAATTTCAAAGCTTACAGATTTATGTCTAATTAAAATAGTTTAATGCTAGAAACATGAGCTAAATAGGTTTATTTTTTCTGCAGATTTAATCAGAAAGGTCTTTATGACTCAATCTTTTTTTAAACTGAGAATCTGCATTACAGCATGAAGCTCATCATTCTAGACCTACTGTCTGATTTGCATCAATTTAATACACACCATATCCAGTACACCCTCTGCACTTTAACTACAAAGAAACTTCTGAGTAGGGAAACAATCCAACAGTGATGAATCACCTTTAGATCAAAGAAAAGCATATTTACCTATTTTGATGCGTATGCCACTGACATTTGACTTCCTACGACTGGCATAAGACAACAAAATATTCTGTGGTTTAAGATCCCTATGAATGATTCCTTTACTGTGCAGAATGCGCATAGCTGCTGCAATCTGTTGGAGGAACACTCGGATGGTATCTTCACTAAGAGTTCCTTTAGCTGGAAATAACATACACATTAGCAGATGAGAAAATAAGTATCGTTATCTTTGGGCAAAAAGCAATAAACTTCAGTAATCAAATGCAAAAACAATGAAGACAACCAAATCACAGTGAATTACATTCAGAACAATCCAATCTCCAATGTTTTTCTACAAATGTATATAAAGTCTCAACAACATATACATCTCCATGCTTTTACGCTAGCTACAGTACTCTGAATTACCTGTTTTCTCAATCCCCATTAAATCCTAAACTTGCTAAAAAGGAAAAGGAGTCAAGAAATAAAAGAACTTCACAGCTTAGAACATTAAACGTATTTACAATCATGTTACAACCTGAAGCTGTAAAACTTGTGATTTAAATACATTATTATAGGGATTGCAGATAACCACTCTGCTTAAAAATTTCATCCATGATAAAACTCATTTTGAAGGGAAAAAAATACGACGTACTTTTGAAAGTTTTTCAGAAGGTATTATCTCATTCTGCAGTCCAAAAAAGCACTAAACGCAGGAGCTTGATTACACTGTATACTTGTCTTCCCAGGGATTTTAATGGGAAGTACATTAGGCTTTTAATATACACAGTTACCATAACAATAGCTCTGCACAAAAAGATTCCTTCAACATGCTGAGGTACAAAGGCAAGTAGAAGAATATTTTCATCAAGAAAAATATGAAGATTAACATCTCTCCTCAAACTTTTTTTTGTAATAAGAATCCATTTGTCATGATTCTGTAACTTCTGTGTTCAATTTGGACAAAGCCATGTTGAAGGGCAAAACCTCTTCTAAACCAGAACTGCCTCTTTGTAGAAAGCATTATTACATAAGTAATTCAGTATTTTTAAGTTCACATCTTGGAAAAAAAAGCAAGTAGAATCAAAACACTGGAAGCAGCCCCCAAAATAAGACTTCAGAAATAGAAAAGAGTACATTTTTCAGCATGCTACTTATGATTAGCTAAATCTTTTCCCTCAGTTACAAATAAGGGAATGTTACATTCTACTGTTTTGAAAGTAGTGCCAAAAAGCTTTTTCTGTCTATGCATTATTTTATTCACCTTCATTGCTTCTTTGTGGAATTTATTTGCAATTATGAGTGGCATTTAAAACCACTGGGAAATATTTTAAAATAAATGCAAAACCTTATGTCTTCCATCAGCTTCAAAATTTAGTTTTCAAGTTCTCAGGGTGGCATACAAACACAAAACAAACATCGCTTTGCTGCTGACCTTGACTGGAGATAGAGTACAGCACTAAATGGGTTCTGAGCAAATTGAATTACTCTTAAAAAGAGGGTACTCTAAAAAAAATATCACACCAGGGTGAACATGCATAGTGGAATTACACAAGTTCCATGAACAGAACAACATTTAAACCACAAGCAAAAAAAGTCTCAAATAAACACCAATGGATTACAGGAATGCAGAATATAAACATGTAATACAATAGCTTCTTAACAGGGAAATACAGTAGTCAGTTACCTTGTAAGTAATCTGCCAAATCCCCACCATTGCAGTACTGTTAAAAAGAAAGGGTTTTATTTAAAACACCAGAACTAAAATACTTGCTATATAATTTTTACTGTGTAATCTTTTCAAGAAAATTACAACACCTTTTTCAGCTGTTGGCCTTAAAATTTTGTCAATTATTTGTAATTAATAATTTGAGGTGTGACACTTCATCAATACTTGCAGTATCATAAAATTAAACTGAATAATTTATGGAACAAACACTGCTGATAAATTCAGTAGTGCATAGGAAATTAATAATCCAGTTTTCAGAATTGCTTGCTTTCCAAGTCATGGTTATTTTCCAGCTGTGCAAAGAAGGACTTCTGTCTAAAAATCATCTTTAAAATCATCCAGAAAGAAACATGTACGTTAACACATACCTCCATTACCAAAAAGACAGAATTGGGCATTTCCTAAAAGAGAAGAACAAATCCCATTTAAGAACGTAACAAGACAAAGCCTTTAGTATCTGCTTTAACCAAGCACAACATGAGATTTTTCAATCAACTGAGAAACCTCATGTTAAAGTCAGTTTTAGAGAGTAGCATATATGTACATTCCCACCATTAAATATTTCACATTTTCAGAAATATTAGTAAATGTAAAAAAAATTAATAAAAAAAATCACCAGGCAATATTGTGAAGACTAAAGTTATCATTTGAAAGAGCATCATACAGTAACATCAGTTAGCACTGTATGTCACTCCCTTAGCTTTCAACCGCCTTGGACTGCTCTATCAACACAACCTCTATATTAAGAGCCCTTACAAATAAACTTTTGCTATCAGTCATCAGTGAAATCAGTCACTAGTGGGACAGTTATATTTAGTCAGAAATACACTGGGCGGAATTACAAACTGTAAGCAAGACAATCTGGCTAAAACAACCAGTTTTCTAAGGAGGAATTACAAAGTTATGTTCCCCTCTTCTGGGTAAAATAAGCTTTGGTTCTGCCATCTGACAAGCTGCAGGTCAACCAGAAATCACAGAGCAGTTAACTGTCTGGAATAAACCAATCCCAAACACTATTCTGTAGGATAGTTAATTCCAGAATTACGCATACTTCTGTGAAGTATCTCCCTCAGCAAGTCACTGGCAGAAGCATGTCCCTGCCATGGACCTAAAAGCCTTATGGCAAAGGTGTGACTTGTTACAGCAGCCCTACTGAGATTTTCCAAAGCACTGACCTCCTCTGACCTATTTGCAACCTGAATTCCCTCTCTTGTAACTAGGTAAAAGTTATTGAAAGACAGATTAGCTAACTTCTACTGTAAATTATCTACACACTCCACAAAAATGCAGTAAAAGTGTCTGTGCTTAAACACAACTATAACAAGAACATTAAACTTTTTTACAAATATTTTGTGAAGGAAGAAAAAGCCTACCTGTCTATGTCAATAATAAACACTGTTTTCCACAAAGTCTCCTGCATAAAATAGTTTTGTTGTGCCTACAAAGTTAAAGATGCTCAGAGACCCTTCATAAAGCACTTTTTCCCTTTGAGCTGACTGAATAAGACTGAAAGAAGACAGAACTAGAAGGAAACATAAGGCAACATACACTGAACAGGATGTTTTTAGTTACACAGTGTGTTACCTCCCTTTCACTTTAAAATTAAACTTAAAGGTTGACAGTTTGTGGAAAAGTATGTTTTTAAGACAGTTGAAAGAAAAGAACGAGATGGCATGCCAGACAAGGCCAGGCATATGCCCCAACTGGAAGTGGAACTGCAGCAGTCTGACTGTATTCTGCTAGCTAGTGTCCAAAAAAAGTCAAAACGGACACTGCGTGGCAAAACCAATGCTGTGAACTCAGCCACCTTTCCCAGTGCTTGTATTAAAACCTCAGCACTTGTATTAGAATGTCAGAACACGTTCAAGGACTCAATAACAGGTCAGGCTAAGAAGGTTTAAAAAGAAAAATAAAGTAAAAATGGGCCCATGGGCCCAGGTGAGGGAAACTAACTACCCTAAACATCACACACAGCACAGGGCACATGGATGGCACAACCCATTTAAAGCACATTTCTACGAATCCCCCACAGATACAGACATCCCCTACAGATAACTGCAGTAAGCAGTAAGTTCAAGATGAACTGGCTGTTTTAAGGTTAATTCAAGACTGAACTAGGCTGCTTCACTTTCAGGAAGCATTTAGTTTAGCCGCCCTCGTCTGTGTTCCAGAAATGCATCTGAGGTTCTTTCCAGCTCAGAACATCTAGCACATTACAGATGTGTTTACATTTGGAAATTAGCTTCAAAGAAAGCAAGTTTCTAGGAACATTAGTTGAATCTGTTGGGAATGAAAGGCAAGCTCCAACCAATATAGAATATTAAAGCAGCAGCAGATCAAATTTCAGGAAGTCCCAATTGTTCAATGTTTCTGTAACAGCTGTGGCCAATGTGAACCATAATTTGCAATCCTATAAATGCCTCAAAACCTAAGTGCATACATTAAAGCAAGAAAAGATAAGTAATTACTTGCTCTATAAATCACTGAAATACATAATGATAAATGTTTGTTTCTTTCTACATTGTTCCTTTAAAACAACATCTTCCAGGACAGAATCTCACTTTCTTTCAGGAATCCCAAGGATGCCAAACAGCAACTCCGAGATCCCAATTTATCAAACTGAAAATTCTGCCAGCTGAGGATCACTTCACTTCACTTAAAGGACAACTGTGATACATAAAAGAATAACACAGCTAAGAAGCATGGAAACTGCCCGTTCTCCAGTGACAAGAAAGAAGCTCAGCTAGTGGATTTCCACCCGAACATAGCAATCCCATGAATCAGAAATAGATGTTCCACAGCGTCAGCGCCTCCACTACACAACACACTCTGTACAAAAACAGCAGCTTATGGCAGTATGTAACACTCAGCTCTGACAGACATTATTCATCACAGAACTAAGAGAATGTGTTTTCTGGATTCCCTTGGAAACAAAGTCCTTTCAAATGAAACTGCTCTCTTCAGAAACATGAAGCTGATGATTTGTCCTGTTGTACTAGCTCTCACCTGTTTAAAGAAAGCCATTCCTACAGACTATGTTAGATTTCCCTCAAATAACATTACTCATTTTTTTTTGACTGATATTCTTGATTAAAAATAATAAAACAAGTCACTAGGTTAAAGTCATAGTAAGTAAAGTGTGTTTCCTTATTGTAGCTTGAATAATCCTGTTTTATTAAATCAGCAGAGCAGATCAGAGGTTTCACAAAGAGATTTTCCCAGACTGGTCAAAAGTCACATCTAATTTGTACTGCAGAAGTAGTGTTTTGCACAGTACTGGTACCAAGCTCCCCAGCCACATCTGGTCCCAACTCTAACTCATAACCAAACACTTTTCAATATCCCACCAATGTAAACTTTAGTTCAAAACAGCTGAAGTTGTTCATCCCTTCCCAGCTGCTTGGATTTCGTATTACAGTGCTTGGCCAGCCTGACTGGGAATGTGATCTCCATTTTGGGACCACATTCAGAAAATGCAAGTCAGTTCTGTAGATGCATTTTCCCCTTCTAAATTATTTTGCTGAAAAATAAAGCTATCCCTGTCATCATTCCCTAGACTTGTAGTTTCTGTTGACTTGCTAAGCAAAGTGCTCAAAAATGAAAATATTAGTAAACCAGTATGTTTCAAATCTAACATCAGGAATAAAGCTGACCTAGCAAGCTGTTTTAAACCACTTCTTGCAACAAATAACAAATCCTTCAGATATTTACATTGACATACAGATCACAAAATTAATGCAGCCGGGGTTACCCTGGACTACCTTCTACCTAGAAAAACAATCAAGCAAAACAAATGTATGTTGTGTTGCAACAATTACAGTTTTGCCCAGCATACCTTGCTTTGTTGCTTAATGTTCTTGACAAAAACCTGCTTTTGCTCCGTCTTATTCTGAACCTAGATTTTACTTGCAAGTTGAAGTAAAAGATAGCAAATGTTAATAGGAAACCATTTTACAATTCTGAAAGCTAACAGATAAACCTAATAGAAAGAGATTAAGAGGCAATGGATTTGCCAAAACTTGCTGTGTTTTAACTCTAGACTTCCAATAGCTGTCTCAGGGGACGTGAAGTTCCAACCTAAATCACAGGCTCTAAGCAGTAGCTCCATTTAAAAGACATTAATTGAAAAAGAAGTCAAAACATCCATGGTTACTTCTGACAGCTGTTGCTAGAACTCTAGCGCACTGGCAGAAACATACCCTAGATTTCTTTTTGGTTAGGAAGCCCTCCTTTAGAATAAGATGAAAGTCTGCAAAGAGCTTAGTGTGCTGCCAAAGCAGAAACTGTGGCAAACAAATAGTTACTATGTTTTTGCTCCAAGTCTGTTGATTGCCGTTAGCTGCAGTTTATGATTGGAGTCCCAAGAGCGTGAGAGTTAACTTGACAGCCTATGCACTACTATCATCCAATTAATTTGTCTATATGTTAATTTGTGCTATATTTGCTTTAATTTTTTTGGCCATGAATACACTCTTTTTTGTTGTTGTTGTTTTTTGGTTGGGTTTTTTTTTAGCATTAAATACATTTGGAATAAGTTCTAATGATTAGTGGAAAAGGACAGGTCCAGATCTTTTTAAGGCTGTTTCTCACTATATTATAGATACTTTTGCTTTGTCAGTGCACCACAGCAACAGCTTCTAACATGTTCAGCTCTATATCATCTAAAGGACTGAACATTTTGTTAGTTCTGGCTAAATGTTAAGACTCTGACTAAATGTCACTTGACATGTGCCTGTAGTATTCAAATAGCATGCATGCTGCCAATTATTCACATAAAAGAGCAATCAGCCGTGGAGAAATGTACCACAATTGCCGTATCATTCATTTTCTGTTATGTGAAATGCTGTACTTAACTAATATATATGGGAGGTAGTGACAGAGACTGGAGAGACTAGCTTGCTTGCACAACAGAAAGGCAAGGGAAAACTGTTCACAGCACACCAAACATTTAACACGCTTGTGTACTTGATCTTCTGAAACAATTCTGAAATAGAAGCTATAGCATCTAGGCACAGTAGGTAGGCTAAGGACTGTGTAGTAACTCCAACTCTTTGGTTCTGTGGGCCAAAACAAATTCTAACTGGTTGTTCCTAATCTTCAACACTAGTGAAGTGTTGAACAACTAGTGTCACTCCTTGCAGCCCAGTACTGTCCTAACCAACCCTCCAGTTAGCATCAGCTGCCAGATAGTATTTCAAAACCTTTACAATTTTACAGGACAGGATTTTTTTTTAAATCTGAAAACTTGTCTGAACAGCATGTTTTCCTATGACTGTTTCCACACACAGTGAGGATGAATACCGACAAACACTAAGGCCTTAATCAAGGAGCTGAGGGAAAAAATACTGAGATATCCTCATTCAAAAGACAACAGTTCAGAAACAGCTATGATGAGGGCACAGAGACAATCAAAGCTGCAAGACACCAAGATCAAGAGCGCACAACAGAATGCTTGAAGCAAATGCCTCACTAAATATATGCAATACTACCAGACCAACTGGAGTCCTTGGGTAAACCAAACAGTAATATTTAATTCCCACTGGTAAAACAACAGGTACAGATAAATATGGTTCCTTCCATAAGCATCCCTAGTAAGAACGCATGGGCACTTGTAAGTAAAGGCTGAGGTGTAGGTACCAGAAGGACCACTGGCTTTGTTCCCGCTAGCTCTCACTGCTTTCAAGGACACAGCAGAAGCAGCTGCAATTACTTTGCTACATACCAACAAGCTCAGACAAGAAACAATTTCTGTTCAAATACTGTTTCTCCAGTAACACACTAGAAATTAGTTCTCCCTAAACTACTGTTCAAAACTTCAGACTCCGTACAGCAAAGACATTAATTCATTCTCCTAAAGCGCTATCTCCAAGATACATTACAGGCTTTCATTCTGATGGCTGACATTCTAAAGAGGTTTTGAATTAAATTATTTGCTAAAACAGGCACTGTCTGGCACTGTGTAAGAGATTAGTTCTACTCAGCACACACTTGGGATCATGAACCACACAAAACCATAAATTCATGTCCTAAAGATAGCACATTCCAAATAACTTACTGATACCTTCATACTTCACTATAATATTTTATCCAAGTACCTTTATACTGGTGGGTTGGAGATTATTTTAGTCTCCTTTTGCAAAACAGTGGGCTCCATCTCCCTAATTAACAGGATCTAAGATTGATTGTCTTTTGCACGATGAATGACATGCCACAACACCACCATGGGAAAAGAGCTGCATTCTTGTACCATTTTAGAGATTCAGGAGGTTTTTATTCTTGAATGAAAGACTACTAAATTCTTCCCAAGAAGGCAAGTAAAAAAAGTCTCAACAGGTTAAATCTTGCTATCCATCTATTACATTCTGAGGGTTTTTTTAAGCATTTCACTTCATGAAAAAGTTAATTTCACATTTAGAGGTGAGCTGCATATCTTTATTTTGCAGAGCCCTACTACTGTAAAACATTTGCCTGTCACAGATACAGAGTTCATATTTAAGCATCTCCACAAATGCCTTCAGACTTAGAACCACTCTCCACACCCTGGTGTGTGCAGATCTGGCCTTCTGAGATGGCACAAATAACGATATAGTCAGCTTACATAAAACGTCTAACTGCAGATCAAGCCTGCCCGTGCTGCATGTAACCACCTTACAGAAATCAAGGACAATTATCACGCTGGCACCAGAACAAAAGATTTTTATGCCAACTAATGCACATACACTAACAGCATACCAATTCGCTCGGGTGCGTCTCCAGATGAATGGGCATTTCTAGTAATTTAACACAGTGGACCCTATACACATTAAGTAACATATCAAAATGGTGTTCACAGAAGCAGAACCACCAGCAATGTAGAAGGTTTTAAAATGTTCATGTACTATAAGCAGAATGGCTCACAAGTTCTCCTTGGATCTAATTAAAACCGTAATGGTGTATGTAGATTTATTACACTGACTTGCGTGACTGGTCACAGATCATGCTACAGGAACCCAACCATAACTGAACAGAGATGAAAGAGAAGGAATTTAACTACCTTCTGTGAAAACAATTCCAAATGAAGCCTTTTGCAATATGTAAAATAATAACTACCCTTTCATTCTCAAACTTAACAATATATGTTCCAAATTGCTATGCAGGGGTACAGCTTTAATCTCAAAGTAGTGCCATTAAGTACAATAATTTCATTTAATATTATGAGATTAAAAAAACACCTATTCTTCATTGCAATTACACTTTTCACTTGTTTTGCCACTTAAATAGCACACGGTCTTTTCTATCTGAAAACTTGGTACAACAACCAGTTCTTGGATTATTCAGCTAAATGGTCTGCCAAACAGTGCATCTGAAACCTGAGCATTTTCTTATTTCACACTGTCTAAGGTTAAGACAAACTTCAGACCAACAGAACTACAAAAATAAAACAGACTGCCAGTCACACTGAGAGCTTCCTACTGTGACACAGACTCCACTGGCTCCAGCACTGAGAGGAAAAAAAATAGCTTCTGAAACTTAAAAATTGCTTGAAATCCTAAGGTCTTATCTGCTGTACTATATCACTAAGTTCACAATACTACGGCAAACAAAAAGGGCAGTACATGCTAGAACATGAAATGCTAAAGAAAATTAGTAGGTGTAACAGCCTACTAGACATGTGAATGCCTTGCATAGTGTTCGTTCTTGCTGGGTTACAAATTAATGTAATCATACAAGTTAATGATGTATAATATTTCACAAGCACAGCCCTGTGCAGAAAGGGAAAAGCTTATTTGTGCAAGTGTCACATTCTTTAGACTATATTTTGCAAAGCAATTTCTAAGGAAGTAGCATCATACTGCCAAGCTTTATGTTTACCATGAATGTATTTGAAATATATCCAAGGTTTGAGACACAGGTTTTCCCTTCTCTTTGCTTTAAATGTTAATTTTATTTAAATGCAATAGTCAGTGACAAGCAACAACACCCCCTTCTCAAATGGAGAATACAGGAGTGATGGTTCAAGAAGTCCTGTCACTCTAAGGTTACTCTTTCTTGTGGCAGAACAGAAAAGTATAGAAGTTATGTTTATAAATAACCTTTAGGTAAAGAAACCATAGACAGGTGTACAGCTTTCTTCCCTTGTGGATGTTTTGTACATAAAAATCAAGAGAAGCAAGAGCCTCTCCAAGGCACAGACGATACAAAATGTTAAATCATAAAAACACCTATCTAGTCAACTGCCCTCAGGTTGAGCTGCAAAGCTGAGTAAGTATTCTTCAAATATAAACAACTGTAAATGACAAATCTGAAATTTAACTGCTTATTCACACACCAGTGCCCTCATTCAACAGTTCCAGTTTCTTTTAAGATGTCTGGATATACTAAATGTGGGATACTGAGAGATGATTTCCACTTAGCAATACTCAGGAAAAACTGGTCTCTTCAAGAAGCACAAAAGCCTACACTTTCCCTCTCAGAGCAGCTAGTATCATTCAAAATGCAGAGTTCTGAAGTCAAGTCCCAGGAGGGAAAAGAGTCTACACATCCAAATGGGAAGTTCTGATGCACAGTCTGTTACTACGTGAACACCCATCTCTTTGTACCAAAAGTCAAAGGAAGTTAGTAGCACCATAGGACACATACACACAATAAAACCTGAGCCTGCCTGTGATCACGTGAACACAGGTTTCTATAGCTAGAGATACACATCTACATATAAGCTGAAAACCTTTTAGCATGCAAATGTGTAAAGACACAAAACATTGAAGAAGGTCAAAATGTCTATTTTGCATTGCTTTAACTATGCAGTGCCCCATGGGTGGTTCTTCATAATTTTTTCATAAGTGTAACTGTATTTAAGATTAGAATTGAGCCCAGGAGATAAATGTATGGTTCTTATTCAAGCAGAACAAATGGCTGTATAACCTACATCACATCATATTTAGCTTTACTTAACATTTGCAGGCCTTAGGATACAAAAAATGTACTTCCTACTAAGTAGAACACACTACCCTAGATAGGCTAGAAAACTAACTCCTCCACTTTATCAGATGGAATCCTAGAAATAAAAAGAGGACAATAATTTGAAACAATTTAATATTTATTTCTCCTACTTGAAAAGATCCAAATGTCTGCTTGGCTTTTATACTTCATCCTATCTTTTTAAACACAAGCAACAGCAATATATGCATGCGTAATCACGGTCTTCCTCCTTCAGTTCTTCCTCACCATGACTATACAGGGCTACACAAGATATTTCTTTGTTACAGAGTTATTAAAGATGCTGCTCCTTTTCTATAACAGAGTAATTTAAGTTGACTTCTTAATGTCACTTGCTTCATCCCTTCAGATCGACTCCTACTAGTACATTTTCCTTCAGGTGTATTCAGTCTTTACCCACAAACACCCACTTTCCAATTAAATTATAGGGCCGGGAAACAAGGGTAATTCAGGAGAATAGTTACTGCCACAGACAGAGCTCCCAGCCCAGCTGATGCTTCTTCTCTGGAAACAGGACCCAGCTACACAAACAACCTCTGCAGAGGTTCTCAGGGTGCCACTTGACCCTGCTGCCTGGAAATAAACTGTATTCCTCACAGCTTTCAATCCCAAGTGTGCATCCTCCTTGTTAGACTGAGCCAATACGAAGTAAGAGCATAGTGTGCTGAAGATGAGAGAGCTCCCCTGCCACTGCAAGGGAACTGGATTTCTTTTTCTAAATACCAAACTGATTATAGCAACAAAATACATGGACATTCAAAATTTTCTACTCAGTATACATATATATGCATTGTACATTCATAAATAATTTTTAATGCAGAAAAAGACATCAAAATATATTTTACCTGGACATCATAGAGTGCTACAATATTTTCATGCTGAAGTTCCTGTAAAACAAAATATTTGTGTTACAGAAATAGCCTTTTAGTATTATTATTTTAAATTAACATGCTAGGCAACAATCAAAGGGAACCAAAGTTTACAAAGAAAGGTAGCATCTTTTTTAGACCATCTGATGGAATTCGGAGGAAATCCCAGCTATTTAGACAATATTTACAGGAACAGGAAATTAGGCAATATCTTCAGCAGTTATAAAAACATTTGCTTCCAGAACTTATTTTCTAAGTCTTGTTTCAGAAAGTACTACAGCACAAAATTCTTTAATGAATACTGGAAAATGACTAAATTTAATTTTATAGTCCCATTCAATTTCTTGCTTAGCTGAGTAACCAATCACACAACGTTCAAGTCAACATTACCATTCTACAAGAAAAAGGAAATCAAACCAAGTAACACCAAATAAAAGTCACAGGACAGATTATGCAATTATTTGTAACTCCTCAAAAAATAAAAAAAAGTATCTGTCTTTGCTAAATACTTGTGGCACACTAATATACCCAACACCACAATTTCTGGTACATAATAAATATACTAGAACGTAATATTTATATATTAGTATATAAAATAGTGATGTATCTCAGAAGGATGGAAAGAAAGCAGCCCTAATTATTACTGCAAAGCTATGTGGAAGCAGATAGTGTTAAATGCAGAGAGTGGAGAATGCTAAGAGACTATCCAAGGAAACATTTCCGTAAAATAGTGTGGAAAGAATAAACGATGCTCCATTTTATTTCCTCCTTTAGAGCCACGCTACACATTTTAAGTTGGTTAACACAACTCAGAAGTGGGAAGACTGCTTCAGGAATCAAATTCAGCATGCCGATTTTAGCTTTCGAGCAAAGAAGGTGAAGAAAGATCAAAGACTTTTTACCCTCAGCTATGACTTTTGTTGTATGCACTGCTTGGGAGAGGTGTCACATTAGCCATCCTGAAGGACAAAGTTTTCTACGTGTGCAATAAGCAAAGCGTGGAGACGGGTTCTACAACAATTTCCCACTTTTACCTATAAAAGCATGCCCATAACCCTTTCTGAGACTTTCTAGAACTAAAAATTATCTTTTTTTTTCTCCCCTTGGTCTTTTTAGTTTGGGATTTCCTCTGGAAGAAACAAAGAAACAAACAGCAGAATAGCAATTACTGTGCTACTATCCATGACCCGGAATGAACTAGGTCAACAGTCTCTTTCTCTTTTTAAGTAAAGCAGCTTTAAAAATCACTGCAAATTAACATACCTTTAAGATTTTTATTTCTTTTCCAAGTAGGATTTGTGACTTTGACAAGTTCTTTTTGTTAATACTCTTTATGGCTACTTCCCAATCAGTTTTCTGGAAACAAACAAAAAAAGTATGGTCAGTTTTATATTCTTTTAACTTTATCCAACAACTAGCTAGTAAAGCACTGGAGAAAAAGTTGCAAGATCACCCCTACTCTACCCACCAGTGACTACTGTATCACATGACACCATCAAGAACTATTTAATTCCACAATAGCTTAGACAGCTATTAAAATCCAGCTGCAACTACACTGCATTTTCATGGATTCCAAAGCTTTTAAAAAACCAGAAGTGCATAATCACAACCTATTTATTTTTTGGTAGTGGTGCTATATATATATCTGCTTTTTAGTCCTCTCTCACTGACTGTGTTACTTTTACTCTCCCTTTAAGGACTTCCCATTTTCAGCCTTCTTATGCTTTACAGATGAAAATTGCACAAGAAAACATATGGGTTTTTAAGTTAAATTCTACATTGCCTGTTTATATATTATCTAAAAATATATTGCCTATTTATTTTTAAGGTGAGAGCATCTCCATTAGCCTTTAAAGTTCCTGTTTTCCTTTCTACCTTTTTTTTTTCAAAAAAACCCCAAATCACTGCACTGTGCCTCTCCAACTTGAGGGCACTGCCCTAATGCTCCAAGATGATAAATCTGGAGCTGTTTTCTGGAAAGCCGAGCACTTAAGGCACCAACACCAGAATAAACTCTCACAGCATCAAGAACCCATAACATAACTATGAATATCCGGGGCGATTAGCAAGCCACGCCAGGAAACCAGACACCTCTGAATTTAAGAAATCTTCAGCCAATCCCAAAGGAGACAATTTTCCATTAGATCCCTCGTTATCCAGCGAGATAAACATGACCCTCCTGACAAACAAAGGGCTCAGCCTCCCATACAGTGCAACTCTCCACTCGCCGTTATGGTAGGGAGCTACCAAACAGCAGAGGGGAGAGGTGGGAACGTGGATAGGTTGCTGGTTTTTTAGGAGGAAGGATAAATATTTGACAAGTGGACTGTTTGTCATGCAAGCCCTAACACAGTTACAGTTAGAGAGGGGAATAATTCAATCTGCCAAGACTTAAATGCTGATAGATCATTGGCCATTGCTAGGCCAAGGGTTGTGCCACTCATAATTTTTCCCACCGATACAACTATTTTATGGAATATGACATACATCTTTAGGTGTTAAATCATCCCTAGAATAATTTGTCTGTCAGGAATCAAAGTGAAAGGAAATAAAACACCAGAGCACAGAGTTGTATTGATAAATCTCATATTCTGCAGAGGCTCACTCTTGCACTTTAGCGTGTGGTCATATCTGTGTCTTTAAATAAAAACAACACACACACACACAGGGAAGAAAACCGTGAAGGAAGAGTGGGGGAAAAACACTTGCATTGTGAATGCTGGATTCACAATCAGTCTCCCTTCACTCTGTACCTTCCTTACTCCCCATTCCTCATATTCTTCTTATCAGATTTCATGTTTAATGCCCACCCTGAACCCCCCGTCCAACACCCACAAATCTGACTGAACACAATAGCCCTGATAAAATGGAAGCAAATTTCTTCTATTAGTGACTGACAGCAATTTGAACAAAATGAAGTTGTACCATGATATCGTTATATATACAAGGTGCAAATAACCTAGTTTGAATAATCACAGCCTCTGTCCTTTTAAATGATTTTTCTCCCCCATTTAAAGGGAGCCCTTTGATGTGATAATATTAATTCCCTCTGTGCTTGGAGGAAGGGGAAAAAAAAAAAACCTAGGAGAAGCGGAAATTAAATGAGTAATGCAATGTCAGTCAATCTTTTAAACCAGGGCCTTATTAACAGCTAATCATTTTGTCATTTTGTCGCTCAAAGTAATGAATTTGATAGGAGGAGAAGGGAATGTTTTATGTTTATTTTTATTAGTTTTAAACAGAAACAGTTGTGGAAATATTATATTATCGAGACTCACAGCATTTAAGTGGTTTCTGTTCAGCATATCACTATTTTTCTTCTCTGCCAGTATCTGATTGCCATAATTTTGAATAATCTGCTTGTCTTTCAAAAAAAAAAATTGAAAAGGATATTCATCTCAGGCATAGCACAGGGTTCCATCATTGGAGATGCATTAGGCTTTTGTTAGGTATTTCTTTACATCCTATTTATTCAGAAGTATCTAAGTAATTAATCGCTAGCAGGATAGTTATGCAGCTGAAAAGAATAGTATATGTTTCTCAGCTGCCAGTGTCTGAAGACCAGGAAAAATACAGGGAAAATCCCATTAATAAATTTCTACCTCTAAATGCGCAATGTATTATTTTGTTTTATTTTAAAATTCTGTAGGCTATGGCTACACATTAAACATGTACTAGCAGAAAGCATTAAAAATCTGTTGCTGAGGATGGATTCTCTGTCGACATCCCTGTAGCATTCTCCTTTGAAATGGCAGGGGTGACCTCTGAATTGGGACTCCAGAGGGCTCCCAAATTAAGTACTTTGAATATGGTGCCATTATGAGGCTTGATTTAATGTTGATGGGACTTTTCCATCAGCAAAAACTGCAATATTGGGCATAGATATTCTTATATAGGAAATATAAGAATCCAGTATTTTATCAGGTTACAAATTTTGGTTTGCCTCAATGATCCTTTTCATACGTTTCCATTGCATTTATGTATTTACTTATTTTATATTTACTTATTATATATATATATTATTTTAGAGCTACGTTTTAAAGGTCAAAGAATGGATCACGACTCTAGAGAAGTACAGCAAAAAATAGTCCCTGATCTCCAGCTCAGGTCCAGCCTTCATTTACCATGAGTTAAGTTAGCAAGTAAATCAATACCTAGTAGCCTAGTGATCTGTCTGGTGATTTACTTAGTCATTGACTGAAAAGTAATTGAGTGGGTTAGAGTACATATGAAAATACTTCTCTAGTATTAGCAAAGGTTCCATTTCATTTTTATTTTGAAACATGAATGTATGAAAATTCACTCCACCAGAATGGAAGCATTTACTGCATAGGGAGAAACACATGAAGGTGGCTAAACAAAATACAGTCTTTAAAGCCTGAACAGAAAATGCTGCTCTACTCAAATTATAAAAAGATAGTTATAGACATACCCTACTTCCAAACAGTTTGAAAACTGAAGGAATGTACCTTCTGTTGAAATTTGCCACTGGCAAGAAAAAGGTACCATACTATCTACAATTTCAAGTTACAGAATTAAGGTAGGAACAAAGTGATTTTTACAAAACACTGAACCAAAGGTTACAGCTGGCTCCTGCTTGAGTCCTAGGGTCATTGATTGTTGTCTGCCCTAAGAATTCAGACATATCCACACTCTTAATAAACTGATATATATCAACTGTGACCACAGTAATTGTCATCATACCCACCCAGCCTGTGGCAAATATGAGATGAAGTGTATTACCTAAAAATATAAGTGAAAGAAAACTATAGGAATTTGTTATATCTCATATTTTTGGTGGTCTAGGAATACAGCCAAGAGTTTCCAAAGGTCAGTTGACATACATTAACTTGGCTAAATGCGGTAGGTAATGAACTGGTGTGTTGGAGCCCTAAACATTTGAACAACAACCCTTCCAACTCTCTGGATCAACTGATATTCTAGTTGTCTTGTTTCTGAGATAAAGAAAATGGAAGAAAAGGAATATGAAATACTCTGATCAGTGTAGGCATTTTGAATATATTGTGTGAGTGTAACCTATTATCATATGGCAATGATCCTGCTGGTTTTTAGTGAAAGTATTACTCAGGAGTCTGTGCTAAATGATGAGTCCTCCTTTTCATTATCTTTACATATCTATGTGTTCTTTGTGCTATAGGAATGCCCTTGTGGGAACTGATTGCTGCCATTAGGTTGTTGATTCAGTTGATTGCAGCTTTAGGCTGTTCATTCAGTCTCTGCTCTCCTCAGAGAAGCTTGTCCAGAGACTCTCATAAAGCCCTTTCTTTATAGAAGACAAAAAACCTTCAAAGCTTTACCAGAGATGTTATTTCCTTTCTGTTTGTAGGGAGCAAAGACATCAAAGAAATAGCTAGATCCATAATCTACAGCATATTCAGAAAAGACATAAATTTTGCAAATTGCTCTATAATTAGTTGGAACTGGAATTTTGATATTAAAGAAAGAGTTGTTACAGAATCACAGAATAATTTAGGTTGCAAAGGACCTCTGGAGGTTGCCTAAGGGCCAACATAGATCAAGTGGCTAAGAGCTGTGTCCAGACAAATTCTGTACATATCTGTGGACGGACATTCCATAGTATCACCTGTCACTCATCAGTCCAGCGTTTGGCCAGCCCTCAAGACTGAATCCCAGTTTTCTGCAACAGAAACAAAATGATATTTTGATAATGAATTGAGGAAAACAATCCAACTCCAAAACATTGTGTTTCCCGTAGAACATTTTACTTTTTAATCAAAACGTACTTCTGACCCAAGTGTTTCTTATAGTCTTGGTCTACATTTTGAATATTTATACTTTTAAGTTTTAGGTTAACAAGGCAATTTAAAACACTTTTGATGAAAACCAGCTTCAGCCATCCCTCTGTTGTAGAAGGATTGCAAAGTGGTCACATGACTGAGAGCACATATATAGAATATTGTTTAAATACAATGTTCAGACTGGAGTTTGTGATATGGACACTTGAAATATGAAATGTTTTTCAACTAAGTGTATCCACATTTTTCTGAATATTCTCTTGTTATATACACATTCTCCAGTTACTATTAGAAAATGACACATGGCTTGATACACACTTACAAATGCAGATTTGCTGCAAATATTCAGCACATTCTTAATGTACAACCTATACGCTACACATGCAAACTCTGGCATTCAAAGAATGAGTCATCATTAAGAATTTTGCTATTATCAATAAAATATAAAATGTGAAGGATCATAAAGTATAAAAATTTGCACTAATTTTCAACTAATAATTCCTCAATTCTTCACAATCAAGTGGTGCTTTTTTTTCTCTAAGTATAATCTTTCAGTACTGCAACTTTCTTACTCTTGCTCCAGCCTCAATCTCTTTCTCATATTTAAAGACAGCTGAACTCATCACCGCATGGAAACTGGGCTTTGGAATTTTGTAGCCAGGAGGAAAATATTTAAGAAACTGAGGACAGCAACTGCAACACATTTATTTGTGTATATACAATTGCAGATTCCTATATTTTGCCAAAACATGCACACACTTTCACTGCAATAATTCATACTTCATGAGTTTTTATTAAGCAAATAATTTCTGGGCTATACTTTTACACCATTTTAGTCCTTCTTGATTCCTGAATATTTTCCATCTGAAACACAGGAAGGAGTACCTTTTAGAGAATATAATGTTATTCACTGATAATTCATATTTTCCATAAACTGCCTATATATGTGTATCAATACCAATATAGGTTTCAATATTAATATTGATTTAAATATAGACAGCTAGATACATGTGTAAATAAAGGAAACTGTATAGGATATACACTTATGAGAATGCTAGAGGAGCAAATAATTTTATAACACATGCAGAGATAAAAGCTGGTATAGTTGGAGGAATAGTATTGAAATATGTTGTTTTATACAGAAAAATACTATAATTTTTACCAATTTATTGCAGCATTCTTATTTGAATAACTTGTATTAAAGCCAGCCACAAGTAGATATATTTGGCAGATATGGCTGAAAAAAACTAGTGTAGAGATTTAGAACTGGAATGTAGGATATAATATTCATCTCACCTTCTGAACTGTTGTGTGAATAGTGTGTGAAGTATCTCCATAACACCTATGCCAAGAATTTAAAAAATGGGAGCCTAAATTTAGATTCTTAAATTCTATATTTAGATATTCAAAAAAATGACCTGTTGGGTTTTACTTGTTGGGGTTTTTTTTAATATTGAATTCGCAAAACATTTAATCTCAACAAGAGTTCTTGGGTACTTAGTAGTTCTGAAAATCAGGCCATTTGTTTATATGACTGAATATTATTTCTTAGAAGCTTAAATTCAGGTTTATCCTTTTGAAAATCTCAGCCATTGATCCAAATCTGTGTCTAATAGACATCAATATGAGCTTCATTTCTGTTTTAAATGGAAGTTGGAGTATATCCTTTTCTAAAAAATAAATCTATTCACGGCAGCATAATATGTAGACAGCTTGTGCAGATTTGAACTCATGCCATTGTATTGTAGGCACCTTACTGAAACACTGAGGCTGATAAATCATAAAACCAACTAGGCTTTCTCCTGATAACTAAACACACTTTTATGACAAAAAGATAAAATATAGACTACCTTGTAATTTTTTTTCTCTAATACTATGAATAAGTAATATTACATGAAAAGTCACAGAATGCCCCTGATTTAATAGAGAATAATATTTCAAAGTCCATACTCCTTGAATATGCTTTCTTTAGTCATTCAGATCATCATTATGGATGACTTTCCTTAGAGAGTTAGGGGAGGGAGAATATTTGTTCCCTACACTTCAAAGTATAGAAGCATTTTTAAAGCATGGACTTTAATAAACTTTGTCATACTAAGCATCCCCAGACTGTTCCCAATAAAATCAGACACTAAAGATGCTAATTCATGAAAGAGAAGATCTAAGGAATCATAATGGCTAAATATATAACTTGTTTAAGAACAACCCTTCGACTTTGAGCAGTCTATTTATTCTGTACAAGAGTATTTCATGTCATGTTGTTTTACTTTATACTGTAGAAAAAATCAACATGAAATGAAGAGTGATAAGTAACAACAGTCTGAAGTTATTTTACCAATCTCCCGACATACCTACTGCCTGCCCAGACCTTTATCCATGTTATTCTCTGACAAACAGGAGGGAGGAACTCACATCTGTCTTAGTTAAATGCTTGTTACAGTCTCAGAATCAGAGTGCAGCACTCTCCTTGAGAATTATTAGCTGAACCACAGTTGCTTAAAATCCTTTTATGCTCCTTTGTTACATTCGAGACAGTCAGAAAGCTTTGTAGTTTGAGCAGTTTCAGTCAGACCTGTATTTTGTGTGCCTTGCTAGGCTGATATGTTGATAGGCTATTTGGAGCTGATTACTTACTCTTTCACTAAAAGTGCCTGATTTTGTCTCCCTCAAACACCAAGGAAAATGCAATAACCCTGAGACGATAATTTTAACAACATTTATTACTCTTTTTTTCATGTATACATACAAGTAATCTCTGTAAATAAAAGCATTTTGTCATGTTCCCAAAATGCATGTTACAAAAGACACATAGGTTTTTGGTAATGTGATATGATATGGTACCTCTAAAATTCTTCAACTGTTGTCTGAAAATGGTATATATATATATATATATATATATATATATATATATATATATATATGTATTAAAATTGTTTATACACAAACTAATATATTTTTTATTTCAATCAGTAAAACACACGGA
>JAVJGJ010000001.1:108227884-108262182 GCA_035590215.1 Microhierax caerulescens | reverse complement strand
ATATATATATATATATATATATATGTAGTTAATTGCAGAAATGCACACTTATATTTAAGACATTCAAAATATTTAAATGAGTTCAGGGGAAAAGAAAGAATTAATTTGTAAGTTATGTGGTTCAAAATTTAAAATCAAATACCTACTGCTCTAGTGTCAGCATTGGTTTATTATTGTTCTGTATGTCTTCATTTTGGGTGTATTTAGTTTTAAAGTTTTTTTAATTAGTTGTTGCTATTCTATTTTATTAGAGCATTTAATTTTGACTAGAATGTGGCTTTAGTTCACTGTTCCAATGGAAAAACAATGCAGTATCTTAAACAATTAAAAAATCAGTAGCCACATACATATTTATGTCCTATATATTATTGATAAATAAGTTTCTGTTACATGGATCATTTTCTGGAGCACACCTGAAATAAAATAGGGCATCCTATGACACATTCATCAAGAAAAAGTCCCATCTTTGATTAAAAATAAATTCAGGAATTGTCTTTTTCTTCAGTCTATGCTAGACAAAAACAGAAGTAACTTTACAGAGTGACTATTGCAGATACAAATCGGTAAGCACACAAAGCCTACTTGCTGACTATTACTAGGCAGCATCTTAAACAGCCCCTTCCTTGCTCACAGCAAAGAAGTTCTAGAACAGCCCCTTGCCAATGAGCCAAAGGAAAAGGAGTCAGACTACCCATCTTAGAAGTGGATGATATTTTAATTTCCATACTTAGCACTGTCCCAAAGGGCTGTGTCTGTGCTTGTAAATAAAATGATTGGGCATGTGCTCTCAGATCCCTGAGGGCATGGGGCACAGCACAGCACATGTCCACACAGCTGAAATCTCATCATCTCAAAAAGCAAAGTAGCATCATCCATACTGCCTCTTGGTAACACTTTCTTAATTATTCAGTTCTCTGAAGTATGCCTGAGTGCTGTCCAGAAAAAAACGCAAGTCCAGCCAAGGGAAAACCAGTCTGGGGAGTATTTGAGCCTGTGCTTTGGCTCTGCTTAGTTTAATAGCATAGTGGTAGCCAGCCTGAATTTACTGCATCCATCAATACGCACAGCTCACATCTTGCAAAGCAATTCACACAGGAAAAGCTTTTCAACATTTTAAATATGTTCGGAAACTTTCTGAGGACTATACTGTATATGTTATGTACCAGGAAAGTAAATGTAGGTGTGAACAACAATCTGTATGTCTCTCTTTTTTGTGCAGTGCATAGGCATGCACCAAAAAGAGAAACTAATACCTTTCCATATGTTCAGAAGTAATGATGTTTTACAGTCTGCAGTGAATAGTTGCAGACTTAGGATAGATTCCATTAATTAAACTGACTAAAGTATGTCAAAAATCCACTAGATGACTTAGATGGTAGCTCTTGATCATTTAGAAATGTCATCTTGTGATTTTTTCAGTTTAAATAATTATATTTCATTTTACAAGTTAATAGACAGAGAAATTAGCAATTTAATGTTGAATTCAATGAGGCTTTTACAAAGCTTTCCTAGAAATATTCTTGCCATTTAAAAAAGCATGTAACACACAAGGATGACATAGATGACATAGACGTTTACAGTGCTCTGTGTGATGGAATACATGAGGCGAGAAACCTTGTACCTCCAGCAAATTTTGATGCAATAATAGCCTAACATGAGACCCCTCATCATTTTCCTTACTATGATAGTTAAGTCATAGAATGGTCAATTTCAAATGTGATCTTAAAGAAACTGGTTTAATTCTATGCATCTTTATATACTGAAAAGATGGATGAAACGTACTTTCTGCCATGGCAGGTTGGTCGTGCTGCCATCCACTTGTAGACATTTCATCTAGTGATTTTTATTACTCATCCTGAGGGGCAAGGAGCTTGTGTTAATACAGAAAGCAATTTTTTTCACTAATCAATCATTTTTTCAAGCTTGTTGGGATTGCTTTGGCTAGAAGACCATCCAAACCAACAAGACTTGGATATTCCACCAACTGTTCAAATAGTTATTTCTCTGACTATAGGACAAATGTATAATCCACTTTGCAAAGAAGTCCGGGCTCCAGAAACTTAGCAGCATGTATTACAGCTGCCAAGGCTAATTCCTTTAAAAATATTAAGTCTCTAACTTAGTCTCAGTGAACTCATCAATGCCTTGACAGACTTATTGTGCAGTTTGCCAGAGCAAAGAGCCATCTCTTCACTATGGTTACCTTAAGAGTACCAAGAAACATGCTGCATAAACCAATGTAAGTAACAGGTAATATGAAAAATATTACATGAAAAAGCATCTACTCTGGGAGTGCTCCTCAGCATCATTTGTAGGATGGCAAATTGTACAGTACTGTATACCACTGATAAGGTGTTTTTATTTTACTTTGTGGTTACAAATATGGCCTTGTATATTACATTATATATATATATTATTATAGCTCACTTAAGTCATGAGGGATAGGGAAGGGCCTGCTCCACTTTTCTTCAGCTCTGTGAGTGAGGGATGACACTTAATTTAGACATAAACAACAGAAACTGAATTTTCTGTTTCCCTGTGTCTAGGCACTCACTCTTTTCTTTTGGTGCTTACTGTTGTGATTACATCAGGCAAAGAAATTTTCCTCTATCTTCTCCCAGCATCTTGAAACCATCATTTATAATTGTTTATCTTGTGTAGCCTCAGTTGAAATAAATGGATTCCATCTCATAGTGGGCCAAGCTTGTGTTCTGGGAATGCTATCTTAAGGGGAAACTATGGCAAAAGCTGAATAAGTGTGCAAATTGAAAAGTAATTGGGAGACATATGGGTGTATATTGAAGATGCTTTTATATTAAGTGTTCCTTAGATATTTAAATTAAGCACCACTAATTTCCAGCAGCTTGTTGCTGTATTTTTTGGGGGTTTGTTTGTTGTTTTTTAATTGGTGGTATTCTTGCTGTTCTCTTCATAATTTTGCTTTCCTCTAAGCAGTTATCCTGGGAATCATGTGCAAACTGAGTAAAAATGTCCAAGTTCCTGGTAGCCAGGACTTTCCCATCCCTAAAATGAACTTTTGTCTAGCTGTAAACTGCATGCTGGATGTTTTAATCACAATTTCCCCTGCACAGTAAACATGAGCTTTGTTCTCAATACACACACTTGGACATTTGGGAAGACACGCCTAAAAATTAGGTGGTGAAGTACCCATGCAGTAGTCTCAGAGTCAGTAGATACCAACGACTCGCTGTCTCCTTCTGCCTACCCCCACTTTTTTCTTTCTGCCAACTATGTCTGCAGTATCTCAGGCTAAAATCTTAAGACTTGAATAGAGTTCATCTTCACTTGCTTTCACACTCCCTAAATGAAATTACTTCATGAAGTCCTCATGGATTTCACAGAAGCTTTTAATTTTTATTTTAATTTTGAATACACTTGTCTTTTTTATTATTATTATTTTTACCTATTCCATGATCTTTTCAACACAAAACCAAACCAAACTACTTCTTTTTTTTTTTTTTTTTTTTTCATTTCAATGCCTTATCTCTTTCTTGACTTCTCTTTAGTAAAGTTGTAAAATAAAACTGGAAAATTAGATTTTATAAAATTATCTTATCAGTCCAGGGGAATGGCTGTGACCCTGATGGAGAGAACAATGTGCAGTTAAACACTGACCAATAATTGAGCAGTAGTGCCATGGGCCATTGGCTTCGGCAGCATAACTAAGTGAAGAAGTTCTGGCTCTAACTGTCCCCAATCCCAGTTGCTCATTCTTACCCCTGGAGCTCATCCTGAACCTGGAATTACTTTATTTTCCTTGGTTTACAATACAGGAATACAGAGAGTCATATCGAGATGGGAAATGAGAGACAATGAATCATTAGAACAAACAAAAAGCAAAATGAACTTGCAAATCTACAAACTTAGACAATATTTCTGTATATGATACATTACGTGCCCTAGAAGATGAGATTCAAAGTGTAACAAGGATTTCTTAGAAAGTCCTAGGCAATTATTAAACAGAGGCTTCTGTTACTCTCTTCATGTGTAGATTGATCTAGGGTAGAAACGAGGATGATAAGAGAAACACACTGTAATGAAATTTGAATGGAAGACCTGGTCACCTGGTTAGCTAGAATTTTTTATTTTTTTTTTTTACAAACAAAGCTTCTAGGTGTTGGAATTTTTTATTATTTCCTGGTGGTAATGGACAGTACATCATGTTTCTTTGCATTAATAAAAATGGGGTATATGACATCTCTCACTTGCTGCATTTGCCTTGATGTTCAGCCCCTGTGTAAGTCTGTGTGTGCACATGTGTCCTCTGTGTGTCACAGCACTTCATTAACTTCTAACTTCATTACAGACTAGGTTAAAAAGAAAGACGTGCTACAAAGGCAGCATCTTTATTCAAATGTTTGACCTTCATGCTTTCTGATTTATTAGCGTAATACAGTATAAAGCAATATCACATAAACATAACGTATTTATCAAACACATTTTTCCAGTAACTTGTGATGAGCATGAAAATATTGAATCCATATATTTCATATAAAGCCCCTGATACAAAGGCATTGGCTTTTAAATAACACTGATAAAGATACAGGGGATTTTCCTATGCCAGAGCAATTTCATCTTCTCAAGTATCATTGCTTGTTAAGTATTTTGTCCTCTCACTTTCTTAACAGTCAATTTCTATTTAAAATATTTTGTATGTTAAATTCTGCCTTGGCTATTTTGGGGCTGTTCTTCCAAAGATTAATAAAATGGGCCATTTTCCGTCCTCTGTGATAATACAGAGAAACAATGTTGTGTTGTATGGTATTTGTCCTGAATGCTAATTAATGAAAAGTCCAAGTGTGACTAGTATAGCTTTTCATTAACGAAGAAAGGTCACATCTTCTTGTATACACCATTTACAATACTTTGGCAGAATTAAAACACTTAATTATAAAAGTTGCCAAAAAGCAGTATTTTATGATTAAAGAAAATATATGGGAAAGAAAAAAAAATAACTTCTTACTAAATTTGAGTAAATTTAAGAGTACCAATTACTCCAGTCATTTCTTTTACCTTAAGATACTACTCCAATAATTTGATTGATCTTTTTAAAAATGACAGGATCAGCAATCAATTTTATATCTAGTTAGTGTTTGACATTTCAGAACTGTATTTCATATAAATTATCAACAATCTAACAAAATATTTTCTGCTCTTCAGGTGACAGTTTCCACCTTACAGTGCATGTGTCTCAATTACTAATTGCTGTTGAGACCTTTACATGCTAAGCCACAGACCTATCAGACTTCACCCTGGCTTCTTCTATATTTATAAATAATGTTTGGCATATTTCTGACATCAGTTTCTCATTTGCAGTGTAAACTAATAACGTAAGATGGAATGGAAAGACACAGAGATAATCCTCAGTGACCCTTGGGGTCACCCTGTGCTTTGCTATAAAGATGAAAAGAAATGAGCTGCAGCTCAGGCCTTTAAATTAACAGCAAAAGATATCAAATCCTTAAACCATTTAACAACTTAATTTGACTTGGTTTTGTTTTTCTTTTATTTCTTGTGGGAGGAGGAAATAGGAAAGCCTGATTAGAATGGGGTTCCAATTCTACTAGTCTTTGAACTAACGTTTGGAAGTGTGGGCTCACTAAATATTTAAATCATTTTACTATAGTTTCAGCGAGTTTATATACACTGCAATGTGTCAATAGAACCATTTTCTAATAAATGTGATGCATGCTACAGTTTAGCTTCAAATAGGACATTATTTTAGAACAGTGATAATATTAATATGGCTAATGACTTCAATCTTTTAGATTCCCCTGCTTTTCCTATGGCCTCTTAAAAGCAACTAATGAAACACCCAGCAATTCTACCACAGGAAATTGGTATTTTATTAAAAGATACTTTTCAGTCTTTTCATTTTTTCAACCTTTTCACTGAGTCTTGGTTATGATTTAAGTAGCTATAAACATAGTTCTTTCTCCTTCTATCAGATATTTTTATTATTGTTGCTCAGGGTTACTACTATGATGATGATAATTGAAATTGCTCTATTTCTTCAATTTGTGAATGCAGTAAAAACGTACTTTTGGATCCAACATAATCACTACTACACAGCATTAGATTATTATGTCACCAGTTTAGGATCGCTTTTGACTTCATTATAAAACCTGACAGGAAAATAAGATGGATTACATGGCTACCAGCTGAGCTAAAGTTTAAATTACTTTTATGCATCCTGGGGAATAAAGCTTCTTCCCCTCCTAAATTAAAAAAAAAAAAAAAGGGCAAAACAAACACAACAACATCTGATCTAAACAAAAAATGTGAACAGCAGTGATAAAAGTGGTTACAATAAAATGTATTTTGCATCTAGCAGGAGACGTTGCAGTGGTGTGAGTTTCCAGCATGAAAAGAAAGCAGGTTTGAATATTGATCTTTTGAAGCTCCATTAGCTATATGCTGAGTATTGCTGACATCACAGATTGATGTCTCTTTAAGCTGTGTCTCAGATTGAATCACTTGGGGAAACCAGCTATTGACTTGGCATGTTTGTGCCGTTCAACCACTGGTGAATGCTTTTTTTCTGTTTCTTTCTCCCTCTGTCCATCTGTTTGTCTATTGCTTTCTTGAACACACACAGGTGCACACAGATGTATGCACAAATACATGTTTGTCCTTTTGTGTTAGGGAATGCTGTCTTTATTTTTTGTGTAACTATAAGTGGTCAAAGTTATACTTAGGTTTCCTTATTACATCTGTACATTACAACATGTAGGTTATGACAATCACAGTGAGGCAAAGCTCTTCTTACTCTTTAAAGTATTGAGAAATATCCAGGACAGTCTAAAGGAATGCACATCATCCTGTCTGTGCAGACCTTCATTTCACCTTGTAAAATGAGGAAACCATAATAGTCTCTGGAGGAGTGCTGTAGGAATCAATAAAGACAAAGAAACCAAAGTCCTTCTGAGGTGCTGGTGGTAGAGATGTGTTTATGTGTGTGTGTGCCTGTATACATATGGGTGGAGAGCTGGTTTCTGATGAAAAGGAATGCAAATGTTAAAGGCATTGATCAGTACTCATCTCCGTTCAACCTCATGCCCTCTGCTACGTCAATACATTGGAAACATAATTTGTATCAGCAGTTGTTTCTTTAATTAAGATCTCTCCCAAATCTTTCTCATTGATTCATGCCATTAACTTATTGATCAGCTTGCTTATGCTGAGATGGTAGTTTTTGCTGAGAGAGGCTATCTCTCTCAGTTCACGATGCTGGTGCACTAGAAACATTTAGGTGAGTGTCGGGAAAACTGGAGCCCACTCAGCTTTGGCACTGTTTAAACAGTGCACAGAGGCTTTCTAGGGGTAAGAAAAAAAATCAACCCCCAAAATAGTCATTCACCATTGCATAATTTTGAAAACGGGCCAAAAAAAAGAAAGAGTATTTAATATGTTTTAAAACCTTGTTGAAAAACTAACTAGTCTAAAGATAACGTGTAGAAAATATTATAGCCATGGGGTATATGGCATATTCAATCTCTATATGTTAATGGTTAATAAAAAGGAACTAAATGACAGAATTTGAGCTGAAATATGAGATATATTTAGGAATTAATTAAGAGTAACTGATGACTCATTTCATCAAATAGTTGGTAAAAAATGTGATAATCAAGGCAGAGTGAGGTTAAGGCTAGGTAAAAGTTGAAAAAGGAAAGTTCCAAAAGTATTCTATTGTAATTCTATATATTTCATCTCTTCTTATGGTCCATTTATGTTAGTTTGTCATAAAGAATGTTGCAAACAAGTTTACTGGTCAGTATATTCATAGACATAAAATTTCCTATAGATACCCAGAGCATAAAATTGAATATTTGTTGTAAAAACTTGAGTCAGGCAGAAAGAAAATCAAATTGTATTGCTTCTATCTTCTTAGAAACTCAAGTAGGTGATTTCAAATTTCAAGCAGTTATGAAAGGATTGTGCAAGGAAGATTTATTAAGTGAAATTATTTAGATCTATGGTTCTTTGTTTCACATGTCTTCCTAGATGATGTCTTGCTGGAACTGCAGGGAAGTGCAACTACTTTTATAAATATCATCTTGGGAGGTTCAACAGCTCAAGACAAGCAAGAAGGAACAGAGCAACAGTGAGCGGGTACCTCTAACGTTAATTACCGGATCGAACAGCCCAGGGACAGATAAGGTGCACATGGCACTCATTAAAGAGCTATGCCTAATATGTAACCTTTGGGGAATGCTTTAACCTCACCAAAATACTTTTAAATCTTATTCAGGGCGACCAGCCAAGAAATGGCTGAACTGACCAGTTTGTTGGGTTAAAGAAGCACAAAGAAGCAAAGTGGTGGCTGGACTACTGGAACACATGTGTGGGAGTTTGGGACATACAGTGACAATAGCAGTGAGCAAAGATATTACTGACAGGAAGCATTATCAAAGAGGAGACTCAGAAGCTGATGGTTTTCCTCATAAAGAAATGCATTAAAACTAATACTAATACAATTAATGAAACAATTCCTTATGTTTCTTAGGAAATTAGTGTTTAAACTGCGTGTACTCTCTGTGACAGAATGTGGCTTGGGACTTCAGATGCTGCTTTCAAAAGCATAGCACCTTCTCAAGGACAGATGTGAATTACATACTCTAAGCTCACACAAGACACAATTCATTGCTGACAGGCCCTCACAGCCTGGACACTCTCAGATCTGCTTCAGAAGTTGTGTTGATTGTGCCTTGTGCAACTTCCGTGGGGATGGGAAGCCATAAGCCTCTTTACTGTCCTTTTAATCCTTTTTCTACCAACTGCACCTTCATGGCTGGGAGCTAGTAATTAATGCAATGAGAAGTGAGCTGGAGAAGTCACAGAGCATATAACAGTTGGCAGCTGTCTGCTTTTTGGTCACCTGATAGAAGAATCGGTGAGAGCACAGCTAAAATTCAAATAGTTTCAAAAACATAAGTGGCCCATAAAATCTATGGCTTCTGGTATATCTGGTGCAAGACAACCAGACAGAATTTACAGTGCACTTTTCTGTAACAGAAAAAACCTCATAGCCTCCTGTGCTCTTAGAAGAGGAACACAAGCTCAGTAATAAATAAGCAGCCAGAGATATGCTGTATCCAGTTTTCTGTGCAGCTAGTTGCACCAAAACCACATTTAGTTTCAGACATTATCAGCAGGACATCTGTTAGCTTGTTGTTTTCTTTGAAACAGTTTGTCCCCACAAAGGAGTATTTTCGGTTTGTGGAATAAGAAAATCAGATTAATCTTGTGGCTAAAACGATTAGGAGTGAAATAGTTTGTCTTTTCCTTGGCTAGGATGAGAGCTAAATCTGACCTAAATTAAGCCACTTCTTCTACATGAGTTAAAGTTTTAAGATAAATTCGAGGATAGATGAATGAGGTGCCCTTGCCAGAGCTTTCAGGTAGGGTTTTGGGGACTTACTGTAGATTTCAATGGATGCAGCATTTGTCTATTATTTTAGTTAGTCTGCAGACAACTTAATGTAAGATCTGATCAAATGATTGTAATTCACATTTTCAAGGTTGTTTTCAGAATGGGTGAAGTCCTGGCAGAGAACCCATCAAAACTAATTTAGCTAATTGGTGGATTCTTCTCTTCAATCTGAAGAATGAATATGGATCACAGTTTTCATTAGACTGCTTTCTAACCCATTTACTTTATTTGGTGTTTGAACTGCAATAAGGCAAAACCTTATGTTCTGCTACAAAGTTCAACTAAAAAGGAGAAAATATGAGAAAATACTTACTCAGAGGCTGACAGGATACAGTAAAAAAAAACCAACAAAAAACAACAGACTGAGAATCCTTTAAAAAAGTGAATAAACTGTTCACTGTTTGTCTGATTTTAGAATTTTGGGCATACAGAGAAATTATATAGCATTTATTGGATAGCCTGATCTGCAGGCTTTCCAAGATAGTCTTCTCAAGTGGGCGTGTACTAATTCTGATGGACAAAAAAATACTCTAGTAAGACAAGTCTGTGGGGCTTTCTTGCTTAAGCTTACTTTATTATATTGTTATTTGTTAAAGTTTTCACAGAAATATGTTTGTGTGAAATTCCAGAAGAGATATGATGAGATTTCAGGGAAAAGGTGAGATCCCATTGCAAGCACTTCCATTTACAAAGTTTCTGTGGGCAACTCATTGTGCTGTTGCTCCTTCCTTATGAGTTTATTTTTTGTTTGTGAGTTAGGTGTGGGGTGTTTACTTATTAAAATCTCACAAATATTTTTCTTTCTACCACCTCTCACAATAACTACCAGTAGCTTGACAGATCTAACTTTTATTAATCGTTACTATTTTATTGTTAATGTAGTTATTATTACATGTTAAAAGCAACAGAAACCTGAAAGGTCAGCTTGTAAAATTGAAAGATGTCCATAGCAATACTATAATGCGTAAAGTGTATCATATATGCAAGTTTCTCAGAAATGCCTTTGGCTGAAAATTTATAAAACCCTCTTTGCTGTAGGCAGGTTGAGAGGTAAAATATGGACTTTGGCCCTAAACTTCTTGTCCTCATGTTCTTAAAAAGAACATGAGCAACCTGGTTTGGAGGAGAGCAATGGGTAAAAATAAGAGGTTTACTCTTTAAGGTTTAGCCAGGACTACTTGTTTGCAGACAAGTCTCTATGAAGTGTATAAGGAACACAGATGAGCTGATGAACAGGGATAAATAAATTGAAGATGTTGCCTAAATATTTCTCAGAAATATTTTCAACTAACGTTGCCTTCATTATGTTTTCTACTTTTTCATATTTTGCATCCTTTCCTGAATTTTAGTTATTATCATTATAGGCTTTTGATTATATTTATCTCAGGTTTTTTGATCTTTGTTTCTCTCTCTGACTCTTTCCCCCTTTGTCCCAATTTCACTCTGTCTTTCTCCAGTTCTTCACTTCTCCCCCCAACCCCCTTTTTCTGTATCACCTTTTAATGTTTCTTACTTCTTTTCTCTTTTGTCTACTTTATCTCTCCCTCATGTTGTCTCCCTTATTATCTCCCAATGTCTCTCAGTCTCAGTCTAATCTCACTTTCTCTTTTTCTCCCTTGCTCTGACTCTCCCCTTCTGTGCTTCCTTTAGATTATTTTATCTGGTTTGCCTTGTTGCATGAAGCTGCTTTTGATAGGTGAAGTAAAAAAGAGGAGGAAAAACCAACCAGAAGTGGGTTTGCTTCTTTCCAGGGCAGTGATGGGTCATAGTCATTTAAACTGCTTGGAAAAGGGCATGTGGCTTTTGGAAAGCTTTGCTGACCATTTCTGTTGGGCACATACAGTCTTCCAGCTCTCAAAAGCCAGATTTCAGGAGCTGAACCAATTCAACAGTGGGAATGTTATAAATTGAGGATCTAAAAATATATTTATGATCTTTTCAGAGCTTTTAGTGCATTCCTGGGTTATCATCACCTGAGACAGTAGCTCCATATCCAATTAAACATCCCTTCTGAACAGATTAAAAGGGAATCATGGAGTAAGATTAAAAATTTTGCTTAGCCAGGCTAAGTTCCATTCCCTGTAAATATACGTCAAATGGACTAGGGGATTTAACTAAGGAAGAATCTTGAATCTAGGTATTATAATTGCCAGTGCCCTGTGGGAGCTGGGGGCTGTCTGTGGGGGCTGTTCGTGGGGCCTGTCAGGGCGAGGCCTGGAGGGCAGGGCCTAGCAGCCAGGGCCCATCCTACTGCCCCAGCCCCAGGCATTGGGCACTTCTTTGGGGCCAGGGACAGGCCAAGCCTGGGCTGGGACATGGCCCATGGTTGGACTCGGTCCAGCAGGGCCCATGGCTGGGCCAGGCAGGGCTGCGGGCAGCTGGAGTCTGGCCCTGCTGCAGTGTCACTGGGGCAGGGGCTGAGAGCTTGTGGGGCTGATACAGGGTCCTGGGCCATAGGCAGGGTGGGGGAATCCCCAGGGGACTGGGCAGGAGCAGCCAGGGCTGGTGGTGCCCCCACAGCCCCAACAGTAATAACCAGGATATTGTGTACATTCACTAAGCAGAAGCTCATCCCAAGACATTTTTCAGAGAAACATGGACAATAGCACTGGGATTTTTTGTTTGAACATTTTCCAATAAAAAATATTTAAGTAAAGATGTCCTGCTCAGGTTGAGTTATAATTCAAAACTTGGAAAAAATAAACTTTATTTACCACTTAGAAACTACCTTCCTTGTTCAGACGCTGCTGAACCTGACTATCTCAGCCTAGTAATTGCAAAAGTAGAACTATGCTCTAACATGAGGAAACTGTATCTTCACTGCTGGAATGAAGAATGTATTTCTTATTGATTGCCAGGCACTGAATTTGAAAGTAAAACACTTTAACATAGATAAATATTACAGGAGAATTTTTTTTCCTTACTCTTAGAAGAGATACATTTATAAAATCAAATTTATGGATGTCCACACAATGTTAGCGACCCTGTATTGGTTTTGTAAATCTAGCCAAACATTGGGAATTTGCTATTAGAGCTCCTCTTGTGTAACTGGTATGTTGTACTGTTGTGATCATTTGAACTGAACACGTGATAAAGTAGGCAGTTGTTTTTATATAAGGAAATAAAAACATATGATAAATTACTGAACGTTAAGGCATATGCTGTGACCATTCAACTGGAGGTTTCTTGTAGGAAGATTTTATTTTGTGAACATCAATACCATCTTTTTAATGTAGTGACAATAATTTCAGAGAAGAGGGTCTTTTATGTTTTTGAATCAATGGAATTTATAAATATCTTTGAAATTCCATATTGACTTTTCTAGAAGTTTAGCCTGTATTTTATTTGGAACTGGAAGCTGTTGTGAAGATTGATTAATTTTCCTATATTTGACACTGCCCCAGTAGAACAGTAACTGGCAGGAAGGTTGGCATTCATCTTAGCTAACTTAGATGTTCACAGCATAGACCTTGACTCTGAGTTGTCTAGACTTCCTTTAAGTCTGTTCTTTACAGTCATTCTTTATAAACTGTAAAGAGAATTTAAACTACTACTTTCAATATAGGTGTCTACAGGGGTCTAAAGGTAGTGCTCTCTGAGAATAAATTAGATGTTGCGGGTGCTGGAAGTTTAGTGGAATGCAAGGGGTCACTGGAAAAAATTGATGAAAGAGAAATCCTTTGAGGGTTAGTAAATACATGAACACCATTTCTGGTTCAGGAAATCTCTAAAATACAAGCTTTTGAAAGCTGAGAGAGCACTTGTTAATGTACCTTTAAAAACTTATTTTGGTTTTGTGCTCCTCCCTAGCCAACCACTTATTGCCATTGGCAGGGACAGGTTAGTGGGCTAGAGGTTTTTTGTGTGCCTCAGTCTCATTATGACTTTGTCATAATAGTAGACAGAAAGGGGTGGTGGGTGGTGCTGGCGGTGTGTGTTACTGTAAAGTTATCTTTCTGTGGGCTACAAGAACTTTCTATATTAAAATATTTATCAAAATATAAAAAATAATAAAAAAAGGTGTGGTGGATGCTCATAGAAGAATGTCAGCGTACTGAAAAGGCAGTGGCCCAGTTTACTAGCTACAGGCTCATTTATTCCACCTGTAGGTGCCTAGAAGCTTTACCTTATGGAAGGTGAAGTCCTAGAGACTAAAGGACACTGATTAGCTGCAAAGTGATTCTGAGTCAGTTTGGGGTGAGGACAGGGCATTTGAAACCAACCACCTTAGTAGCTACTGGCAGGTGGCCAGGATACAGGCTAGTATGGCATGAGCTAAAAAAGAATACTGTTTCATCCATTGTTTAACAGCTGGTTTCTTCTAAAATGTTTTTCTCCTCACCTAATAAAAATACAGTGTTACAAAGTCTGCTCACTGGTGTTTCTTCTGTGAAATCACAGCTGAACCTCCCGAGATGAAGTTTAACTGATCTATCTAGCCTGATGTCCAGGGCACAACCCAGAATAGGAGGAAATATATGCTTCCATCCTGAGAAAGAGGTAACAGCTAAAACCTGGTCCAAGAAGGACTGTTCTCAGGTCCAAGAAGTCCAACATGAAATTAACCTTGTGACTGCGACTGTGACACACTGCAATTAATGCCTATTCCAGCCACTATATTCAATATAGCTATTCCATTATGCTGAAAGACACGGAAGACATTTCTCACATCTATTGTTAAAGAAATTATTTCTATAAATAATTCAATTTTCACTCTCTATAAGTAATTAAACATTATTTACTTATTCAAGAAAAAATGAACCTTAAAGAGGTTGACTCAGTAGCTCTGTGGTCGGGGTATTCTTATTATTCAGATGTGGGAGATGGTACTACAAGTTCAACTAGCTCTATGACCTGTAACTAATTCCAACCTGCTCTCTAATGAGAGGGAAGATAAGCATGATAGAACAATAACACTATTCGCTCTTGGAGTAATGAAAGCACTTTACACATTCCAAATTTTAGGTTACAGAAATTTTTTTATATGTTTACAATAGCTTGAGCTAGGCTTCATTTAATTTTGTTTATGTTAGAGAAAATAGCTGTGGATATTTCTTATGACTACTTTTTACAAGATTATATGTGACTACTTTTTTAATATGTGATATTGCATTTGTATTGTTTTCCAAAGTCTGTATACTGTGAAAATATCAAGTGTGAAAACATTAGGCTTCTGTAGTTTGGATGAACAGTTGGATAGAGCTAAACATGGTTTCATCTACTTATTTTTCATGACAAATAAATTTACTCTTTTGATTGAAGACAGCTCCATATAAACTGTATGTGCTTTACTCTACCATAATAGAATAGGAGTATTTTGTACATGCATTTTTTTTTCTTTCTGTAGGTTTTGGTCAGGGTGACAGTTACTAAGGTCAAATTTTCTTATTATACTTGACTCTATCTAATCCTGGTTAAAAGGAGATGGGCAGACTAATTAAAAAAGGCAGTATTTTAAAGTTTATTACTATTTATTTTCTCTGTGCAATTAGTGTTTTGGATTTTTTTAAGGTTTTCTACATTAAAATATGGGAATGTGTGGTATTTGGAGCTCTTTAGGATATTATTTCTCCTGTGATGTCCCTTTACCCTCAGTTTTTAAAGGTGTCGTTTTTATATTTCATGTGTTCTTTTGGGCAACCATGTATTCTTTACCACATTGATCACAGAAATAAAAAGGAGGTTGCAGAAATCAAGCAACTGTTCCTTCCATTATTGCAGACTAACATAAGCAATGCAAATCTTGATCAAATTTTGTTTTCAATATAAAATTAATCCTAAAGAATCTTAAAATTTTAAAATTAATAACTTGACAGGTAAGGCTGAGAAAGGTTTCTAGTTTTGCCTTTCTCAAAATGTTTCATTACTTTTATTAAAAACCAATCCTTGTTTTTTTAAGTCTGGCTAAGGCATTGTCAAACAATGAAGACACTATCTGGGGAAAAAAAAAAAGTTAAAAACCTAATAGTTATGTAAATTGCACGTTTGTCATGTATGAGAACTAGTTTGTTTAATTGTAAATTTGAGTGAGCTATTTGGGAAAGATACGGCTTTAAACATGATAGCATGTGGTGAGATTTGGAAATTTCTAGATTTGAGACTTATAAATCTTAGAAAGTTTTCCTTCAGATTCAACACCTATAAATGTAGGTCTTCGGGCTATGAAGGACTTTGCTGTGATGCACTGCTTCAGTTTTCAAATGGACTGTTGATGAAGTTTTCACAAATGTAATTTGTATATAGGAATAAGGTTGGCTTCCGTGAGGTTGCATGACAGTTTCTGAAGAGATCTAAATTTAAAAAAATAATAATATTAAAATCTTGTCCTTCAGATCCTCTGCTGACACTATTGCTTGGCTAAAGAATATACCAGAATAAGACAAAGATCTGGGAAAAAGCAAATTTTTTATCCCTAGTAAATATGGTGAGGACATGCTGTTCCAGCAAAGCTTCTAGGTGATTTGATCTATCCATTTGCCAAACCATCTTGCATTGTAAGATCATATGAATATTACTTGATCTCAAAAAAAACAAACCAAAAACCAAACCAAAACAGTTTACGTTTACAAAAAAATGGTATTAGCTGTCATGGAAATGCAAAACGGTAAGTGTGAAGTGGCTTTCCAGAATAGCACTTGTTTATTCAAAAGAACTCCAGCTAGGATATTCAACATTATGGTATCTTAAAATGTTTTTATTCCACATATCTGTCATTGGATAAATAATGGTTAATGGAAGAAAAGTATCTGGAAGTGCTGGTTGTACACACAAGGGTGGATCATGGCCAAGACAATGATTTTAGGTGAAGTCTTATCAGCACATCAAGATACCCTCTTGAAAAAGAAAATATTACATCATCTTGAATGAATGAATGGTTTTGCATGTATCAATACAGACAGCAAGAAGGGCCTAAGCTGTAGATCATACAGATAAAGTTCCTTAATGTTTTGACTGTTAGGTGTGAAGAATATTTGGTAGAAGACAGGAAGCA
Source organism: Microhierax caerulescens (assembly GCA_035590215.1). Classification (NCBI taxonomy): domain Eukaryota; kingdom Metazoa; phylum Chordata; class Aves; order Falconiformes; family Falconidae; genus Microhierax; species Microhierax caerulescens. The sequence goes on along the minus strand of JAVJGJ010000001.1, from coordinate 108,245,737 downwards.
AATGAAGGATCTATTTCTGTCACAGCTTCAAAGAACAAAACCTATGAAATGCCTTCTCAATAAATCCATATCTATATAAATGAATCTCTCATGAAGTTTATAGAATCATTGTAACTTGAGAACCCTTGCTGAATTGACCTTAAATTGGAACCACGAATTCTGCTGAGGAAGCACACTGATTTTCAAAGGAGAGTGAAATACAGGTTTCAGAGTTATGGGTGCTCAAATATTCTTAATTTAAAACACAGTGGAGTTATCACTCAACTATCATGCTATCCTGGCCCTGCAATTCTTTTATGTATCTAACTACCATTATAGTGAGTGCAGGATTTCATCAGAATAGTTACAGAGCTGGACTTCAATATGTCTTTGTTTCTTTGTGGTGATTTATTTGGAAAATATTGTATTTGGCAATAGTAAGAATGGAAACATGCTTTGCATCTTAAACTGAAAACTAAAACCCCAACTGTGCAAACACTTAGGCAGGTGTTCCTTTTTGTGTATTATGAATATCTCTGCAGAATTCAAGACAAATGCTCCACTTACTTTTGTTGTTCTGTACACAAAGCTTTTCACTTTGACTGTACAGTTAAGCTTCTTTTGTACAAGTTTTTTTTTATGTTTTATGAAAGTACATCCTCTTGCAGATTTCCTTAAACTCTCCTTTGTATGTCATATTTACTATATTGTAGTGGATGCTCTACAACATTCTAGTTGGTTTCCTTTGCAACTTAAATTGAGATCAAAAGTTGAATGTGTACTATATGTACATGAACATAACAAGAACTGTTATTTTAAGCAACATAACATTCAATTTGGTTTTATAAACCAGTAACTGCCACACATCATCAGACTAAATTTTTATGTAATTGCTGTGGGATTTGTATCCACTATCACTGGGCCTGGATCTAACCCACCATGGCTGGTCTATACTAGCTATGTTTTTCCCACTGTACGACTGTGGGTGGTATGTGATCTACATTAAGTATCATGTAGGCAGCACAAGTGGACACATTGTAACAGATGTCTGTAAAGTGCCATTGCAGAAGCCTTGTAAAATGGAGAAAATCTCACTAAATAGTAAAGGAATGCTGCTTTTCAGTCTTATTTGGGGATTTTTTTGTGTGGTATTTTTGATGGATCCTCTTACTCAAAATCCATCAACTCATCTGATAGCACTGGAACCTGTGAAGTGTTAACTCTTAACCTCATCCTTTTGGAAGATGACTTAAAATGGGAAAAAAAATGTGTGTTATGTGGAGAAGGAGGATATATATTAAAAAAATAAATAATAGTGTGATAGGGATAAGGGAAGAGGGGGGCTGATGGTTTAAATCTCCGTGGGCCTCGGAATCGAGCCTGTTTCAGTCAGATTGTGGCCCTGCTAACAAATCCAATAGCAGCTAATCTGATCATCTGGTCTCTAGTTTTCATGCTGTGTTTTCTTCAGAGTTCCTTCTCCTAGTTCCAGTCTGTGACAGTGTGATAAGACACAAGAAATTTAGTCATCATTGCTGCTGTAAAGGAGCTCAGAGAAGGGATTATGATATTCCATAACCCTTACATTAGACACGGACAGGGGCAGCCACTGCTGTGATTACAGGCCTGAACACTGCTGTTATTTTTCCCACCTCCCTCCCTTTATTCATTTATTTATTTATTTATTTAGATTTCCTTTTCTTTTCTTTTTTTTTTTCCAGAGAAAGCTTTAAAAGATTAGCTGAGAAATAGTCACCATCACAATCATCATCCTAAATTTGGTTGTGCAGAACTCAGAAGTTGTGCAGCTCAGAAGACTGTTACACTTCTAACCAGCACGTCCAAGATAACTCTCAAGCAAGTTATCAAAAACACTCATCCGCTATTCAGTCATTATTAGGAAATTCAAACAGTCTAAGCTGAACAAATCAACATGGAATACAGAGAGGATTCCACAGGGAGCATTGATTTGGGAAAAATATAGTTTATTGCTGAAGCAAGTCAGAGATTAGGTTGCCTTTCCTGTGGTCTGCACATGGCAATATTGTGACAAATACATTATTTGCGGTACTTCTTGCTTCTGGGTATCAAGTAGGTTTGCAGTGCTGTTGTTGAACCAATAGTTATACTTGTTAATTGACATTCCAGCACCAAGGATTTTTACACCATCCATGACTCATATCCCCATAAAGAAGAGTCTTTCTGGAACAAAAAGTAGGGTTTTTTTTAAAGAGCAAAATCACAAATTTAAAAAATGAGTGATGATGGAAGTCACATTGCCCACTCTCACAGAAGCAATAAAATGGTCTAGAAATAATCTGTTGTTTGTTTGCTTTAAAAGCAAGAAGTGAGAGGTTTTTTTAATTGGCTTACGCTCATGGTTAAAGATTGCTTCTTGCATTTCAAAAGGGATCCCCATCACTGGCATTGTTATTTGTTTTGCAGCATTATTATAAGGAAAGGTACTGTATGGAAATGTAACCCATATGCCTGATCCCAAAGAAAGGGAGTGTGTGAAGCAATGGACAGAGACAGTATTCAGCTGTGATGTTCTGTTTCTCTGCACACATGTGGTGTGCAGTGCTGCTCTGCCCTGCTCTGCTCTGTTAGGAGGACTCAGGCAGATCCAGAAATAGCTGTATGACAGTTACTGGAGTGGCTCAGTAGCTGCTTCTGAGACTATAAGATTTCATTGTGCTTGAACCATCTGACAGGACATGCCTAGTCACCACCAAACTCTGAGCAAGGAGGGCAAGTTTTAATCACATCAGCAAAAGCCAGATCTGTAGACTCCCCAGTGGCTCCGTGCAGGACAGAAAGAGGTACCTGTTGTGAGCATGAGAACTCCATTACATGCCATAAAATTCAGGTTACGTTTGGCCTTCACCTGCAAGTAAAGGCCAGATGGGCAAACTTGAGAGCTCCAATAGCGGTGGAGACTGCTGGCCTGTTGTTTGATGAGAGATTTTTTACTGAATTTCTAAAGCAACATCAATCTACAATATACAGAGCCTGAGACCTCAGCTTCCAAACAACATGAGAGGAAAATGTGTTTAAATGTAATGTACTTAAAATATGTAAATATTTATATTAATATTATGCTATGTAAATATTATGTTAATACTTTATATTTGAATATATGTAATCACGATTAAGAGAGGAACTTTGAGGGATGTATTATCATCAGTAATTCCTACCAACAGGTTTGGTTTAAAATCTAATCAAAGTATTCCAAATATGGTTTGCTATATTTGATGCTATTTATAATGGTTTCTGTATGCATTAATTTTCTTTTTAATTGGAAAACTTATGTGGTACTACCTCTTTGAAAGTTGACTGGAAACTATTAATTCTTACTTATCAAAGTTTTGCATACAGTTAGTTTTAAGGTTTAACCCAGCAGTGGTTTCTGGACACACCTAATGTTTTCCTTAAGCACAATTTCTGTGTATCCTTTCACAGAGGTTTTTTTGCTGAGACATAGACATAAAAAAGTAATACAGAGGCACACATAACACTGCCTTGGCATTCACTTACCCCTTGACAAACACAGCTGGATTTCTTTGACCTTTTTACAGAAAATATTGAAAAGATTAAATATTACCACAGAATAAAAATTCCATGATAAAAATAAGCTGTGAGAGAGAAAACATGCAACCACTTCTGAAATATAAATAAAACTTGACACATGGCTAAGACTGATGGCAAAATTCCCTATTAATTTATGATACTTTGTATTAGGAAGTTCAGCATGCCTTGTGTGTAGAGATAACAAGATAAACAATGACCATTTTTGCTAAGCAGATACACAATCATCCTTAGAAAAAGGGAAAAAAGAAAAAAAAAAAAAATCCACACTCCAACTTGTTCCTCTTCTGCGTTTTGAACTTCTGTGTTGAAGCTGATCGCCTTGAGTATGCCTTAGACTTTTAAATTTGATCAAAACCTTTTGACATTTCTTAAAAATACTTTCCCTGTATTACCCCTTCCACCTCATATATTGCTGTCATCCACAAAGTGGCCCAGCACAACAGATAAGCACTCCCTCAGGTAGCCTAGCCCATTAAGATGAATAATAGCTGATTATTTTTGTTTGCTTGCTTTTGATATTTTGCTTTCCTCTAGTCAAGTGTAAATTTATTACAGAACAATATATCCAGATAAGACTGTGATATTGAAGAGGACTTATTTGGCCTTGAGCTAATCAAATTGGGAACTCATCCTGTCAAAGGTCAAGGTTGTAGACTACTTCCTGTTTCCTTTAAAACTAAAAGAAACATAAAAAGACCCAAAACTTTTGAGCCATCACCATGGGGATTTCAGAAGATGATTGAGGCTGGAACAAAGCATACCCTTTGCTTCTGGGTATCAAGGAGGACTTTAATGGTATCATGACATTGATCATTGAATTCAAGGTCACAGTCATGTCAGTGTTAATGAATTCCAAGTATGATTCCACAAAATATTAGTATACAGCAGATAGGAAGCAGCACATATTATAAATGTTTTTAGACATTATTTATAACATCCCATATAAAAGCTTTATGTTGTCCAACCAAGGTAAATCTAGACAACTGTTTCTTTCATGTCATGTGAATCAATATGAACAAACACCATGCTTAAGTTCTACACAGATTTTTTTGTATTCATCACTGTTTTAGGAAAATTGTATAGATTTCTTTAATCTAGTTATAAATTTCTGCAGAAATTATCTAATCCTAAGTAAAATATTGATAACACTGTGATCTTAAATGATTTTCTGTCTTTGCTGATTTTCTCAGTCTGTAGTCAGTTCACATTTCTTTGTGATTTGCACATATTCAAAGTCAAATGAAATTAGGGCAGAGCTGTCTCAGTGAAGCCCACAGTGACAGAGTTGTCCCCAGCTGCAGGAATTTGCAGTTGTGACTGACTCTTTTCTCTGTCCACTATAAATATTTCAGCAGGTCATGAAAGAAGCCAGCTACACAAATCACAGTTATAATATATTGGAGTATTTTTTAATTCATTGTTACAAAGTATGCATTACATGTATTTTAGCTATTTAAAGAACATATTTTTCAAAGGGTTTTATCAAAGGAATTTTCATTTTTTTTTCTTTTTTCTATATGAACTAGAATTAGAAGTTGAAAATGCAGCAAACTTCATAATCCCACTTAGCACCTGTTCTTATTTATAGCATCTGCTTCTATCCGTGTTAAAACCAAACATTTCTTACGTATTGCAGTACAAGCGAGCTATGCTTTTCAAGATCTAAGATTCAGGCTGATAGCTTAGTGGCTGTTTAAGCAATGGTATGTATCAAAAATAGGAGGACTATTGGCCCTGACACAACTGAATTCTGTTGGAACTATGGCAAGCAGAGGCCAAGCCAAGGCGATAGCAGACATTTTCCTGGGCTTCTATAGATCACTGCAAAAGTTCAGAGTTTCTGACAGTGCCCGTGCAGTACTAATAAAAGATAAAAATCTAGAAAGGGTAGGGAGAAACAGAAATGGTAGCTTTCTTATCTGAAAATAAATTCTAGAGAAGTTGTCTCCACAGGGTTCTATCAGATACAGCCTGAGTGATAAAGCAATAGCAGTCAAATCAAAGCTCACTGAAACCAAGTGGTAACATTATAATTACTAATTTAGGTTTCAGCAGACCAAAAAGTACACATAATATGGTGGGTAAAATGCTTCAACTGTAAAGTAACAATAAACTCTAATTATTCCATCTAACTCTTGGACCCTTTCAACAATTTCCCACTATTTTCTATCACATTCTGGCCAACACTTAGTAGAAAGGTTTTCTTTCCACAAACCTAACACACTTAGATACTTTCAGCTTACTAAGGCATCCTTTCAGAGCTCTGGAGCCTCCTAAATCTGTGAAGACTCCATGGAATAATGAGACAGAAGCTGAGCACTTATATTTGCAGAGTCTGTGAATAGAGCACCTGGTTGTCTCATACAATTTTTGAAGGTTTAACATCATACAAAAATTTCATAGAAGCATGGAATTGTTTGGGTTACAAGGGAACCTTAAAGATCTTCTAGTCCAACCTCCCTTCCATGTGCAGGGACATTTTTCACTAGATCTGTTGCTCAAAGCACAAAAAAATATACACATATAATTTAAATCCTGAAGATGATCAACTAGATCAGGTTGCTCAAATCCCCATCCAGCCTGGCTTTGAGCACTTCCACTGATGAGGCATGCACAACTACACTGGCAACCTGTTCCAGTGTCTCACCACCCTCATCATAAAAAATTTCTTCCTTATGTCCAAACTAAATCTGCTCTCTTTCAGTTTAAAACTGTTGGCCCTTTTTCCTGTCCTTGATAGAAAGATGACTTTGGTAGAAAGTCTCTCTACATCTTCTAAGCCCCCTTTATATATTGAAAGACAGCAATAAGGTCTCCCTGGAGCCTTCTCTTCTCCAGAAGAAAAAAAGCTATGAGGAAAAGAAAGAAAGAAACAAACAAACAAAAAAAGTGTTCTCATAAAATTCCCAGATAGGAACCTGATTAATTGGTTTGAAGGTAAATAAATAAATACAGTAAGGCACCTTATACAACTATCTGATAATTTACCATATGGTGCTCAGTTGAGCTGGCAGCTCTGAGAAATCAAGATAGGAGACTGGATATAGTCTGCAATATTTAGAGCATGTCTAAGAAATGAGCAAAATAAAGCCACTCATCACTGCTTTCCTGAACATGATGTCTTGGAGTATCTTCTTGTCTGTATTTTCTTCTTCAGAACAATCACTGTGGGAAACGCATATTTTGAGCAGACCTTAATAGATTTGACACCTGGCTTCTTAATAAAGTGTATGTTTCTAAATTAAGCATTTTCACAACCATAACATCATTACACAAGCTTTCCCTTTCGCAAATTACATCTTGTAAAATGATTTGAGAACCACTTGTGGAAATAGTTTAATGATAAGAAACAATTCAGATTATCACTAGGTGGAATAAATGTGACCAGTGACAAGGCAAATGTGGGTATGTCCACATTTGGAGAAATCTTATCCTAAACCAGGAAAAGGCCTTGAATCCATGCTGTATGCTAAGGAAATATATGGTAACAGTTGTTCTTATTTTCTTAAAGTTACACTAGTTAAGGGATTTGTGTGCCCCAACAGTGTATAATATAATATTAATATACCTTCCTTCTTAACATGTTACTAGCATAATAGATGACAGATAGAAGATAATAAGCCTTGGTATAGGGTAATGTTCATATGGGGAATCAAATCTCCTGAACAGGACGTTGGATAGCTGTCCCTTGGTAAAAGGAGTCTCCACTGCATGTGTTCTTGAAGCAGCATCTTTAGCTGGATTGGGAGGTTCCTCAAACTATTGGTTCTGCTCAACTGGCTATGGCCCTACTTGACTGCCCCTTATGTAGTCTTAACTACATACAAAATATCTGTTACATATCTTTACTACATGGAAAGGACTCTTCTAGATGCCATTCATGCAGCAACAGCTTCTATTGAAAATTTATTTTTTTTATGTCTTATGTACGCACAATTTGATAACTTCTGCAGCAGTAATCAGAGGGCAGCCTTTGGGACACTCCATCCACAGTGATAATCAAAACATTTAAGTATACTAATCAGATGTGACACAACAGGATCTCTCCTGAGGAATTTCTACAATTGACCAAAAATTACTACCCTGGTTTCTATAACAGTTGAATACCTAATTGCAAATGTTCCACCTATTACCTAGTTTCAAGTTGATTCCCGGTCAATTATCCCATCTATACAGGTGACTGATCTTTCACTTATACAGGTGACTGAATTAATGGTTCAAGTGAATCAAATGGGCTCACATACCCAGCTACAGCCAAATCATAACAAAAGAATGAACTTGACTTTTGTACATCCATCACACATATCATTTACGTCCTGTAGATGCTGAGATTGGTTTTGTTTGTGTTGGGCTGTCTAAGAGAATGTCTTCTGAGTCCTTACCTATGTTTCATGAAATCTGTCTCCTTAATGAAAAAAAACTAACAAACAAACAAACCAAAAACCCAAACTTGAACAGTGGCCAAGCTCAGACAAAGGAGAAAGTTGTGTTGCCCAAACCAATACGGCAATAGTTTGACATAGTAGCTGCTAAAAGTATAGGCATATTCCTAGCAAAGAGCTTGGCTATGGAGTAGAGCGAAGGCACGCTTCAGAAAGCACACAGGAATGACCTCTGAAGCTGAAAACAGGCCTACTTAAGCAACCTGGATAAGTGTTAGGAAGATCCATAAACAAAAGGGGGAAAGACTGTCACAAGCTATTTCTTGTACAGAGACTGAAGGAAAAGATGTGGAAAGCAAACTCTTTGACCCAAAGAGTCTTTCCAATGTGTAAAGGACATGTTTGAGGTTCATTTAAAAAAAAAAAAAAAAACAAACAAAAACCACACAGTATGGTGGAGATGTTTCTGCTGTTTCTAAAGCAATGGAACAATTTTACTGCATTTACTTTCAGCAACACTTTTAATTGGGAGAGTAAAGTGTTTAGCACATGATTAGACCTACTGCACCTTCTTCTAATGCCTAAGTTAAGGATTGGATCTCAGTTTTTATTTTAAGGAGGTTAGCATTTTTACTGTGATGAATCACATCTGCAGGACTGAATTGAATGTATTGGCTTTCGGAGACCAAACTCTTTTCTTAATTCAGCAGCTGACCAAACCCAGTGATTATAAAAAAATTAGGTAACTCCTAAGCATAATTTTCTTAATCATCTTAAGAATTTTCCATGATAAATACTTCCACCAGGGATATTTTATAAGCTATTTACTGTTTTGCAAAATATTTGCATTAAGAGATGACAAGTACTATAGAATTTCAAGTTAGTATTTTTGTATGCCCTGAGCAGCTATGCCACATCATTTGTGAAGTACCTGTGTATGGCTCAAAAATATGTTTAAATAGATGAAGTGGAAACAAACTTCAGTGGTTTAGACTACCTGTAAAACCAAGGTATAGTAAAGAGGAATTTTTTAATATGAAATTGAAGGAAAATTGGTTTTAATGTAAATTTAATTAGCTTTCCTATAGCTATGTAAACCATCCATTATCATGAAAATCTGGTGCCAGAAAGCACCTGAGAAACAGTTGCTGTTCTTTATTTTCACTAATCAGAGTGGAACTGGAGAAAAAATATCAAGAAAGCTTCAAAAGGAAGGAGAGATGAAACTATCACCTGCTTTCTGATGCAATTGCATTTTCAAAATTATGCTTTAGCCATTGATGTTTAAAGACTGTGATTCTGAACCTAGAATATATAATGATTTGACATATATCGCAGGAAAGTATGACTTCCCTATACCAGTTGTGCAAATTTTCCTGTATGTTTTTTGCTATTAGTACAGGTAACTAGGATCCACTTTTTATGTAAGTTTCCATATATTACCATAATAGCAGCTTTATGCCTTATAGTTACTTGCTTTGTTTTTCATTCCCATTTTATAACAGCATGCCTAAAGCCTATCAATATTCAAGTTAGCACTTTAAAATGAAACTATAAATTTCAATTTGGAGAAAATAAGCCCGTATTCAGGCTCATAAGTTTTAAATAACACATTACCATTGGCTACATTAAGTTTGCATTTCTAATGTTATTTTATGCATTTGACAATAGATGTTCCACTCTGCTCAGTACTGGAGAGCAAATGCATGTGAAATGTAAGTCTGCTCAAAATGTAGGAATTTATTAGAGCTGTCAGTCAGCAGTGACATGAGAGTTAAATTATTTCTGAAGATATTTGAGTTGATTTTTGCACTTCCCATTGTCTTTATCCTCTGAAGTTTGAGTATAAATAACTCTTTTAAAATGTTTTCTTCCTAGATTGGTTAGTGCTTTCCAAAGTCAAATAAAATGAAACTGAGAATAGAATACCAGATGCACAAACCTCTTAAGGAAATAGCTAGGTAGCATGAGAGAGAGATTGAGAGAGAGAGAGAGAGAGAGGAGTTTTATTATTTATTTATATCAATCCCAGAAGAACCAGAGAACCAGATTGGTTTACTTCTATCTTTGGTTTTGTTTGATTCAGTTCCTTTAGGAAAAATGGTGACTAATTTGTTTTCCTTTTGAATGCTTTCCTTTTAAGTGCAAGGTGTGTGCCAGTGGTCAAGTGGCATCTTTTGCAACTGTCTGAATATTAACTGTGATATAAGTAAATATAAAATTCTCTCTGCTGAAGGATTAAAAGCAAGGAAATTGTGTGAAAACACTACTTTTCCTGGCAGGAGTGATTCCTGTTCTTCTTTACAGCTTTTCTTGTTTATTATGTGGATGGGCTATTAGAATTGATCTGAAGGAAACCAATTTATTTTCACTTGGCTCTTGTCTATGATTGTCTGGTGCTACTGCTTGCATTTTTTAAGCCTGTTTTCTTCTACAGAAATTAGAATTAAAAACAATTAGCTTCCTTATGAAATATTACATCTGTGGGCCAGTGTTATCATTCTACCTTGTTTCATTTTAGTTGTTAACTTAAGAGCTTTTGCATGTCTAGAATAAAAAATGTCAAGAATGAAATCACTTTGTACAGTCTCCCAGAACTGCGAAACTATCTGCATAGCTTCTATGTACTATGTCTGTCAAAAAAAAAAAAAAAAAAAAAAAAGAGTGGGTTTTGCTAATTGCTTAGTTAAAACAGTTTATTCTTGGTTCAGGTGCCAAAACCAAAAAAAGGTAGTAAGGAGGTGTAGTGATACATTTTAGACTCTTGCATTCATGTAAATATGGTCATGCTATGGTAGAAGAAATTTCCACAGTAGTGGCACTATTTGTAGTTTATTACTATGTGATGATAGAAAATTCCTATGGTTACTTGGACTGCTGATGTTTTCACATGCAAAGATTAGAATTCAGTCATGGCATAAATAGATGGAACTTCACAATGTAAATTTAGTTTGAATGTAACTAAATAAAGAAAATTAGTGCATTTTCTTCATTCAAGTGAATAATTCTCACACAGTAATTTACAGTGAACACCTAAAAAAACCTGGCATGCATTTCTCCATTATAAGCATTACTTTATTTCCAAAAAAAAAGGGTATTATGACCAGAAAGCATATGGAAGTAGCTCTGAAGTAGCTGGAAAAAAACTTGTTCAGAATTATAATAGAGAAATTCATCAAAAAAGTCTGTAACAGGTTAGAAAATTCTGACTGCCATCTCTGCTGAACAGCTAGATCTCCTCAAAACTCACACTTCATTTTCCAGATACCTTTCTCAATTACAGATCTCTGAGTAGGGATTGTCTTTAAGTAGGCAAGCAGATGCAGAAGGCAAAAAAAGGGTAAAGTTTTTGGACTGAGAAAGTCGATTAATAGTTGTATATGGAACTGGGATCATGTCCATGCTAGAGCTGAGACGTACTACTGAATTGATATGTGCTTATGGTGCATTAATATATGAACTGTTATCAGCTGCCTTAAACATCTGTATGCATTTTCATAGATGATCAATTGTAATTCTGAGCCTTTTATTCATGGTAAATATCAACAAAATACATTTATTTGTATGTAATGAACAGACAGGAGTCCAGCATACAGATGTGAATACTATTTATATTGAATACCTGCTGAGGAAGAAGATTATTTCACTGATTTTAAGAAATTAATCTGTAATAGTATAGAAATATGTGTCACTCAGAAGTGAAGCTACTTATTTATTCTCTTCTAGTGTTTTTCCAAAAGAATAGGTAAGAGCATTTCAAGTCTTTCTGTGTTAGGGAGCACAACTGGAACACTAAATAAATGAGTTCTCAGACCAGGCTTAGATGAGGTAGGTGTCCACATTATGCCAAAGAAATTCAGGCTCTGTGTTTATTTGGCTACAGTAATCCAAAATTCCTACATAAGGCATATAGTCTACATGGTAGAATATTTGCTGTGGCAGCAGGAGTTTTGTGCTGCAGCCTGTGGCCTGGTGCAGAAGAAAGTAGAATTTAATTTCCCAGTCAGACCTTGCATTCCCAGCACAGCCTCTTCTGACACACTGTTTCCTTGATATTCTACTTACACGCCTAGTCCTTACACACCTCTCCATCTGGGTCTCTAAGCAAGGACCTTGGCAGAAAATGGGACTGGATCTTTGTCCAGTGTGGACAAAACTCACTCTGGACTCTGTGAAATTGATCTTGAGCTTCAACATGACTACAAGGCAGTACACAAGTTGTCTACAGACTTGTGCTGAATCAAGGTTTTCAAAGGAGCTATCCCATTATACTGTGAATATTATTACACGAGTGACTAATTCATCCATTCACGGGGAAAAAAAAAAGAAAATTCACAAGGATTAGGGTGTCTAAAAGAGAAGAGTCTATTAGTAGATACCATTCAGGTGCAGAAGTGATCATATAAGCTGTGTAGTCTGAAAAATATTCATGGCCAGTGCCTCAAGTGTCTAGGTTTTCATGGTTAGACTATCTCTCTCTCCCCAAGCCAAAATATTCAAAATACAGAAGTTAAACTGCAGAGTGCAGGTGAAATCTGGAATGAGCAGCAACAGTTTAAAATTAATTAACAGGCATAATGTAGTGTTCTGTATGACCCAAACGTCTATATATGGGTAATGTAGATGTTTTGGCAGACTGATGAAACTGAGGAAAAGCTGACCAGTTAAAAGCTTCATCTTCAGCCTGCCCTATCTGAATCATTCCACCAAGCTCTCAGCCAAGCCATTTAATAGAAAATTACATTATCCAGATATTGTACTGCAAACCCATCATGTCTGCAAAAACCTGCCTGGTTGTAAATCAAAACCTTTTGCAGGCAGTGGAAACAAGGATAACTTGCTCCAAGTGATGGAAAAATAGTGTACACATGAATCTGATAATGCCGGTAGTAGAGGTCACATCCATTAGGATAATTCCAACCCATTTGAATAAACACAGCCACTGCTCCAAGTAAAATCCAATAATAGATGTTGCAAAGCAAGCCATCTCACATGAATACTTGAGCCTTTGATATTTACTGGAAATAAATCAGGCCTGGAAACAATTCTGTGAGATGACTATTCAAGAGAGTGTTCACCAGAGCATGTACAGGTATCTTATTTTTCCTTAGGCCTTGCAATGTTCAGTAATACTGCCTGTTGTGATACTGGCTGTACTATCATTTAGTAGACCCACAGTAGCCATGTTTGCTCCATATTTTTCTACTGTCATGGTTTTCTAGGGCTACCAGTAGTTATAAAAGATACACAGCATTTGGAGAACAGGGGTGTGTTGCTGTAGCAGCAGTTCAGCTCCTGAAAGAGTTCCTGAAGAAAAGGAACTCCTCTTCACCTGAGGCATATTTTTGCACATAGATGTTTCAGTACATTTCATAAAAAAAGTTGTCCAATAGATATGACAGATTTTAGACACATTTGACTGCCAGTAAGTCAGTTGCTCAATAAACTCCAAAATAAGGTCAAGGGAAGTGGCATTAGTAGGATGGTTTGGTCAGGGAGGAGGAAAATCTTACCATGAAGCTAATCAGCAACAGGCGTGTGAGCCATGTCTTGCTGTCAAAGCCTGTTTTGTTTTATTTTATTTAAAGAATTGCACAAAACTTGTGGAAAAGGCACCAACAGATGAAAATCATTACTTAGGTTCCTAAAAATGAAATTATATAGATCAAGAGCTAGGGGAAGTTACACAAAACCTGCAAGTGTGAATGCTCTATCATTTTTTATTTCTTATTGCTTAAACTATTGCTTCAACATTTCCAAATGTGAAATACATGTTCTTTTATAAATCCAATCTAGAATGTCAATATAAAGACAATAACTGGAAAACTGGTGAGTTTGCTGGGTATTTGAGACCTGATGTGATATGGAACAGGTATGTATGGTGAGCCTATTTGTCCTGTCTGGAATTCCTATGCTACAGTGCAACATCATTGGTTTTTAAATGGCCTCATATGCTAAGATTCAAAATTGTAGTTCTCTACAATCAATATAACAGCACTAACATGTCTACTGGATGTTTCCAAGCACCCTTTCCTGTGATCAGCTTGTCACTGAAGCCACACAGATGCATAGATACATCTTCATATCCTCCAACCCATTATTAAATACTGTAGAAATTACATTAAATTAAATTACATTAAATAATGTCAATGCTACATGACAATAATGGCTGTGGGGAAGGAGTCACTAACACTTTATTGACATCATTTCCTCACAAGCTTTCCTTAATGACTTCTTTCCCCAAACTATGAAACCTGAGCAATCTCTGCATTTAGATACTTGTGCAAGTGTGACACTCATCTTTGCCTTCCTCTACCTGTGCTATATTCACTTGTTCATGTCCTCAAGGAACATTTACCATTAAAATGTTCAGAAGCTTTGGCTGAGCTCTGAAACTGACACTGTGGAGCAGTAGAAAAAAGAAAAAGGCTCTGGCCTGAGCTATTATCTGATAAGATGGTCCTATATTGTGTGAAAATTGCTAATAATCAAAAAAGTATTGCCAAACCAAAAATGAAAAATAATGGATTTCTACCTTCTTTGTAACAGCATGTTATTAACCTCTAATAAAACTATGGCTGGAAAAAATAAAGAGAAAATCTCAGACATTTGAAAAAATGTAAACAAGTATTTCCTGCCATACATCAGAGTAGTTGGACTTTCTATTTCTGAATTTTATAGAAATTGTTCTGGTTTCAGCTGGGATAGAGTTAATTCTCTTCTTAATAGCTGGTACAGTGCTGTGTTTTGGATTTAGTGGAGAACAATGTTCATAGCATACTGATGTTTTTTGGTTGTTGCTGGGTGATGTTTATATTAAGTCAAGGACTTTTCAGTTTCTTGGACCCTGCCAGCAAGAGGGCTGGGAGGGCACAGGAAAATGGGAGGGGAAACAGCCAGGACAGGTGACCTGAAACAGCCAAAGGGATATTCCATACTATATGACAACATGCTGAGTATATAAGCTGGGGGAAGAAGAAGGAAGGGGGGACATCTGGCATTATGGTGTTTGCCTTCCTGAGTAACCATTAACACATGACGGAGCCCGGCTTTCCTGGAGTTGGCTGAACACCCGCCTGCCAATGGACAGTAGTGAATGAATTCCTTGTTTTGCTTTGCTTACATGACAGCTTTTACTTTACCTATTAAATTGTTCTTATCTCAACCCTTCAGTTTTACCTTCCTTTCTGATTCTCCCCCACATCCCTCTGGATGAGGGGAAGTGAGTGACTGGCTCCGTGGTGTTTGGTTGCTGACCAGTGTTAAACCATGACACCTTTTAAAAGTGATTTTGTTTGGTTTTTTTCATTTTTAGCTACTGCAGATGAAAAAGTTTATCACCTAGTCAAACTGAAATATATATTAGGTACACTGAAAAGTGATGCACTATAGATAGTTCTTGATTTTCCATTCTAGCACCAAGATGAAGTACATATGATTCAGTGGAAACTACAGAGTGGTTCCTGAGAGATCAGAACAACTAGATTGATAGGACAGAGGTTAATGAAAAGGGTATGATCCATGACTGTAGATAAGGCCTGGCTTTTAAAGGTATTTAGACACCTTAGTTGCTTTCAAGTCAAACTTGATTATCTTGGGTTTTTTAAAGCACAGTGCTGGAATACTACTCTACTGGATACAGATACTTCATGCCTAATATTTCTGAACTTTAGTCAGCATCACAAAACCAGACTTTTCCATCAGAATTAGTATTTATTTTACTTTCTCAGTGGCTGTTTTCAAATTAAGCTGACAGTTCCTCTGAACTGAAGGAACAAAGTAGTGACTTCATCAAATGGGCAAGTTTCAACACTCTATGAGTGATGTCTATCTCCTAGGACAAATTCCAGGATTAAAGATTTGATCCATGACTACATTTAAAGACTAATAAAGTTCTCGACAAACATATGAGTCAGGGAAGGTCATGGGTCAATAAATACTTGTATATCACATTGCAAAAATATGCATCTCAACCTAAAACCATGATGGGTATAGGTGTCACACTGCTGAGTATTAGAGCATCTGATTTTTAAGAGATTGACCACTAATCTGATAGTGTCATGATTATAATACTTACCAGATAGTGAAAAAGAACTTGGATTAGCTTTCTCCCTGTGCTGAGGACTACAGAGTCATTCCCTATGAACTTACCAGGACTACCACACTGAAAGGGAATGTTCCTGTGGCCTCATGTTGAAGATATTAAAGTGTTGAAGTTGCTATACTGTGGAGTAGATTAACATTTGTTGGATGGAAGGAGAATGTGTCAGTCCAAGAGGTTCCTGCAGAACATTGATAGCTTTTGAAACAGGTGGCAAGGTGCCTGGACCTTGTAATCACAAACAAAGAAGGACTGGTTGGAGATGTGAAGGTTGGGGGCAACCTTGGTTGCAGTGGCCATGAGATGGTGAAATTCAGGATCCTGCGTGGGCAAAGCAGGGCAATATGTAGGATTGCAACTCTGGACTTCAGGAGAAATAACTTTGGCCTCTTCAAGGACCAATTTGGAGGAATCCTGTGGGTTACAGCTCTAGGAGGGAGGGGTCCAAGAGACCTGGCTAATATCCAAGCACCACTTCCTCCAAGCTCAAGATAGGTGCATCCTTATGAACAAGAAATCAAGGAAAGGGAACAGGAGACCTGCACAGAGTTTCTGGCAAAACTCAAACAGAAGAAGGAAGTTTACAGGATGTGGAAAAAGGGACAGGCTACTTGGGAGGGATATAGGAATGTTATCAGAACATGCAGGGAGGTGACAAGGAAGGCTAAGGTCAGTTTGGAATTAAATCTGGCAAAGGAGGCCAAGGGCAATAAGAAGGGCTTCTTCAAGTACATCAGCAGGAAAAGGATGACTGTGGAAAATGTGGGCCTTCTGCTGAATGAGGTGGGTGTCCTGGTGAAGAAGGATACAGAGAAGGTGAAGTTACTGAATGCCACCTTTGCCAAGGGCAGCCCTCAGGAATTCCATACCCTGGAGGCAAGAGAGAAAGTCTGGAGAAAGGAAGACTTTCCCTTGGTTGAGGAGGATTATGTTAGAGATCACATAAGCAAACCTGACACCCACAAATCCATGGACCCCCATGGGATGCATCCCCAAGTGCTGAAGGAGCTGGAAGACATTCACTTTGAAAGTTCATGGAGAACAGGCAAGGTGGCTGACAACTGGAGGAAAGCCAGTGTTACTGCAGTCTTTGAATAAGGCAAGAAGGAGGATGAAGGAAACTGCAGACCAGTCAGCCACATCTCCATCCCTGGGAAGGTGATGGAACAGACCATCCTTGAAGCATGTGGAGGAAAAGAAGGTCACCAGAAGTTGTCAACATGGATTCACCAAAGGGAAATCATGCCTGATTAACCTAATGGCCTTTGATGATGGAATGACTGGCTGGATAGACGAGGGGAAAGCAGTGAATGTTATCTACCTTAACCTTAGCAATGTGTATGACACTGTCTCCCATAACATCCTCATAGGTAAGCTCAGGCAGTGTGGGTCAGGTGAGAGGACAGTGAGGTGGGTTGAGACCTGGCTGAATGGCAGAGCTCTGAGGGTTCTGAGTAGCTGCACAGACTCTAACAGGAGGCCCATAGCTAGTGGTGTTCCACAGAGGTCAGTGCTGGGTCCAGTCCTGTTCAACCTCTTCATCGATGACCTGGATGACGGGACAGATCGTACCCTCGGCCAGTTTGCTGATGGTACAGAACTGGGAGGAGTGGCTGACACACCAGCAGCCTGCGCTGCCATTCAGCCCGAGCTGGGCAGGCTGGAGAGCTGGGTGGGGAGGGACCTGATGAGGTTCAGCAAAGGCCAGTGCAGGGTCCTGCACCTGGGGAGGGACAACCCCACGCACCAGCACAGGCTGGGGGTGACCGGCTGGGAGGCAGCTCTGCGGGGAGGGACCTG
>JAVJGJ010000001.1:108206396-108226439 GCA_035590215.1 Microhierax caerulescens | reverse complement strand
AGGGTGCCGCTCCCGTCCTCCCCTCAGGACCTCTCCGGCCCCGCACGCCCCCAGCCCACCGCCGGGGTCGGGCCGTATCCTCCCCTCTGGGACAACGTGCGCGCCAAGCCCTGGCGGCCACCCTTCTCCTCACCTCAGAGCCGGGGCGGGAAGGCCAAGCTCAAGGTAACCCCCCCCACACACACACACACACCCCGGCCCAGCTACCGCTTTTAGCACTTGCTGTATTTCACTTTAGCAATTCTTTTGGCAGCCTCGGGCCCACCTGCCAGTGAGGACTAAGCTGAGGGGCAATCAGAAGAGGAGGTGTTCCCGCCAGCCTGCAGCCCTCAGCATGGAGCTGGGCAGGGCAAGCGCCATGAGTCAGGCAGCAGCCAGAGGTGGCAAGGCAAGTATGTGATCCATGTGTCCCACCCTGCCTCGCTGACAGGGTAGCGATACTGCTTACCCAGCAACTCCAGGGTTGCACCCTCTCAGCATGGTCCCTGCTCCATTAGTAAGCAATGCTCTCTATCAGACCTAATACAGGGAGCACCAATGAATTGAGAAGCAATGGAGGAACAAGCATGCAAAATGCTGTAAGCCAAAGACACTTCAAGTTACTTGCTCTCTTTATAAGGAAAACAACGTCTGTAATTTACAGCCTCTGCCCTGCAGCACTTTTAGGTCAGCCTGGGGCTGTTTACAGCAACATTACAAACATTAAAAAAAACACAACCAGCCACCACACACCAGTCACATGAAGCCTTTGACCTTCACCTACAGATCTACATAATTGTGCTCCTTTGCTTTCCATTCCTCACTGCTCTCTTCCCCTGTCCGTGTTCTCCATCTCACTACCTCCATGTCCCAGTTTCACCTGTGCATGCTCTTTGAGGCTTCCCCAATATCACCACCTCCCCTTGGCACTCTGACATCACAGCAGCGATTAACCCTCCATTTGACACGAGGTGTGCCTTGGGATCATGCAGGGCAGAGCCCTGACCCCACAGAACTGTGCTGCACCTACTCTCACATGATACAGGGTCTGCTTTCAGTGCCACTAGACTAAAATAGAGACTGAGCAGAGAGTTACATGGTTGGTCCTCTCCCTGTCCTTCACTATCTCCCTTCATTTTCTGGCACCACAGGAACTGTGTGCCGTGTCAAAACCTCCACAGTTAAAGACTTCTCCAAAGACAATTACATTTAAAAAATATTCAGCAAAAGATTCTTAAGGGAATATTGTCAGCTTTTAAGCTCTAGACTTTACATGGAGACATCAGAGGAATCCTAAGACATCTGTTTTGTGCCATAGAGAACCAAACGGCTTTTAAACCCCTCAAGACTGAATCCCCCCTTTATTTTCCAAAGTTCTGAGCTCCCATCCAAAATCCATGCATAGCACTACCTTAAGAAACAAAACTAAAAAAGCAAAGCTGATCAACTAATTTCAGCAGCTCAGAACACCCCTGTGGAAGGAATAAATAAGATGTAAAAATATTCCAAGTTCATAGTGAATTAAGTGCTGGTAGTAACAGACACTTTCTAGTATGTATTCACAGTACCCCTTTAAAACCAAGAAAAAGCCCACAAGTCTCAATGTGTTAAATATTCTGATTCAGAAAATAATTTCCCTGAGAATTTGCTGTTTGTTGCCATCCACGGATTCCCACATTCAGTATTAATCCTCTCAGCATCAGCGTGTATCCTCACCCCAAAGTCAATGTCACAAGCTACGTTTGAGAGAAGCTAAAAAAAAAAAAAAAGGAAAAAAAATCCAGAATGATGCCTTTTGAACAGAGAAATTTGAATAGGAATTTCTAAGCCGCCCATTCTGCATTACACGTCAAAACTGAGACACATTTCCCTTCCATAGCAGCAAGGCTGATGTCCTTTTGTCCTAGTAATGGGGCTGGAGCCCTCGAGCAGGTTTGTTTCAGCACAGCAAGGACAAAACAACCAGGAGCAGCAGGGAGGTTTGACCAGAATAACTAAACACACTGCCATCGCACTGGGATTTGAATGGGATCTGAAGGGCTGAGGACTGAAAACCACTCAATGAAGGGCTGTGGGATTTGCACACAGGTCACTCATTTCAGATGGGTCCTTGATTAGCATCTGGGAGAGTTTCTAGATGTCAATATATCCAGCACAAGCCAACTACAATAAACCTTACAAATAGCACCTTCACTTGCTTTTGCTGCTGAAAGAGGTCAGAGACAGAACATACTGAATTCACCAGCCTTTCCCAAAGGAAGCCTCATTACCAAAGACTGGGAGAGCAATGAAGGATAATCCCATGGGGCTCATGCTGCTCCTCCCCTGCCCAAGGAATACAGATACCTGCCATTTAGCACTGGCAGGTGGCGGCAGCCCTGCAGCATTCTGAGGGATGCACTGCTCTGCTCTGACAAGCCACATGGCAGGACAATAAAATACCCAGCATGCTCAAAAAGCATGGCCGGGCAGGAGGCACCAGTACGATGTCTAATTGACCCCAGTGATCCTTCACAAGCCCACAGTACTGTGCCTTGAGTTTGTTTCTTTTTAACATCATATGGTGCAAGAGCTGCACCCCACTGAGAGAGACCACCAGTGACCTACGGCTCAGCAAGGACCACTGATTTACAGGGTCAGAGTGAAGAAAACAGCAACTGCACTGGAGATAGATTTGTGGCTCTCTCCCAGCTGCATCCCTCAGATATGAGCCAGGACTCATGATCACAAGAGCAACAACAGATCTAGGAAGGAGTTAGCACCTTCTAGGTTGCTTGTTTCAGTACACAGAAGTATGTTTTCAGCTGGTAGCAGCTCCCCAGAATACAGACAACACTGTCCTGAGTTTCCATAACAACTTTCATCCTCAAAAGTGTGAATGGTCTTCACAGCAAGCCTTTTTCTGCCATACCACCAGAATACATCCATTTCTGAGGCAGAAACATCACCTGAATGATGCCTGGGCTGACCCAAAGAAAAGCAGAAAGACAACTGCTTTTCCTAATGTTCATGCAGAACAATGAATGAAGATTATGTCCTTCCTGTTCATTGAAAGATTTTTCTTGTATCTCTCCCCAGGCTATAAACATGCACATGGAAGTTAAATTACTGATCTGGGAAAATAATCAAGAGATCAGCTCAGTTGAGCAGAACGCGAACATGTGGCTCCAAGGAGCCAGGGAGCACAATGTGTACACCATTTGGCCAGCCCTCCTGCGTGGATAAGCAGAACACACAGCCCCAAGAACAGTTTTCATAAGGATACTAAGGCCTCACTTATCTAAATCAACCCCCAAAGGCAGGAGTCTGGCACCATCCTGCTCATCTCAGTGCTACCCCAACCAATCTACTTCACTCTAGGTGTTATTACCATTTTTCTTCTCTCCTTCCTTTCCTCCCTCCCCAGGCATTTATTAGACAGGTAAACCTTTCTCAGAGGACTGGCATGCTTCCCAGTCCTTATCGTCATTGTCCTCCCATCAGGGATTTGTAACAAAATTAACGGTGGCATCAGCTGAACTATCACAGCTTTTAAAGAGGAAAGAGTCAAAGGGCTCCACAGGACCAGTTTCTGGATATGCTTAAAATTACTTTTATATTACCAGTGAAAAACAACACCCTTGTGGTAGGCACACTTGTGTGGTATGTGTAACAAGGCACTTGGGAGAAACTGCATTGAAACACAGCAACAGATACTGAGATTCCTAGCACACAGCACTGGAAAAGTTGAAGTGTTCCAGTAGGTTTATTGTACGGTTTGCTTTTCTGGGAACCACATCGCTATCAGAAAGCTCCAGCCTACCTTCCAGATTTGTCCTTTCACAAAAAGTAATAATGTGTTCCCCATTAACACCACCATCAACACAAATCTGCACCTGCAATTTTAAAAATTAGCTAATTAAAGCTCACATCACCATCACCACCAGAGTGAGGAAGGTCACATGCTTGCTTCGCTTCCTGCCAAAAAGGAGCTGCCTCCAAAGGAAAGAGCAGCAGCTCTTCCCCAGGGAACAAGACTGCAGAATGAGGCCCGGGAAATACAGCATTCAAATAAAACTGGGAGGAGTGTTATGGGATTGCTTAGGAATACAGCTGGAACAGGGCCAGCACTTAGTATGCATGATACTGTATGAATGATAAAAATAGTAGCAGCTGCTTAGGAAGACATGATTGTGGTGTACATGCAAACCCATCACGTGGTTCAAAATCTACCTGCTATCAGGTCAAAGACAGATTAAGGCTGAGATTGCTTATTTTGGTGTAAACTTAGTTGCAAGACCCTCTCTTTCTTCAAGAGGTCTCACTTTGCTTTGGAAAACCTTTCTGCTCCAGCATTAGGAAAGTGCACTTTAATCGGGCTCTGTTTGGTGCCTAGTGTCACAGAAGCAGTCTGATGGGATGGCAGGAGCTAGCCTCAGTTCAGAGCGCTGCCAGAGGGCAGAGCAATTGCTTTGGTTTGGAAAATCAGTGGACAAGGAAGTGTTTTTTAGGTACACAAAGCCAGCTGAGCCAGTCCCCACAGGCAGGATCACTTCCCCCAGCTCTGATAAATCTCCACTCTGACACAAAACACACCATGGATTAACAGGGCACAATGACTCCATGCAACACTTTGGGAGAGGAAGCAGAGAACGATACTTCTTCCTTCAGAAACAGCCACGTATGACCAGGAGCTGCAGAAGTTGCTGTTTTCAGCAAGTCAAACCTGGACACAGAGCTGAGCTCCCATGGGTACATTGATTCCTTTAGCACAGACAGCCCAAAAAACTTGCAAAACAGGCAGGCTTCTCAGCTGTTACCAGAGATCCGTCAGCTGCATGTGTGCTCCTCTCCTTCCCAAGGGCATCTCAGTCTGAGGAGGCAGAATTATCACCCACAGTTTTAAATCACCCTGTCCCACAACATTTACCTTAGTGAATTAAGAAAGGTTTTGTTTATGCAGATGGATGCAACACAGCACTCACTGTCAGCAAGAACCAGCTGGAAGAAGCATGTTAATGAAAGAGCAGGTACAGGATATTGAGTTCTTCCCAAGATAGCATGAAGATAGAGCCTGCTGACTTGGCTGGCAGAAAGAGATACTAACAACAGGAACTGCAATTTGTGTTCTCAGTCATATTAAAGATTTAACCCTTTGTTCCAGTCTTTCGCTCATCTGCAGACATGCAAATGACCATTACTGCACCACCCCGCCACCCCACCCCCCTTAGTTCTCCAAAGCAATCCTCCTAGCAGGAATAAAGTCCTAAAATGCATCTTCTGCAGCTGGAAAGAATCTGAGACCCAAACTCTTGTTCTGCGTTGTAGTAATCCCTGAGTAGCAACTGCTGTATGAGAGCTTTGGAGAATGTTTTGGCTTTCATGCTATCTTGCTGCAACTAAATCTGACAATACAACTTCTACACCTTAATAATCTTATCTTGATTTGCACTGAAAGCACCCTGGAAATAAACTAAATCCAGTTCTGTTCACATCACGGCTGTTAGAAGCCTGAACTGACTTATAAAAAAACCTCATAAGCAAGCTTACAAATATGTAATTGCGAGTGTGAATCCCTCTCACCCGCTGGGCAAGTAAATGCACTCGAGCAATTCCAGAAGGAGCCAATTCTTCAATAGAAGTTTTGCCATTTATTGTGACAGTTCCAGCCCTGCTGTCAGCATGTATCCAAGGCAAGGGACAAACACCACCCAATCACCTGCTCTATTCTCCCCCTTCCCCACCCCTTCCTTCCTGCTGAGCTGGCAGTGGACAGGAAATGGGTGCTCTCCCCTGTTCAGAGGCTCAAATGCCTCAACTCCCCATTTCCAAGAACTATTGGGACCTAAAAACTCTGCACAGCTCTAGCAGCTCTTTGAAGTCCATGCCTGTTGCACCCTGAGCAGATGAGCAAATGAATAATCTGCTGTGGTTCCAGAGGATCACTACCAGATAATGCTCAGCACAGCCCACAGGGAAATGGGCTGAGTGCAAAAGCAAAACCTTACTGGAATGAGAAGCCCCAAGACCTTATTCTCAGATCTTTGTCCCAGGCATACAGCCGAGCAGTTCTGCAATGCAATGATGTGCTGAATTTTCCCCTTCCTCTCTCCCTCTCTGAAGGTCACACAAGGACAACCCTTACTGTTCCCACTAAAAGCCTCTGCAGGATTCTTCCACGCATCAAAAAAGGACGTAAGCCATCCCCACCCTTCACTTGCCCCTTTCAAGGCAGCAGGCAACTGTAAAACTGAAGTTTCAATAAAAAGCCAATTGAGATGGAGGCAGACAAGACACTCCTCCTATAACATTCAGAGGAAATCATCCTGCAAAGCACAGCTCTTAAGAACTAGAATTAAAATTTCCTTAAATAAATATAAGGAAAGAGTCCATCAGAGACAGCAGTCAACAGGAACAGGGAGCCATGCTCGGGTCAGCGTCCATTGTCCATCTCCTTGCAGCTCTCCCAGGCAGATTGTGCTGAGGGCAGCCCAGCTTAGGACAGAACTGGCAGCTTTGTGTCGCTGCTCCTATCGACGCCATCTGCAAATGGAAAGAGCTGCTGTGTCCCAGTGATCTGGCACCAACACTGCCACAGGCCAGCAGGTACCGTATGACAGCAGCACAGGGGGGTGCCAGGGGACCAGATTCCTTCATCAGCCATGGTCAAATGGCAACCAGCTCACAGGAATTTGTCTGTCTGCATAACTGGGAGATGAAGGAAGGTGGGAAAGGAAGGGTCTGACCGACTGATACAGCTGTTCCTTCCCCTCTCCAGGAGCCAAAACATCCGAGTCAAATTTCACCACTGACTGCTCAGCTGGAGAGACTGCTTTCTATTCATCTCCCAGGAGACAGCAGCAGTTCCTGCCCTACGGGAGGTCAGGTCTCCAGGCTGGAATTGGCCCAGCACTGTGCTATCTGCAAGAGAGCCAAGACCATGCCCTAACCATGCAGGTGTCTGCAAGGAGACTGCAGCTCTGAGGGACACATGGAGCAACTGCCATATCCTCTATGGGCAGACAACATGTTACTTACATCCGCAAACATTTATCCTTCCCTCCACTCGCAACCCTCTGTCCATCTGGGCTCCAATCCGTCGCATACACCTAGTATTAGGGAAAAACAGTTATCTCTGCTGGGAGGAGGAGTCATTCCTGTCTCTCTCAAACACCTCAGTCCAGACATCTCACCTCATCTGCGTGGCCTGGAAGATCAATGGCCAGTTTCTTCATCTTGGCATCCCATACCTTCAGCGTGCTGTCACTGCTCCCGCTCACCAGCAAGCGGCTGTCAGCTGACCAGGCGATCTGATATACAGCTGAGACATGCCCTCTCAGTGATGTCAGGTACCTGGTGCGGAGCAGGTATGAAGAAGCTGTTTGAGAAGCAGGCAGCTGGGTTTGTTCTAAACCTGCTCTTGCTCAGCCTTCGTTTCTTCTCCACATACAAGCAAGTACAGTCATGGGATGCCCAGCACACCCCAAGCCAGCACACGCAAGGCAGTCAATCGCAATATAGAAACCATAGGTGGTTGAGTCTGTCTAAAACCCCTCCCAGATGGGCTCAGAGCCTTGTAAAGGACAGCTCTCCATCTCAACTCTGCTGCCAAGAAACCCTTATCCTGCAGGCAACACCAGTCTTACTGTACAAATGTGTCCACCTCTCTGGCTGAGCAGCCTGGATTTAGAAGAGCCATTAAAATTACTGATATGAAACCCAAGTTCATCAGTATAAAGGCTGATTTATACTTGATACAGGCTGATATGCATTTTAAGGGAAGGACTGATGGTCCAGAGAGCTCCCCAATACTCTAGCTGAAGATTAGAAGCTGGAATATAGAGGCATCCAAACACCACCAGCACCAATAAGAATTTGCATTGTTCAGAACGAGCTGTTCTCTCGCACAGGAACCATGTAAACTGGGTCAGTGTGCAATGCAATGCACACATCTTCAGGAGATCAGCCGAGTGGAGCATCCCATCTCACTGCAGCTGAGTCTGCCCCTGAGAACCAACCTTGCAGCAGACAGCATGTGCTGCACGGATGACACACAGCACTGTGGCTGGGTAACAGTGGGGTTGCAGACACCCAGCCAAGCACAGACCCCGTAACACAAGAAGAGCTGGACGAGGGACTGCCCAAGGGCAAAGAGATGCAGAGGCAGCAAACTTATTTTGCATGAGTTCAGGCTACAGAGATGCAGAATACACCAGGGAGTTGCTGGCAACGACACTGGGGCCCACCTCTGTGTAACATGTACATTACATGCAGACCTTACATGAGCACCACCTCTGTAACAGAACAAACCAACTCACTTTCCTGTCCTACCATCCCAGAGCTTTATGGACTTGTCAAAGGAAGCACTAGCTATTATCCGGGTGTCTGGTGAGAAGAGGACTTGGTTAATCAATGCCTGGTGGCCCATCATTCTCTCCAGTGGCTTCTTGTCTTCTGCTGGTCTCCAAAGAAACAGCGTGAAATCATCTGACCCCGAGACAAGCCTTTCTGGTTCCTGGCCCTGAGAAAGCGATGAAAGAGCCCAAGTCTTGTACAAGCCACGTGTGGAGAGCTCAAAAGCACACCAGTGTTGGGGTCAACAGCCAACTGTGCAGGTTTGTAATAGCAGTGTTAGAAATTATAGCGGGGATTCAAGGGACTTACCCTGACTTGGTCATACCTCTGCCGTGCCTTGTCCTTCAATTCTGCCACTGAAAGAACAAAAGGGAGAGGGGAAGAGAGATTTGTAGTCCTTCAGTGAAAGGAAACTTTATAACCCTGTGATGCGTGTTCCAATCCTGGCTCCGAGGGCCAAGCAGATGCATTTGTGACTGCTCACCCACTTTCTCTTTGCCAAGAGCAACATTAGGAGCAAAAGCCCTTGAAAACAAAGTGGCCTTCCCAGCCCCCAGACTGCTCAACCCTGTGCTCAGGCAGGGAAGATCATGGCTGCTAGCATAACCGACACCAGCACAGGACCTGCTCCCAGCTCTCAGGATTGCTTTGTCTCGTGGCAGCGTTAGAAGAAACATCAGGTCTCCTCACTATCTTCCCCACTGCCTCCCCCAGCCTACAACATAGGTGCTGCACTTACAGGAGCCGCTTACATCCTGTGGGTTGATGGTGGCTTCAGCCGGCTCAAAGGCACCAGTGCGGAGAACATAGTCAGTGCTAAGGGCCATGGTGTTCACCCAGTGAGCGTGGCCCTGCAAGGTGCGGCAGAGGACCCCCTGGAAACAAAACCACCTGTTTAGAGGGATGGGCAGGACAGAGCCAGACTGCGCAGGACCCACCAGACTCATTGGGCGACAAGAACCAGCCCTAAATTTTCCAAACCCTCTCTCTTGCCCAAGCTGCAGGCAGGACTGTAGCCATGCTTAGCAGGGAGGAAACGACACCGTTGAGCTTCAGGAACCAGCTTCCCACAGGGCTCTACAAGGAACCCACCAGCACAGGTGGCTCCAGGGATGTTTCTAGACTTTAGCCCCATTTTACACTTTTAGCAATGAAAGCCTTGCACAACAGCTACTCCTTCCAAATGGTGTCAAGAAACAGGTTCCAACAGGTCAAGAGGATACAGCACCCACCCTACACCTCCACTTTCAGGGCACAAGCCATGCCAGGAAGGGCAGACAAAGCTACAACACAGCATGTCCAGCCCCCTTCACCAGCAGCCTCAGGGCTGCCCACCTCACTTACATCCTGGCTCCTCCAGACTTTGATGGTCCTGTCCTGGGAGGAGGAGTAGAGCAAGCCATCGCCCCCCCACTTCACACACGTCACTGACTGCGTGTGGCTTGTGAGGATTTTGTCACACCTGCCCATCAGCGTGTCCCAGATGCGGATGCTGCCATCCTTGGAGGCACTTGCCAGGTAGCGGCACTCTGGGTTTCTGGGCAAGAAGAAGATCAAATCCATTTATGCAGCGCATGCAGCTCCTCTGCCAAGCTCTTCTCCCACCAGCCCCAGAGGATTCAACAGTCCAGAAGTCAGTAACAAACAATTTTCTCTTTTGGTTTAAGATCAGAGGCTGGGCAGGGGCAGAGCGCTAACCTAGAGAACAAGATCCTAGTTGGGGGAAAGGCAGACAAATGCTTCCCTCCAAATCGATACTAGAGGCATCAATCCAAGGTAAACCTGGTACCTGAACCCTTGGCAATTAACTTATTTTCATAACAGGCATCTTTAACCTTCTGGCTAACAAACTGGACCACAAACTGGCACCTTCCCTGGGCACTGGCTGGGGAGAGCCCTGGGCAGGGGGATCCATCTGCCTTACAAAGTACCATAGACCAGCAGCAACGGGAACAGTGAAAGCTCCCCTGCATGTGCCATGCTTCACTGCCAGTAAGAAATGTGCCAGCCTGCGGACACGAAGTGCTGCAGTGCTGCCAGGGCTGAGAGCAGCAACATCCATCCATGTGGCTCTGAGGCAAATTTAACACATCTCGGAACAGCTGGCCAGAACCCAGCAAGGCCAGGGGAGCCACAGCCCTCCATCCTTTACCCAGCATCTTTACCACTCAACACAGTTTTAATGTCAAAGAAAGTGGTCCCTGGCACCAGCAAGAGTGAGGAAGAGCACGGTCCCTCCTGTTGTGCAGGAACTGAGCGGGGAGCACAGCTGGCTGGAGAAATAGAAGTGGAGCCTCAGCAGGGTCATCTCCCTCCTCTCCATTTCCTCATCCTCCTTTATAATCCAGTTAATTGTCTGCAAATAGCTGGAGTTTCCTACTGGCAAATTCAATTTGCAGGGCTCTGCTCTGAAGCGGCCCTTTTTCTTTCTATTTATTTATTTCTATAATGTCTTGGATTACTGGCTACAACTGTCCCCCTCCACCCATCTCTCCCAGACAGAGCTTTAGCTGATCGAAGGGATAAGGGGATTGTACAGTTAATCGGCCCTCATGATAAACAGGATGACAGAGGCAACCAGGATGCAGGATAGCAGAAAGGGAGTGCTCTGGAAAGCCTAAGCTTGGGCACCACGTGGCAGGCTTTCCCCGCTTCCAGCTCAGCACGCTGGGGAGTAGCACATCAAATGTTTGCTCAGCACCATGAAAACAGTTTTCCATAGGCAGGTATGTCTTTTATACAGGAGAGAAGAGGCACAGCCTGGCAGTGTCTTCCCCAGCTACTCATGAGTACTGTGAGCACCAGCTGGGACCTGGGGCTCCTGGCTCAGAGCTAGATGCCTTTTTTCTGGCCCACTTTGAGGGCCATTCTCCCGCACGCACCCCTTCTCCCATAACAGGAGGAAGGCAAACAGGAGCAGTGCCCTTCAGGTCAGGCTGCTCTTTTCCATACGAGTAAAGGGGACGGGCTGGGCTGGCCCTTCACTTACATGTGGAGTGGTTCCCAGCACAGACATGTGATCCATTTGGAGTGACCACAGAGCACCCGGCCGATCTGATTGCCAGTGGCTGGGTCCCAGAGAAATATCTGTCCAAGAGAGGAAGCAAGAGGGTCACGTCAGGCCACACCACATCATGTGAATCCCAGGGACGTTCAAGCTCCATTTAGAAATCATAGGTGTCCTTGGTGTCGCATTTACATTGGCAGAAGCAGGGAGCAGAAAGGGAGGGGAGCAGGAGGGCTAAATGCCTTTCCAGATCCCTGCAGCAATCAGCTGACATCTCAAAGAATGAGACCTGATTGCCCTCCACTCTGCCTAAAACACTGCTGGTACAAAAATACCTGTCTTAATGTAAAACCAATATAGGTCCCCAAAAAGCCAGCCCAAGCCTTCCGACACCCTGTGCCAGAGTCAATGAATGTTTGCAGAGTGCGATGAAAGCCAGTGCGCACTAAATGCTACTTATTATCAGATTCTGTGGGCGGGACACATGCTGGCTTTCTCTTGTTTTTTCTTTCTCTACATAAATGTTCATCCAAAGAGCCAAGGCATTAGTCATCTCCTATTTTAGAACCTGGAAGAAAAAGGGAAACAGAGGACAAGCCAACTCCCTGGGTTAGAATAAAGCCAGAACAGCACCAAACCATGGCAGAGCCACCCTAGCTGGCCGCCCATTCTCTGGGGGCTGGTGTCACAGCCAGCACCCGACGGAGCTGCCACTCAGAGACCAAGCGTGGGACAGCAGCGCCTGGCAGCTCTGTGGTTGCTCCCAAACTGTTCAAAGGTCAGAGCAAGCTACCACCCCTCCACAGCTCAGCAGGTTACCGACTCTGTTTTAATCGAGTGCTCCTGCTTCCCCTGACAATTCTACCTGCACCTTAAGCACAAGCATTTTGCCTCAGTTGGGGCAGGGCCCCCTTCAAGAGGGAATCTGGCTGCATCTGAGCCTGGGTCAAGCAAGTAGCAGCCCTGGCTTGGCCCGGTGATACCCTTTCTCTCTCCAGACACCTCCCCCATAATGGAGCCAGCTGCCAAGGCCTATGTTTAAAGCCTGGACTCTTTCCTGCATGGAGGGAAAAGCATCTGCAACAGGACAGCAGAGCTCTGAGGCAAGAGGCCTACAGAGGTGACAAAGCCAGAGCCCTGCCTAGCACGAAGTTTGGAGAAACTACTCGCAACTACTGCAACACATCCACGCACAAAGCTCCTCTGGGAACTAGACATCCCGCTTGAAACAACTGGATACATCCCTGCACCCCAGAAAAAGCAAGTCTTCACCCCTAGTCCCCCACGTCCTGTTGACAGGTTTCAGTTCAGTTCAGGACAGGGCTGCAGAGGGTGTCTGTGGTCCCACAGCACCCCCAGCCCCACAACAAGGGAGCAAGGAACCAATGCATACCTGGCTGTTCTTGCAGCCTGAGGCCAGTTTCTTGCCATCGGGCGACCAGGCGATGCTGAGCACCCAGTGCCGGTGACCTGGCACAGATAGAGAGCACGATCAGGTGTGAGTGAAGGGCTGTGACCGTCTGTCCCCAGTGTCCCAGCACACAGCCTCTCCAAGACAGGACTGGAGCTGGGGAAACCCTCCCTGTTCCTCCTGGCCGGACCCTCTTCCTCTGCTTCCTCAGCCAAAGGGAGCCAGCTGTGCAGCTCAGGCAGCACCCAGGCTCGCCTTGTTTTTCCCTGCAAGCAGGCAGGGGGTCCATGAGGGAGTGGGTCAGGAACTGCCTTCTCAGGACACCCCTGCACCCACCTTTGGCTGTGAACTGCGGTGTCTCCGTGCTGAGGTCCCAGAAGCGTACGGTGGTGTCTCCTGAGCCACTCGCCAGGTACCTGGGAGAGGAGGAAGAGCCCACCTGAGCGCAGCATCCCCAGAAAAGGGGAACAGCGGCTGCTGCCAAGCCCCAAGCCCCCCACCTGCAGCCAGGCCCACGTACTTTCCCGTGGGACTGAAGGCCACCGAGATGACAGCCTCGGTGTGCCCCTCCAGTGAGCTGGTGCAGCGGGTCACCGCCCGCACCCTGAACACCGCCTGTGGCTGGTAGATGATGTCCAGGACCTTCTCCGTCTCCACACTCTGCCCTGCCAGGGTCTTCTCCAGCGACACCACGATCTCCGCATCTTGGACGAAGAAAGCCAGAGGCACCGGTTCATCCTGGGGGAGAAAGGTCAGAAGGGGCAGCGAGGGGCGGCCCGGGCTGGGCTCGGGAGTGCTGGGGGAGCTCGGGGAGGGCTGTCTCACCTTCTGCAGGAGGGCGTTGCAGACCAGCTGCAGCTTGTCCGGGGTGATGGTGACCGGGACGTCGAAGGGGGAACCCAGGGGCTCCCCCGCTTCGTCCCGGAACTGGATCAGGAGCCGCTGCACGTCCTCGTCCGGCGACATGCTCTGCGGGACGGCGGGCTCAGGGCCGGGAATCCCGCCGGGCAGCCCCGCAGCCCTTCCGGCAACGAAACCCGCGGCGGGGAGAAGGGGCGGCTGGGGGGGAACACGGCGGGAACCCCGTAGGAGGGAGAAACCCCCTACATCGACCGGGACCCCCAAGCGGGCCGGGGGCGGGAGGAGCCCCACAGGGTTGCCCCAGGGGGGTGCGGAGGCCTTGGAGCGCCCCAGCATCCCCACCCCTCCAGCACCCACGCGCGACCCCGCTCCCGCATCCCCCTCTGTCCGCCCGGTGCGCCCGGCCCCGCAGCCCCAGTGCCCCTCATCCAGCCGCCCGGCGCGCCCCGGCCCCGCTCCCGCTCACCGCGGCCATGTGCGTGCGCGGCCCACGTGGGCCGGAAGCGGCGCGGTGGGGCGGGGGCCCTGAGCGCGGCGCTGCTGCCCCCCAGCGGCTGGCGGTGGGACAGCGCCCGCCAGGAGCCTCCCGCTCGAGGTGGCCGCGTTCGGCCCCTGGGGGACTCGGCCGCTCCGCAGCATGTTCCGTGGTGTCCACATAAGTGCTTTTTGTTGTGTTTTTAAAATAAACAGCAGCAAAACCAGGCAAAAAATATCCCAAATATCCCATTCCAGTACGAAATCCAATGCCACTGCCTGCCCAGCTGCACCGTGTGTAAACCTTTCAGGGTAAAGGGGAGAAGGGCGGGGGCTGCAGTTAAGCGTGGTTTATTCAGTGTATAAAGACTGGCTCGTTGGGCTGGAGGGGAGAGAGGGAGACCCCGCGCTAGGAGAAACTCAAACCTGCCAGGCAAACTGGTAACACAGCAAGAAATTCAGCGCCCCCATCCCACACAAACTAGTAACCACCGCAGAGCATCAGACATCTGTAACCCCAATGATCAACGCTCCATCAAATCTAGACGTTGCTTATGGAGAGAAAAGGAAAAACTAGCAGGTGGGCCTAAACCAACAACAAAGCTTTGCTTCACCCTGGGCCACCATTCAAACAAAGCTGCTTTGAGAAGCTGCCCTGAGCAGGCACTTGGCTGGTCTGCAGTGACCACCGGCATGCTGCCTTCTTCTTGAAGAGCAGGGGGAGGCCCCATGAACAGGTTGGAGCCCTGGCAGGGATTTTTCCCATCTCTTGTTCATAGATGTTTTTATTGGCCTCCCAGAGCAGCAGCACTGCAGGTGTTTCATACTGAGCCAACCCAAGCTAAGCTGAGCCCCTCGTGCTGGGTCTGGCCACTTCCAGCCCAGGCAGCACAGCAGCTGAGGGAAACGCAGCCCTGAGCCATATCTGTACCTAAACTTGTGGCCTGTAATCCCTCAACACATTCAGCTGGTTGGAAAGGTGGAAAAAGGAGTC
Source organism: Microhierax caerulescens (assembly GCA_035590215.1). NCBI lineage: Eukaryota > Metazoa > Chordata > Aves > Falconiformes > Falconidae > Microhierax > Microhierax caerulescens. The sequence continues at coordinate 108,211,379 of JAVJGJ010000001.1, read as the reverse complement.
AGTGTTGTGTGCCGAACAGGTGAGGTTTAGTGCTCCCATGCAGAAGGATTCAAATGTGCATGGATAGTTCAATACTGTGCCATGGGACCAAGCCCTGCCCATTCTACCCCTTTCCCAGCCCAACTTCTGACATGTCCTGCAATTAGAACACCTTCTTATTTAGTATTTAGATAGAAATTATTCTAATGTCACCATTCTGCCATCAACACGATCCATTACGTATTGAGAACTGTGTGCAAATATACCAAGGACAAACTTCCTTTTATAACTCCCCAAGACAACATTTTAAAAAAGCCACCAAACACAACCAACAGGTAAGGTCAAATCCCATCAAAACAGAAAAGTGACACAAATTTTAATATTTATATATTTTAAATCAAAACACAATTAAATATAGTATATGTTTTAAGTACATGAATACTTGGGCATGAGAGAAATAAGAGGTGGTACATAGTACCAAAAACCTATACACAGCCTTTTTTTGCTTTTTTATAGACAATACAGTGTGTCTCTATACAATCGAATATTGCAACAGAATAACACTTGCTAGTCAATCAAAATATTCTGAACATTGGAGATGATTTGAGTTCTTCACGAAGTGATTTTTTTGCACAAGTTTGAGGACAAAAAAGCAATCATAAGAATAAAACAAACAACCCATAAGTGTTGTATACTAAAAATGCAGCAATAAGAGAATGGTGAGACACTGAGTACTTATGATACCCTGCAAAATCAATCCACCGGAAAAAATAACAGAGGTGCTGTGTAACACTGTGGCTTTTTGATTAAACTAAAGGTTTTGCAAGTCGCAAGCGTTGCCAATGTCAGGAAGAAGGCCAGAGGTTATTAAAAATTGTTTTTCTTTGTAAACCAAACATCTGGAATTAGATACCATGTTGGTTGGAGGACAACAAGCTATGGAGAATGGCAGCAATTATTTTTTTCTTTGCTTATGGGATGCAAAGGAAAGAAAATGGAGCAGTCTACAGGATACAATCTCCTCAGAATGTGGGCTGCATTCAGAGCCGTGGCTTGTGGGCAGAGGGTCGCACAAGTGCAAGATGAGCTTTCAAGTCTGCTCTGTGTCAGAAGCAGGGGGTTGTGTATGCAGGTGTAAGAGCTCAATAAGGGAGTTAATGCTGTCCAGGCTTTGCTCCTCATCATTCTACACTGCCTTCAAAGTTAACGTAGTTATGAAGTAAAATACATTTATCTTACAGTTGAATATGCATCTATTTCAAGTAAAGAAAAAAAAAACCAACTTAGGACTTTTTAGGTCATTCAGTGCCAATGAATTCACCATTTCAGGTTCACTTCTCCAATGGCCGATGCTGGCAACATGCCCCATGGCCTCTCCAATTACATTTTTAAAAAATTACAAGTAGTAGAACTAGAAACTACAGCAAAACCTTCCCCTCTGTCGTGGCTTGTGTCCTATTCCAGATATTTTGCTTAAAAGTCTTTTTGAGACAGGGTTAAGTATTTGTGAAGCTGATCACAGTTTCTCAGTGACGCATTTGTAAACTGCGTCTTCACCTCTTTTAAAAACCATCATCATTGTGAACGCCACATACAACAGGAAAAAGTGTTTCTTCACACTCTACAGTGGAGGTACACGATTGCTTCTTTTTTCATTCTTCCTTATAAATGAGGGAGAGTTCGGCAGTTGGAGTAACAGTGTTTTGTTTTTATTGGCTGTGTTAAAGAACCCACCAAGAGGGAAAGTTCACTCATTCTCCAAGCGGGAAAACCGGATTTCCTGTCCTGGCATTTCTGAAATCATAGCTGGAAAAAGAAAAACAAGGTTAGAGTTCACTTTACCCTAAAACATACAAGGCAATCGCTCGATAGAAAGACATTTTGTCTTTAAAAATGTTGAGGCCATGTATGCTTATGATTTTGGGAGAGGAAAAAAAAATAATCCCCCAACACATTCAACCTGCCGGTAACTGTAACCATACTTGCTTAAGTGAAGCCAGAGCACCTGCAGCCATCTGGTATTTCCAAATACTGTGCTGAGCGACCTTTTCAACTAGCCCGACTGGAATTATACCATTTGCAGCCAAGCTATTAAGTGAAATCATTATACAAGTAATTTAAATGTAACTGCTCTATTAAAAAGAGAACAGTTACATAGTGAAACTATGGATCCATCCATTTGGGTCTAAAAACATGTGCCAAAGCCCATTTAACCTTCGATAATTAAAACCAGCACAAGTAAATTTTTAAGAGGTCAGATGCCTGAAAGCCAGAAATACCAGATACTAACTTGGTACGCTGCTGTCGTCATTATTTCACAAAACTCTACCTATTGCATCAGAACTGTTGGGGTGTTTTTTAAACAGAGAAAATGTGGACTTGCACAACAACTAAGTCACTAAACAGTAACACACCACACCAAGCCACTAGCCTATGGACAGGGCTATTGTGTCCTCAAAAGTGCAGACACAGCACTGCGTAAGTTAGCGCACCCAGCAAGACAACTTCCCAGCTCTTTTGAGTTTTACAGACGCTTTAGGCAAATATACCAGTATCCATTAACAGGAAACAGCAAGTGTGAACTCAAATAAGGAATTACAGTATCGATCCTGCAGCACAAATCACTCTTTTCACTAATAAGGCAGTTTGTAAAGACTCAAAATGAACAAAGAATTTTAATGCTTGCGCAGGAGAACCGCTACAGTCGTCTGTTAAGAAATCCCTACATCATCATACGTAGTCAGAAACACTTCCAACCTTTGTTTCTTCATATTGTGCTGTGTTAGTTTGAACATTTACCAGCATGGGCTTCAGATGCACTAGGAAGGCGAGCAAGAGCTCTGCTCCTCCCACAGTCTGGCTTACGTCAGATAAAGACAGGCAGCCTTTCCACCCCCTTACCTTCGTAACCTTCTCCGAAGGCTGTTCACATTGCGCCTGCTGCATAACGTCATTGACTATCATCTTCGCTATCCTCCATGCCATCTCTTCTTGAGCCTGCCACAGAAAAAACATCCCAAAATACAGATAGTTTCAAGTTCTTAAAAACACAGTTCCCTTGGCATCATTCACACACTCAACCTTGGAGATACAGTTAACCTTCACAACTCAGTGACCTGTAGTAAACGTTATCCTCCCTTGATGGAAATGCACCTGGTTTCCATGCAGAGCATTAACATCAAGAGAGTGAGTTAGAGATTTCAGACTTATCTGTTGGGAACTTGGGTCCAAGCCCCTCCGAGGGGGAAAAATGCAGCTTGTAATCCATGCGCAGTGGTCACTTCACATTAAAAAAAAACCCAACCCAACCAACACAAGACAAAGAACAGCAGCACCTCTGCTCCCAGTTGTGGATACAACGTCTAACACCATAAAAAGCAAAACCTGACTGCAAGCACACACTTAACCATTCTATTAGTTATACCAGCAAGCACTGGTAAAAAACAAACTAGCTTCACACATGCGTGCAATCAAATTACACTGGGCACACAGACTCTGACAGTTCTTGCTGGTGCATCAGAAAGATACTCACAGAAACAGCCAGGATCAAGAACTTCAATACTTCATTTCCCTAGTCTATACTGTAAAGTAAGTCACACGGACAACATAAAAGAGGACACACCTCATCTGTGTTTCCTTGAACCCATTTCTTCATTGCTTGTGAAAACATGGACCCTAGTAGAGATAAAAAACAGCAAGCAAAGCAGATTAGCACCCTCCACCTTTATAAAAGCTACTTCCTTTCATCCTGAAGGGTTTGCACTGCTGGTGTTGGAGAACACAGAAGCATAGCATGAAAGACAAGGGATTACGTGGAGCCATGGTTCATTAGACACTGAGCCCGAACCATTCCTCTTTACCAGAGCTGAAAAGCAGCATTAACAGCAGGTCCCAAACTGGGTGGCAAGCATGTGGAGAGCTCAAGTTCTTTTTCATCTTGAGACCAAAGCTTTGAAGGTTTGATCATCAGCGCAGCTGCTAGTGGCTTCCATCCCTGCCAGGTTCCATCGACAGCTCCAACTCCCACAGGCTGCTCATACTCCCAGGAGTCCAGCTGGACCAGAAAAGCAGAATGTGGATAGGAAACCGGGCCAGAGACGGGTTTTGCCTCAGTACAGGATGATCCCCTAAACACCTCTAGTTGGCTTAAAACAGATCTGGGAAGAGTCAAGAACCTTGCTTATCTTAACTGCAGTAAGGAAGAGGCAGCTCTGCAGGTGTTTACAGAAATAGAAAGAAAAAGGAAAGCAAACCTTTTGATTTTTTGACATCAGGTTCTGGTTCAGATTCTCTAATAAACTGTCCCAGGTCACTGACTCGTCCAAACGTCATCCTCCTGAAGAGAGGAGGAATAAAAAGAACCACACAGGTTACCAAGAGAATTTCAGCATTATGGAAAGCTACCAGTCAGGAACACAAAACCCCCACCACAATAAAGACTCTAGCACCAGAAGACCACTTACCACCTCTTCCACCTAAATTTGATACACTGGGAAAAATCTCATGCTCTTCTCACATATCTGAATTCAAAATGTATCTTAAAAATTCTTCTAGAAACTAGAAGCAGGCAAATGCTTCAATGACTCAATCATGTAATGTCAACAGGCAGTGCTAACAAGTGCTCCACACTATTACAAAAACATGTTATTAGGGAGAAAACAGTTTACAGCACCTGAAAGGACAGAAGACTGGTATGTGACAGAAAAGCAAGGTAGCTATAGAAACAAAGAATTTCTGTATGAGATCCACAGGGTGGAAGAGCTTTATAACAAAGAACAGCTTAAGAAACAGAAGAATAGCTGTGCAAACTGCTGAAGAAATGAAGTCTCAGCCATTCTCTCCCATAAAAAGTTGCACATTACAGTATCTAAGGTGCCCAAGCTTATTCTTTTCTGTTCCAACTCCAAACAGGAGCTACTTAGCTGTATTTTGGAGTAAAAGAGGAATAATAACTAGGAGAAAAAGAAAACCCGATTTGAAATATTTTTCTGGCTGCCATTCTGC
>JAVJGJ010000001.1:108191178-108206386 GCA_035590215.1 Microhierax caerulescens | reverse complement strand
TCAGAGAAGCATTCATTATGACACTGGTGTTAAATCACACTATTGGAATCAGTCTACTGGCAAATGTTAAGACTACGATACTAAGATCTTACATGTGTGGGTACTCTTCATGCAGGAGGACACAACAAAAATGAGGTGAAACATCACTAGAAAGAATGAGATACACTGAATGAACCTTACCCTGCATATGTTCGTTGATACAAAGATTCTGGATCCAGACTTGCAGCATCTACAATTATTGCTTCATCAAAATTTTTCAGGATTTTAACATTAGCCTTTTTGACATTGGACTACAAATAAAAATTCTAAGTATTAGTGCCCAATGCAGACAACTAATAGCTTCTTAACAGAACTGCAATTTTAGTGCTTTTACACTTAGATAAACCTCTGTGAAGTCTGTAAGCAAGCATAAAAGAATTAGAGAGCATCTACACAGCAATGAATTCCTAACTCAGTATGACACTGTTTTTAAACAGGATGATAAAAGTTACATGAACAGAGCCAGACACAACATACAGGTCAGCATACATACATGTAAAGACTGCTGCCTAAGCATTATCCACTGAACAGATCTGTCTGCGCATGCAAATTATTTGTTTGTGAGTACTTAGACCTGAACTACTTCAAAAGCTGCAGCAGCTTCACTCATTCCTCTCATGTACTTGGTAAGCAATTCCCAAACACACGACGCTTCCTCCATACACAGAGAACAAACATTTATCTTTTGGCCTGGAGTATTTATATAAGATTAGGAAAAAAGCCAAGGAAATATTAGAGCAACAGCAGGGAGAACACAAATGCACAGCAATCTATTAGCACCTTAACACACAACAGAAACATTTATGGCAGCTGCCTTGCAAACTCCTTTCCTGCTGCTCTGCATAAGTGCTGTTCTTTATGCAAATATATGCAGAAGCCCAGAGATTCTCCTATTCAGATAAGCAGGAATGCACACCACTAAATGCAGCACTTCATTTCCTAAACCGTCCAAGCAAGCCAATTACCAGCAGTTTCTCCTGCTCAGGCTATCAAGCAGTAGGATATTTCAAGAACAGATTTTACTCCCCGCTTTGGAACAAGGAGGAATATTCCCTCCTTGTAATTTAGGAGGTTTAAAAATATTACAAGCTGGTAGGACAGCTTCCAAGTTGCTTGAAACACAGTACATCGATAATGTTGGTCCAGATACTGGATATAAAACCCATGGTAGCACTGCAGCATTCAATAAAAGCAATTCAGCAGAAGCAGTTCCCACTTCGCATTTCTGCTCTCCGCTGGGCTTGCAGTTTGCAAAATGACCTGGTTACAGTTAAGCCAGAATCTGCTTATCCTCTCTTCTTTCACATCTCAATTAAGCAAAGCTAGAATTTTTGGAATAGACAACTCCTGGTTAAAAACACATCTCCAACATTACCGGGCTAGTTTCAGTGTGTAATGAGCTCTGTTTCTGAGGCTAGGCCTACGAGGGAACACAGCTCTCAAAGCGGCACCATCAAAAGCAGTAAAAAAGAAAGATGCTGGCCTGCAACCAGGGCACCGTGCAAAGCAAATACACAGTGGCCATTTCTCAAGGACTTTGGAAGGGTAACAGAGCTGAAGGAGCCTAGTCACATTCTTGTTTGTATCTACACGGTACAGCAAAGCAGCAGCCACATAGCTCTCATCGCGCTTAATGTGTGATTAGAATGCCTCACCCAGCAACAGACTTTTTTTCTTAAATTGGGCTTTACATCAAACTTACACATGCAAACAAAATTCAGGTACCACCCCCTGGCTCAGAGCATCTTGGTGGTAACACAGTGAAGTGTCAGAAGGTTCTTTTGGAAAGGTCAGGGGTCTGGCCATTCTCTATCAGAACAGCAGGACTAGCTAGCTTAGGACAACAGCAGGGAGAAGTCCACTGAAAACAAACTAGCGAGCACCACCTGATCAGATATTAACTGGCACTGCTCCATGTTTGAGTAGACAGATGCCTTAAACCCTGGAACTGAGTGGACTCTTCAGGACAGAAGATCTGGCATTTTAATAGACTGGAGCACACAAAACTTGCATATTTAATTTCTATAGCATATTCACAAGTGCCAATTTTCACCTAAAGTTACAACTATGGCATTAATCAAACCCCTTATTTCTAAAAAACACTCAAACCTTCTTAAACATTACAGCACTAGAAAACAGTCTTCAGTGACTATTAATAGCTTAATAAAAACATCACTTTGATGCGAAGAACTAAAAGCAGTACAAGGGTTTGGGTACAACAAACAGGACAGATGCCCTTCCATGCCAATACTGTTAGAACTGAGCAGCAGGTAGACTGTACACATCCCAATATAACACCTGCTTTGACATTAGAGCAGAAGGGGAAGCTTCACATTACAAGATGTTTCCTTAAAGTGTATGAACTTTGATATTAATACAAAAATGTGACTGCAGCATTTCCTATGATAGAATTACACAAAGAAACTCATACCTGGGAGGCAGAGCCATCCGAGCCCCCTATAGAATCACTATCAGGAGAGCTACCAGGGCCGTGAATACTCAGTGCAATATTCCCTCCTGGAAATTCATCTCCTCGTACTGAATGGATGAGATCATTCAAGTATTTGTAGTAAAGGTTGCTGGACAAGAAGCCAGGTAAAAAAACCTGAGAGACAGAAGAAGGAGTCCTCTTTAATCTAGGCTGCTCTGCACAATTACCGTAGATTGTCTGCAGAACAGAAGGGACACAGTCCTTGTGTAGATGGTACACAAGTAAAAGTGTCCACACGTGGAATTACTCCAGATTACTGACTGTATTGCTTTAAATTCAAATCCTACTGCAAAATGAACAAAACCAACTGCATATTAACCAAACCCTCCAGTAACTGGAACTGAAGTACAGATTTTTTTTTTTCCTCTCTAGAAAAGCCTGACAACCCAACAGGCTTACAGTTATTTTGCAATGCTGTTGAAAAATCCAGAATCAAATCATTAATCTCTAGTAGCCAGGTATCCCAGAGCTACGCTATTAACCACACCACTGGTATTAGACTTGCAAACAACTGTTACTAGCAGGAAGGAAAATTTTCTAAAGATACACAAGAAGCTGTTGACAGCAATTCACAAGGAAGGAAATTCTGTTACTTCCATTAAAATGCAATAATCACCCAAGACAAACATTTCACAGAAAATTAACAGAAGCCAGTGGGTGGTATCTTTTCAAATCAAGCTGGGGAAAATAGTTTAGCAAATATTTCTATTTGTTCCACTATTTAGGTAAACAGGAAGTCAATAAAAGAACAGGACAAATCAGAGATGCTGCGGGGGACACCTGACACTCCACATCGTCTTTATTAACTGTCAAAACCGAAGAAGTTCTCACCGTCTCCATGGTCGTCCACGCCTGCCGTAAGGGAGTGGTGAAACAGTTTGGGAGAGGACCACCTTCCCTACAGATGTTGGATTCAATCTCTAACCTCACCGAGTCATCAAACCCAAGAGGATGAGTGGCCTGAAGAGAGAAGTACCTGCAGCACCGACAGAGGAAGATGACAACAGAACAAGATTTGCAAAACTCTGCAGGTGGAGAGTACCCACCCTTCCCACAGGCCATTCGTCATGCTGCAGTCACTAGATGGTGCTGGCTGCAAAAACATGCCTACAACTGATCCTCACTAACTACAGGGGAAGAAAATCCCTTACTCACAGAAATACTTTTGATAAAACCTTGCCTCGAAGATACAGATAAAAGAAAGATCATCATCTGATTGCTAATGAGCAGGATCTTACACACAGAGCCTTGCAGCAGGGAAGAGGAAACACCCGGTGCTCTGAAACAGCACTTGCTTCACTAATCACATCATTGAAAACCAAGTTTATGGATGGAGTGGGAGGATAACTGATGAAAGTCAGAGGGAATTGTTTGCTTCCTGTCCAATTATGATTTCCTACCAGGGTAATAACTTAACAAGCTGTGGCAACAAGTCTCACACTTAAGCTTAAGGACAAACTTTTCTGGAAGCAGTTTTGATGTCTGTTGCATTATTGCTGAGGTGAAACACAAAATAAAAGAAAAAAAGTTACACTACTGAGAGTGACAGGAAAGCCTGATAATAAAAGGCATCTGGTCACTTCCTTAAAAAAAAGAAAATATTCTGAAATATTAAGAACAAGCACTGTTTGGCTTTTACTACATTTCTAACAGCTCCCACAGACTACTTTGAATGGATAATGGCATGTGAACCTTAAGGTTTTTCTAGTGTTGCACGTGCTATTAGGTTTAAATCCTTTACATTTTCAAATGACAACCAATTGGCTTTGATTTTTCACAATCAAACAAACTCAAGCAATCAAGTCCTGAAAACTCCAAAGAATGTTTAAGAATGGAGTCTTTATAAGGATTTTTCTCCTCACACAAAGAAAAATTTTAGAAGTTCTTGTGTTCATACACATCGAAGGCCACTTTAATAAAATGCATTTTAGTGTAACAGTGCAAGACCGCAGTTATGGTTTGAAAATGAAAAGTTCCTTTTGCACAGTGCAACACAAAACTACAAGCACAAAATTAGAACTTCAGAAACAAGTAATTGTTGAACTCCCTCACTTGTCATATAAAATCATGGCATCATTCTGTGCTTCTTGCCCATCATACTGGCCTTTTTTGGCAGCAAGCTGAGACTGGAAGTTATCTGCTGCCAACCAGAACTGCAATACATTAACTGCATCTTCCTTCTCCATGTACTGGAAGGGAAATCAAAAAAAAGAGGAGAAATTAAAGAAGTTTTAGCAAGAAACTTTTAATAAGCATAGACAAACCTGCTGCTTCCCATTTAAACAAGAAATATAGTCCATATATTAATGATGCAGAATTGCCACCAGTGTATATTACATATTCTGAATTTTCAGGTACAGTGTTGCAGACAGATTTAATTTGGGGTTTTGGTTTTTTTTTGGTTTTATTTTTTTTTAAAAAAAAGGAACTTGTGACATTTCTGTGGCAATTTCCACATTTAGTTTCCAAACTACTATTTTTATCATACTAAAGACAGAGGAAACACTATTTTCATGCTTTGCTTAGCTCACATTGAACTCAGAGTACCGTCTAAGCTTCTCAGTTTGCCATTTCAAACTACACTGGCTTGTCAGACTATTGGGACAACTATTTCAGAATTAACAGATGAATCCTAAAAAGCAGAGGACCCCACAACCATAAAATCATACACCTAACCTGCCAAGTTGCTAGCTGGTATCCTCTCTGCGTAAAGCCAATGAATTATTTGTTATCTGTAAGAATGCTTAAGGCTTTACTACCTCATTTGGCAAGATTAAGACAACTATGTCAAAGCTTCTACAGAGCAAAGAGACACAAGCACTGACTAACTGGAGCGGGTACGCACCAAAACTCATTCTACGATACAGCTTATAGGTTTCAACATGTGAAATAGTTCTACACATGGGCAGGAAACCTTTCAATGCATTTTCTCTCAGGAAAAGATATACCTCATCTTTTTTATTACATTTGTGATGTCTTTATTAGAGCCATCAGGGGGTAAATAGTTTTTTCCATTTGATAGAAAGAATAAAAGAAGAGAAACCCCAAAACCTAACACTCACCTCTGAGAAATAGAACAGGGCTGATTCACAGAAAAGGATGTCAGCCAGATAAACAGTCCCGCTAGTCAGCACCTCAATCTGGTATTTACAGAAATGATGACTTCGCAAAAATTCACTAAAGTGCCTGCACACAGACAGGATGACAGTTACTTATTAATGGTCCACAGTGTTCAAAGCACCTTATGAACCAACTAGGTCTCACCTCACAAGTCTTAATACTTTTAGTTAAATAAAAGCAAAACAAGCAAGAAATGGCATGGGTTGACAAACGACACAAGAAAGCCACAAAGAATGCAATAATAGCACGCACACACAACTTCAAGTGATCACAAGAATGGACTTGCAGGAAAATATCTGATCAGTTTCAAATACAGAAGACTGCACAAACAATTGGCTAAAAATGTTCATGGAAGCATAACCCTTTAACAGAATGACTTTTTGCAAAAGCACAACAGACACAAGAAGCCAAACCAATCAACTTACTCTTGTTCCATTGCATTAAACACTATGGACTGTGCTGTAACAAAACAATTAGGATCCACTTGTCCATCTTCCCCACAAATCTTTGCTGCAAAGAAAGAACAAGTTAATTTTAATATGTATGTGACTGATCAAGCTGAAAGACATGAGTGACAACTGGTTAATGAGAAACTGCAGTTCAAATCCAGTAGAATCAGTTGGTTCTGACTGCACAAAAAGAGCTTTTAAAGCACTGCAAATAGCTGAATGATAGTATTACAGCTAAAACATTTGACTGAGACTCAAATGGGGATTCCCTCCATAACCACCAGGAATTCTTTCACTAATTTAAGCAAAGTCTCTGAAGGTTCTTCTGGGGATATTGCACAGCACTACTGAAAGGTCAGATCCACTGATACTTGTCATGTTATCTATGATCTTTTACAAGCGGCTTTAACATTCATAAAAATAAAAAGAAACATGAGTGTATGTGTTATTAAAGATGCATCTTTATGGGGAAGGAGGAAGCTCTGAAGTGAGTAAGCAGCACACATTCTTACCAACTATGTCATTTCTCATCGCTTCTGTAATAGGTATTGGTTTAGCAGCATCTGGAGAAATATATTTGGTAAAAGTACTAACTGCATCCCGTTCTATACCTACAAGGAAAAAATACAGAATCAAACTCTGATTATCCTGGCACAGGTCTAAAACGAGGAGCGAATAACAAATATCTGCTCTTCAGAAAAGCAAGTATCTAATTCTCAGTGGTAAGTTTCTTTCCCATGAAGCTTTCAGTCCACCACTCGATACTTTGCTACTGACAAGCTACAGTGACTGTTATCTCTAGCCAGGTCACGATAAGCCCAGCACGGACGGACTAGTGAGATGGAACAAAGCAACGCAGCTCTGAATTCCCTACCACCAGACAAGACAGCCCCCTCTTCCTCAGCCGCACACCTTAGTCCCAGAAGTAACGCCTTTCTGGCAAGATCCGCAGTGAAGTTCCCAATTTCTAGTTCTCATCATACAGAATATAAAACATTTGTATCATAAAGGAATTACAAGAAAAAAAAGTCTTAAAATAGGATGCCTCAAAACAAGAAGTATGCTTTACACGTCATCTTTTGAGAGTTGGGATACTGCTCTGGAAGAGAGAAAAAAAATTATACTCCAGACTTCTCAGATTTCTCAAAAAAGACCTAGTACTGTCAAATTCTTTTTAAATGTCAGAAAGCAGAGGTGCTTTTCATGACTGAAGTATCATTGCATTTGTTTAAGCTACTCTGGGGCTGAGGTTATGTATTGTGGAGGTACATGATAAATAACTATATGAGAAAGACAAACAGCAAGAGAAAGGGATGCAACACAAGGAAACAGTTGGGCAAACAAAAGGAACCAATATGAAGAAAGGAGTGTTTCCATTTTGTCTGTAGACTTGCACAAATGAGAAAGGACTGAGTAGATGCAAAGTAGAGAAACAGGTTACTGTGCATGTAGCTTACTACCAAAAGTAAATATTTTAATTTCATCCTTACTTCCAGTAGCCTCTGAAGAGGTGGAATCCAAATGAGAACAAATCAGTTACAAGGGGAGGAACTCTATCAAATAAATCCAAGAACAAAAACAGTACGTTCCACACAAAAGTCTCTACAAGTCTCTTGCAACTGTTACTTATGTCATTTTATGTGATACAGGATATTTACCTTCTGTGGAAAGTTAATTATCAATTTTCAGCCCCATCATCCACATTTTCTGCAATTTTTAAGTTGGGATGGGTTGAGGGAAGGAAGGGCATGGCAATGTTCATCTTCATTTCTTAAATTAGCATGTAGGAACAGAAGCAACCTAAGCTTATTAGAGTACATAATGATTTTGAAGGCTCTTCAGCAGCTTATTTAGTTTTAAACAACCAGACAGTCAAATAGTACATAGCTCAAACTGACCACCAGCTTATCCAGCAGGTTAACGCTACTGATACACACAATTTTCTTCCTCACAACATCACATCGTACTTGATAAGAACACACGGGAACCGAGGCAGCTCACCATACAAAGCAAGCAGCAGCTGGTACGTTCCCCATCTCCCCACCTTTTCAAAGAAAGGAAACACATGGCACTTACTTTTCATGAGTTTTCCTGACAAGTCTTTTAGTGCAGAGGAGGGGCTGTTTCTATTTGATACTGTAAGCTTGGAAGATTCTTGTTGGTCAGCTGGAACAGAGTGGGTACCTGTCTCAGATTTTCTTAGACAAAGAACACTGGGATTAGCACTCTCCTGACCCGGGAGGATGTGGTTCTGGCTGTTGCTAGTTCTGTCATTCTTGTCCGAAGCCACTGGCTTGGTCCTGAGCAGACAGACTGTGCTAGAATACTCCAGCCTCTCCTCAAGCAATCCAGTTGGAGAAGACGATGCAATTTCCTGCTGTTTTGAAGGCGACACTGGCTCGGCCAACGAACTCTGCTTAACTGTGTTCAAGCTGTGTGCTCTTATACGGGACCATGTTGTGGAGTGGAAGCTTTCAGCCTCTAACCAAAACTTAACCAAGTGTTCCATTCTGCGGAGTTCCATAAACTGGATAAAATAAGGGAGGGCTACATTGTCCTGCAGAACCTGTTCAAGGGTCTTTGAAAGGCTTGATTTGGTCTCTTGAGCCTGATAATTCAGACACGATCTGCCTGAAGAAAAATATAAAGGGAATGACTCCATATTGTACTGCACACACGGGTATTTGATGAAAAAACATCCTGCAGAGTAGCTGGGGAAGAGACGATTCCAACATAACAGTGGTAAACAATGCGAAGGAACCTCTTTTAACAAGCAAAAGTACTGTCCCCAGTTAAAACCCTTCTAGGGTAACACAGATGCTATTGTAACAGCAGCCAATTTCCCTAATTACTTGCCTGAAAACCAAAGGACAGTGAGCATACCAGTAATACATACAGATTAAAAAGAAATGTTGCCATTATTCTAGAGCTGATGAAGCCTTACCTAAGTCTCCAAAATGAGCAGCTTCCATGTGACTTGGCTGCTTCTTAAGGGCAGCTGTCCGACTGCTAGAAAAAGAGTCCATGTTGGCAGAGATGGCATTAATTGCCACATGGCTTGGTCCTGCAGCCTCCAGCAAGGCATGATTTCTAGTGCTTCTTTGAGGGGAATGTACTGGTACTGGAGCTAGAATCAAGACAGGAATGATTAAAAGACAAGGATCCCAAGACCTCTTCTAAGCAGCACCCAATGCTAAGCACCCCAACACGTGCCACAGAGTTTGCTACAGTCAATCTTACTAAAAACCTCATTGTACCACTGCGCGTCATCTTTGATCAAGGGTCTGGTAAAGAGTAAAGACAACAGAAATAAACAAGTTTTATTACAGCAAGGAGAAATTCACTTCCAGTAGAGCAGTGGAACCCACCCACCTGTATTTTCCTTATTCGGTAGCTAATCAAAAGACACCAAGTCTAAGTTTACATGTGAAATATTATTCCTGAGTCTTCCTGCTTCCTTGATAACTGATACCGTAACAGCTTAATGCTATTTTGGCAACAATTTGGTTTAGTTGTAGTTTTCTTGCCAATCCATTTCCGTACCTTTCTGAAGGCCAAAATGCGCTACAAAATCCTGAACTACAAAGGCATCTATGAGTTTTAACAAGAATATTTTTCAAAAATATTTTCTTTTTTCTATTTGGTTTTAAGAGAAAAAAGCAGTAAGGAAATATCTCTGATGAAACCCCAGGTGATACATTAACCTTCTCTAGCTGTTTTTGAACACGGCTGGCTATCTGAGCCCAAAGAGAACAAAGAACTTCCTCCAAAAACCTCTGCCAGTGAAAAAGAATTAACTAATCGTTAATTGATGATAAGTTATGATGATAAAACTAAATGTGCTCATAGCAATTTCAAAAGCTCTCAGGAAATCACATCTGATTAGAATGTCACGCAAGGACACCTTACGCCTCTGACTCAAAAATACAGCGAGTCAGTTGACACATTATCTCAGCACACTACCTCTGAACGGTGTGCTTCATCAAGGTGTCAAGCAACTTGGTTTGGATGACTTTCATGCTGCCTAAATTTATTTTTATTCACAATTTCATGACACACAATGACAGTTTCACACCTGCATGTCATGGTAACAGGTACCTTAGGAGCAATGGTATAAAAGAATTAAAATGTTTAAGTTATTGCAAGGCGTTTCTCCAGTTGCAGTGTTTGGTACCAAGACACTGCTTGCCGCCTCCTACAAAGCCTTTGGTATTAAGTACCAGCAATAATGGAGAAAACGTATTTTTTCTGAGACCAATGGATGGCAGCCAGTTGCCTGGGCTGCTGACAGTAACGGGAAAAACGTGGTGAGGGCTACTCACATAGAAGCAGAGCCACACACCTCAAAGGTTTAGCCTTTTGTGAATTAGACTCCAATTTATGAACATTTGAGGAAAAATTATTCTACTTAATCTAAGAACCAAAAACCTGTTCCAAATCTTCCAGATAGCATTACATCACTAACCCAACATCATACAGATTGCAGAGTAGCTGCTTACCACATTGGAAAGGTGCTCTCTGTTTGCAGCAGCTCACAATGAATAATTTCCAAATTTACTTTTAATTACAGGGTCGCCACACTGTAGGCTTTTCCTGGTAAACTCTCTCAGCTAGTCATCAGAAATTGCAGTTGCACTGAAATCACGGGGTGTGCTATTAAATGGATGCAACTTACTGTTTCCTATCTTTGATTTGAAAGACAGACCACCAAGGTGAAAAGAGCCTTTAATTTTCTCTTGATATCCAGATAACATATTAACAAGTACAGAAACAGGATTTTGTCTGAGGATATAAAAGTAACATATCAGATTCACACAAATTATCTCATCTTCTTTTTGTATTGCAATAAAAACTGACAGGATAAATAATCTTGTTTTGCCACAGCTCATAAACTTCTTTCTCATCAAGGTTTCTTTTGCCCTCCTAACAGATTTGGCAGTGAGATTTCCTCACCACACCACGCAGCATTAGAACAGCTACACATTCTGACCAAGGTTCACATCCTCAGTCCCACAAGCCACATCAGTCGAAGTTACAATCAGACACCGGCAGCCTCTTTGGCAAATCAGACAGGGTTAAGCTGCATTTTCTAAACTGCAAAGTACACTACGGGTAAGCAAGACATTTCAGAAGCAATTTGTTGTAGATAAGGAATAACCACTATTTGCAAAGTGACTGAATTGCATGATCACTTTGAATTAAAGCTCACGTCTGAGATAATTTAATAACCTTCTGTACTTACAGATTCAGCAAGATGACTAGGAAATATTAGTTACTAAAAATACTCAGAAACAGAATTAAGTTTTGGGTCTTTTTTTTTTTAATGCATAGGTCACATCTGCGCTCACTTGTAAGGAAATTATCCCAATTAAAATAAAAATGGCAGATGATGTTAGATAACTGAATTTATAGACAAAAACATTGATCTTACTTTTAATTGCTTTCACATCTGCGGTCTTTTCTTGTTCTTTGACTTTCACTGTAAAATACAAAGGAAAATGTTAATGCTATTTTGGGTGACTAATGGCTTTTACCAGAGAATGGACATAAAATTCCCAACTTCAGCAAGTATCAAGGCAGGTGTAAACTATCATTTTGTTAAAACTCATCTTACTTAAATCTGCACATATAGTAATTAACAGAGGCTTTCAAAGCTTTTGCATTGATTTATTTTCAAAAGCAAAACCTTATCATCTGTGAAGTAAGTTCAATGAGATACAGGATGTTAAAATTAACGCTGAGAAAGATGCTCACTTGTCTATATTATTAAAGCAAGGCTACATTCAAGGTTACTTTAATAAGCAGCATCGACTAGAAAGAACGGGACAGCTGTGTTTTAAGTGTACGGCACTGGCAGATGCTCTCTGTGAACTAGAAATCACACATCTAAACCCAACATCTCCCTCATATTACAGGAAGAGCAGTGCAACGCACGCAGCTAAGGAGATGTACCAGCTCCACGAAGCCAGAGCCTGCCCGTGACTCCTCAGTCGTGATGGATACCACAATAGTGTTCTGGAAACAACAGTTAATTCTCTCTCAAATAACGCAGCTGAACTATTGTCACACCTATGGTAAGCAACTGATGGGAAGATAATAGTTTAAAAAAGTTGTGATGGAAAAGTGGTGTCATTTTTTTAATTTATTTTTTTGAAGGACGCTCCTAAAGGAAGCAAATGAGCAGATCTGTTTAAAAATAAAGAAACCAAAGTAGTACATAAAGAGGATGTTGTGAGAAACAAATTAAGTGGGGATACTGAGGAACATGATCTGCCAGCAAAGCCTCCTCTGGCTGCTCCAGGCTGGGATTATTACTACAAATAGGTCATCTCTGAACACCGATTGTAGAGCCCTTCCATACATAACCACAAATCATAACCCAGCACAATCAAACATCTACATCACAAAACACAAGTGGATTAAACAAAAAAGCCCACCCTTCCTATTCTGACCTAAGCATTTAAAATATTTTAAAGGGAAACTCCAATGTCTGGTTACATAATTGTCCTGCACAGTGGCGGCTGGCTGCAGCACTGCCGTGCTGCCAGCCTTCACTGCGAGAAGTAAAAACATTGCAGGTTTGCAAACTGGCAACTCAGCATTTAAGATTTCAGCTAGCACATTCTCTCTCTCTGACAGCGGGGCTTAAGCGTCCATTAAGAGCTGGATTCTTTCAAAACTGAGCTCCTGCAGCCAGGTGCAGCTGTGAACAGTGAGAATAACCAGCTTTTACATAACTGGGGGCGTGCTGATAGGCAGGAGAAAAATCACCGAAAAAACCCTGAGTGTCTGAAGTAACCCTGAGGTACAATGGGAACGAAGAAACCTCTCTACAGTATTATGAGCCTTTATCATTCCAAAATTATTCCGATAGTTAATTCAAACTGACTCCTAACTATCAGCAATGATTCCTGAGTTTCAACACAAGTCCTCCATAAGCCTATTTTCAGTTCAAATATATCTGTTCCTTCTTACCAACTACTCAGTTCCTCTCTGTCTAATTACCTACTTATTACTGGAGACACAAACTCCTGGTTCGTGTTCCTAACCTCTTTATACAGACTTCTTTTTCCCCCCACACCCTCAAGCAGAACAAAACAAAGTCATTAACAGCACAGGACAAAAGAAAACTCCTATATGTGACAAGACCAAATACCAGTGTGAAGTTTCACTACAGGAATTTACTTTCAATTTCCTCAAAAAAACGGATGTCACTTGGTGTCTGCGTGAAATGAGGTAACTGCGGTACAGGATAATCAAGGACTAAGAGGTTGTGAGAATTTCCAGTAGCAACCCCCATTCACAAGGGAGTAACGTATCAAACCAACACGAACCAGCCATGTGATGTTTGAGAATTTTAATTTGCATCTTGAGATGTAAAAGAACAAACAAACCTATGCTGTTCACCCACAAACATGTACAAAAAAATTATGTAATATAAAGTTTCAGAGGTCAGCCAGCCAGTAAGACTGTACACTATTTCCAAGACATCCCTAGCAAATGAGCACGTTGTCTGGCTGTTTCATTGATAACAATTTCATAATCTGCCCTCAAGCACCTGGCCGCTGGTTCAACTGTAAGAGTTTAATTTCTCAACTTGTGATCCACCCTCAGTCTTCTAGACCTTTATTTAAAGGCCCACATTAAAAATAACCATTTAACTGCTGTTCTTGATTTTTCCACACTAGTTGTTTTGCGATCCTTGCTATAATTAAATTTTTAACAATAGTTCTAGTTGCTAACCAATGTGATATCCTCTTAAACAATGCCAGCTCAACCCAGAACACTGATGCTTCTATACGGTTTGGGGCTGCACGTGTCCGTCTAGTCAGTGGAGTTCTACCACAAGCCTTAATGTGTTGCTTTTCTCCCAGCTGCAGTTTAAGACCTTCTCTAAAAGCTCGTATCTAACATGGAGATTATACAAAACTATTATTCTTTGTACAGCCCAGATGAAAGCTTACTTCTCTCTTCTCAAGATCGCCTCTCTTGGGCATTTAGTTCTGACTGTGCTTCTCTGACCAAAGATCCTTTCATGAAAGTAACAGACTCAGACATTTCATTACTTTCTCCCCGAGAAAGTTTTCACCAAAGCTTATGTTGTTGTTATGATGATGCATCAGGATGGAACACCAGCTCCACAGCTCTCACCAGCAAAGCAGCAGAAGCTATTTTTGAAGGGTTTATAAGCACTATGAAAGTTTGCGTCCTAACATTGAGCTGCAGGATCAAACACCCCAAAAAGGACTATGGCATTTGCAAAGCCCTCAAGTGGCCTTCAAGAGTCTTCAGAACAGCAGTTTAAACTTATTTCTTCCAGGACTACTGCACTAACCTCCACAAAAAAAGGAAACTTTCAATGCTGATACTCAGGCTGAGTAAGGTCAAGAGCAAAAACATCAACTCAGATACTATGTTCCCTCCTCCTAACATACAGCCTGGCCTCCCAAGATGGT
Organism: Microhierax caerulescens; assembly: GCA_035590215.1. Taxonomy (NCBI): domain Eukaryota; kingdom Metazoa; phylum Chordata; class Aves; order Falconiformes; family Falconidae; genus Microhierax; species Microhierax caerulescens. The sequence continues at coordinate 108,191,831 of JAVJGJ010000001.1, read as the reverse complement.
CATTATGGGCTTTAGAGAGGAATGTTTTGGGAGAGCACTGCTACCAGCCACGGCTGGAACCGTGACGGTCCCATTGCTTGAACTCAGCACTACAAGAAAGCAGAGCCGCATTCCCAGGAGACACTTCCTAAAAGGTGCCACTTTCAACAAAACCCACTCAAACCAGACACGGTGCAGGCTGAAGGCGCATCACACCGCACACCAGCACCAGCTGTAGCACAAGCGCTTTCAAAACGTTTCACTCTCAAAGAACATTTAAACTACGTCCGTTTGTGCAACAGCAATACTGTGCATGTTTCAGGAGTCCCGATCTCCCTGTGTCCGCTTGTGCTCTGTAACAGCCACAAGCGCATCAGGGAATAACGTGTCAGCGGCTCCTTCGGCTTTGACGAAGGGCTCGGTGCGATGAGGTCCCTCATTCCGCTGGGGGTTTAGCTACTGCTGTAGCATCCTCGGCCCATTACGTCTATATTTACAGAGCGGTGGCTATCAGCGCTGTGAGAAAAACATCGCGTCAACAGTTCAGAGGCTCCGAAAAGGCAGAAGGTGCGGGACATGTCACAGCCGAGCGGCCGCCGCAGGACGCTGCCCCCAGTGCCCCGCAGACGGGCAGGGCGGCCCGGGGTCCCGCCGCAGCCCCGGGGCCCGTGCGG
>JAVJGJ010000001.1:108168258-108184492 GCA_035590215.1 Microhierax caerulescens | reverse complement strand
GGGCCGGCCTCCTGGTCGCCTGCGCCGCCGCGTTCCTATCCCCGGCCTGGCTGCTGCCGCCCGGCTGCGCCGCCGCCGGCTTCGGGCTGCTCTGGCGCTGCGCCGGGCCGCCCCGCGGCTGCCACGGCTCTGCCGGCCCCGGCGGCTTCGGAGACATCCCCTCCGGTTCTTGGCAGGTGAGCGCCGCGCCCCCCCCCTCCTCCCCCGGGCTCCCCGGCACCCTCATCACCTCCCCGGCGATCCCCTCGGCCCTTCCCTGGGCTCCCCGGCATCCCCCCCGGCACTCCCCCCCATCCCTCCTGCCATTCCCCTACCCCCCCGGCATCCCCCCAGCCTGCCTTGGGCTCGCCGGCGTTACCCCATCACCTCTCCGACATCCCCGCGACGTGCCCCGGGCTCTCCGGCACCTTCTCCCCCCAACCATCATCCCATCATCTCTCCCACGTCCCTCGGCTCTCCGGTATCTCTCTGTCTTCCTCACCTCCCTAAGGTCCCGCTGGTCATCACCCCGGCATCCCCCATTCTGACCCAGGGTTCCCCAGCATCCCTTCACCCTGTCCTGTCCCAGACCTGCCATCCTGTCCCACTCTGAGCATCCCGGGCATCCCCTGCATCTCCCGTGCTGCCCTTGAACATGCTCTACATTCCCCCATGCTGCTCTCAGGCACCCCTTTCATACCCTGCATCCCCTCCTGTCCTGCCCCTGAGAATCCCCTCAGCACCCCCTGGGTGTCCCGTGGTCCCTGTGGGGCCACATCCCTCTTTGGGATGCTCGGTCACTTTTGGGGTGCTGTATGGAAACCTCCTGGGTGCCTTTGTGCCGGTGTGGCCATCAGCGCAGCCTGAACGTGGCCGCTGCGCACCTCCCGGCTGTGGCCCTGGCAGTGCCACCCGTCTGAGCCGGCCACCCCGCTGGGCCAGGGCTCCTGGCTGTGCCTCACCTCCCTCCAGCCTGCCTGGGTGTGCGGGAGGGAATCGGGGGAGAAACAGGAGAGGTTTGGTGCTCCCCGGCGGGGCACCGAGCATCGCTTGCCAGCTAAGTTTGCTGAGCAGGGAGGTGGCTGAAACCGCTGCCTCTGGGACACACGGATCCACAATCTGAGCCTCTGGATGTGGGGCACTGCAGCCGTTCCCCTGCCCGGCCAGCCGGGGGTGATGCCCTTGCCAAGTGTTGGGATGAAGGAGGCCAAGGCTTCCCGGCTTGTCCCGTGGGGCCTGGGGTTGCTGTGGTGTCCTGGGGTGACAAAGAACTGCCTGTCCCTGCTGGGTGTGCACGGGGACCACACAAAGCCCAGCCCAGGATCTCACTGTCTGCTTGCCCCTGCCCTTTCTTCCTCCTTTCCTTTTATTCTTTGCTACTTACCCTGAGGCTGTTGAGTGTGATTTGCTGCTCAAAACAGATGAGCTTTGACTTGCTCCGGGTCACTCCTGCAGAAATCCCAATATGAGGGCTAAGTCCCTGAGAGGTAGTGGCTGTGCCCCGCACAATGGGTGTCAGTAGTGATTTCTCAGCCTGCCGTGAAGCTGCCCTGTTATCTCTTCCAGGATACCAGGTCTGTGTGTGCCCAAATCCAGTCATGGTCCCTAAAATTGTCATTGAAGACAAATACTGTGAATTGCAAAGGAAAGAACCAGCTGCATAAAATCCTTTCTATTTATATAAAAACATGCAAAAATGCTGTTGTTTCCATAAGCTGGCCTTTGTTCAGATGTTTTTGCAAATGGTAATGCAGATAAACACTTCCAAGTAATAACAAACTTTAAAGATAAGAATGAAGCTCAGCAGTGACTCATTTGAACAAGCTTCAGCTACACACAGCCTCAGCCATCTAATAGTCTCTGAAAACACTTTAGATCCAGAATATAATGTAACGCAAAGCCTCTGAGCTCTGAGCTTGTGCTGTGGTAGAGATGAATAATATCATGACACTGAGTGGAGCTTACAGGGGATTTTGGTGATGCATCCTTGTCACCTTTATTAATACCACCCAAATAGTTCACTAACAACAAACAGTGCAGTCTCAGGGGAAAGTGCCTCCCTACCAGCAGTCTGGCATGATGAGGATGAGAATACCTGTTGTGATGGTTGTTTGATGGGGTAGAATATGATAACATCCCTGACAGCTTCGCTAAGGCAGGCAACAGCTTTGGCTTTCTTGCACGAGCAGCCCTCTGAACCCACATGTCTCGGGGCTCAGGACTGGAGGAGCCAAGTGCCTGAGTGCCGTGAGCCCTGTCCATATTTCAAGCAGGAGATTCTCTTTTTTGGAGAGATGGGGGAATTGTGGCACTTCTTTCTTTGCTTTGAGAACTTGTGACATTCATTTCCAATTTTCAAGCAATCTTGTGGGCAGCTCCTTTAAAGGAAAGCCAAGAGCCTAACATGGACAGGAATCTTGGAGCTTTTGAGAACAGCCACCAGCTTTGTGCTGAAGTGGTGGAGGCTGGTGAGAAGGGTGTGGAGCTGTGGCTATGGGGGCAAAGGAAGCAAAAGCTGACATGGGGCTCAGGAGCTCTTCTAGTGTGAAGCTGGTGGCACATCTGGGGGGATGCTGAGAGCACACCTGGGGAGGATGCTGACAGCATGCCTGGAAAGGATGCTGATGGAACATCTGGAGAGGATGCTGAGAGCACACCTGGGGAGGATGCCCACCTGCAGTGCACAGGGGGTGGGAGCAGCCTGCAGCTGGGATGTCCATCTCCAGGGAATGTTGTTCTTTTTTGTTTCCTGAAATGTGCATGCTTACCAGCTTCAAATGTTTCCCTGTGCAAATGTGCTGATTTCATGAAGGGGTGGGGGAGCCTTCAGTCCTGCAAATGATCGTTAATGCCAGTTGTGTGTTTGCACTTGGGGGATTATGTTAATCATGCTACAAATGATGCTTTGAATCACGTCTAGAGGTTAATTAACATGCCTTTCTTCTCTTAAGAGGGCCTTCATGTCTGCTTAGAGTTGCTGGCTTTTTTCTGCTTCCTTTCATAATTACTTTGCAGCTCTCTAATATCATGGGTACCTTTAATTTAACCCTGTCAATGCTCAGGCTGCTCAGGCTTTGCATCGTGCTCAGCATGATGATGTTTTTTGGTGGGGTGGGATACAATAAAATATCCCTGATGCCTGGAGATGTTGTGGCCAGGCTGTCTTGTGCAGGCTGAAACCTTGCAGGAACTGATAGAAACTGGAGAGGATCTGGCTGGAGCCAGGTGAGGACAGAGGATGGTGATACTGCCCAGGGACCACATTTACGAGTGAGGCCCTTACACAGACCATCAATAGACACCTTTCCATTAATGGAAAGGAGGATCTGTTATGGGAGGACTTGGAGCTGTGGGGGCTGGAGAGGAGCATCCTGAGGGCTGCAGGCACCGTGGGGAGAAGGGATTGCTTTTGGCAGGCCAGCTGGTAAAGCTGGGAGAAGCAGGTGAACTCTGAATTCTTCTGACCTCTTTTGAGCTGCTTCATTTTATCTCACCACTTTTTTTTTTTTTTTTTTTTTTTTTTTTTTGGTGCCAGATCGCTATGTGCATGCAAAATAGTGCTTTCTCCTGAGCTAATTTATTTTCTCTTTCAGTGGGAGCATTTGGCTCATGGGTTCCTACCTCAATACTGCATTTCGGAAGCTAGTGCTGCTTCATTTCAAATTTCTATTTTTCCATATAGTCTCCAATTATTTTCAGGCTTTGCCAAGCATGTAATCTAAAATAACAAAGAAGCTGATCAGCCCATGGTATTCAGTTAAAACCACATGGACCATTTGCCTATGAAGACAGCAATGCCCTGCTGGAGCAGAGCCCAAAATAACCCACTGAGGATGGGGGGGGGAAGGCTCTGCACAGCCCCAAGAGTTCCCTGAGTGGGTCTTCCCTGGGTTTTTGCCCATAGCTGGACGTGTAAAGATTCAGCAAATCTTAATGAAAACGTACAGTAAACCTGCTTACCCTTTTATTAGAAAATGCTGAAAGGTGTCATAAACGTTCATGGCCGGTTTCTTGCTGTGTTGGTTCAGCACTGGGTGCCCGATGGAATCTGCGGTTTGCCCGTTGGGGTCAGGTTTGTGAAGGTACAGCAGCCCTGTTCCCAGTGAAAAAGCACATGGGGTGTTAGTGGAGATGGGAAGGTATCTGGGAAATCTGCCACTCCTCTTCTAGGCACAAGCTTTGCACAAGTGAGAGCTGAGAGTTTTAGGAGTCCCCGGCTTGCAGTGTGACCTAAGCAGGCAACCACGTGCAAGACTGTCTTGTGCAGCGTCTGCTCTACCTCTAGGGTCTGTGTATCAGGCAAGTGTGTTAATTGGGATTATCAGGAAATCAACTTTCAGCTCCTCATCCTACCAACTTCCCAAAAGAGCAGAGCCTTCCTGGCTTACTCTGTCTACCAGCCAGTTTGATTTTTAATTGCACGTACACAGCCTTGGCAAGAGGTGTAAGTGCTCAGCAATTCTTGAAATCACCATCTTTCTCTCTATGCGTATTACCTTGCAGTAGCCTTTATTGCCTTTCATCAGCCACCCAGAGTTTTTTGATCTACATTAATAGAACAGAAAATACCCAGTGTTGGGGAAATCTGTAATTCCTGGGCTCTGGCCCTATGCTTCAAAGGCCATGTAGCAAACCATAACTCACACTCACTGACCAGTGAACTAGTCACTGCTAAACTGGGCTCAAATGGGTGTAGAGACAGGACCAGCTTATGGCTGGGCCGTGGAAGGTCGAGTTGATTGAAAATACAGCCAGGCTGCTCTTGGGATTAATTCTGTCAACTCATGGAAGCTGCTTTGCTTAAAAAAAAAAAAGCATGGAAAGACAGGTATTAGCTGTGGTGTCGCTGCTTGGGCTGCAGGGCCAGGGGCTGGGCAGCAGCTGGGGCTTAGCTGAGATATGGCCACTCATGACAGTGATGACCGGTTCATGTTGGGCTGCTTGCCCACAAATCTGCTCAATAAACACCAAGTCCTGAACCCTGTACCTTGGGAAGGGCATTGCCTGGGCACATCAGAGATATCTGGGGCTGAACATTGCATTTCCCCTTTGTAGGGCCCAGAGCAGAGTCTGGCACAAGGTGGTGGGGACACAGCAGGGACATTCTGATAGTGGGACATTCCCTCCATCCTCTAGAGGCTGCAAGTCCCACTTCCTTCAGGCTACTCTCCACTGGCTTTGTAAGGAAAAGCTAGATGGGAGAGCTTTGTGACCTATGGAGCATTCCCTGGCCCAAGATGATGAGCCCAGCTTTGCACCAGCACCAGGAAAGGGCTTATCCCAAGGAAGGATAATAACAGAATGTGAGTAAGAAGGTCTGATCTGGTGCCCAGCAACAGCAACGCGCACTGCTTGCTGCCTAATTAAAATTTCATTAAGTTGGTTTGAATCCCTTGATGGAGGTCACAGGCACACCGTTGATGTGCTAATGTCTTACTTTTTCCCATTTTTTTTCTTTCACCACTATCCATCATCCTCTTAGATAAAGCAGTGCCATTAGGAACTGCTTTCCAGCATCCCCAGATGCAGTGGCACTGGAAGAAAGACAGCCGTAATTCATCAGACATATTATCTGTCTTTTTTTCTCCCTAATTAAAAAAAGCTTTCTTTTTTTTTTTTTTTTTTTTTCTTGAATCAGTTCAGGCATTAACTCCTCTGGTGTTTGTGTTGAATACCCAGATTAGCTCAAAAGTAGGAAAGTTACCTGTAAGGCTGGGACTGGCTGAGCTGTGTCTTGTGTGTGGGTTGCTAAATTTTGTCTGTGAGCAGCTAAATCTGGGCTGGGGAGAAGCATCCCCCTGTGCATGACATGGTGCAGGTAGGTCCCCATCAACTAAGTCCTTCATTTGAAGGAGAAGAAATGAGGACTGGAGCCTCACTGCCTCCTCTGCATCCCTGTGCTCCACCCCAAAACACCCTGGCTCAGGGGACTGTGAGACATCAGCCACCTCCCTGGCAGCATCACGCCTGGGGCTCTGTGTTACTGCTGGGCTGGTTTGGGGAGGTTGGACCTGCTCCCACCATTCCCATCAGATAACATCGGGCACTTCCCAGCACTGCTGGGCAGGGGATAGCATCTGCATGGGAGCAGGATGGAAAGGCAAGATCAAACAGGAAGGAAAGCGCTCTCAGATGGAGTCAAAAGGAAGGTAATTGCCAGAGAGGAGAAGACAGGACATGTGGGATTCTCTTCCTGGCCGTCGCTTTAATGCCGACCAGATGGCGGATGTTTGTTTCTGGGACTTGTGTGGGGGAAATACGAACAAGCTGCGAGGCTTGATCCACCCACCCCTGAGTACACAGCGTCTCCTGCAGAGGCAGGCGCCTCTCTATTGCACCCAAATGAACGGATATTCCAGTTTTTTACCAAGTCATCTTGCACTTTTGCCCAGGGAGAAGGCACTGCTGCTTCAGGTGCATGGGTCCAGTGCAAGACTCACAGCAAGGTTTGGGAGGAGCAAAGGACCTCACAGCTGTGTGGTGCTGGTGCCAGCAACTTGTGGGGTGCAGGGGCACACAGAGACCTCATCAGACACTGGGGTGGAGGGAAGGCAGCCTTGCTGCTCCAGCACTGCTGCTGCCCTGCAGGTAGATATCAGTCTGACTATTTGCACTGATACTTTCCAGCCCTCTTTACTTGCCCTCCTACAGGCAGTGGTGACCATTCCTCCTCTACCAGGAACATCTTGAGCCATGCAGCGGAGCCAGATCCAGCTGCCAACATCTGCATCCACTTCCCGACATCAGCCCCTGGTGTGGCCTCCCGGGTCCTTGCCAGCACTGCTGCAAATCCCAAACCCCAGATCCTCACTCAGCACCTCCATCCAGCACTGATTTATTTTTTTAACAAGGTTAAAAACCCTGGTGTCCATTTGGTTTCTGCCTGTCCAGGTACAGCACTATCCAGTTTAACCCCAAAATATATTCCCTAAATGAATATTTAGTCACACAGAACTCTCATGGGAAGGGGCTACATGTAAAAAAAGAAAATGGTTTGATTAATTTTGGCCCCTCTTCTCTTACAGTTGATTTTACAGCCAGTTTTTCTCCAGCTTATTTGGGGTTTCTCAGACTTTTTCTGCCTCAGACGCCCCCAGAAAGCCAGATAGATGGTGACCTTCACTTCCTTTTTCTCACTTAGCCTATGGCTTTATTTCCTAATTAATTCAGAGTATTTATTTTCTGCTCCTGTTTGCAAAGATCCTTAAGCATTTGAGCAGGGCTGAGATACCCAAGCAGTCTGTAACCTTGCCTTCAGCCTACTGCTCTGGGTACCATAGGGGCCCATCCAGGATGGCAGCTGTTGCGGGTGGTCAAGTTCCAATTAATAAATTGCATCAATAAACTAACACGCATTATGGTGTGACCCAGTGCACAGGACACGATGGCAGGAATTTTGCCAACTTGGTTTCTCTCTGCCAAGCCAAAGACAGGGTACATTTCTCAGCACTAACTCACTGGACCAGACAATTTTTTCTTCCTTTGCCCTTTTCACCTTAAACATTATGGATGCTGGCTTCAAAAGATGGGGTAACTTTGTAAAATTTTTCATTAGGGTTATTAAGTGATTCTTCACAGGATGGTCATTGTGTGACATTTTAATTTTGATTATTTTGGTGAATGAAACAGCATCTACAGTAGATTTATTGCTTAGTGAATGGCATAGCCATGGTGTGTGTCAGACCTGTAAAATATTAAAATAACGGGTAGGGGATTGTTGTTAATCACAATTTATTGCGCTACATAAAGGCATATTTACAGTCCCACCAGGGGACTATTAATTTATTTGGGGATAAACAATTAATCTCTCTGGGAGTGGGAGCAGAAAATCTGACACAGTTTTATGTCTTTTCCCAGCGTGGCGAAGGCAGGATAGCTCACAGCCCTGGGCTGCCGGGCTCCCCGGGGGGCCTCCGCTGGTGAGGACGTGAGTCTGGGGAGAGGCAGCCCACTGGGCAGGGAGGTCCTGGCCAGTTTCGTACTGGGAGCTGTGCTCTCTGCTTTGATGAATGGGCTTTTTCCTGCCCCTGCCTAAGCTGGGCTCTCACAGATGGCCTCAATGGATCCTATTTGTTTCCCCCCACCTCTGTCTATTTTTGGGTTTCAGCCTTTGCATCCTGTTTCCTGCATCCTCTCCTTTCTGTGCAAGATGCAACAGGCACAAACAGGGAGGAAAGAAGGAGGTGCAGTGCAGTGGGAAGGGGAGGGTTTTTAGCTGCTACTGTTTGGTACATTTGCTCCATGGACTTCTTCAAACTTAAGCTTTATTATTTTTCTTTGGAAGCAGCTGTTTGATCTGCAGGTGTGACTCCATTACAGGGCAGGAGCACTTGCAATAATTCCCAGCCAAGGCCCTGGAAAGGTTATAACAAAGGCAAAATTTCTGGTTTACAAGAGCACATCCAGTGTTTTGGCAGGTAATGCCAGCCCATTAGGGAAGGAAGTTCACACCTTGTGTTCACACAGCTCTGGCCATGGCGTACTAGTATAATGTAGGAGCCAGACTAAGACCACTGGCTTGCAGCAGGGTCTCTTGCAATCTGCCCTGAAGTGCTCCATGCCTTTCCCTATTGCCACCTATTTTGGGGCAGCTGTGCCTCTGTCATCCCTTGTGCCCCAGAGCAAAACTGCTCGGCTGTCTTATACTTTCTGCCCCCAGAGTTGTCCAGTAGTCATTAAGTGGCTCAGCATTCCTGGCCTACATGGCAGAAAATAAACCTCACCATTAACCTATGCCTCTTGCCCATGTCAATTTTAACACATTTATTCCAAATGAGATCTTAGTTCCCTTTGCCAAGGCCTGGTTGGATTTAATTGCTTTTTGGCTGCCGCTGTGCACACCAGGGTGCTGCCAGCTGTAGGACACCACAGTCTTGCTGCCACCTGTATGAACCCTGCTGGCAGGGCCCAAACCAGACCCAGCTCTTCTTTCAGTGTAACTCTCACCTGCACCCATCATGTTTGTGCCTTTTTTCTTGGCATTATGTTCTGAAATACATCTTTGCACCTTTCTGTGGGTATTAGCAATCTGAGTAGCTCGTAGGTTGTTTCCAACAGGAGCTGTGAGATTACAGGGGATTTGCACTACCATAATTAAGAAGAACCTAGATCATTAAAAATAATATGCTTCACACAAGAGAGGAACAAGCCTGCCTCACAATACCCCTTTCTGCTGAAAAATTCATTGCTCTAAATAATTAATGGTCCTCGCAAAGGAGGATGGTTTTGTGTGTTGCTGGGTGGAAGGTGAAATTCAGATGCTGGGCAGGGTAATCCTCTTTTTTTACGAGTCCATGTTTCCTTGCCATGCTGCTGCCCTGGAACTGGTGGGGAGCAGGGCTGTGGCTGCACTCCCCACGGGACCCTGTGCTCGGAGGGTGTCAGTGTGATGGGGTCACCCACCCCACCCCAGACCCTGTGGGTCTCTCCTGGGGTATGGACAGGGCAAGGGGCCAGCCCTCACAAGGGACGTCCTGACCTCCTATCTTTCACCCTGAGGCAGCACTTGTCACTTCAGGTCTCAGAGGCTTGGAAGGCACCAGAGAGGAGCAGATACCTCTGCTGCCACAGTCCCTGCTGAAACAGTGTCTCCATTTCTCTCAGTAGCTGTTTGCATTGCTGTGCCTTTTACATTGCATGTCAGGAATTAATTTATTGCTGGGACAGCGTTTGCATTGCTCGTGTGGTGTATAAATAGGCTATAAATAAGATGCTGATTTCCAATTACTGCATGGCACTGGGGTAAGCACTCACACCAGTGTGTCAGGGTGGTGCCCATGCTCCCTTGGCCCAACCCTTGCCAGCACCAGCGTGTCCCTTTTTGGAGCAGTGGTAGCACTCGGGCAGTAGCTCTGCCACCATGGCACCAGCCAGTCCTGCCGCTAAAAAACAGCTCAGCAGTAAGTAACCAGGTAGTTGTAGGGTATTTTTTTTTAGCTGTTTGGACCTCCGGTAGCCATCACACAGTAAACCCAAATCCTCTTACCCCACTCAGCCTGCCTGCCATTCCCGCAGCTGAATTTACATTTAGCAGATTATTTACTCCTGATTTGTAACCTCTTTAGTGAGGGGGGCCAAATGGAAACATACACTGGGTTTGTTCCTATAATAACTATGGCTGCTCAAAAACTCAAATATAGGGAAAAATAGTAAAAAAAAAAAAACCAAGAAAATTGTGCATTTTAACAAAAACATCTCAGCAGGGCAAGAGAGCTGGACCAGGGTAGGTGGAGGTGGGACCTGAGCTCCTCAGGGCAGCTCCCACACAGGTTATGAAAATGAGGCTTGCTAGGAAGATGGGGACAAGACCTGTCTTACAGCTGTACTGCTTTAGGGAGCTAAGAGGCAGACATTACTGCAGGGTGACTCACCAAAGCCAGAAGCATTTTGTGGAATTTGCCGTGAAATAACAGGACTTGACGTGCCTGCCACAACGCTGGGACCAAGATGCCCTCATGCTATTTGAATGCTGCCATAAGCTGGGTGCTGAAGGAGGAGGCATATGCCACGGGTCACCTCACTGTCCCTGGCCACACCGTGCCCCTGGTTAGGCTGGCACATGTCCCTCCTGGTACAGAGACCACCTCCCTGCCAGTGCCGTCCCATTAATAGAGGTTGATATGTCACCTGCAACAGAGACAAAATCAGCAACAATGCAGCAATCAGGCACCCATATACAAGAATGAGCTGTTTTGCCAGAAATTAGCGCTTTTCCCCGATTTTAGATGCTGATGCAGTTTGTATCTTACAGCCAGAATATTAACTAGCAAAACTGCTTCCACCTCAGCCAGGTGAAGGCAAGGGGCCAGGCTGCAGGCTGTGCTGGCTTCCCCTTTCACTGCCCCTCTGCACTGTGCCAGCCCCCAGGAAAATGCTGCCCACTGGACACTCCCATAGCCTCCAGCACCCCAAAACATTGTCACACAGCATGAGCTGGTTTTAAATAACAGGCCCAAATGACCCGGTTTTGTTGTAAAAGGGGCTAAATCAAAGCCATGACTGCCGCAGCAAAAAAGCTGCTGGGGCTGCTGGAGGTGAGCTGGGCTAGGGCTTGGGAGCAGCCTGCTGTGTTGGTTGCTGCAATGAAACCTTTGCAGCAGCAGGTTTCCTGCTGTGGAGCATCACTGGAAAAATACCTTCTAATTACCAGGCTTGCGGGGTAGGTGCCATCCATAGATACATTTCAGCTCTCAGTGGAGGCACTGACACGTGTCACTGGTATCTAATGGCACTTGTATTAGTGAAGTAGCCCTTCATGCATGTAATACATTTGCTATTATCACCATAGCCCAAATACTAACAACCCCTGGGACCAGGTGACAGGTGAACTGTGGGCTCAAGACTTAACAGTGAATTTAAACAATAGAAGGTGGAAGGGAAAAGGTGGGAGAAGCTGCCCATGATGGGGCCCCACTTTTCACTTCAAGAGGGAGAATTTGCAGGGAGGTGTCGGAGGGATGGTGGTGGTAGATCATCTTGCTGACAGCCCTGTGTGTCCTTTCAGACGAGTGCTGTGCTGTGTGCAGGCGGCTGCGCCCTGCTGGCCCTCAGCTCATTGCTGGCCATCATCGCTGTCCTGCTGCCCGGCGGAGCCTGTGAGAGGCGAGTCTGCACCCTGGCTGGCTACATGCAGACAGCAGCAGGCAAGTGATTGGGAATTTGCTCTTTGGGGTGGAAAGATGGGGTTTCCCCAGGGTGCTGCCCAGCCATTCACAGCATTCTGGATCTCAGCAGCAAGAGGAACTTGCAAACCCTAGCACTGGGGAGAGAAGCGAGTGACCCTTCGCTTTAACAACTGCCTCCTGCATCCGTCTGTATAAATTCTATTGAAAATCACCTCCACTCAAACACACAGGTCTGTGGCAGAGAGCCTGGCCTGCAGGTCCTGCTCAGACTCTTGTGTAGGGCAGGGGGCTGTGGTGAGTGGTGGAGACCAGGCTGTCTACTGGCAGGGTGCTGCTGCACCACTTTGAGTCTAGTAGCTGCCTCCTGTGAAGTCTGCAGTCCCATTTGGGCCATCTATGCAGTTAAACCCCTGGAAGGACTTCCCTCTCTGAACTCTACACCCAAGACAGGCTGTTGCCCAGCCTGTCCTGCCTCTCTCCCTGGCCTCCCCAGGCAGCCCTCTCGATGCTGCATTCACTTATATTTCCATTGCAATTGCTTATACTTCTGCCTTGGAGAAGTGCTAATGCAGAGGAGAGAAGGCTGGTATCTGGGGAAGGTCCATCCTCATGCTGCCCTCCCTGTGGAGGGACAAACCCCACCCGAGACTGGTCTCCACTGCAGGAAGCTGTGTCTTTAGGAGCCAAGTGTTGGGCTGAACAACCCCAACTGGACACGAGCCATGACAGGAGATTAAACCACCCATTCATGTCTGTGCTCGAGAATAAACTCCTTTCCTTAGAGAAATCCTTAGGGCCAGCCAGGCTTCGTTATCTGCCTGGCAGCATTCAAGCGGCTTTTGGGGGAAATCCTGTTACATGCTGTCCTCGCCAGGGCTCATCCCGTGGGAGCTGATTTAGGAACAGATGGAGGGGCCTGGCCCATTAGCCACAGCTGCTCCAGCTCAGCCAGGCTGTGGGTCCACAGAGGCAGATGCTCATGCCTGTGCCCTGTCACTAGTGACTGATGCTTCACTTGGAGGCCACAATTCGGAGAGTCCCCTCACCCCTTTAAGTTGGCTGGTGGCTGCAGCCAGCAGCTCCCCTGGGTGCAGGACAGAGGCTGGAGGAGTCCCATGCCAGCAGGTCTCAGCCCCAGCCCAGGGATGGCATGGGTCACGGGGAGGTGGCTCAGGGTGGCCGGCTCAGGTTGGCCTTGCAGGTGGTCTCCCATGCAGAGGATAACAGAAGGAAAGGGGTAACCCCATGTTACCTTTGCCCAGGGGGTGGCACATCCTTGCTGCATCTGGCCCTGCAATGAGAGACAAGCAGGTACAAAGCAAGGGATTAGGAAGAGTCCCTGGAAAGGAAACCAACTGTGGCAGATAAATACAAATGAGGCACTCCGAGGGGTTTTGGTAATATTGAACAGGCTGTAAATAAACTGTAGACTCTAAGCGTTATTGACAAATGAAAATTTACTGGATACATTCGAGCAAGCTAATGGGTTGCTTTAAACCCTGGTGGTGCCTTGCTAAGCATTTTGTATTGCGCTTTTTAATTTTAGTTCACTGTGGATTAATTCCCATTCAGAGCCAGGCAGCCCTGAGTCAACAGAATTAAATTGTTTAATGTATTTAGATTCAGAAATGCTGTCCCCCCATAATTTCTCTCGCTGTTCCCCCTCTCCCTTCCCCAGAAGGAAGCTCTTCTTTAGAAGTCAGCTGCAGCTAGGTGGCCATGAGAAAAATGCCTCCCCAAAAATCACATTATCTCACAGAGAAAAGCAGGGATTTTAGGGCAGATTAATTTATATAGGAGAGAAGGAAAGCAGAGCAAGCCCATGAGCTTTGGTAGAGCAGCTTTCTGATGGGGGGAGCAGGCAGCTCTGCCAGGGGAACCCCTACATAAAACCATGAGATGCCAGCAGAGCAGTGGGAGGGAGGAGAGGGCCATGTTTCTCCCAAACCCCAGGTTTCCCTGAAGCACAACAAGTCTCACAGGCACCTTCCCTCTGCCTGTCCTGACATTTTCCCCCTGCAGTCCCAGTTTTCCTCCCATTTTCCTATCCCACAAAAACAACTCAAGGTATTTTGCAGAGCACCAAGTGTGTGAGTAAACAAACTTAATGCAATAAAACATTGAATCAGGCAATTTCCTAATAAAGAGCCAGGTGTATTCAGCCAGGAGCACAAAACATGCCATGAAGTGCATGAGGCACTGGCAGAGCCAGCATCAGCCCCCACAGGCTCTGCACTGTATCAGACAGATGCCCCGAGCCACACTCACCTAAATCCAGGTGCAGATGCCAAGCTGAACCAAACAAGAATCAACTCCGAGAGCAGCCCCACAGCAAGGGGCAGTCAGGCTCAAGCTATGTCTTTAACACTTTCCCACTATTTTTTTAGAGATCCGAGTTGTGCCTTTTCTAGCCTTCCAGAAAGGAAGATAGAAACCTCATGCAGATAAAGCAGAGCATTAACTGCAGATGCAGACATGCTATCAGGGTTCAGAGCTGGGCTAATTGCCACCATACGTTGAACACATGATTCCTGATAGCCTGGCATCCACCCCTTAGAAAAAAACCCACCAACATATCCACATAAATGACAACAGAATGATCCCTAATGAAAAAGTAAATGAGCATCAGAGCAACAGGGAGAGGGGCAAGGATAAAAGATAGAACATTTGCTCAGTTCTCACACCCTACGAGCAGAGTCAAAGCTGCCCCTAAGAGATTAGAGGCTCACTCCCTAAGCATGGTGCCAGCTCACTAAAATTAAATTTCTGCTCTGATACCTTCTCCCAGACCTGCACAGCAGCACCTCCAAAGAGGCTGGAGTAGCCAAGCTGGCCCCATTTATGTGTGGGTCAGTGGGGCAGCCTCACCCCCAGCTGCAGCCCACTGCTGCTGATGGAGAGGCCCTGGGGCTGACCCCAGGGATGGGGAGTGCAAATGGGTGCACAGCTGAAATCCTGCCAACAGTCAGTTTTCAGCAAAAGCCTTTTTGTTGGTATTTTTAAAATAGGAGTTAATTCCAGGGAGAAACGTCTGGTGCTGTCTGGGGCTGTAAGAGAAGGGCAGGGCACGTTTTCCAGGGCTGGCTGTGCCTATACAACCTCTCTGGTGGCTTCCAGGTCCTGTGCCAGGGGCTTGCAGTTTATAGCTGGACATTACTGAAAGAAGGTAGAATCAGATGAGATATTAGGAAGTAATTCTTTACTCTGAGGGTGGTGAGGCACTGGCACAGGTTGCCCAGATAAGTTGTGGATGCCTCATCCCTGGCAGCGTTCAAGGCCAAGTTGGAGACAGGGCTTTGAGCAGCCTGATCTAGTGGAAGGTGTCCCTTCCCGTGGCAGGGGGGCTGGAACTAGGTGATCTTTAAGGTCCCTTCTAACCCAAACCATTCTATGATTCCATGATTTCAGTTTATCTCTGCAAAGCTCTCAATTTTTGTGTGACTTCCAGTGGTGAAGCTGCTGGAAGGAGCATGGGGCCATCAGTGCCTCAGGCACCAGCTTCACCCATGGGCACCTGTTGGTGATGCCCTGAGGAGCCCCAAGGCTCCGCTCTGAGCTGTCACAGCCCTCTTGGTCCCCAGCAGCATCACTGCATTAGAGGAGTGTCCTGAAGGCTGGGGGTGCCAAAAGCCAAAGCAGCCTCTGCTGGGTTTCCAGCATGGACCATGTCTGTTCCCTGGCCCAAGGAGCATCTGCGCTCCCATGGGAATGGCCTTTCCAGAGGAGTGAGGCTCACTACTGGTGGAAGCTGAGATTGAAGCTGAAGCTGAGTAAACTCCATCAAACAGCAAATCCGGGCAGTTTTCTGCTTTTGGGGCTTGTGGGACTAAAGGAAGGATTATGGGTCTGCTGTTGGATTACGCTGCTGGCAACCACGCTTTGGCACCAAAGCGGATTGCATCTGCTGTTAGGAAAAGCAACAAGTCTTTGTAGACAGGCAGCAGGGACTAGCAGCCTCCCTCCACAGCTCTTTTTGCTACCCTAAAAGCCTCAATAAAAAACAGGATTGTGTTGCTTGTTGGAAGCTTTTCACCATGCGCTTTTCCTTTGTTGGTGGGTGAGTGGTGGCTGATCCATTGGTGGTTGGATCCATTGGTAACTGGATGCACCCCCAGCCACCCCACAGCTGTGGATCCTCTGCCTGGTCTCTGAGACCTGCCTGTGAAGCAGCCTGACAGGAGGAGGATGCAGAGCTTTGCACCTCATTGAGGGCACAGGCACAGTCAAGCATAAGGGAAGCCTTCGGGGAGAGTTTTGCTTTCACCCCACACTGCTCTCTGTCTAATCCTACCACCATCAACTCACTCCTCATGACAAAGCCAGTGCTGAGGGCACAAGATCCTGACCTGCCTGTGCCTTTCTAAGGTTCTTCTGGTTTTCAACAGCAATTTCTCAGCATTGCCATGACAGAATCAGAACAGTCACAAGGCTCCAGCACGACAGGCAGAAACCTCCAGTTATGCAATTTAGCCACACTGTAATCCCAGGTTTCATGGTAGTCCCAAGAGCTTCTTCCTGGAAAATTTGATTGCATTCTGCAGCCAAGATCCCTCTTACTGGCAGCAGCATGGTGGCATTACAGAGATGGCCTCAGCTTTTGGTCAGTTAAGCAAAATACAGGAGACCTTGTG
>JAVJGJ010000001.1:108122484-108168158 GCA_035590215.1 Microhierax caerulescens | reverse complement strand
TGACAAAGCCAGTGCTGAGGGCACAAGATCCTGACCTGCCTGTGCCTTTCTAAGGTTTCTTTGGTTTCTTTTTGGTTTCAAAGGGCAATTTCCCAGCATCGCTAGGACAGAATCAGAACAGTCATAAGACTCCAGCAAGACAGGCAGAAACATCCAGTTACACAATTCCCTTAGTCAACCACACTTTAATCCCAAATTTCATGGTAGTTCCAAGAGCTTCTTCCTGCAAAATCTGATTGCATTCTTCAACCAAAATCCCTCCTGCTGACAGAAGCATGGTAGCATTACAGACATGGCCTCAGCTTTTGGTTAGTTAAGCAGCAAAGCAAAATGCAGGAGACCTTGTGCTTTTTGAAGTAGCCTGTGATTACTTAAGACACTGATCATCAGATAAAAAAACATGAAGAAGGAGAATTGTTCATTTTCAGATCAGTATGAATCTTTTAAATGCATCACATTCCAAGGTCTGAAAAGCAACCCAGATTAAAATTGACTGTGCCATCCCCAAGAGAGTGCTGTGGGACAGATGGGAGGTTTGCTTCAGCCTTGGGATGCAGACACATGCTGGGGGCAGCATGGACATGGCAGGTCCCTGGCTGGGAGGCCTGTGTCACAGTGTTACTTAGGAAGGCAGTGTGTGGTCACTGCCCCCATTGTGCCTTCATCCCACCCTGCATCTCATCCCACCTTTGGGATCAATGGTGCCCTGTTTTTCCCAGCCTGTGCAGGCTCTGAATGGCAAACAGTGCTGTCATCCACATCCATATTGATTCTTCAGACTAATATCGATTAGCCCGGTGACATATAGGTAATGTGTAATTAGTAACTTAGATAAAAATAGCACCAAGAGGGTGTACAGCAAAGCTGCCTGGGTACTCCGACCTTTGTTAGCATCTCCATGGTGGCAGAAAATAGAGGGGTTGTAGCTGCCTAGTAATTGCTGACCTGCTATTAAAAACACTGTTAAAGTCTTTCTTTCCCTGCTGCCATCACTATACTGCAAGGCAGTTTTGGAGTGCTGCCTGATGGGGTCTCTGATGGCCAGGCACCAGCAGAGCTGTTGCCATGAGTCAGGAAAAAACTGCTCCTCTTGCCTCTCTGTGTTTTGCTTTGTAACTTGAGTGCTGCATTTTTAGGGCCAAAAGATGTTGTGAGCTGACAGAGCTTCACATAATGTCACTGTGCATGGCCAGCCTGCACCCACAGCAGTTGCCTGCGGGGTCTTGGATCAGTCCTGTCCTGCCCCTTGCCAAGAAATCATGACTGAAATAATGGCCTGGGGAAGGCACTCTGCAAAATATTGCCTTCCAATGCACTTTAGTGGACTTGTGGCACCAGCAGCTGTTGGGGATGCTGGAAAGCGATGCCTGAGGATGTTGCAGGGGGCAACAGACAGTGGGGATGTGCCAGTGCCCCCAGGATGCAGGCAGTCACAGCACAATCCCTACAGCATGTCTCTGGGGAGACATAAATGGGTCAGACCTCTGCCCAAGGCAGGGGACAGTTTGGGGTTGGGTGACCAACGCTACGACCAACTCTAAACACATTCAGGAACAGCTGAGGAGATGAAGGTCGGAGCTGGTCCCAGACTGTGCGGCCTTTCCCACCCCCTCCCACACAGCCTGAGCTGGGGGCCGACCCACAGCCAGTTTCCTGATGGGCGTTTTTGTGGCCGCAATGGCCCAGGAGCCCCATCCTGTTGACGCTGAGGGTTGTTTGTCATAAGACAGCTCTGGGATTTGGAAGAGGAACTTGGCAGTGGAGGCAGGCAGGGAACAGCGCCCTATTGTCCAGTCACTGATTTGATTTAAAATCACCCAAAGCTTCCCCCATCCCTATTTTAAAAATAGCATTTTGTCTTTTATCGCAGATCCCATGTGGTCCCTCTTCTTGTGGCAGCAGTGTCTTGAAAAACATAGTTAGTCATCATACAATCATATTGCTGGATGTGTTCAATCACCAGAGCAGCATTTAAAAAATTGTTGCCATTAAGCTATTTTCAGCCATCCAAGAAAGGTCTCCTAAAACTGCAAGATTTGGCTAAGCGAGAGGAGAAGCACCAGAAATAGAGCAAAGTCCAGCCTTGATGTAAGGTGCTCAGCCATGAAAGTAAACAACAGCATCATAAAACCTAATCCAGAGATGGGTCCAGCTCCTGAGTCTCAAGGGCAACTCTTCTGTCTTCCTCTTGTTTTTCTCTGGAAAGAGCAATGCTCCCATCACAACTGACAGTAATTGCATGATCCTTGTCACCACTCAGGTCCTCATTGCCATCTTCACTCTCTCCCCTCCACATTTCACCTCTTGTCCTTGCAACAGAGACAGCAACCAACCACGTCAGAAACCCTGGTTCCTTCCTCGGTGCAAGGCTTTTTCCCCCTGCTTTCTTTAATTACATTAGCAAAGTTGAAAAACTGCCTTTGGCACACTATTATTCAGTCAGTGAACTCTCACTAATTCCTGACAGAACTAATAAATATCTGATGGTAGGAGCCCACTGCTGGGGCACTGGAGAGGGGACATGATTGCAGCCCAGACTGAGAGGTGCTTTGCTCCAGCTCCAATACTGCTTATGCCTGATTTACATGTGCTCTCATTTTTTTCACTCACACTAACGCACATCCTCCTTTGCTGCATTTTTTTGCCAATTTTCTCCAGGATTAAGCTCACTAGAAGTGATCACCATCCTGGGCCTTGGGCCAGTGTGTCCTAGAGCAGGGTCTGCTCTGAACTCTGCAGAGACACTGGACACCAGTGCCAATGTTTTTCCACCGGACTCTGCATGTTTGAGGATTTGATGAACTGCTAAATTTGATGAATTGTTAAAAAGCAACAATTGACTTTTTTTCCATCTACCTTCCAACTGGGAGGTGTCACCTGGGAGGATGTTGCAGGGGAGCAAAATGAACTTGCTAGATTTACAGATCGACAGGCATGAAAGTGGAACCACACTGACATTCAACTTCAGCCTTTCACTGGAGGAAATTTTTACTTCTGCTAAAACAGTAATTTTTCTGTGTTCACGTCAGTGCATACATTCGAGTGACAGATCATCTTGGTTCAAGAGCCATTTCATGATTTTACTTTCAAAAGCTAAGATCTTCAGCAGAGAGCCAGACCATTAAACTTAGCAGTAAAAGGGAGAGGGGCTGGCAGCTTTCCTAGCGACCAGGCTCACTGCCACAGGTTACGTGTAGATTAGCCTTCCCCAGGGTTTAAGCTCATTTCATACAAGGTGCAGAGCTGCTGACAGAAAAGGGGCCAGATCCTGGCTGCACTGTACAGCAGCTGAGCCCTGCTTCACCCTCAGCAAGAGAAGCCAGGGATTCATTTCCATCTGGACAGTTTTCTTTCTTCTGTTTAGTTCCCAAACTATTCTTTGATTTTCTCCTGGTATGGTATTGCCATTTGGCACAAACCTGCTGACTTGGTGCCTTTGCCCTCCCTTCAGGCTGGGGATACGGCAGTGGCAGCATGCCTGGGCTAATGCCAGAAGCAGCATATTTCTCAGTAGCCTCATTCAGAGAATAAACCAGCCATGTCCTTTCATTGGTTTCTTGGACAGGGGCAATACATTTCCAGTGGCATCAGCGACAGAAGCAATATCCTTTCATTGCTATCATTGGAAAAGAGCAGTTTTATACTGCAAGAATGAACTAGTTCACTTGTACAAAACATATTTTCTATTCCCTTAAACCTGGGGAAATCCTTGTCTTATTAATATGTGTCTGAATTGCTTCTCTTTCCACTCTTCTCCTAGGTATTTGAGTTTAGATCCATTATTGCACTTGGATGCAGTAACAGTCCATAAAAAGTATATTTTGTAAATAATAACAGTGCTTTGTAATAAATGGGAACAACAAATAACAAGTGCAACTGGGGCTCCAAAGCTGCTGCCCTGAGGAAATACAAGCCAGCCCCAAGGACTCTAGCACTGTGCCAGAGCCATGCGTTTCAGATGGGAAAACCCACACTTCAGTTTTAGAGGGAATTTTCTTCCCTTTGCCTGTGACTCTCCATTCAGTTTATAGGCAGCTGTTCCTTCTTCTACGACACATTTAACTCTCATTCTAACATTTTCAAGGTACCAGCGTGGAGCTCAGAGGTGTTATCAGAGGGCTCTTCAAGCCATACCTTACCAAGCAGGCTCCCTCACATCAGTTTTTGGGGCAGGATGGCTTTGATTATGTTTCACCTTTTGTGGAGCTTAACGGTGCTTGTTGGTTGTTGCAGGAGAGAGCCACCAAATGTGAGGGCCCTTCTTCCCTTGCATGTTCAGGTTGCTGGTAGCCCAGCCAGGACATCATAAACTGGATGCTGCAAAGCTTCAGAGCATCTATCGTTTCACAGCTGTCATTAGTGGCTGCCCTGCCTGCTTGCTGTGTGCCTACCGCCAGTCCTGCTTTAAGAGAAGGCATGCACAGAGATAGGATTTCCCTGAGAAAAGAGCTATGAAGCTCTGACAAAATGGGTCTTTCCAACACCTACAGCACCAGCTGACTGGCAGGGTCCCGGCTGCCTGGGTCAGATCCTTCGGTGGCAATGTGGATTGTTTCAGTCCTGCTTTGCTTGCTCTAGATGAGCATTTGGCTCCAGTATCCTGAATAATTGGCAGGCAGTGCTGGGTGAGCTGGGGAGCCAGCCCTAAGAGCGGACATCTAAGTAGTGGCTCTGGGCCAGATCCTGCTTCCTTTTTGCACAGTCTGATAATGCTTGTAGTCTAGTGGAGGTCTCCATCCTTGTGGGGGCACGTAGCACAGCTCCCAAGTGAGTGCTGGTTCGGAAATGTTTTGCTCTGCCTTCCCGTCTGAATCTATGCTGAGTCGTATTTCTTTGCTGGTAAGGAACAGATCTGCTAGGAAGAGAAATTTACCCTGCACTGAGTGTAAACACAGATGGAAACATGGTGAAGCCCTTTTCAAAGTCAAGGGAATAAATCTGTTTAAAAGACTGAACATCTGGGGCAGTGAAAGAACAGGTGGAGAACTAACCCAGGAAAGGACACTGGTGCTAAGGGATGGCTGTCTGGGTAGAGGATGCAAACTCTAAGACAGTGGAAATGTGGGGAAATTACCCCAAAGAGCAACAGAAGGCTCCAGAAAGGTTACCCTTCTGGATCTTTTTTAAAGAGTCCTTTGTTTTTTGAGTCTTGTGAGTTGCATGTCAGGCACTTTAGATGGTACAAGTTGATAGGCTTTTCTCCTGAACTAATCTCATCTGACCTTTGTAAGGCAGCATGCGAGGGATGCAGCCCTGTGTCTCCTCCAGCTGCTGGGATAAGCAGGATTTTGCTCCCTGGTTAGACAACAATCACTGTGGTGCAGAAGCTGCTCTGTGCATTGCCCTGAAAGGACAGGCCTGGCATCTTCACACCACCGGGAATCAGCTTCACGCTGATGATCTGGTCAGCTCTTCTGGTCCAAGCCAGCACATTTTCTATGCTCTGCAACAAGAGCACTCCTGGACAAAGGCCTTGGCCCTGCAGGGCTTTATTCACCTGCCTAACCAAAAAGCTAAAAACGTGGATAAGCCTTTGATGGCTGAGGAAATGTTAAATTGTGTTCCCCTTCCACCTGTAATCTTGGCAGAAGCATGGCTCTGGCTGCTAAAGCCCATAAAATGAACAGCCCCTGTTGCTCCTGATAGGGGTATAAAAATATAATTACTTGAAGAGTGACTTACGATTCAGTGAAACAAGGATCTTCTTTTTGATTGAATTACACAGCGGTATTCCTAGAAGACTGGAGACAGATGGTGAGCTCTGGCCAGGCATTTAACAGCCTGAGTTACTGCATGGCGGGGATGGAGCTGAGCAAGACTGCAACATGTCAATCCTACCTTTCAGCTTGCCTTGGGTCACCATCATGGTGTATTCCCTGAGAAAGGAGAGGCTGGAGGATGGTTTGCAGCAATGGATGGAGATGTGATGCATGTCCAGTAGCAAAGGGCTTGTTTTGTAGCAGCGGCACATAGCTCAGGTGGCAGCTAAGAAAGGCAAAAACTTTTGTTTCTGCAAACCCAGCGCTGCTTTGGTTCCAGGTAGGCACACTGTGACAGCAATCCTGGTGTGTGTTTTTGTCAGGACCCTGTGGATCTGGGAGGTGCCCTCCTGTCATGCAGGAGAGCTCCCCATCCCTCTGGGCCCAGGATGAGGATGGACAAAGGCAGAAGGTCCCTTGGGCTGGGGTGGAAGAAACACCATCGTATTTCTGCCTCACTGTTCCTCCTGCCCCCATATATCTTGAGGACGTCAATAAAGTCAAGCAGACTATTAGCAGCATGTCGTGTTATCAGCCGTGGTTGTGTGCGCTGTGCATTAGGCAGCTATGCAGCCTGCATTTTATGAAGTGAGCTGCTCATACCACTGCTGGGGTTGCAGCGATTATCACATCCCCTCACAGCTGGGTGAGACTACGGCTTTTATGAGCTACCCTAAATCAAAGGCCCTTTCTTTTTAAAGATAAATTAACAATTCTCTCCCCCTTTTTTTTTTTAATGGCATAACAGCCAGCTGATTACTAGGTGAGACACAAATCTTGTTGCTGAGTTGTGCCTACTGCCATTGTCTTTTTGATTATTTTTATTGAATAAGCAAATGTTCTTTTGGAGCTCTGAAGTCCTTACGAGGGAGACTCATTTTCTGCTACTGTGATCTCTTTGTCGCGGGTGGGTGATGTATGAAAAGGAATTGCAAATAGCTGTTTACAGCAAGCAAAGTCACGGAACAGACTACTTTAATTTCTGCTATCTGTCGGAGACTGTTGTCGGTGATGGTCAAAATTAATTAAGCAGGAAGGAAGAGAGCAGGGAGGCAGTATGCATCCAGTTCTGACATTGAAATATTAATGGTGAGCTAATCAAGAAAGAGTATCTATGAATATCTAATCAGCTTACAGTTTGCATTTTTACTGATGCAGGGAACTTCTGGGCAACAGCCCTTTACAGGAGGTGTCTGGAGCGGAGGTGGGCTGCCTGCTGCCTGATTGCTCTATCTGGGAATAAACAAAGAGCTCTTGCCTTTGTCAGGGGCTGAGGCACATTCGCCTTTTGCACCTCACAGCCCTGCTGCCACTGGATGCTGCTGTATCCTTCCTGCTGTTACTTATAGCAGCCAGATCAGAGGGTCCAGCCCACGGCATCCCCAGTGCTGCATCTTCTTCAGTAATGCTAAAGGGCACTTGGAGGGCTCAGCTCCTCCAGGGCTGAGCTGCAGCGTCTGCCCACATCCAGACCCTGGGCAAAAGCTCAAAACAGTGTAGCCTTGAATGCACAACTTCACCCTCTTGCTCCATGCCCTGCGCAGGGCACCCCACAGGAGGCATCAGGCTGTGTTCCTGTCTCTCCTGCCAGTGTGTGACTAACGTTTCCAAGTCGAGTTTCCAGGCTGGTTTTGGGGGAAACAGAAGGTGATGGTTGTGCCGTAGGGTACAGTGTGTACTGCAGACCCCTCATGCCCAGCACGTGCTCCAGGCACAATGGCTGCAGCAGGGGCTTAGCTGCTTTCACTGACCCACCACACAAACAGGGGAAATAGGAGGAAACAATCCCATGGCAAAGCTGGGCTGATTCTAATCAAAGTCACAAAAGTAAATGTCACCTTTGGGTGCCAGAAGGAGTCAAGCGGCATTTCTCTCTTCAACGTCAGCATAATGAAGGCTGTGGCTTTGGAGATTTGTATTGCTGTGTTTCTGCAAACAGCTTCCTCCTCTAACCTCTTGGAAATTGGATTTTGCGGGGCTGAGCAGTTTGTGTGCAGCAGATACCAGTGGGACTGATAAGCAAAACCTGTTTACACACTCACTCATATCTAATGCTACAGTTGGGCAGGGGACTGCCTGGATTTATATTTTTTTTTTTAAACACTATCAAATGTAATCCTTGTGGCTGAATGCCTTGTTGCTGCTTAACAGGGAGAAATCTGAACTGGGCAGTTTTAATGGGTAACAAATGTGAAAATAACTTCATATGAAGCAAAAGGATAAAGTTAATAATTAAATCTTAAATGATAATAAGGAAGAATCGAGTGGCGATCAATAGGGAATAGTGTACTTACAGTCTCCTGTGCAAGGTGGTACTTCACATATTGACAGGTTAGTAGGAACTGGACACAACCCCAAATGCAGAAAGAGAGTCCTGGCATGTTGCTCTGACAGCAACAGGGACCTTCTGGGAAAGGAAAACAGAAAGCAGATGGTGTCAGTTAAGAATAGCAGGAAAGTGCCAGGGATGTCCAGGGAGGCGGTGGAGCCCACCAGCTGCATCCGTCCCCCATGGTCTGTGGGAGTGAGAAACCCCCTTGCTGCGGGCGCATGGGCACTGCGATGCCCTGCTCCAGTTCCTGGGGGCTGACAGTGATGTTTTGTCATCATATGATGTTTTGAAATCTTTGGCTTGATTGAGTGAGCAGTGGGCATTTCTGCAGGAGCACTCTCAAGCATGCTTCTCTCTGTTACTCCAATATAACCCAAATCTGTCAGCCTTTAGGGCTTGCTGTGAAGGTCATCTGTGAGCAAGGCTAATTATTTCAAGCAAAGCAGCAGGCTAATGCCACTAACCTGCTCCCAGGAACTAAGCTCTGCCCTGTGCTTTGGCTGTATAGCTGCACGTGAGCTGCAGGGAATTACGGATGCACAGGGGTGTATGTTAAGCCCATAGATATAAACAGATCCCACTGGCATGTACCTTGAGCATGGAGAGGGAAGCACATATTTTTCATAGCTGATTCATTCAGTTGTCATGAAAATGCTGTTCAAGCCAAAAGGTAGTATCTCTTCTTTCTGCCATTTAATTTTCTTTAATCTGCTCTTGACATTTATTGAAAGAAGTGATTTATGCACATCAAAGCCAAAGATTTCAAAACATCACATGAAAAAAGAATCCAGGTCAGTCCAAAGGAGAATATGGTAGCAAACATGAGATGAAAGACTCTAGTTTCTACAAGGAAGGTCTGTGCAAAACAAAAGGTCACTCTGATCTGTGGTCCAAGAGTGCTTCATTTGCACCTCTGACTGTAGCTGCAAGTGGTGGGCTTTGTATGTTCTGACACCTCCAGAAATTCAGGCAAGGCAGACTTCAATATGAACAGGTTTAAAATGAAATGATGCCATGATAACATGACTTTTCAGAAGCCTTTTCATGTGGGATAAGAGTTTCCCATGGTTCTGCCCAATGTTGGTCCAGCTTGCTTTGCCTGGGGCAGTGCTCCCAGGACTGCAGGCAGAGCTGAGCCATCCTTTGCGTTCACTCTCCATAAATAAGTGTTGCTGCTTCTCACGTGATTAAATGAGCCAAAGCACTTGACAAACTGAATGAGCTTCTGGAAGTGAATCCAGTGGAGGGACCTATTCTGCAAGATGCCTCCGGATGTATTGAGCAATCTGAGTGCCCAAATTGAAGAAAGAGAAATGTTAAAAATCCTCAAAAGACTTCTGTATTTAGTTCATTTTACATGGGTAGAGGTAACAAGCTGACACAAGTTAATTTATAGCTCAGTTGTATGCTGATTGCAAAGTACACATTTCCAGCCAGCAATCATTAGTAGATCACTTTCCCATTGGTTCTCTTGGCATCTAAAAGAAATTTCCCCCTTCCTGACATTTTAAAAAAATTCTAATACGTTATACACTCCATGATTTTATAGCATTTTTAATATTTAAAAGAAGGCTAGAATCTATAACCTCAACCTTTAACAAATGTACAGTAACGTGATAACAAATTTGCCTCGAACAGCTGCTATCTTGGTACCAACTGGCATGAAGAGGAGGGAAGTAATTGGCTTGTTTTCAGATAATTACCATAATTGTAGTGACACCATTTGGATCACGTCTAACTGCGTTCCTGCTGCAAGTTGAATAATTTAATAATTGGCAGAATTTAGACTGACAGTAAAGGTAAAGTCAGCGTATGGTGGGGAGATCATCAGGCACTTCCCTGCATTGCTGGTACAGGCTCTGCTGCTCTTGCTGTGAAGTTTAGCAAAATCTTTAGATTTTGCTGCTTTTCTTAAGCGCTGCAGCTGTTTCACTTCTTTGCCTTTTTTCTGATGCTTGACCTGATGAGACCACATTCTGCACCTTTTGAACCTACTGATTTAAGATAAATCACTTGGGTTCAGTCCTACCCAAATTGCTACTTTCTCTGTGCACTGAGTATTTTTAGCTGTCCTAGTTCTGCTGGGGGCTTGTCAGAGCTCTGCACTGAAAGTGGATTAAACTGCAGTCAGGTGCTTACAGGCAGCAGCCAAATGCCTTTCCCAGAGGTTGAACCTAGATCCTCTGGAGCAGGGCTCATTCCCCTGGCTGAGCCCTGCCAGGCTGCAGTGGCAGTGGGCAGCAGAGCGTGTTGGGCTCAGCATGATGCACTGGAGGGAACTTGTCCCCTTTGTGTCTTCTTGTGCTTGCTGCTTGGGACCAGCGTGAAGGGGATTCAGCATCTCCTGTGTCTCCAGTCCTGACAGCTGCCCAGCCAGAGTCCCAGCAGCAGGGGGGCTGCAAGGTAAGGCTAGGAGGTGGCTGAGGCTACCAGGGAGACAAAGTTTTATCAGATCAGCTGGGCATTTTTGCCAGGGAGCTGCAGAATGGAGCAGAGCACTGAGCTGGTGCCTTACAGGGTTGGTATGAATACTGAGAGCTTTCCTGTGGTGCCTGTCCATGGCCTTGCCCAACCTCCATTTCTGCTTTGCAGTGCAGAGGTGAAGACACCTGACAGCAATAACGACAGTGCCCAGGGAGAAGGCTCCACTGGAGCTTTTCCAAATGAGACACTCTTAGGGTACATTTGCTTATTTTGCTTCATGCCCTTGCTGCTCTGTGTGGCTCTTCTGCTTTCCCTGGGCTGAACCCAGAGGCTCTGTTGGACAATGCAGAGGTCAAGGAGGCTGTGCCAGACCTGCAAGGTGAGCAGAATTAATGCCCACTGGGGCAAAGCAGAGTCCTTCCCACCCATACTATTTACTGGCAGAGCTGTGCTCTGCCATGATTCAAGGTGAACCAGACCCTCCACACCACATGTATTTTTGTCAGGTCCCAGTGGGCAACTGCTGATGCACTAGCTGTAGGTCTGCGATGCAGCCCACACTGGGGGGGCTTTGGCACAGAGCAGGCAAAGTGCTCTTCTCTGTAATAAACCTGTCTGCCAAGATGAGGTTGATGGCTTCATCCCAGCCTCTCATACCTGGGCACACACACAACACTGGGCACAGGAGGGAAGGGAAGGCAGATGACTAAAAAGCAAATCCCCACGCTCTGGGGGGTGGTCTCTGGTGCAGTGGTGGGAAGGAGTGGAAGAGTGCTGCACCAGGTTTGCAATGCTGGGGCTACATGCTTGGCAGTGGCTGGCCGATCCCCACACATCCCATCTCCCTGCCCCTCACACAGAAACTGCAGGGTAACAGTTTCCTCACAGCATTCCCTCCCCCTCTGTGATTTATTGCTGCCAGGAGGCTGTGCATGCGGAGGTGGCATAAATCTCACCCAAAAGAGAAAGAAGAAGGAAATTTGCATTCGCTCCCTCACTGGCATATTGAATGCAGCTTTCCAGTTCACTGCTGAAACCCTGAGCAGGTTCCAGGCAGAAGGCTGTGGCACTTCGCTCAGTTTAAAACAGGGCCAGCACTGGGGGCTTCCATCCCTGCTGAAGGAGGCTCCCACAGCCAGCAAGGAGCAGCTCCCCCACTCAGCCCAATTATCCTAGATTAATTTCAATCCACTCCTATTTATATTCTGTGGTATCAGCCTACATAATTCTGTAGTGTTTGCAGGCTTCAAGCATTCACTGTGCTCCCCTCTACTGCCAACAACCACAAACCCTTTCAATAGCTTTTTCTCATTCAGACCTTCCAATCCTCCTAGTAATTTCTGCCATGTCTCACCCACCTCCCTCCAAGCTGCTTACCCTCCTCCTCCTGTGCAATGCTTCCAAAGCACTCCCTGGGCTGACAGTCAGTGTGCTGGAGTTAAAATCCTGCAAACTGCTGCTGGAAAGGAGACTACAGAAAGCAATTAGGGAGACTGTAGTCAGACTGTGGTCATGCTGGGGCAATGGGTCTGGATGCCCTGTCACAAGCAGCCAGCCTGGACTAAGAGGCTTTCAAGTAACAGAGAAAGCCTGGCAATTGTCTCTGAGATTGCATTAAACTGGAAGTCCATCAGTGTTTTCATATGTCAACAGTAAACCAGATACAAGGCAAACCAAGAAATGCAAGAGAGCATAGAGAAAGCAAGGTGGACACAACACATTAATCAGAGACAAAAGTTGGAGGCAGTCTGCAAATCTCAGCTTCTGCACGGGCTGACAGCTGTAAATAGCATATTGAAGCAATCAAAGAAGTAAAGAATTAATTACAGTTCTGAGACCCAATCCCACTTCCAGCCACAAGCAGCATTTATTAAGATCTCACTGAGGCGGGAAAGATTGAACCAGGGACTCAGGGGACTACAAAGGGGAAAAAGAATTAATCAGTTTGTCTCAGGAGATTGGAGAAGTCAGATTAAATAAAAACTGGAAGTGAAATGAAGAGGGGGAACAAGGTGGTTGGAAGCTTGGACCCGTTTGAAGGAGAAATTCTGGAGTCACAGCTAGGAGCGCTCCCAGGGTCTCTGGTCCCCCACTACAGAAGCTGGGGAGCTTTCAGGAGAAAGGCTGAAAATTTGTCTTGACTCCTTTAATAGGTTTAGAAATGTCACATTTAGGCTTCTTGCTTCCTTTGCCTGGCAGAAGGAGGCCACACAAGGCTTCCCCAGCTCTCCCACCTCAGATTCTTGCTCCAGTGCATAAGAAATGTGCTGGGATCCCCCATGCCCCAGTGTCACTGGGACCTGAGAGCCATTCCCCAGCCTGCCAAAATTCCCTGGTAGCTGAGGAGGGGTAGGAAGGGAAGCTGAACTCACTGAATGAATAGATGTCCAAATCCCACATGTCCCAAACCCAGCACCCTCAAAGGAAATTTTTTGTCCCTGCCTGTTGTCAGTCCAGTGTTTTCCATCACAATAACGTTCAATTATTTCCCTTCTAAAGTGTACTACATTTTCTTACCTCTTTTGTGTCATTGCTTTTCTGCTTGTCCCTCTGGGAAAAGGTCACTGGGCTTCCACATTCCTGCTGTGTAATGAGCTGTGACAAATGCTGCCGATGGTGACCAGCACTGGGGTCAAAGAGTTTTAGTGGGCATTGAACACCAACATCATGGGAAGGGAGCCTGTCCCCAGCTTGTGAATGGGTGTCCCATTGCCAAGCTCCTTCCCCTCCTGGCAGCTCAGTGGCAGAAAATTCACAGAAGCCAGATTAGAGATTTTTGTCTTATTTTTCTCCCCTCAAAAATCCCAAGCCTGATACGTAGCCATAAATAAAAACTTCTTCTGTAACCAAAATAAACAGTGAATGGGGGAATGTGCTTTCTTCTGCTTAGTTAAGTTTTCATCTTCAGGAAACAGGAAAGCATTCCTATTTTTCTGGCATATCCAGAAATAAGCTTTTTTGGGAATGCTCTTATGGAAATGCAAAGTGCATGTTGCAGAAGAATGTTTCTTCAAACCCCAACAGCACTGATTCAGAAAAGAGACACCAGAGCCCTCCTTGTTGTTGGCTGCAACAGAAACACTTCCTAATAAAGCTGCTATTTAGAAAGTTCCTGAATTTATCATATCACTCTCTTTCACATAAGTACGGATCTGTCTATCTTTTTAGCAAGCTTCCAGGTTGCTGGAAATCACTGATCATAGTACAGCACAGAAAACAGCAAAGCAGGGTGCAAGGAAAAGAGGCTATAGTAACAGCTGTGTTGGGCAATAACCCTTAGGATATCAGCAAACTTCACAGGACAATGTTTTTCTCCCCTGTGTTATGCAAAAGAACAGTCAAAAAAAAAAAAAGGTATGTTCTGCTGATTCTATAGTGGTATTTCCTAGCAAAACCACTAAATACTGTTTGGTATGTTAGCTGGAGTTTAATATGCACAAATGATGGTAGAGAGGGATGCTCACTATATTATAGCTAATGGTTTTTGAAACCTGGTGCTTAAAAGCTGTATGTGCATGTAATACACTTCTATCATCTTAACTCCCTGATGCCCAGCAGTGGTACAGCAGTGACTAAACCTGCTCACTCTGACCCGAGCACTAGCACCTGGCTGCGTGGTGTCAGCCTCTTCCCCTCAGGGTGGAACTGACCTTGGATTTAAGGTGAATAAACCACATCTGTAGGCGAGACTTGGGGGAAAAAAAAAAAAAAAAAAAAGTAGTATGTTTCTTGAACACATTATTTTTCAAACAGAAACCAGCCAGGGAAACTGGCTGAAGCATATTAAAGCAAGCAGAGCAGAAATATATTAATGAAAAGGATGTTTGCATGAGGGTACAGATAAGACAGGAAGTTATTTCTGCTTTCTTTACTGCTCGACTGGGGGTAGAACCTGAAAGCTGGAGGTGGAAGAGCCTCCCTGAACCACCTCTGCCTCCCAGGGTCCCACAAGGCACCAGTTTCAACCTTTGGGGTATGCAGACCAAATTGCACCCATGTGCTTTTTTTGCAGTCGGTGCTGCCCAGTGATACCTCACATGTACACTGAGATGACCATTAAGTAACCAAGAAAAGACAAAATCCTCCTGCCATTTTCCAGTCAAGCTTTTCAAATGTGGTGGTGAAAGACTCGATGCAACTCACTTTAATGCCTCTAGGTATATTGATGGATCCCAAAACAGCAGACCCTGGCAGGCTCAGTAGGCTAGCTAGGCTTGTTACTCAAATGAAACACTAATTGTTGCTTCTGCAGTCTAAAAAAGTGCCTTTGGTCCTGCAGCAGCTTCAGTTAAGCAGTGTTAATTGCCAAAGCTAATTATGTTGCTGTTGCTGCTAGATACTGGTTCAGGTTAGGTCTATAAACAATAAAAACAGTAGCCAAACCACTGTAGCTTAGCTGATGTGACCTGTGCAAGGCTGCAGCTCTGTACAGCGCTGGCTGAAGGAACCTCTGGCTCTTGATGCTTTATGTGCACAACAAGGCACAGTCTAGGTAGGTGCTTTGCAGGGAATAAGGGCTCTACCCCAAGCTAATGCTGCCCACTCTGCACAGAGCAGGACGAGGGAGGTGACAATTTCTAGACAAGAGGCCTCGCAGCAAATCTTCCTGCTAAAATTTTTTAGGATTTCAGTTTTGAGAGAAAATTTGGAAAAAGAACTTGCCTTTCCTCAGTTCCATAGGTGCAGGTTTTATTTGTGTCTTTAAACGGCTATCCTGAAAAGGCCTGAAATTTCTTCTGTGTTGCAATTAGTGGAAAGCAAGAAGCAAACAGAAGATCTGGGGTTCCCATTCCCCATGGAAAAAAATCCCTCCAAACACCTTTGTGGCTGTACATCCTGTGTCTGTTAACTCGATGAAATCCCCAGCTGAAAAGATGCAGTACAGCAATTAAACCACCAGAATTTTCTAAGATCTTTCTGAAAAACAAGCTTACTGTTAGGATAAAATACTTTCTGGTTAGAACAGCCTCGTATAATTGCTCTGAAGGGGTTACGCTTTGCCAGGCCCCTTGGGAAACCACCACTTAGGGACTGGAAGCAGTAGCAGCCCAGCATTGGCAGCTATGCTGCTGTGCAAAAACCAGTGTGAAACTTCACCAGGACACTGGTGGCTTGGAGCTAACAGCCAAACAGGAGCAGCCTGGGAGAGTCATGAGGAAGGAAATTTCTCTTGAGCTTGGCCATGGTGCCTTACCACTCTCCTCCCTGGAGGAGCAAAACAAAGATGGCAATGCTATAGGTTATTATTCGGGAGAGGATTTTACAGAATCCTGCTTAGGGAACATGTAGTAAAATAGATTTTATCTCAGATCCAATTAACTGCTGAGTTACGGGACTCAAGTGAAATAAAGGGCAGTGAATCTCCGAGACTCTATTTACATGATTTATTAGAATACGGCTGTCTGCAGGAGCGGGCGGCAGACGTTATGTTTAATTTATGAGGACACAAGGGGGAAAGGGCTCAGTTACCAAGCTGTTGGGGTGTTCCTACCCCAGCAGTGCAAAAGCTCTCCTACAACAAAGGCACTAACAGCCCTCCTCACACCAGTATTGCTGGCTGTTTGTGGGACTAAATGGCATGTCAGCCACAGCTTGCCAACTGGGCTTGGCAGAACTGCCGATGGAAAAGCACCATTCATTCCCTCTGACTGGTTTCAAGGTTTATGCAGAGGGAAGAGCCAAAGCTTAGACATCCAGAGGGAAAGAACAGATGAATTCCCAGCCTTGCAGCTAAACTACCAGCAAGGGGCAATGCATGTAGTGGGAGTTTTTGCAGCAAGCATGAAGAAGGTGAAACACGAGTCCTCTCATCTCTGTTTCTGAAACTTCCCATTTTAAGCATCTTCCAGGCCAGAAAAGGATATTTGAGCTGACAACCTTGGAAAAGCTCCACCATTTGATGTTTGTGTGTTTGTAGAGGAAGCACAGAAGGATTTTCAGTGACAGATGAAATCTGCAGTCCTTCCAACACACCAGTTAAAGTGATTTTGCCTCTTGAAAGCCAAACTATAAGGTTTCTATCAAAGAGATGTTTGATATCAGGAACCTAAGTATTGTGAAAAAAATAAAGTGTCCACAGTTTTCTCACATTGCAATCAGTATTTGTATAAAATGGGTGCTTTCCCCGTCTTGCATAGCAATGCTCAGTAGTCAGACCAGCTGCTGTTTATTTTTTTTAATTTTTTTTTCAGAAAAGGCTGATGTACAGTGGTAGGAAAATACAACCACAAATAAAGTGACTGTCTATAACTGGCTGTTCTCAAGGAAAGTGTGTGGGGTTTTGTTTTTTGTTTGGGTTTTTTGGGGGTTTTTTGTTTAACACTTCAGTGCTGCTCTGAATAGCTGTTAAGAAGAAAGGCTCTGATGCCTTGTTGTATCACTATCACAAAATTGGGTGCTCCAGAGGGAAGGAGCCTAATTAGGTTTATTATTTATTGCTAGAGCAGCCTTAGATTTGGCAAATCCTCTCCCCAGCAAGATTGTGTTCAGTTCCAGCATATGTTGTTTGGATCCATAATTTGAACTTAAAAGCTAAAAGTACTTTTTTCTAATGGGTAGATGTAGATGCGAGCTTTCTTCCAAATCTCTACAGGAGGTAGAAGGCTCTCCCAGGGGGGTTGCCTTTTTCTGTTAAGTGTTTCTCTAATGGGTTCAGTACGAAGCAGTACTGACACATAGCAGAAGGATCAGAAATCTGCCTCACAGTCACAATTTAAAGCTTTTGTACCCATCCACCTTCTCAGCTTCTCTGTTTACCTTATGAGATATCAGTGAGTGAATTAAGAAAACCAGGGATTTCTCTTGCTTGTTTCCAAAAGCAGACTTAAATAACACTTTTTAATGTCCATAAATACAGTTAAAATGTAATTTGCAGAGTAAGCAAGTTGCTACATTCAGTTTTCTACTGCCAGATAGAAAGCCTGGGATCCTGACAGATTGCCTGTAAAGTAAACTTCAAATGGGACCAAGTTTTAACATTTGTGCATCTTGCTACCTAAGGTGCAGCCACACAAGTATCTCCAAGCTTTGGTATTCCTGAGTGACCACTAACGCAGCTCTCAGAGGCACCTGAAACATGATGCAATAAGACAACTGAGCTGTGTGGGGAGTTCCAGGCAATTGCACTCTCTGTCAAAGATGATGTGATCTCTCATGTCCCAGTTTAGGCAGCACAAAAGAAATTGCAGAAAACATGGTTTTAAATGAAGGGCAAGAAAAATGTTAGATAACTGCACCAGTAGTTAACTCTCTGCTGTTAAGCTGCTGTGATGCTTTTCCAACATTTCGTCCATCTCCTAGGTTTAAGACAATAAACCTTGCAGTTCATAACATGCATGCTCATTTTAATAAGGGGCCTGTCTTCCTCAGTAGTGCTTTGGCATAGACCATACCTACAACTCCACTGTGCTGACGTAGCGCACATTTAGTTTTTGCTTTTGTGAAGATGGTAGCACACACTGCTACCCCTAGAACAGAGCAGAAATGGGTGTAGTTGCTCTTGCAGGAGTGGTAATGCTTGAGTTTCACTAGAAATCAGAAGATAATTCAGCCCCTCAAGGACATAGGGTTGTGCTGAGTTAAAACCAGGTCTCCCGAGCCACAGACAATGCTAAGCCAACCACCATTCCTTATTAGAAAGAGTCATTTTTCTTATTTCCCTCATCCCAACTCACACTGGCAAGGGAGATGATTCTTGCAAATGTAGCTAAAAGCTTTCAAGCATTTTCCCATGAGCACCAGTGCAATGGCTGTTGCACACAGGTGCCAAAAAAAGCATTATTTGAAATACAGAAGATTTTCAGGGGAGAGGACATGAAGTGATTTACTTGAATTCCTTCCTCAGCTCTCCTCCTTTTGCCAGCCTTTTCAGTAGTTCAAGTAGGCTTTGTTGGATAGCACACAGGATGCTAGTCTCCAAGCATGACTCCCTGGGGTGCAGGTAGAAGCAGTCACTGTGAAGGCTCAGCAAGGAGCTCCCCTTCCATCCTGCCCAACCACTGCTGCCAGCAGGGAAGCATTAGGCACAAAATGGTTTCTCAGGCTCCTTTCAGGAGCTAGAATTGGACACAGAGCCCATTTTATCACATTACTTTAGGAGGGAGTGAACAGTCAACTTGGATCAAGTTCTGGAAAAGTCACCGCAACACTTCAGAGTTTCACTTTTATCAAGTTATTAAAAGTTTAGCAACCAAGTATTGACTGAACAAACAGCCATTAGCACCATTATTTACTGTCCTCAAGCATCCAGTACTGCATGGTACACAGCAGAGGGGAGGAACAGGCAGGCACTTGCTTCCAGAAACCTACAGCTTGGATTTAGTCACAACAAAATAAAAGAGATATTCTACACCTTCCCTCCACCCCCAACAAAATCACCATGAGCTCTTAGTTTGAGGACAGTGTCATTACTGATAGTAATTAAAACTGTAACAAGAGCCCCAGGCAGTGTCTTTGCTAGGCACAGGAGTGCCACACACAAGGCAGCAGAGAACCTGTCTCTGCCTCTCCCAGCAGTTTAAGCTACCATGCATTTTATGCTGCAGCAGGTCTGGCTAGCACATATATGGGGTAGCTACCACAGCTCAGATGATGAGTAGTACCACAAGCTGGGATGGTCTGATGACTTACAATCATTTAAACCAGGGGTCCTCAAACTACGGCCTGCGGGCTGGATATACCCCCACAGGGTCCTCAATCTGGCCCCCCAGTATTTACAGAACCCCCCGACCCAGGGTTGGGGGGAAACCAAGCAGCCGCAGCTGACTGCCTGCCACTTGATCCGTGTGCCAGCCCCCTGTTTAAAAAGTTTGAGGACCCCAACTTAAACAGTCACAGATGAGTTTGATAACTAGCAATTGCTTGTCTCGGCGTCTCTTCTCTTCCCCAGGCACTGATAGCTTGCTCCTGAGGTCCTCTACACCCCACAGTAAGCCACCTTGTAAAGCCTGTGGCTCTTATACTCCACCAAGCCCCGCCCCTGCCAACAAACTCATCTTTAAAAACTGTGTCAGCTGCGAGGATGCAGATGGTCGCATTTGCATCAAACAACTTTTAAATTATCATTCAAATTAAATTAAATTGAAAATGCAATGAGCTGTTCCTGTAGATCGAGGTGCACAAAGACAAGTTAATGAAGGTCACATTTGTAACCAGTGAAGAACATTTAAACTGTATCATGTCTGGCATAGTATGCCATTAGAATAACATGCCTTTCTAAATAAGGATAAATTAGGATAAAGGCCTTGTGCAGGATTACTCCCCACTCCTAGGAAGGTTGGGCTTCAGGACCTTTGTAGTTCAGACAGGGGGTTGTGCTGGGTCCAGCAGAGCACTAGCAAAACTCATTGGCCATGCAGTGTGAGGCCTCGGGCATCAGCCTGGGCTGTGCAGGTCCTACCTGCTTTCCCTGCCTGAATGCAAAGCCAGGCAAGCCTGGAAAGCTCTACATAACTCATCTGAGAGGCACTTCTTCAAACAAGGGAGCTGTAGTTTTGCAAACATGCAGTCTGCATGCCTCTGGTTGTAATTGACTCATTTACACGCACAAAACTGTGTACCTTTTGCCTTGCACTGTGTTTGCAGTCATCTTTGAAAAACTGCCCTATAATGGCTTTTGTGACATCTGTCATCTTCACAGCTCTGTGTTGTCACAACGATGTCATACAAATTAACTGTACCTATTTCCATGTGCTGAGATGAAAAATGTAACCAGTTGGGTTTGCAAATGGCAGAGTACAGGTTGCATCCTTGTGAGGCTTCCCACGGGCCAGCTGCTGCTCTGACACCAGGCAGGCCTCTGACAAAACACTGAGTGAGTGTGGAAGCTGGGCACTTGACCGAGTGACCTGAGTCCAGGCAACCACAGAGCAATAACCTGAGCAAGCCAACACAGAGCAGAAATTTGTAGTTACTGTTCTTTCTCTCTCCTATGCATGATAATGCACCTTATCTACAGCTGCTGCAGGCTACATCACATGCTTCATCCTGAGAAATGAACTATCATTTAGTATAGGGAAAGAGCAAAAATACATACCAAATGCTCCTTAGCAACAAAGCTCTTGTTTTCACACATTCTGTGTTCCACACTCAGGTGTGAAGTCAGATGCTGAGAGATCAGAGAGACCTGTGAAATAGAGAGTAATAATTAGCAAGATTTTTGACATCTGGAGATAGTTTTTACATGTTTGAGCTGTTGGTTTGCTACACTAGTAGCCTCCTCTCTCTAACACCTGCCATCAAAAGGGGACTAATGCACTTGCTTTAATTAGTCACCAGTGCTTTAGTTGCTTGAAAGTGACTGTGTGCATCCAAAAATCTTAGAAAGCAAATGTTATAAAATCCACCCATCCACATTTCTGGCATATTCTAACAAAAGCAGTCAAGTCACAGCTGAATGCAGTGGTAATTCCTTGCAACAATAATCACCAGGTTCAGTTACTGAGCTGAGGATGCTGGATAAGTGGGTTAACCCCATCTGTGAAATGTGCTGCTGAGAGGCAGTGATGTGTCTTTGCTTGCTCTGAGAAAAGCATTGCTAAATGCTTAAAATTTTTCCTAAATGCTCATAATGGTTGTAAATCTGAGGAAAGCCTTTTTGATCCCAGTGGATGATGGTTTAATTTGTATCAGCACAACTGAGAACAAAGTCTGGACCTGAGTGTTCTACTCAAAGCAAGCTTTTGTGTGATGGCATCTGAGAAATTGGAACAACTGGAATTAAACTATTTTACATAATCCACTCATAAGATACAGCTCATAAATAATAGTAGGAAAACAAAATGTCAAGCCAAACTGATTAAAAAACAAGCTTGAAAGCTGCCTTACAAATGAGAGGCACAATAGTAGCTCAGCAGTGAATGGTGATTTACTCTCTGGCTTGTAAACCAATTTATTTATCAACAGTTGAAGTTAAAAGATTATGCAAAAATAACAAAGTCAAGGATATGTGACTAGGAGGAATGTATTACCACTGTTGCCTATCTCGATTCAACAAAGGAATTTTAGGCTTTGTCTTCTTTTTGATAACTGCAGAAAACCTCCTCATCTAAAACCACAGTCTCCCTCTGGGCATGGGAGCAGACTGCTAGCCTCAGGTTTTGCAGCTCTTTTCACCAGCTCTGGGAACTTGAGTTAAATGGCCCTGATCAAGCTGGACTTGGACTTCATGGGGCTCGCTGGTGCCTTTTGACACTATTGACTGCTGTGGTATGTGACAAGCTGATGGCATGGACACAGCTCAGTTACCATTCCCTGAAAACTCAGTGGCTTTTCAGAAGAGGTGAAGATTTGAGCCTTGGCATCGAGTTCTCTTGCACAGCATCAAAGCATTGCAAATGGAACCCTTTGCACTGTCAGTTCACATTCTCCTAGGAATCTCTATGGGAAAGAAATTTTTGTCTTTAGATGTTCCATTAGAAACTGCTGATGCAGAATCCATCAAATCCATTTAAAGATCATTAAGCCTGTAAGGCTGCTGTTTGTTTTCCTGTGTTGTCTGAAGAATTTAGAAGGCCACAAGCTATATGTTGCCTGTGGCAGATTATCCTGTGCTGGCTGGCTTTGTCTTCTGGCTGCAATATCCTATATGCAATATGGATATGTCGGTTTGAAAGATGAGAGGACACAAGGCACTTTTATTATGCCTGGATGGCTAAGCCAGTGCCTTTTAATTATGTTACTCAAAAATGACAGCAGTGGAAGACAGACAACAAGTGAAATCCAAGAAGTATGGCCCAAAATATACCATGCTATTTTGCATCAGAACAATTCTGAATCTGAGACATGTGCTCTTTAGTCAGTTGTGAATGGTACATTCTTCCCTAATAACTACATCAACAGGTGACAGTTAAATTATAACTAGATATACATTAAAATAAATTGAAGATCAATGGTATTGAGTATGACAACTACCTTGTATATCGGCCTGAATGAAAAATTACATAGGACTCACATCCCAGAGCGTTTTACAAACTTGTGTTAACACATCAGTTTTAACATATACACAAAGGGCAATTTCAGGTAACACCATGAAATAGCTGCTTATAAGATAAACAAGGCACAATAATTCTGTGCTATCCAGAATGATCAAGGCAAAGCAGACTGGCTAGGACATGGGATTAACCTTTGTAAACTAGTGTCAAGCCAAGTGGAGAGTCTAAGCCAAGGTTGTCCCAACAAGCAACATGCAGTGATGATACTTTGATGAATTGTTGATGTTGTATAAACATGCAGCATCTCAGACTCTTGCAGATAGGCAGATACACCTGGTACAGTGCAGAGGTCAGACACTGAGTGTGTGAGATGCTTGTCTGGTTTGTTACAGCCTCCTGGGAAATTTGTTTGGGTTTGGTTAACTTGACTTTTAAATGCAGGCATCCTACGGAAGGAAACTTCCCTGAATGACAAGTCTAATGTAGCTAAACAAAACCATTTTTGAAATGCAGAACTCCAAATGTGATTAAAATGCAGGTTTTCCAATGTATATTTCATCAAGGCTAACCATGAGCGATCTTTTTAAAATACTTCCTTTGATGGCTGGCTGTTTATTTGGATTCAGTAAATGCAGGTTTGGTGAAAGAGGGTGTCAAACAGGTCAAGAGGCGAGACGGACACTGTGCCCTGGAAATTTGAGCCTTTATTATCTGGTCTCCATGGGATTTCCTTTCCTACATGGAAAAATGTGTGGTAGTGCCATAGCAACGACAAAGAGACAAACATAGCAGGACACGTCTCTACTGTTTAAGGCTTAGTAGGTTGGATTTTGTAAATGACTACATTTCCAGAACAGTTATTTTGCTTAGAGTAGTATAAACAATGAGAAGCTGAACTAAAGGCACAAGAAATAAGGAAGAACAGCTTTCCATCTTCTCTTTGAGGATTTGTCTGTAAGGCAAAAGAAGCCTTATAAATATTAAGGACAAGTTGAAAAATCCTAATTTTAATTTTAAAATGAGTCTTCTCCCTTGTCTCATACCAAACTTACAAAAGAGGCATCCTTAAGCCTTAAGATAAACCCCTCACCCTGTCTGGGTAGGCACAGCCGTCTGCAACTGCACGTATTCTCTGCCAACCAGTTCTCACAGACAAAATCTACTTCCTGCTTGTTAGGCAAAGGGACTTTGCTTAAGGATTCAGGGGTTAAATGGCCCTTAAGGAACTGGGATGTCTACGGAGAATCACAAAACTGGAAGAGGCTCCCCTGAGTGACTTTAAGGCTGGGCCTTGAAGTCTATGACTTTAAGGCTGGGCAGCTCTCCAGGGTGGAGGTCCTGCTCTCCAATGGCATGGGACAGCTACTGTGCAGTATGTATGCCAGCAGGACACATAGGAAGGCATAAGCTGCTTTTTTTTTCCTATGGATATTATCTAGTATTTCACAGCAATGCATGACCTGCCAACAGTGTTCTTAAAACCTTTTGCAAATGGTAGATCAACATGATTTATCACAATCAGGTTATAATCATGACACTGATCTGTCAGGCAGCGGCCCCAGAGGAAAGTTTTTGCAGCTTCCTTTAAGATCCTTGACATGAAATGCAAGGCTTCCTTGAGCTGCTTCATGACCTTATTTGTAACCTTCCTTTCACAAGCCATTATTCTTCACACAGTGAGCCCAGATAGCAGAGCCCATCAGCACCTGTCACGGAAGAGGTCTTGGCTTAAAACTCACAGTCTTGCTGTTGTATTTCAAACCAGCTCTTTATCACAGAAGACCAAAGTCATGCCAAGAAAAGACATAAGAAGGGTGTGTGTAAGAAGGAAAAAAATCTCTCCAGTTGTCAGGAAAAATGGCTAGCTATAATTACAACTACATTTCATGGCTACACGATTTTTGTGGGAGTAAATCTCAGAGACTGGATTCCAGCACCTTCATTTGCAAACCCATTCTATATACCCATCACCGGCTCTGCAATACAGTACCTCTGACCTCAACCTCTGCCCACTCCACCTGATCTGTCCAGGAACCTCAATTAGTCATTGGGTGTAATGTTGTGATAACTGCTTTGCAGCTTAATTGTTTCACTCAGATTGCCTCTTCAGGGAGGGTGCTGAGCATCAGAAATTCCCTGCCCTTGTGCAGCAGGGGGACAAGTGCTCCATGTCTTCCCTAGACCAAACCCTTCAATCATCTTCTTTGAAGCCTAAATCTCAGTTTATTCCGACTCTCATCACAGAAGAACACCAACATCTAATTTATAACTTACCTAGTATTATACTGCCTCTGATTTCACTATAAGTTTCTTTGAAGAGAGTAAAGTTGGGCAGTATCCAGAGAGCATCAAAAAAGCTAATGGCAAGAGGTCCTAACATGCCTCTACAATTAATGTGAGCATATGACTGACAAACTCACAGATAGGGTTTCATTCAAAAGACTCCTTCATAAAGAATAGTAACTGTACTAATGATATGAATTCTCTAATAGTTCAATACATGTTGAAATCATTTCACTAGGCATAAAAAGAAGCATCGTGAGATTAACACTTAAACAGATTGAAAACATCTGGGTTTAGAGAATGGATTGGTTAGACAGCCAGCTTTTGCAGGGCTTTGCAGGGTTA
Organism: Microhierax caerulescens; assembly: GCA_035590215.1. NCBI lineage: Eukaryota > Metazoa > Chordata > Aves > Falconiformes > Falconidae > Microhierax > Microhierax caerulescens. The sequence continues at coordinate 108,143,085 of JAVJGJ010000001.1, read as the reverse complement.
TTTCTTCCTTTGGATTAATCTGCTCGACTACAGAATAAGTATTTTTCTGACCTGCCAGAAGAGACAATATTAATAGTTTCTAATTCTTTAGTCAGCAGAACAATAAGGCGAATGCATGCTTGGGATTGGATTAAGGGGGGTCTTTATGATCCTCTAGTATCCCTTTAAATTCTCCTTCTGTCACTTGCAACAAAACAGGCACTTTTTGGTATGGAAAACACATGGCACACAAAGAAAAAGGAAAAATAAGCCTGCCACCTTTAAATGCAGAACTGCACTCAGATTTATGGGGTTGTGGCTACGGAACAGAATAACAGCTGATATCTTTTTATGGGTGATTGGGAAAAAGTAAATGTATTTCATATACTATTATGCAATGGTTAGGGATCTCAAAGAGATAATAGATGGACTTTTTTTTTTTTTCATTAAAATGCCATTAACAAATGGAATAGGTGGGAGGAGCCATTGACTTGATAGTGGTAAATGACCTGATCACAGGTGAATAATAATAATTGTGCATTGGCAATGATCAGTGCCAACTTGACAGATAGCTCAGATCTGACCTGTAATATTTGGCATCAAACCTCATTTCTATGCATCCAGCTTCATGCCTTCTATCTTTATCACCCAGTGCATTTTCTTTTCTGAGAGCAGTCTGATTGCTACTAATCTTCTAGCCTGTAACCTAATGCTCTCTCTTTAAATGAAGTCCCCATATTGTTGATAAAGAGTCATTGTGCTCGCTTATCTCCCTCCTCTCCAGAAGTGATAGCAGGAAATCTGACTTCTCAATTAACCTGTGCTGAATTAGAATCTTTATGATCAAATCGGTCGAGGTAATTTTTTTTTTTTTAATTTGGACTGCTTGAAACTCAGTGGGAATTAGGATTTGTGAATCTCACCAGAGCCTCTTTCTGTATGTCAGAGTGCTGTGGTGTACACAAATGAGAAGCCATTTTCTTGTCATTCTTACAAATTGCTTCTCTTTCTGAAATTTTCAAAGGAGGAATGAACATGGCACTGTGTTGCAGGGAAAGAAACAGAAATAGATCATTTACATCATAGAAAAATAATAGATGTTTCACAGATGTAGCAAACAAAGGCGAGTATGGCATAGATCTGTCTGTAAGACAGGAGCCAGACCCTCCACAAAGTAATTAAAATTATTATTTAAAATGTAGTTTTCTGGGATGCAACATTATAGATTGGCATGTGAGAATGAAGACACTCAAAATCTAGTATATTGTGTCTTTTGCATGTTTTCTGAAATGTTATTTTCAGATTAACCTATGGCTTACAAATGCCACATCCCATATGGGAATCTCGTCAAAGGCTGGGAAAAAAGTAGATGAGTGCATCGTCAAGAGAGGCAGGAGTTTCCACCAAGCCAGGCCAAGAGGCATGTGGGCTGCTGGGCTGGGAGCACGTCCAGCCCACTGGCCTTGGCAGGGCACAGATGGCATGGGCTTTCTGTTGCTCTGCCCCATGGAGGCTCCCTGGTATAGGGATGCCCTTCTGCTCCCATGACTACTTTGTAAAACCTGGTCTTAGACACTGTCTTCCCTGCATGTCTTTGAGTTAAAGTAGGGCTTAACCTGGAGGAATAAGGCTTGGTCTAATTCCTTGGCATTTTACACAGATAAACTAAGAAGTTTAATTATAGAACGTTTAATTAGAGACTGTATTTAAGATCATCAAAATGTCTCCTACATTAAAAAGCATATAAATTTCATTAAAATATGGATAGCTAAGAAAAAAGATTTAGGGGCTAAATGGAAGCCCTGTCATTACCGCTTCATTTCCTTGCTGCTGTTTGAATTTTGACGGGAAGGGCACTGGCAACAGTGCTACTCTGATTAATACATTTCTTTTTAAGATTCCACCTATAATTACCCACTGTAGGAACATAAGGACCTGGCCAGGTTTAAATCAGCATGCCCCGGATATCTCCTTTATTCACTAGATAGGTACTTCATGTATTTTTTCTTGTTCAAATGGGGATGCATAGCTATAGTTCATGGAAGGCTCATCTAGGTTATGTCCATACAGCAAGAGAAAGCCTGCACTAACACACACAGAGGCTGGTACAAATCAAATTATCTACCTCTCCACTACAGATTAAAAAGCAAACTAAAACTAATGCTGTAAAATAAAACCTGGACACAATACAAAAGTTTAGTCTGTATTTTAGTAAAAAATGTGGATGTCATTGAAATATGATGGAAAGTATGGAAGGATTTTGATGTGCCAGTAGAAGTCAGAGATAATTCTGGGTAAGTTGTGGAACAGCAGCAGGTATAAAACACAGGAAAATTGTTAAGAAGAAAAACTTCAGTGAGGTGGTATAGGTGAAAGATTAAATTACAGTCAGGGTTATGTAAAGCTTTGAAAAGGACTGGACATCAACAAAGGTTTTTGACATTCTCTTCAAAAACTAAGACACTGCCTGGAAGAAGTAACTTGCTTTCTGAATATTGTGGGTGAATGATAGCATTACTTAGTAATGCTGGGTTTTAGGTAGTTTTGCTGGTAGGAGAAAATTCTTACTAATCTTTATACTTCGTATATTGATCTCTCCATCAGGAATAGTGCCAGAGTACACACTTGCAGTAGCTCCCATGTGCAAGACAGGCTGTAAAGCTCCAGCACAGAAGTGCACACTTTTCATAAAAATACTCCTTTGCTGTAGATTTCAGCAAACTTCAACAAATGTTGTCTCTTCCATCCAATATTTGTGCTTTCCTTGTTAAATACTGTTTAAATTCACTTTATTTCAGGACCATCTTGTAATGTTTGCACAGTATTTCAAAGCACCTCCCAGTAAAAAGACATTAAGGTAATCTATGATACTATAAATAAGAGGCTTTTTTAAGAAAGTCCTTGAGTAATTTTGCTGTAATGACAGCAGGCCTCATTAAACAGCTGCATATACGACACAGATTGGGGACATTTGCAATGCTAGCGTGCCTGCATTTTATAACAGCCCCAAACGTGACCCCTGGGAACACAGCAGTAACAGAGACGCAGGACTTAAATTGGATTGCAAGAGAAGCAGGAGTGTCAAAGTTGGCCTCCCCCTGTGATGGGGGAGCAGTCTGGGCAATGGCTAGGGTGCTGCCTCCCTTCACCTCTCCTTAACGCTTCGTTACTCAGTTCCTACCATCCCACTGTGCTCAGCGGAGTGACATTGTCCTGTGCACAACAGCCATACGCACAGCTCGCTTTTTCCTAACGGAAATCCCGTAGCTGTTTTGTCCAGTTTCTCCAAAGTGGTGTTTGTATGTCAGTGCCTTTCATACAGGTGCACTTAGCTCTGTGTTTCAGTTATACCGTTTTTGTGAAATACATGGTGACTCCTGCAGAGAGCAAGCCACAGTCCCTGCCTGCAAAGATGCACAGCCTTAACTGCGTACGTGTAATGAACTGCCTTGTTCACCTGGTTATCAGCACTAGGAAGATCACACTTGCTCTGATGGGTACTTTCCTCCTCCTGCTATGGGTACTCACAACATGTCCCACCTCCTTCCTGGCTCCTTCCTCACTGGTCAATGTGTGTGGGTTGGGCTGTGACCTCTCTGGCTTGCCCCATGCTCGCCAGCGTGTCTGAGGCAGCCTTGTGCCAATAAACTCAGGGAATCTTGATCGATGCTACTCTCTAAATGTTATGTCCTGAGACTTTGTAGATACAGAACTGAGAGAAAGGATCTGATATTGCCTGAATTTGCTGATATTTTTTCCTCAACAGTCTCTTTCAGTCTTTAGAAACCCAGGGCTGTATTTGGCTTACTGTGCCAGCCTTACACATCTATGATAATGCTCAGTGCAGTAACACCTTCACAGTATTTTATAAACTATTCCAATGAATACAAACAAATACCTGGAAAGACAAATCACCATTGCTACAGAAACTGCTTGCTAAAACCAGCTGTCTTTCTTGCACACCACATCTGACCTGCTCTCAGCATGCAAGCTGTCCTGGCCCCGGCCCCAGAGCCACCCATATTCTGGCTCACTGAAACACGCAGAGTCCCGTGGAAAAAGGTCTTGTGCTAATGCTGGTAAGGGAAATGTTACAAGGGTCAGGCAACAGAGGTCAGAATTTAAACCCCTAAATCCTACTGATTTTAGTCTGGAGAAAGAAAACTAATTTTTCTGACTCAGTGGCAGGCAGAAGCTTTAATGAGGATGCCAAAAACAGCTGGAGCTGTGGCAGCCCCTCAGCCCATGGCAAGCAAGCATAGGGCATAGGTGCCCTCTGCACCACCCGCATCTCACTGCCATGGGAGGGGCCTCAGTGGTTCGTGTGCTCAGTCAATTGCAGCAAGAGCTGTCAGGTGGTGGTGGTGAATTGGTTGATAATTGTGTATTTCAGCTACTCCATTCCTCAGCAAAATAGTTCTGTTAGGAAAAGAGTTACGGAAACATAAAAACAGGAGACAATTTTGAAATGCAGCTTGTTGTATACATGATAGAGAAATCAAGCTTGAGAAGATCTTATAAAAGGCTGAGACAACCCCAGCTGAGCACTTGTTCAATTAAGCTGCTGAAAGTTCAACTCTTTATTGTATGGAGGCAAAACATTCAAGTCTGTACATCCAGGCATACAGGGGTTTAACTAGGACTTTGTCATTTGGCACTGGATAATATGGACTATGAATTTGTCTGCAAGTCATTTCACAAGGTCTGAGGGGTTATATCCTCCCATGGGTCACCAAACACAGGTGAACGTCGTATAAAATATTGTTCCTTCAGCCCTTCACTAAGTGTGTACAGAATACCAGGCTTCCAGACTCCTGAATTAAAGCTGTAAATTTGAACTGTCAAAGCCAAAAGATGTTGAACCAGGCAGCAGGTACCTTTATGACATTTTCTTATTACAAGCACTGAGATGCAATTGCTCATAGAGGGCATTAAATCAAGTCCTGGGTGGAAGCTGCGACAGATATACCCCAGGATCCTGCCTTACTGCAGGCACTGGCAAAATACTTGCAATTAACCTGCATGGCTGGGGAGCTGGAAAGTGGATATGCTTTTTTTTGGATGGGTTTTGCCAGCCAGCATTTAACTGTGCACCTGTGACTCTGACCAGTCACAATTATCCTAATGAACTTAAGCCTATGGAACAACTATTCCATCACGCTTGCAGGACAGAATCTGCTGCACTGCTCCGCTGGGCACATGGTGCTCCAGTGAGCCACACTGTATCCTCCCAAAATGGCACTAACCACGGAGGAGCAACCACCTTGGGTGGCTGCCATCCAGGTCCAGAAACACAGGACAAAGAATGATTTGACAAAATTAAGGATGCCAGAAGACTACTGCTGTGCTGAATTGGTTATATGATTATTGGCTTGTATCTTGTGCAATCCGCAGTAGTTCAGAAGTAGTTCAGCAGATAGCTGGACAGTGTTGTTGGCAGAAGCTTAACTGTTTGCATTGAGTGAAAGGTTTGGTGTGGATAAGTCTCTTGGGACAGCAGAGCTAGATATTGTGCTGTCAGTATCATTCAGCTAGGCCAAGGGTTCCCCATCGGAGGATTTTACTTGGGCTTTGTTGTTAATTGCTCCACTCATTGCTTCTTTGTAGTCAATCAAATCTAATTCTGTCTGTGGATCCAGTAATTACATGTTCTTGTTTTTATGAAGGGCTAATAGACCACCTAAGGCTTTGCGTAAGTTAGTTAATGTTTTCTCCTGCAAAGCTGGCATTTTTCCTGTACTATGGCGGCATGTGCAAAATGTTCCTTGCAAAAGCATATGGTGAATTGCTGAAGTACAGTGAATGCTTACGGGTTTTTGAAGGGCAGGGTTAAAGGAGTATGTTCCTTACGATATATATATGAGCACAGTGCTAATTTTATATTTCTTCCATAGCCTGATATACCTTAAAATTGCTGCTGAGAAAGCTGATACCTCAGGGGAAAAAGATTCTTATAAGGAACATGAGGCAAAATAATAATTTCAGAAGGTGCTTGAGCCAAACCGGAATGGCAATGTTAGGCAAACAGCCTAAAAAGGAGCACGGATCATTGTCTTGCACTGAACTGCAAGCTTGTGGGGCAAAGTTTTTAGGCCAGCTGCATAAAAATGAAAGATTTTGTAGGGAAAGATAAACTGGTGGTGTTGAGTATTAATCTGCTAGTCATACTGCAAGAGAATTGTGGTTCTTTGTAGATATCTGGGGGTGAAACCTGGCCTAATGAGGTCAGTGGCAACATTTCTGTTGACTCAGTACAGGCAGGATTTCATTCTAATTCTTTAACTGTTTTTATTTCCTGTAAATAATCCCAGCTAGAGTTGAAGAACATTATTAACTGAGGGTTTATTCCTGACTGCATAACTATAATGCATTAATAAATAGGTAGCCAAACTAAATAATTACTGTTTTCTGATTATCTTTCAGCTTTCCCATTTATTTCTGGTTTTACTTGTTCTCATGTTATGTTGAAAACAAGTAAAAAATCCAAATTTTCCGGCAATTTTGGGATGCCCGTAAGAGGGGTAACACATATTCCTTTCTCCACCAAGCAATCCCTGCCATGTGTTCAGGCAGTGGTGGAGCCAAAAGCACAGCATTATTTCAGCTTTGGTTCCCTTCAATTTCTGCTGATCCCATGAAATTGAAAAAGCAAGTGGAAAAAAATCAAAAGATCCCATCACATTTTCTCCAATTTAAAGTACTAACTATCATGTTATGCAAAAGCCTGAGGTAAGCCTCAAAGTTGGATCTCTTACACAGCAATTTCCTTGAAGAGTTGTTGGAAAACATTTTTGTACGGGTTTCTTCTACATACAAGTATTTTATTGCATCTATTTATCCCAGTGACCTGGAATTCATTTATCTGACAAAGACATTTCCATGACTGAGCTTCCAAACATACAGAAAAAAGTATGACGTGCTTTTAGTTTGTCCTTTCTGTGGCTAATTTGAAAATGAACACTACAGAAGTATGTGTACAGCACAAAGGTTGCACATCGTTACTAGCAAACACCAGGTTGCAAACTTCTAGGTGGCAACAACTCTGCCAAACCACAAAATTAATATGACTGTGATTGAGCATAGGAAGGACTATAATCAGTGGGCATGCAGTGCTTCCCAGGCACAAAAAACCCAGGCAAGGATTTAGATCAGCTGATGAAAAATCCTTTAAATCTTCTAACTTGTTCCCAAGTTCCTCGCACAGTAATCAGATACTGCAGTTGAGACCTTATGTCCTCCCTGTGCAGTGTATCTAAGCAAGCAGCAAGGATATCTTAGCTTGGAAGCTGACTCTTATGCATTTATAGTCTCTAAAATGAATGTGGGGCCTCTTTTTGTCAGACAAAACCCTGAAGGAATTAGGACAGAGAACAAGTGCTGTTATGTCCTGGTGCTGTACTGAAACATGTTCTTTTCTTAGAAAGAAAATTAGTTAAACGAATGGAAACTTTTGGCCCCTGATGGCTGCTGTGTGCACTTAGGATTCATCATTTGCCCTGCCTAGATGCACATCACTTCTGCCAGAACAAATGAGTATTTCCCTGATTAATCAGTAGTCCTCAGGGAACTGCTCTTTCTGCACATATATTATGATCATTAAGAAGCCTTGATCTATCTTGCGCTTGTTGCAGGATATGGAAAATGCAATGTAAATTGTGCAAAATATACTATGTTTATTGGACACATTTCTCTGTGTCTCTTTAGGTAACAGTATATTTGGTATCCTGCGATGACAAATTATGTATTTAAGTTCATTTTTCTGTGCTGCCCCATAAAAGTTATTAACTCAAACATTTAAATGCAGGAAGATGGAAATGTTGTGGGGTTATTTTGTCATCCCTGAAGGAAGCCCCTATCATGGACTAACCAGCGCCTGCCTGGGGCATTTCTCACTTCTGTGTAATAGGGCTGGCAGTCTGGTTCCAGTGCCTGCAGCAAAGGGGGGGTCCCAGCTCTCAGCAGGGTGTCGGGGAGCTAGGCAGGCACAGCTGATCAGGGGTGCCTGAGGCTGGGCTCTGCTCACATGCTGGAGTGAGAAATATGCAGCTGCATGGATGGCGTTCCTCCCAATAGCATCCTTACCCCTCACTGACACACACTGATCCATTGGGTTGCCGTAACCTGCCAAACCAACACAGATTCACTGGAGGTTTTGCTGGGTTCCCTCTGCTCTCCTGGCTCAGCCAACCCTATCCACACCTGGCATCTCACACAGGACAGTTGTGCTGGGCAGCATCCTTGGCAGGACCAGCATAGCTTGGACCCAGCAGTGGCACAAGGGCAGGAGAGAAGATAGAGTCCTTTAATGTATTTGAAAGTGCACCTTTCAGTTTGCAGGCAAATTATTGGTTAAATCACATTTGACAGATTCCAGAGTAATTGCTGTGCGAGCATCACTTGAGTTTAGGAGGCAGGCGTGACTGTTCACTTGACAATAAGGTGGCTTATCCCATCCAAACAAGTGTCTCACCATTGTATAGTATTGGACACCTAATTAAACAGCAAATTAAAATGAATAGGTTCCCATTCCACTAGCACAAACACCTAATTCTGGTACTGCATAAGACTTGCCCTGTTGCAAGATAAATTATTTGCTTTTGGGCAACAGGGCATATCGCTTTCCTGCCAAGCACATGGCCACTTCTCAAGAAGGGCCATCATGCCATAGAGGGCACAGACTGGGTTTCTCTTTCCTCTCCTCCATCTTCAGGCTCTGGTTTCCATGACAAGGACACTCAGGCCCGCAGGGAGGATCGGCACAAACAGTGTGGAGGCCATCTTCTGTGTTCTGGGCTGAGACAGATGAAGACAGAGGGGGAAGAAAGCTGGCTTGGTGGCAGAGCCTTTTGCTTTGCTCTACCTAAAACACAAGAGCATCACCAGTTCCCACTGCCAACTGGGAGAAACTTCCACAAATTTCAGCTTGCGGAAGTCTCTCCACTAATGCTCTTCTTACATGAAAGAGAATTTGGCTGTCTGATATGTCCCCTGCTGGGCCTATATTGATTTCTTTTTTAAAGATGAAAATATATGATACAGTGCTCTTGAAAAAATCAAGAAAATCAAATCAGCCTGGAGCTCAATATAATATGTAATTTTAAGATTCTAGCTAAAGACTATGTGAAAGAGAAGAGAAATATGCATTTTTTTATATTACAAGATCTGAGCTTAGAAATTGGCTTCATTTCCCTGACCCCTGGACTGGAGGGCATTGCTCTTCTGGCACTCTTATATGTTAACAAGGTCATCTGCACTCCCAGGAGAAACTCAGAATTCATAACTGGAGTTTCACCAGGTAAAAAAGAGAAGAAAGAGTGATTTGCAGTTTCTTTACATAAAAATATATTCAGAGAAATTTCCAATGCATGTCCCTCACTACAGTTGGGGTTTTAAGTAGTTTGTTTTTTAAGAAAGACCAATGTTTATTTTGTTGAAGCACTTCAGCTCCCCTTAGAAAGGAAAACCTAGAAAATAAATAAAGTTCAGTGTCAAAAGATCCATAGCAGCGCTATTCTCTGTATTAATAAAACAAAGGGAATAATACAGATGTCCTTGAGAGTAACTGTTTCTTACAGAGATAAGATGGTGATTAATGGGAAATTTGTTCTTGCCAGAGGTAGCTATCAAGTATAAGTAAATAAATGGTATGGTTCCATTCTTGCAGTCTATGTACCATAAATATTATTACTCTGGTAATAGGAAGCTGTAAGACTGTTGCCCATTGGAAGGTTAAGATTCTGAAAACACCCTTGCCCCTAAGGTTATTCTGTTGATGATGTCATTTACTATGATGCCACAGGAAAAACAAATGGCATGGCAACCAATTCAATTTAGTTTTAAAATAATTTCCAGAATATAATGTTATTTTCTGATGGTGTCACTGCACCTTGTCAAAATTAGCCAAAGATCTTAACCTCAAGAAATGGAACAGCCTTTATGAAGCTGGATTTTAAACCTGATAAAGTGCTGGAACAAATAAATATGGGTTATGCCCCTTCTGATGCATTTTAAAACATCTCCCTATAGGCAGTACACATCCTGCAGCAGCTTGCCGCCTTCCTAAGCACTCAGTAGGGAGCAGAAGATTGCTAGGAGGCACCAGCCTCCTGCAGATCTCCATAGCACTTGCCTGAGGTTACCTGCACAAGAGTCCGAGGATTTCCAATGCTACCTTAAATGGAGACAGAAAAAAACTCTCCCTCACAAAGACATTTGATCATCCCCATAGCTTATTTATGAATTTTGTTATTTCACGGTCCAAATATATTAACTAACTTATTCTGTCAAAAAAGATAAATTATGAACATTTGTTAGCTGCACCACTTGAATAATTGTATCAAAGTGTAATAAAGTTATTGAAGGGATTTATTAACCTAATGAAGTAACTCATTAAATCCTTCAAATGCATTAATGAAGGGGGAAGTATGGGCCTTTTGGTATAATTGGAGATGGGAAATTGTGCAGCTGGGCCAGCCTGATAAAAATTATCAGATATCCCAAATCACTTTTATTTAGCTAGTAATTTTGGACATTTCTATCACTACTCTGGATTTCTACATTATTTTTCTCACCTAAGTAGCTCTGCCTCAGAACTCAATTACTTCTTTAGTTTTACTATGTCCTGAAGTTACATTTGTATGTTTACCAGCTGGGATCTGAAGCACACATCAGTCAATGGGAGTTTCTCACACCATGCAGTGGAGAAGGGACATGAGCCAAAACCAAAAACTTTTGAAGTGCACTAGAATGGCAAACTGTTGCAGTTGACAGGAGCCATTGCAAGCAATGACTTGCTCATGTACCTATAAACAGTGTCTGCAGTGGGAGGTGAAGAGCACACCTGGTCCTTCCCGCTAGCAGGCTGATGGTGTGCTCAGCAATAAGATGCCAGGTGAGTTTCAGCAATTTTCTTCCAGCAGCCTTGGACTATATCAGCCTCTTGTGTGAGGCATGGCTGGTGGTTTTTGCAAGTAGCCCTGTCTGATGCTAATTAATGGAGTGTGTGGCTTGACCAGCCTGGTACTGTTTTGATCATGTGCTTTAACAGGACATGTTTCTGAAAGTTGCTGTGTAAGATTTGGCTAAGGAACACAGAGGTCAAACATGGCTGAAGCCAAATGTTAGCTGTGCTGCACTAACTCATTTGCACAGACAGCAGTCAGTAAGAGCATCCTCTGCTCAGAAAATAAAAAAAAAAAGCTGGATGGTAAAAAAAGGGTGCACTGACTGAGGGAGGACAGGTCTGAGTCCAGCACACCAGCAGACTTGGGATAAGCTCTGGGATTCACCTGCTGCATTTCCAGGCAGCTTTCAGTGAATTAGCAGTTGCTATCCTGTTTCCCTTCTGCAGAGCATCTGGTTTAAGCCAGAGCTGATTCCTTTTCTAATGTTTTTAAAGGTTAGGATAACCACTGCATGAGTACAAGCTGCACTTTTCCAGTTTGCAGCATTAAAAAGCTTCAAAGTACTCAGGTAGTATTACTATTGGAGGTGCTGCTATAACCCACTTCAGCAGGATGTAGTCTACCATGTGGCTACAGCTGTGTGGCACCTGGGCTGTAAAAAGAGGGGAGCTCGGGAACAGACAATTATTTCCAACATTACTTGTGGTGTTGCTGATTTATGGTGGGCTGGAATCAGCAGCGTGAAATGAGGGTTGTTACAGAACTGTTCTTTATGATCAGGTGGCAGTTTGTGTGCTTCTGCTGACTGATGACATTCACAGGACCAGGACATCTGAGAAACAGAAAACTCTGGTTTCAACCCCCTGTCAGGGAGGTTTAATTAGGAGATATGAAAACATGCAGTTTGTGTCTTCCTGGTAGCTCCTGTGCCCTGGGAAAACTGAAGCTGTTCTTTGTAGCTTAAATCAATTAGGAGAAGGATGTAGGATCCCTTTTTTGTTTTCGGCACCTATTTTTCATGGTTGCATTCCAGATAAAATGCTGTTCTGTCAGGGATTCTAATCACCTTTCAGCCATTTATGTAAAATACATGTCTCTGAAAGAGGTAATGAATGCGATATCCCTGAGGCTTGGAGACTGCTGGGATGTGAAGTGCAACTGTAATGAAGTGGGACGTGGGCATTATTCTCAGGCATCAGGCCTTCCACCACCACTGAACTCAGCTGCCACATCGTGCACCTCCGTGATGTGGGAGACAAGGAGTAGAATGTGCAAAGTCAAAATAAATTCACTGTACAATGCTTTACAATAAGGTCACCTCTGATGTAAGGCTTGTATTTAATGGCCACCAGCTTCATTATAAATCTGGTTTCACAAGCGTCTGCTCTGCTTAAATTGTGAGTCTTGGGAGAGGTGAAAAGATTGATTTAAAACAGACCTGTGAGGTGAGCAGGTGGGGAAAAGAAGGGAGCAATGTGTCATGTCAAATCATGGCATTTCAGGTAATGTACACATCACTGCCCGTCTTTTGGACCTCAGCCCTTGCTCTAACCAGCTATTTAAGAACTTGGAACTGACAGCCGGAGTAGGAGCCAACACCTGCTGCTGTAGACTAGGCAGCATCTCCCCTTCCCAGGTGAGCTGGCTCCAAAGCAGAGACAATATGCTGCAAGGAAATCTGCCTGCTCCCTCACTACTTCCAGCTGCATATGGATCCAGGCTGATACTGTTCCTTGCTGGGGAATGCATCAGATGGTGAATTGAAGCTGCTCTTGTTCTTAGTCAAAAGATCACAAGAAGAAGTATTAACTTAATTTTTCAGTCATCGTTTTCATTCCCTGCTTGTGCTGGAGAACATACCGGTTTTGGCATGTATAGATTAATTAAGAGAAGCAAAGCATTTGCCACCTTTATTTCTATTTGTAGAAATATAGTTGAACGGCTAACTAATGTGCATTACTTAGAAAATATGTACCCTATTATGTTTACCTAAAATAGAACAGCTGAAATATGCACTTCCTATTAGTGCTTCTTAACTATGGAATAAAATATTAACACAGCGATAAGGAATACAGGCGCATTACAGGCACAATACATTCTGAACATGCTGCTCTCACCTAAAGAATCCAACACTTAAATATGCCATTATTATATTATTAGTCTGCTTCTGTGTTTGCTGTTCTGAAAGAAATGAAGTGAGCATGACTTAAATATTATTTCAAAAAAATTAAATGGAAAACCAATGTAATTATTGAAGCAATACAAAAAAAGAAAATCATAATGGCTTCCAAATTGGAGTGCATCTGACAGTCCCCATTTCTTAGCTCTCGGACTCTTGTAGAATTTTGTGTAACAGTCTGGTATTTTGAGAAACATTATCTCTTGTCTCTCCTTTTACAGTCTGCTAAATAGGCTGTATATCTTCTAACCTTGCAGATGACAAAATGCACTTCTTCACCATAGTCTACACAGTGCTAGATCATTTCAGCCTTTTTTGAGTAAATGGCACGCAACTCTATAACTGCATGATTAGGCCCATAGATTACCACAGTGCAACTATAAATCTTCACCATAGCTACCACTCACTTGGCAGAAATAGTGAAGTTTCATCATTTGTTCTCATGTAGAAAACATGCTGTGAAATGCAACCTCAAAGGTCACTGGGATGGCATTTCCTTTTGTGGCCCTTAATAAACTTGCAGCTAATGCAGCAATTACCAAGCCCAATTACCTCTATGCTGGCTTCAGAGAATTCCTTTTCCAAAGTCTGGATAGTCAGATTCTGCTGCCTTCAGTTAATAAGTGAGGTAGATTCAGCTATTTGTACGATTGTTAGACATTTCTGAAACAGGCTATTTGTGCAATAAGGGCCCGTCTGAATGAGCAAGTTGTGCCAACAGAACTTAAATAGGGTATTTAAGTGGTACTAAAAAGATGTGTGGAAAAAAAGGTGCATGGGCACTCTTATTTCAGTGCTTGAGTGATTTAAAATAACTTGTTCTTATTCCACCTCATCTAAATCCAAATAAACTGAAATGGAAAACATTGTCTAGGTTTTTATGTACATATATTTCCCAGTAGTTATGCATATATATACATACATAAAAATACAAGTTACTATATCTGATGCAGTTCCTTAGCTTGTGAGCTGTAGTCACATACTCCGTATTTACTTAGACACAGAACTTGGAGATATTGTATAAACTAGTAAATTTCCTTTGTTAGCTAACAAAAGGGTTTGGCAAGCTACATAGCTTTCATTATAACCGCTTTTATATTATAGCTGCTAAGTGCTAACTTGTGAGTTGCAGCCTTTAGAAAAGCTAGAAAAGGAACTGGTATAACCTACTAATTTGGCAACAGTCCAGCACTGATACATGCTCTTCAGATCACAACGTTTGACTGAAATGAAGCCAATGGAATAATTCTTTACAAAGGAGAAGAGCTAAACTGTAATATGTTGGAAGTAGCTGTATCATTATTACGAGTTCTAGCTCTTTGTTCAGTTACAAAGGAAGATAGCTACATCTTGGTACCAAGTATATGGGCATTATTATCCCTGTTCCCTGCTCTCCATTTTGCTTTCCTTGGAAGGAATAATTGCTAGGGCTGCTTTCAAGAGTTTGAGCTGTAGGTACCTGACATGCACCTGCCAGGAGTTCAGCAGAGTAGAATGGCATTTAACAGTGGTCCTTGTTTGCCTTGCCCCTCAGAAGTTTTGCCTCCGTAACAGTAGGATTTTTTCTGGTTTATTTTATCTTTGACAGGGCACTTTTCTGTTTAGTTTATTTTTAATTCATTGGCATTTAAAATTATGCCTGCTGATTCTGGATGTATTTCAGCTCTCACCAAAATTACTCCGAAGTAGCCAAAAGGAAATCACTGATTTGTGGATAGCACAAAATTCCATCTTGTTTCTGTTTGTACACTCATGCACAGCTATAATCAACAGTAACTGTGACCTTGGATCTTACTTAGCATTGTCTTTAAGTTTCCACTTGTTGGAAGAGACATATAGGTATCTCTTTTTTGTACAAGGGAACTTGCATTGCCTATGTCCAAAATATCCTAAATGTAGTAACCCTTCAGGCATCCTACAAACATATTTGCTTGGGAAGAATGCTGGAAAGTAGTGAATATTGGTTAGCCAGTGCAATAGGACAAGAGATTATGTTTTTGAAGATGTCTGCCTGTGTTAGTAGTTGAAAGGTTTTCTCACTGCTGTCAGACAGGGTATCTGCAGCTTTGGATCAGCATTTTCTTTCTCATTTAAAATTATGTAAGTAAAATCACATAAACATAAAGAAAAGCTTAAAAGAGGCTAATACAATTATTAGATTAATAAAATGTATAAACCTGAGAGGAAATTGTTATTCAAAGTCAACTGACCATGCATAAGAAAAGCTGCCAGCTTCAAGAAGGAGTTAATAGATTATATGTGAGAGGAAACTTCTTGATGGGTGAAAACTGCTTTGGTGGATTAAGCTCTGTCAATAAAAATGTTCCAAGAAGAGATAAGACTGTGATGATCTATAATAGGTTTGGAATAATACTCTTCCTCACCTACTATTGAGCCCTAATTCTAATGATTGTCTGATATGTCCCACAATCTTGCAATTAATCTGTCATTGTCACAAGTATCAGGAATATGATATACTCCTAAAATAAGCAAATTAAACTTCTAAGACAAACTAATCTTCTCACAACAGGTAATTTCAGGAAGATAATTTATGCACACAGGATATTTTCCTACTGGTGATCAGTATTGCTACCACACATCATCTAAACGTATTAACAAATACAATAAAATAAAATAGCTTTTTATAAAAAATAGTTGTGGTTCACCTCTGGATTTCCATCCATTTCAACATCAGTACAAAAGGATACATAAGCTTAGCCAAGTTTTCCAAGTTTTCACATTCCTAATTCACAGCACAGAAAACTATTCCATTATTGTTTCATACATTAAAACTCCCATCAGTCTTGCCAAAAGAAGTGGAAATGGAAATACCCATTTTTTGTGCATGGTATTTAAGAGAGTTGTACATTGGTGCCCTCTACACACACTGTACAGAACTGCATTACGTTGGTTTGTCTGGTTTAAAATAAACTTGAAAATGGTATGTGATAGATATTTAAATAATTAAACAGTATTTCAGGAGCTTAATGAAATGAATGAACCATTGCGATGAGAAAGAGTTATAGTTTATTAGAGTTTAAAGTAGCAGAAAATGCTGTTTTCCCTGAGTAGAAGTGTCATTGATTCACTATTATCACCAACAACTTATGACTTTTGCCACAAAATGCCCTGTTTTCCCTAAAAAAAAAAAGTGTCCCTCTTTCTAATAATACCTCATTCTTTTTAATTAAATTTTAAAATCAACAAATTCAGGAATATAGCTTTTTTAAAAAACAATAGGTACACTGTTATTTTTTAAGCCTTGGGCCCACTCAAGGAGCAGAAGCACAGCACAGAGGTCCTGCCTTGGCTAGCAAACCCTTCAGAGGAGAAACTGCCATTTACCATCTGGCTGTAAGACACCAGTGATGTAAAGAGGATGGGAGAGGGTGAGACTGTAACTGTCTGGGAGAGCAGAAGATTAGAAAGTAGAAATAAAAAATAACTTACAGTTGAACCAATGCATGCAGACTTGACTTCAGACTGCCTTGCAGTCAGCAGTGGTTGTGACTTATTGGTGAAAACTCAGGTGATGGCAACCTAGCAATAACAAACACCATGTGTCAGATTATAAAGCAAACAAAAAAAGCATGTTTTTAACAAGACCCAGTGGCTGATGGGAGATGAATCAAATGACAAGTCAAGCCACATTAAAAAAAGACCTCCAACTATCCATTCTACCAGCAAGTCCCCTCCATACTCCATACACTTCACACTGTAGAACAGGCCCAAATACATTGTCTAGCTGTCTCATCATCTTGTGTGACAGTGGATTATGCTACACGTAACAGTAAGATGCACTCACTACTGTATTCTGGCATGCTTTAAAGTGATGTTTGTTATTGGAAAACCATGCAGAGGCATAAGTGGAGCCTAAATGGAGCCCCACTGTTTCCTTGTGTGCTTTCCCAGCTAACCCTGCTGCTGATAGACAGCACTACTAAGCAGTCATTAGCACCACCTCTGAAAGCTTGGCTTCTGCTGATAATAACAGGCTATTCAATATTTTGAGGCTCTGTGAGAAAGAGGGCACTTAAATGAGAATAATGAGGTCATTCCATGACATGCCTGAGGATATGAAACCATGGGTAACTTTTTAGCCCGTTTGATATTTGAACACACTACATTCAACTGTGATTATTTCTAGCCTTCAAAAAACAAAGCTTCTTCCATTAAATCACACCATACAACATCAGCACCAAGTGGTAATCAAAATAGTGGTGTCACTGTAAAGCACAGCCTTCAAAACAATTCTGTGTAGGCCCAATCAAAAAGAAAATATATATATGGGCTGATATGTGAAGTAGAGCAAAGGGCTGAGATAGTGTCAGAAAGCCAGGAAATTTTAACAGTTAGCAAATTTAAAACAATTTTTCTGATAAAAAGATTGCTTCCAATTCTGCATAATGTTTTCTTTCACCAAGTGAGATGCATGAACTATTTTGGCTTTGAAAAGATGAACAAACTGGAATTTTAATTTTAGACCTGCTTCTTGCTTAGAGCAGTTGCTGTTTCTCTTAAAACTGGCTTACTTGCCTTTACAAGTGGGCCCAGCATTTTACAGAACATTTTGCACCACAGGGCTATTCCAAGATTCTCCATGCAGTTGAGCAGTCTGGGTTTTAATTGGTGCTATCTTCTGTAGCCACTTTGCACCACAGTTTCTTAAATAGCATGTTGTTCTGCTTCCTACCTGTATTAGCCTGTAAATGCATGCTACAACCTACGTAGGTCTGTGGATTAACACAGTGTAGTTTGTTGATCAGCTTAGCAGTTTAATGCTCTCCAAGTTAACAATAGCAGTAGGGAAAATCTCCCTTTTTTTCTAGTTGTTCTTCTAGGTTGCTTCCTACGTTCCCTGGAAGTGTTCAAGGCCAGGCTGGATCAGGCTTTGAGCAACCTGGCCTAGTGGAAGGGAGGCTGGAACTAGGTGATCTTTAAGGTCCCTTCCAACTCAAACCATTCTTTTTCTTTTTTTGGGAAAGCTCAACGACCTTCCCTAGACAAGATGTTCATGTGTGTGCGTCTAGTTTAGCTTCATTTTTATTGTATTTTTTGTATTGTTTTTAGTGGTGTCAAATGTGTGTAGATAAGGGAGATCTGCATAATACAACTTACTTCTTTGTCTTTGGCTTCTGCATGTTTGTTTAATGTTAGAGCTTAAATGCACAAACACAGCTGCTAAGAGCTCGGTGCTCAGCTTTGAAAGCTCCCTCCTGCCCTGGGCACCCACAGCAGGTGCAGCTGGGTGAGTTGTATCAGGGAGTGTGAGAGGTGCTCGCGATGTGGCCTGTGCTGAGGAGGACCTCCCCTTAACTGGCTCCTGCAGCATCACCTTCACGCACCTTCAGCCTGGAAAGAGGGGAAGGCCACAGTGTCCTTCCTTGGGAACCACTGAAAACTCACACATAAAGGCCTAATGGGAAGGAGAGTGTTTTTTTGGGAGCGAGGGCAGGTTAAAACCTTGCTCTCAGAGTGCTCCACTTACTGGCAAGCAGTTTCTCTTTGTACCCATACATATGTTTCCCCAGAGGGAAAGAGACTAGCAAGTTTGCTTCTGTTCCAGTTTTTCTCCTTTTAATTTCCATTTTTTTGCTCTTACTGTTTTTTCGTTGGGTTTTTTTTGTGTTTTTTTTTTTTCACAAGGGATTAACTCAGTGGTTCCATTTAGACTAGAAGCAAAGGTTTAATTCAAATTATTCAGGGACTTTATAGGCTGAGTATGTTAAACTTCTTCACTTCATCTATCCCTCAAGCTTATTAAAGTGGGTTTTTTATTAAAAAGATTAATGAGTGATTGCCCTTTTTTAGTGGATACTTTTAAGATTAAGCCTCTCTCTCCAATATTATAATTGAAATAATATGCACATGCCCTTACCTGAAAGGCAATTACAAATACAAAGAATAGCATGTAGTGTTTGTTTTATAATCCTAATGTTTCATTAGATGTTTGCTGGTTATGAATTATCTATCAGCTCAAACATAATTGTTAATTCTGATTACCACTATTCTTGAATCACTAACAATCCAGCCTGAATTTGAACAAAACACTGTCTTGGAAAAACAGGAAAATAGGAAAAGGGATTGCTTTGTGTTATCTTTTTGGTACATAAAATAAAGCTTTTTAAAACAGACTATAGATTTTTAAATACAGTGGTAATTTATCAGTAGAAAGGATAGAAAAGAAAAAAAATGGGTTTTTCAGTGTCCTCTCAAACAAGTTATATGTGCAATGGCTGGGACGGCATAATCCTTCGCACCAGCCTAACTCAGCCCCTCTTGACTTCCAAGGTGGGCAGAAACAGGCTCTGAAAACCATACCTGGAGTATTTTAATGCATCTTTATCATAGTCATGATTTATACCTTGGGCCATCTTATTGTCAGAGTTGGAAAAGTGGTTCTGATGTTTATAATTGCATAAGCCATGATATTTAAATGTAACATAGTCATTAAAGACTGTAAAATCTGTGAAGTGCTATTAAAAGCTAACAGATAATACAGACAGTGTAATTGCAGGACACAAGTCTGGCTTTCCAACATCAAGAGGTGGCTGAAGCTTTGCTTGTACTGTAGACAAATTCCATTATGCACAGGATTAATCTGCTAGTGTGTTTGGCTAGGAGTAAAAGATGACTCACTGGGAGAGATTTCCTGCTACTTTATGCCTTTACGTAGTGAACCTTTAGATTTCTACAGCATGTTCTGTTATATTTATTGTGTGGTTTTAGAGTTTAAGCTGTCAAAATTAGGTAATATAGGAACATTAGGTCTTAATATTTTTTATCTCAACTGTAGGTCAACATTTTTTCTAATACTTGAATTTACAGAGAGAATTAAGAAAAAAAAATACTGAAAGATTCCAATGATAAAACTGAAATAAGAAGACAGATTGTATTGGTTTTGATCTCTCAATCTTTGGGTCAAATGCAGGATTTTTTAAACAATTTGAGATTGTAATAATAAGAATAATGAGAAAGTGCTCCCATTATCAGAACCTAATCAGCACAACCTGAAAACTACATTTAAACTCTATCATTTAAAGTTCTTATTTGGCAGAACAAAGCAATTGTTTCTCTCAAGTATAAAAATGCTATAGAGAAGAAAATCAAGCTGGTTTGGAATCTGCAAACCTAGGAATTCTTTTCTTCTGGATCCCATTATATCTGAATCATCTTGCATTTTAAATGGCTCCATAATTTGGATTACAACGTTTCTGAAGTTACGTAATGGGCAAGAGTTCTCAAGAAAAAAATCTCAAAGCCAAGTTGCTACCCTGTTATGACACTGCTGTCAATAAGAGGTAATTATGAAAAGGAAGATGATCTGCCAATCATAAAGGTTTTTTTTAAGCTATGACTCTCCCATTTATCTTTCTAAAAGAATTTTAATTTTTTCTTAAGTAATTAAGTATTCAATAATAATTGACGTGGTTTTTTTCTCTCCTCTCTAGTGTTCATAATGGCTTCTGGGCTCTTGGTTTACCCTTTTGGTTTCAACTCTGCTACTGTAAAGAGGTTCTGTGAGAATTCAGACATCTA
>JAVJGJ010000001.1:108092097-108104739 GCA_035590215.1 Microhierax caerulescens | reverse complement strand
TCCTAGCTTGAAATATGCAACAACTCGATCTGTAGCAAAACATCCTGTTGGTAAATATGAAAAATAAAGACTATTTTAACCTACTGTACTTTATTTTAAAATAAGCCTGTTTCCAGATCTGTTCATTTCATTGTGTTACACAGAATGCTGTGATCACCAGTAGCTATTTGTTTGACAATGTCTTTACTGAATCAAATGTACGTGATAATCTCCTTCTGAAGAGTTCTGATTTATACTTGGCTTACAAAATACACAGAACCCAGCTGGAAATTCTTAAACTCAGTTAACCCACTGTTTGCATAAAATATTTATAATAGATAAGGATAAGGAGGAAGTAACAGCTTCAGGAAAGAACTGCTTGCTTCCTCTAAATAAGCCTTGGCTGAAATGCTGGTAGTTAGCCAAGAAGAGGAAAAGAGATGAAGTGATAAAGGAAGGAGGAAATTATGTTCTGCATGGAAGTTGTGAACTATTTGATTTATGGAATCAAAACCATAACAAGAGGAAAAAAATAATTATTATTTTGCTTTTTGTATTAAACAATGAGTTCTCTAAAATGCAGCATAGAAAAATAGGATGAAGAAAAGAATAAGAGAAACTGATGTATGTAGTGACCCTTTCTCTTACCCTAGTAGCATGCTCACAAACGTACATATGGTTCTTTAAACTGATCATGACTGGTGAGCTAAGTTTTCTGCTTGTCTTAGAAATCACATAACTCTGTACTTTACAATACCTCTTAAGCGTAAAACACAGACCCAATCAGACATGTGTTTTTGCTGTGTAATCTAAGCATGTAACATATTATGGCTATATTAATAATCTCCCTCATCTGCAAACAGGTGTGGAGGTGGGTCCCCAGCCACAAGGTGTTGTTAGAGCTGATACTTTGGACAAAATGAGGAAGATTGTCAAACATGGCCTTGATTTTGTGCAACTTTTAAATGAAGGTAGAGTAAATAGTAAGAGAATATAGCTGCCTATGTCATATCAGTGGACTATTTCAGGAAAATACTGTTTGAAAGAATAGGTTGGGCTACAACATTCTACAGTTACACACGTAAAAGGGGAGGGGGGGAAGGATGGTCTCTAGACCTACTTACGTGTGGTGTCAGAACGTCAGCATTCCTGTATAGCTGCTTTGAGTAGCTTTAAGGATACTTCCTCTTCCTAAAGTTTCAATAAGTATAACGTTTCTAATCTTACAGTTGTTTTGAGAATCTGAAATACTAGCTAACAATATTTGCATAGTAGTATGTACATGCCGAATACATATAAATTAATACTAAGAAAGAAGTGTTCAATTTACATGCCTTCTGTGCATTGTTATGTAAAATTAAAGTCAATAAATTTTGTAAGATTTTGTTATACCTGCATACTATCTAAAATACCTGACAAAAACAGATGTTTAAAATTCTTTTAGAGTACATTTTGTCAGTGGGCTTTTTCTGGAAGTAGAAGGAAAAGAATGTAGTTGTGCGTGTGACTCTCCATTATTGTGCTAGAATTGTAAAGATTAAATACCACTGATACATTTCTGTATTGCGCTGCACTATTAAACACAGGCCTTTCATTGATTTCTTCATTTACAAAATTTGTCTTTTTAAGTATACAGTGAGAAGCCACATTTCAGGAGCTAATTTAAATCTAGGCTCCATATGCTACAAGATGTGACTGGACCATCTTTCTGTGTCTGGGCTTTGATGGGAAAAATATCTGGACCTGGGCATTTTTATGATATATGAGCTAATCACTAGTGTGTAAACCTTGACAAGGTACAACCTAATGATTTAAGCCATTCGAAAGAGAATAAATAATGCATTCGTTTTTTTTTTTTAACAGGCAGTTGTTCATTTTGACATTAAATTACATTTATTCTTTCTAGGAAAGGAATTTCCACCATGTACAATTGAGGTTTTTAAAATAATGGAGAAAGTAGATTATCCCAGGAATAAAAATGATGAAGTTATTGCCATTATTCACCCTAAGCTGCAGGTAAATTGTAAAATAGTTTCAATTTGTGACATTTTATAAGTATTCCTGTGTCAATTCTACTACATTGTAGTATATTTTAATAGTAAATATTTTAAATTCCAATATTGCCAATGGGTTTATTGAATAATTTAGACCTTTCCTACAGTAAGTTCTATCACTAAGGTCATACCGTATTTCAGTAACAGATTTGGGAATCACTGAATCTAAAATAACTTTTGAACCTAAAATGAAAAAGAAAATAGATAGCTCATTCTAAAATATAAATCTAATTTTTAATTCCAAATTAAGGGCCTTATTTTAATAAATTGTGAGCATATGCAGTTTCCTTTTAGTTCACCTTTAGCAGTGAATTCTATACAAGCCTCAAAACAAGGGCCAGGCACCTGAAATAATGTACAGAAGATTAAAAGGAATTATTTTAAAAGCTTTTGCCATAAACTGCAGAGAATATAGTTATTTAGTATAAACTCAGAAATCACATGAAATATATAAAAACTTGAAAGTAAATATATTCTATTTATTTTCTTTCTCTAAGGATCAAGACTGGCAGCCACTGAACAATGGTGATCCTCTATTTTTGACTCTTGATGGAGAAGTAATTGAATATAAAGGGAACTATACAGTCTATCCAACGTTTATTAACGAAGCTGCATATTATGAAAAGAAACAAGCTTTTGTAAAAACAGTAAAAATTACACTCACTGCAAAACACATCAGATCCTCAGTCTTAGACCAGAGCACTTCTTAAAAGCTTGTTACAGATTTTTCTATTCAAAAAGTAGATTTCTTCTCTGTGAAATCCAGTGTCATTCAGTAGTAATTCATTGAATAAATGCAGAATCTAATTTTAAGTTATAATTTAATTAACACTGCTGAGCACTTTTAAGATGAAACATACTGTCAAAATGGTAATTATGACTACTGTTTACTTGTTCTAATAGATTGCTATAGAAGCAAAGAACAAATATTTTTATGAAGTACCTTAGTTCACACTACATAAAATAACAATGTACCACATATGGGTTAGTATCTATAAAATTTATATCTAGCATCATATAGAAAGTTGCTCATCCACAAAACTACACTGTATAAAAAAAATTACAGCATTTCTATTTTATAACACCAAACCCACAATAACCAACACCTTTTAAAGTGGAGTGATCCTTGAAACTAATTCCTTGGATAGACATACAAAATATGAAACAAAGGAAAAGCTAGGGAGAGAGAAAAAAGTGACAGTATGTATTTTGAAATTCTTTTATATTATCTGCATATATAACTAACACCTACTGCACTGAGGTGGAATCCTTAGGTTTGGTTTGGTTTTTCTTTTTGTACTTACAAAGATAAGCTAAAAATGTATGATTTCTGAGAAAAATACACTAAAATGAAATTTAAAGCTTTTTAAATTTAAAGTATTACAAGATTAATTCAAATTGTTTCTGATTAACATTAATTTAAAGACAAAAAGGTTTGAATTTAGAAAGTATCTAGTATTTAGAAACATACTGGAGCAATATTCAAATTCAGGAAAAAGATGTGCTTATCCTGTGAAACTTCTGAAGAAATTTTCTACCTTTCTATTGCAATGGAGATAAGAGAAGTTTATAGCTTTATACCTTTCTAGGTGTATCCACCTACTGATTATAACATTTTCCAAATAAAATTTTAAATCAGCTGTTGCACCCCAAAAGTTTTCAATGAGGAAGGCAAGATTCGGCAATTAACTCAGGTTTTGATGAAGAGATATGTACAAACCATACCTGAGTATTTCAGAATGGAAATTAAGAAGAATTCCATATGGGGAGACTTCTGAGAATTTTGAGACTGACTTGTTCTGTATTTGTGGAGAGAAAGCCTGTCATAGTAGCTGAAAAAGAAAATGGGAATTTAATCAATTTTCTAAAGCTGGTTTTAATATATTTGACAATAACTGGGGCTAGAGAAAACATTAAGAACTTTGCATAAGGATACAATAATTAATTATTTACTGAAAGATTCACTGTCTAGTTAACCCTCAAATTATACCTTTTCAAAAGTGATGTCTTCCTTATTTACCACTAAGCCAAAATCCTTTTTTCCTTGCTTTGTGCAATTCCTATGGCAATAAAATAAGAACACGGGACAGAATGTTTACTGAATTACAAGTTTTATTTAATTTAAATAAACATTGTATAAAAAGTACAGAATTGTCCGCTCCAGTCATTATTCATAGTGTTCTAGGTAACAGCCTTCAGAGGAGACAGCATGTGTGATGTGGCAGGGCCGTGGCCACAAAAGGAGGATATTTTGTCAGTGAAGAACTTTGAGAAACAACCCCCCAGCTTCTTCCTCAGTTTTATGATGCAGTTTTGTACCTGGTCATTGGCACAGCACATTCTTACATATTTTTGTGCCTTCCCTGTTTTATGGCTAACCTACAGTGTAACCTCCATGCAGCACAGAGATACCCGAACTTGTTTTCAGTGAAAAGTTTACCCACAGCAACATGAAGTACAGCACAGGCTAATTTATTCTGGTTCCTGAGTATATGTGAAGAGGTATGTACAAAAAAGAACAAAAAACTGGCACTCAAAAGAATCCAAAGGGAACTGCAGAGTCCTAAGGCAATATTCTTTGTTGGCAGTTCCAATGCAAAATTAACCAGCAAAGATGAAAGATTCCAAGACCACAGGGATTTTTCTTCTCATACTCACATTTCCTACTAGGATGACCAAAAATGCTCAGGTATTACATTGGTCTATTGATATGCACAAACGTCCTTCCCCTCAAATTCCTGTGCCCTGTAAAAACATAACTGAATTGAAGATTTCAATTTGATCCCATCCATCCAGGCCATATATGGTAGTAAACACGGGATACACCATCTATAGAAGACCGGTTGGGTAGCGAGAACCATGTTCATCATCCCTGCAAATAGCTTTGCACTATCCTTTCCGCTGGAGAGCTCCCTCATGCTCTCTTCTGTGTTAAGAAAGTCTTTTGGATCATTTTGCCTCCATCAGGCTTAGCTGTAAGAATCCAATGCAATTCTTACTATTGTTCAAATGCAGAACAAAATTCACCTGAGTCTTACTTAAATAGCACCCTTAAAACAGGCACCAGATGAATATGTATGATGAAAACCCATGACACTGAAGACACATAACGTATTAAATTTCTAAGTACACAGAACAGATATTCTTTTATATATACACAAAAAATAGAAAACTAAAAATATAATTCATCGTACTAGGTCATCACAGGTAGTGAAATAGCAAGTGCTACAGAAATGCATTACGTAGTCCTCTGAATAAAAAAAGGCTTTTAAAATCTGCAATTGCATTGCATTTAACTTACTTCGTTCATTTTGGGAAGAAATACTGACTTCTTATTTTCCTGCAGTGGTTTAATACAGAAATCAAATTACTTTTAAACCAGAAGAACTTCCAATGTGATAACTTATGCAGCAAGATGCAACAGCTGAGTAGGAAAAGTAAAGATTCTGTGACTGGAACAAACTCAAATATTCTCTATCATGAATTATATTGCTGCTCTTATTTTATGGGAGGGCACATATACATAGTAATAAATAGAAAGCAGTAAGCACCCCATTAGAACCTAGGGAATACACACAGAAAAACAGATCAGGCAAAGCTAACAAGACCTGAAGAGGCTTTATCTAGATCCAACTTGTGGGATCAAGCCTCTAGTAACACTGACAGTCATTACAAAAGCTTCAAATGTATCCAAGAACATTGTTATTTCAAAATAACATACTTCATTTGGTAGTCTTAAGAACTGAAATGCCTTTCTTTTCTCCATGACAAGAACTTTTTTTTCCAGTGTACAAAATGTTTCTCATGAGTTAGAGATTCCAAAAGACAGCCGATTGGGATCACAATGATCTTAATTTTCCACAAAAGGAAGAAATACCTCACATTTGACCTTTTTTATCCAGTAAAAAGTCTAGAGCCAAGTTTGAGTAGTGTCATACAAACTTGGACAGCAACGGTTTTCAAGTGGCTCAAAAGTGAACCAGTGAAATAGTCCATTTTATTTTAGCTCAGCTGCCCTGATTAAATGGGTTACAGTCATCAGATGACATCACTGAGTTTGTGTTCCAGCTGGTTACAGCTGTCCAAAATGCCAACAAAGCTTTTAGCATCCACTGTTGATGCTTTTAACCTTCAGAACAACCACATATCAAATACAGCACAACTAAACAGAAGTTTCAGGCAAATCATCTGTTTCTTCAAACGTGTTCAGGGTGTTTTTGCTATTAGTTCTTGAATTGTCTTGAATTTTGCTTGGATCTGCAAAAAAATGCATTATAGACAAAACAGGATATGGTAGAAACTGTATATGCAAGATCAAAGTTTTGCACATTATTTTTTCTTCGTTAAAAACATGCATTTATTTAAGCAGTAAGTTGTCAGTTTACTACCATATCTTACACAGAAATTTTTCTGTCTGGCCCTTTTTATTATTACTGAGTTCATTCTACTAAGCAATATAAACGCTAATTGACTTAAGAACAAACTTCAGAACACGTCTCCCAGATCCTCATATGCCCCTATCATAAACTCTGACGCCTGCTGCTAGAAGGACATCTGACACCTCAGAGTTAGGTCATTTCGCTATTACACTTCTAACACTGTCAGCAGATGGGTATCTTGAATTTCCTGGTCAACATTCACGAGAGGCAATTGTCATCCAATACATATTGCAAAACATAAACGTGAATGTTCAAGGGTTCAAAACAGCAGACTATAGTATTACTTGGCAGAATCACTCTGATTTCTTGCCAAAATTTGCAATACTATATGTAACTATTTAAATACTAAATGCACTTCATCACAATTTTTCAAAATAATATTTTCTGTCTTAAGTTCTCCAGCCCTACACCACTCAAATGCTGTAACAGAATGCAAAACTTAGATCAAGCATAGCTGCTCAGAGAAAAATAAAGAAAGGTAAAAGCACTATGTTTTGGCATCAAGGTGTAAATACTGAGTTTGTAACCAACCCTCTCTTCAAACCTTTAAAAACAATGTAACACCCCTGCCATATTAGCCATGAGTTTCCCTAGCAGTTAAGTATCGCTGAGTATCTAGATTATGAGAGTTTGTATTTTTAAAGGTATTAAACTATATCAAAGCATTTATAAGAAAAAAAAGATTTCGCAAATATAGTGTTGTAAAATTCTGCAGTACCTGTTGGCCCTGGATCTTCATTAATAAATGAAACATGTGTTTTCCACTCGGTCCATTTCACTTCATTAATCCTGTTTATATTGTATATAAGTTGTGTTATTAGTATGCATTATATCTCCCAGCGACATAGCTGCACTTCCCCTTTTATTTCTTTATTTCTGCTTGGAACTGTCATACTTTACCATCAGCACCTGCTTTGCTAGTACTAAAAAAGGTGAATGCCTTTTGCAGTGTTATGTACTATATGAAGATGAGAATAATACTAAAAATACTTTATGACTTCACATGTTATGAGTACAGTCTTGAAACTCACCTTACATTTAAAGTATTTTTAATAAAACAGCACAGTAATATATGCTTTAATATGGTAATCATCAATTAGCAATCAATTTAAATATGACTTTTAAGCTAACAATCAAAGGAAATTACAATAGTGGCATTTAATGCAAGCAGACTTGCTACTTGTGTATTAAAAATGTAAGTTGAAATCTGTTTTCTTACTAAAAATTTCTTACATTAAAAAACTGATACGTTTTCCCTTTTTTTAAAAACAATTGGTCTCAATTGAAGAAAACAAATTGGATTTTGGTACACCTAATATAATTTGTAGAGATGTAGAAATATTTTAAAGAGGCTTTTGAGGAGAAATAACCTTGAAGAAACATACAGAGCAGAATTGATAGCACAGTATTCTAGCTTTGCTTTACCTTAAACACACCCTGGTATCATTTTCAGCCACTTTACACCGTTCTCCCAGTTGGAATCTTTTCCTCAAACATTTTGGTAAGAATTTTTCAAATTCCAAAATAGTTCTGGCTCTCTATTTAACAATAAACAGTAACACAAGTATGGTTAACTATTCAAAATTGTTTGATTTCATAGCATCTACATTTTGCAGGCTCCGTGTTTCATTATAACATGTCATACCTCCCTCCACCATCCATAACCAACACTGATTCCAACAACAGCAAATAAGATGGCATGCCACTTATTGTCATGTGGCATAAACAGGGAGTCCACAGCTTTCTCTTGCTAGCCCTGCTGCAAAAGGTATACTCAGAGGAGAATCAAGAAATCTCACTCTAAACGCAGTGTTTAGGGTTCAGTGCTAAAAAATCTTCATGAAACACCCTGCCACAGGGACATATATAAGCTGTAATGGGATGCTGCCCACCACAGAAAGCAACTCCAGTCCTAATTATGACTGTGTTCTTGATGACAGCTTGCGACTTGGAGCTGTCTAGCCTTGGTAAAAGACCAGGCTTGGATAAGGTATGAGAAACTGAAACGAGCTCATGCGTTGTTCACACTGAAGGGACAGAATAGCAGAGATGCTGTGTTACAGATTTCTGGGCAGATAATGAAACAAACCTTCCCAGTGATGTATCAAGTGGAATGAAAGTCATAAAGGTATGCGACAGTGCATAAGGCTGAAAATCCAAGCCATAAGATTACCTTTAGGATAGATGTTGAATCTAAAGTTATGATATGCTAATACTAAAATTACTTATTTCCATTATTTGTACACATATACAAATGGGGATTATTGTTGTTAATACCTAACCCCTTCTGTCAGCTTAACAAGTTACCATAGGTACAGCTAAAAAGGCTTTAGCCTGTTTTCACTAAGCAAACAAACAAACCTGGAGTTTCCAGATGTGCTCACTTTCTTTAGAAATATCTTCCACTGTTTCTCCCATTAATGCAATCAGCATGTTCAAGAGAAGAACAAAAGTCAACACAACATAAGTTATGAGGAGCAGAAGAAATAGTACAGGATACTTTGAATTTTGCTGGATCTCCAGATCACCCAGTCCTAGGGTGAGCTTAAAAAGATCCATTAGAACAGGTCCCAGACTGCTGTTGGAATGGCATTCACTGCCATCTTGGCAAGTTTCAATCAATGCAGCAAGAGCTGTGAAGAAAGCATGAGAAAATGTTAATCACAATAATGCTTTATATATACATGACATTTTATCTTAAAAAATTAAAAATACACTGCATAATCAAGAGCTAGAGCTGCCCAGCAACACACACAGCAGCAGATAGATGACAGATTACCACAAAGCAAAAAGCCCACATCCAAATGAAACTGAGAAAAAGCCAAATTACTTATCAGTTCAGAAAGTCTCTAGACAGTTTAAAATTCTAAACTAGGTGTTTTAACACCCAGAAGAAACCCCAACATGAGCTGTCATCATGACAATAGGGTTCTTATGAATAATAACGCTAAAATTTTTACTCACACAGAGCATCAGTGCTTTTCTCCAGTAATATTTACCTACGCCAAATCCCAGCAAAAACACGATATAGACAACTAAAAATTTTATCACGTCTTGCAGGATGACCTAAAAATTAAATTAAATATTTATCAGAAATGAAAATTGATAATGAGTTTTATGCTTATGAATTCTGCAGTGGTACAGGTGTGGTACAATCTGAGAGTATCAGATTGCTTTCATTAAGCAAACTGGTTGTAGTCTCAGTGAGAAACCCAAAGATTTGGGTCTGATTTTTTTAATCTCATGACTGAGAGCCTGGTGCATTGTCCAAGGGTGACTAACTCTGTACAATATAGGCATTAATGCGTATGTTAATTAATAGAGGCATATGATGCCATTAAATAGTAGAACTATATTAACTGAAAAAAAACAACGTATATATTTACTATAATAAAATGTTGATTTTAAGATATAAACTAGTTTCTGCCATTGAATTTATACAGTGTATTCTGTTGAAATAATAAACTGAAGACAAGAAATTTCAATATCAACTATAAAATACCTCTAAATTGCTGAATGTGCTTGATTGGGATTGTATCATAACAACTAAATATCATAACAAGGAAGATAAAACAAAAGAAAAGAAACTCACCTTTTGAATCATAACACTGTAAATGCCCATGGACTGGAAACCTCTGGTGAAATAAAGCATATTAGCCCATCCTAGGGCCATTGCCAAAACAAGACACACGAGGTGTTCTTTGTAGGAAAACAAGTATAAAAAGACAGAGAAGATCACAAGCAAAGCTTGTATAAAACTGTTAAAAAACAAACACATGTATGTAAAAGGGAAATTACTAGCACAAAGCCAACAACAATGTAGAAAAATATAAAACAAGACTTACTTGCTTCTTACGCTTCCTTTCTAAATTCATACTGCATTCTATTATTCCATATGAATATTACCATTATAGTTTAATAATTAGATTAGTACATGTGGTATAAGAATATTAACATATTAGGATTATATTTATTAAACCTTAAAGTGAACTATTGTCCCCAAAATAGCTGGTCAATACAGTTTTTGCTGACAAAGACATTAAGAATTTTTAATGATATCTTAGAAGCCATTTAATTCAAGCTTTAGCTTAATGAATTGTTAGAATCATTGCAGATTTTCCACGAACAAGGAAGATACTAGTAGACGGTGTGATGTGCTGTGATAGGATGTAGACCAGATTCTTAGCAGCACAAGATTGGTATCAGTGTGGTTGTAGTAGGAGGAAGAAAGGTAAGAGTTAAGCCACCTCTCTTTTGATTGATCATACAGTCATAGGCTAGAAATGAGAGGGAATCATCTGTGCTTTGTCTAGTCCAGCTGAACCAGCTTTATACTATTTGCCCTTCCTAAAGAAGCTGAAAGGAGTGTGAAACTGTATCATGTTTATTAACCAGGTTTCTTAATCACATTTCTCTATATACAGCTCTAAAGAGATACAGCACCAGGACAAGCTAAAGATGGCACTGCACTTTGGAAAAAAAATCCGGTCCGTACACATCAACCCCCAATATCATTACTGACCCATGGTACCATTAGCATGTGCTACAGAAGAGCTGCATGTTAAATTACACCCATCCCTCTAAAACCTGATAATCTAGAGAAAAATGAGCATCTGCTACAGAAGTACATTCGCTGCGACCATGCCACAAATAAGCATTTTATATATCGTATAAAATACATGCACGACAGACTTACAATGCAAAGTGGAACCACGCATCAGAAAGAATTGACTGCACGTCTGAGGGCCTAAGCAGAAAGATGGCTACACTCTATGTAGACAGATATATAAAATACAAAAATGGTAGTAAGAGAAAGTAGGCCTTAAAATTTATTTTTCAAAAAAATTTGATCAGTGTTCTAAAAAAATTCATCTACTGATAAGACATGATAACTTCTAAAATTAAAAATCTTTTTATAGGGCTGTAACTTCACAGTTTACAGTTCTGTCATCTCTGGCATGATTTAACAGTTAGTAACTGGCTTTAATTACTTACAAGTATATGGTAAAAATTATGTCTTTTTTTTCCAATTAAAAGTTCTAATTCAACAGGGTCCTTAAAGCCAGCAATTTGACAACACCGATGATGTATCGAATGTCACATCTCTGTTATAAGAATTTGAAAAGAAAACCCCTCATATTTGTTCCACAGAGGACTACAGCTGTATTTGAATATATAACCACGATCATTGCGAGTAAGTGATGTATTGTGCCAGACTTTTAGAAATTATACATATCATAAAGATATTCCAAACATATTGCCAATATCATCATGGGTGTATTCATAAATCTAGAGAATTTCTTCACCTATGTTGTTTATGTATTTGTTATTAAAAAGTCTTACCTCTTTTATGGCTAAAAATATTGCTCCTAACATAACCATCACCTGTCCTGATAACTGCAGCCATCCCACACCACGTGTTAGAGCTAGTGGATAAGGTGGAGCCTGCAAGACAAGTCCAAAATGAAAGACTGAGTTCCATAGCTGAAGGGTAAAAGGCAAAGTAACAGGAAGCCTCACGTATGTAGCTCTCTAGCTACACGATTTCTTCCCTTTTAGTGAGATTTTTCTCCACAGTGGATTTACAGAATCAGCCCCCTAACACATCAATTTGAAGTAACAGAGAAGTTTCTTTCTTAAAATAAAAAACCTTCTTCACACTTTCAGAAATTTAACTGCCTGTCTTTGTATTACATATTTGTATTTTGGGTCACTTTCACAAATGTTCTTCTTCCTTCCAGATATGAAGACCTGATGTCGGAGAACCTGATCTCACTACAGCCAAATATTCTGATAGCTGGTTTTGGTTTAGCATTTTAAATACAATTCAGGAAATGGTATTGTGTTTTAAATCAGTAAAATTTGGTAGGACTCTGTTGCTGTACTCACTTCATTTTCATTAGGCCTGTGGTAGGAAACTAATGTTAATGTTACATTGTATAGGAAATAAAAACAGCATGACATAAAAAACATATGTCGTGCAAATTTCTTCCATTTCATTCGCAGGAGTGAATTCAGGGGCTCCAAAGTCAGCATTTCATGA
Source organism: Microhierax caerulescens (assembly GCA_035590215.1). NCBI lineage: Eukaryota > Metazoa > Chordata > Aves > Falconiformes > Falconidae > Microhierax > Microhierax caerulescens. Next base: position 108,092,224 of record JAVJGJ010000001.1, on the reverse strand, counting down.
CGATTCTGTCAAAAAAAAAAAAAAAAAAAAAAAAAAAGATTTGAACTTGCTACCTGTAAAGAAAGTGAGATAATTTCAGGCATGTATTGTGGATTTCAGTCAGTATCTGTCCCTGCAGATCTAGAAA
>JAVJGJ010000001.1:108013477-108091997 GCA_035590215.1 Microhierax caerulescens | reverse complement strand
CGCCCCGCCCCCGAGCGAACCCCGGCGGGGGGCCGTCCCGCTTCACGGGCCCCGCCGCGGTGCCGGGCCGCTCACCGAGCGTCAGCCTCGTCGCGCCGGCCCGAGGCTGAGGGCAGCGGCAGAACCCGCCGGTAACCCTATGTCACCACGGAGGGGTGGCACGGGGCTGCCCGGAGGTGGCCGCACGCGCGGGCAGAAGGGGAGACGGCAAAACGCCCGGCTGCTGCCAGCCCCGGCCCGGGCGCCAGGGGTCACGGCCCGTCAGCCACAGGCACGGAGGTACGCAGCCTGATCCCGGGGGTACACCCGGCTGAGCTCTGCCTGCCCGCCGCCCCCCGTCTGACCCCGCAGGCAGCCCCCGCGCCCACCTGCCGTGACCCACGGGACGCCCGGTGGGGCAGCCGAGGCCAAGGTCCAGGCGCAGGCCCAGGCCCGGCGCGCAGGCAGGCACGGCCTCGCCGTACACATCTCGCCGACAGTATCTCCGCAGCCGAGGCGCCTGGACCTTGGAATGAGCCGTTCGGCCGGCAGCCAGTTGGGCAACTCGCTTCTGCCGGGCCCCCTCCCTTCCTCCACAGGCTGAGACATGGATTTGTGTCTGGTCTACCTTTTTAGGAAAATATAATGCACAAAAATAAGTATGTCATTTCACACATGCTTCTTAACACAGAAAATTGTGCCTGAGCCCCCAGAATATACCAGCGACATCCCTCAAGCGGTTTAGGTAAAAACGCCCATACTTCAGGACAGCAGCCTGGTAGTAGCAGCTCCGGCTCAGGAGAGTTTTGTACTATTAACAAGTTATTCTGTAACTGCCTGTTACAAAACTTCTTACATATCCCTGTAGTGGGCAGAGACAGCATATTTTGAAAGCAGTATGTTCTTTTAACAAGACTCTTACTTAGACCTCTGTGGAACCGTGCTGAATTACATGAGCTGAGACACTCTCCCCAATTGCAAATTTTCTGAAATCGGAGTTTCGTACTCTGTGTGCCAAGCAGTCTGGGTCACAGCACTATGAAGGAGGCATGGTTAAAGATACTTCACAAGAAGCAAAACTCATTTGGATAAATTCTTCATTAACAACTTCCATACCACAATGCACAAAGCATCTAGCAGAAAAAAAAAACGCCAGCAGCAAACTCCACTACTAGGGGTGAGGGGAAGGAAATGTAGAGAGCACTACAGTCATATAAATTCTACTACTGGAAAATTTGTTACTTTTTCTGAATTAGAGCCTGAATAACTTTCCTGCTTCCCTCATATTTTGTTGGTGGCAGCTAAAAAAGCCCTGGCACAATTTAGCTGCAGGTTGTTCCAAATGACAGTCCCCATCTGCACTGGTTATACCCAACAGTCGTGGCTGAAGATACTCCACCCCAACTACCTCTCCATTTACATGTGCATTTTCAGTTTCTTCTAGAGAAACCAACACAAGATTTCCTTTGCTGCTAAGGGAATTGCAACGTTGTCCTTTAGGTAGCAGCTCTGTCAGTAGCAGAACTGATACCTCCTATACTTTCTTCTTCAGAGTCTCTAAACATATCTCAAGTAACAGTTGATTATTGAAGGCATTCTGAAATTTTAAAAAGTCTGTATTTGAAAAGTGCCTTACCACCAGTAGATAAACTGGAAACAACAGCAAACTGATTAAAATAGGTAAATCAAAACAGGTTGCTGGTTGCATGAAAAAGATTTGTCACTGCTCTGTTCTGTGGGGCCAAAGGCTTAATCTCAAAATGGATTATTTTAAGACTTCCTTGTTATCAGTAACAGAAACATAAAGGAATATTTAAATTAGTGTAGTTAAACTCATATTTGCATTAGTTCTTAGGCCCATATTTGCTTAATGCTGAAGAGTTCAAGGAATTCCTGGATTATTCTATTAAGAGTTATCCTCTGTTGCCATTTCTCTGCAGAATGAAAACCCTGCTCTGTTTCTGAGAGACAGACATTTTTTTCCCCTCAAGGAGTGATGCATTCATTCTGCTCTAGTTGTTTGTGTATGTTCTTGTGATGTACAGACCCAATCAGAAAGTCTGATCTTTGTTCATGTCAAGTCTGATAAAGCTTAGCCAAATACTAACAGAGCCAAATTCTCTTTCTCAAACTGAAAGAACAATCTGTTTGTACACTGTAAACTAAGTATTTCCTAACAGTACTTCATGGTCCTGATTCACTATTGTTCTGTTTCCTGCTTTTCTTACACCTGTGTGATGTTACTGTCACGTTTAAACCATCACAAGGTGCCAGCACACCAGATGGTGACTGGCAGTGGGCAAGACACATAATCAGCTTCTCCAATCTTCTAAAGGGCCAAATCCTCTCTGAAGTGCGTTTCTCAGGAAATTCAGTGAAGCTGTAGCTAATTACATCAAAGCTAGCGTGATTTTTAATTGTATGTGTTATTTACTTACCTCACAGTTAGAATCCTCTCTGTTTATTGTCATTCAAACCAACTGAAATAAACGTATTTGAAAACAGCAATCAGATAATTCTGTCATTTGGCAGGTAAAATAGACACACCTATCCGTTGTATTAACATTTGTACCCCTTTTCTCTCAATTTAGTTGGATTAACTATTTAAATAGGATAAAAAAAACCTAAACTGTAACAAAACACCCTTGAATTAAATAAGATACAGCAATGGATATTTCTAGGGGAAGTATCTAGGTAGATATGTAAAAACACTGAAGCCTTTTTCAAGTGTTTTCCCCAAGCAATTCTGTTCACTGTGGTTAACTGTTCTAAAGAGTTCTACCTGTTCATTTTTAACTTGGTCAGGCAGACTCAAACACTCACAGCCACTATATTTTAACTTCCAGAGCCTTACAGTCTAATAAATTACAGCTTAATAGCATGCTAAGATAGAAATTCGGGTTTCAATATTGCCAGCTCAGGAATATTGCAGTTCTCAATTCTGCTCTTCCCAATACTAAAAAGATTAATGAATTAGAGCTTTAAGAACATAGTCAAAGGATATTGTGAAGATTCAAAAAAAACAGAAGCCAAATAAAAAACATACTGTTTGGCTTAAAGTCTTAAAATAAAAAAGCCTGAATCTAACCAATCTGCAAATCTTGGCTCATTTTTGAAAGCTTGGGTTCACAGAGTGGCACTAGAAATATATCCTTATATATCATAGTAGCAATGTTTCTGAAATTACAGAATTAAAAGGAATCCTTCCTTTAAGGCACATGGACCAACATACCTTGTGCTGGTACAGTAAAACATTCAAAGGGAAAAGTTTGACTTTGTAATTTTAATAGTTTAATAGTGAATTACAAGTGCTAGGGGCATGATACAGACCTCAAAGTACAAGAGGTATGACATTGCTATGGGAAATCAATCATAACTTGCATCTTTTCTGAGGCTGCACTATTGGTAACATTTGTGTATTCGTTACTATCCTGAGAAGCTTGGCTTCTGCAAAAGGTTAACATTATGCAATAGATTTCACCCAGCAAGAGGTGTTACTCATTCTACAACCCTCTACTAGCCAGCTCATCAGCTCTCTCTCTGTGAAACTGTAAAATACCGTGTTTCTGATAAGAAATGTGATCTATTTGCTCCTTGGGACTAAATATTAAGTATCTTTAAAAACAAAATATCTGTCATAAAATAATCAGATTAAAATCTTCACTGCTTACATATTTAAGCCACTTCAACCACAAGAATGGGAGCTGCCTTTAATGGACACAATGCAGAGGAAATAACCTTCAGTTCATACCTGTTCATTAGAAAACTAAGCTTAAAGAAATTCCACTTTTTAAATACTACATTTCCCCACTTTGTTAACATAGGGTTGAGATTATTTAGATCATATTTATACTGTCAAAGCTTAAAGTTGTATTAAATTTGAAGTTCTGGCCTAGAGGCATCTCTAATTTTCCGTTGGTAAACAGGCTTCTAACTTAAATAATCCAGTAGCTGTTGGGTTGCAGCTTCAGATGCTATGAACCGAGACAGTGCCTGGAGAGCTGAGCCAGCCTATAGCAGCTGTGAGTCATGAATGATTCAACGTACCCAAGATAGGTGCACAGAGATATAGTACATAATAAACTTTCTTAAAAGAGCGCCATATTCACTGTGAAGATCGATACTGGTCACATTGCCTTGCATTGCTCAAATAACCTTTACCAGAAGAGTAATTTTCTGGAAAAAAATACAGATCTTTTGCAATTTTGAAAAAAATTACTTTTTTAATAAAGGAAAAAGACACTACACATTCTTACCCGTTACACTTCATTTTGTAAGAAAATGGAAATACAGCAGTTTGGAGCTCTTTTTCAAGGTAGCCTTATTTTGAACTATAGCATTAAAAAAAATAATTTTTACATGTACAAATTCAAACTGAAACATTTCAGCTATTTTCCCCAGGTCTTGCAAACATATTTTGAAATTTAAATTTCCTATTGCTCTAAAATTAGATGAAAACCAACTTTAATGTCTCAAAATCATTGATGAAACAATCTGTGTTTTGTAGGAACATGCCTAGTAGTGACCTCTTACCTGGTGATGACCTTTAAATCCACCAGAGGATCCCAGGGGACAGTGAGTACATGACTGAAAGCTACAAGCTCAGATTATATTGACATATCTGCACTCAATTGTATGTATCTAAAGAACAAGGGTTACCACAGAATAAAGGAGAAGCAGTCATATGTCAATATTAGTATGATTAGATAAGCAGAGTAGTGTCAGCAGGATGCCTGAGACACAATATGCTGGCGTTGTATTTTACAAACTGGATTCTGCAGGGATCAAGATGAACCCTGTGAGACAGCAATGCTAAACCAGCTGCAGGAGTCATTTAGCTTTTTTCCTCATAATCCAGTAAGGTGAAAAAGTAAGTAGAGTTTCTGGTGAGGGACCAGAACAGCCTTACCAGCTCCCATTACAGGACTTGGGGGGAAAAAAAATTGTTCTGGGCACTTTTCTAGATCACTGGCCTTCAATACATCTGTCCCTCCCTTTGTTACTTGGAAATACAGCTACTAAACATGCTTCAATAAGAGAATTCTTTCTGAAAACAAGAAAACTCAGCTCTAAGTTTGCAATTCATGTCAGTATGCTTAGCACATCTCCAGAACAGGTGCTATACAGGTCCCTGGGACTGCCAAATGTGCATTGAACCCAGCTTAATTTTTCAACAACTACAGATAGGAGAGGGACAAAAGGTGCTACAAGGTAGAAGATATACTTCAGAGGAAAACCATAATTGCAGCTAACACTTTCCTGGTTTGGGATACACTGGGTTTTCACACAGAATCAGGCCTTTCAGTCGCTTCTCTTCCACACACTTACTTAGCGCTGGTATTTTAAAAGTTCCAATTAACAGACAGTAGTCCAAGCCTGCATGAATTCTTAAGTACTGTTGCCATGCTACACTTAAGTTCAGGATATACTCAAAACTGCGGTGCTTTAATCTATGAAAACAATAACCCCCCAACGATAAAGTTTTTAAATTTGAGACATGGCACTCAGTCAAATACTAGTTCAGTCATTTGGGGGATGTTACATGAACACCGAAAGCAGCTCACTTTCAACTCCACCCTGAGTGTATTTTTGCATCTAACTGCAGGAATCTGCAAGTAACAGTGGGTTAACCTGATTTCAAAGATCTTTTGTATCATTCTATTGCAAGACGAGCAGCCCTGTCACAATGGAGCACCAGAGCTGCATGGGGTTCATGACAGTTTTAAAACTCTGCTTTTATGAACTTGTTACAAATATTTGTAGCCCAGATTAATATTCAAACTCTGCCTGCCACAAAAACAGGATTTGTTTTGTTGAAAAGTATTAGAAAGTAGGAATTCTAAAACTCTAGCAATTCATAATTATGCTGTAGAATATAGCCACAGGATGCCTTCGAGGCTAGATAGGAATCACACAGGATTGAAACAGGGCTGAATATTCATACTGATAATGAAAACATTCAGGTACATTAGACAGAACTTTATAAAATGAAAGATAAAAGGGTATGAAGCCTTATGTATTGGTATAACAGTTAGGTATGTTGCTTACAGACAACCTTACCAAGTTTGGATTTCATACACACCAAGGTGAAGCTTCTAATACCATACACAGAAGCAGCATACTAGATGAACTAAAGGTAGTTCCTATTTCATCTTGAGGTTATTCAAAACTGAATCTTTACATGTCTACATTATTATGGACTTAGTTCACACAACAGTGGAATCCATTTCCATGCTTATTTCACAAAATATGACTGTGCATAAATCCAAACAAGAGAGGTGTTTAGAATATTCTACCACTAAATAATTTATAGGAAAATCTTTAACATATGCAGCCAGAGGTTTGGGGACACCCACAGGCTATGCACAGCACTTGAAACCTAGCGTTTGAAGCATCTAGCAAAGAAAGAAGAAAAGATTATATTCAGTGTTATTGTAAATAGATTTTGCAAGGGTTTAAGTTGTCTTAGGAATCTGAAAACTATTAGTAACTTACATACTTCAAGTATTTCTAGAATGCTTGTCCCTTAAAGGAAAACATACAGAATTCAGTCAAAAAGAGCTTTTACTTTTTTTGATGATGTACATTTTCACAAAGGGCATGGAGGCATCTGACTTCTGGGATTTAATTGATCTGATGCTTGTGTGCTAGAAATCAGCACACAAAATGAAGTGGAATAAGCCCTGCCATATGGTAATGCTGGCACTAGATCTTCCTTCAGCAACTACAGCAGAAGCACCGAACAAATACCTGTTTCAGTTACATGTGTAAATCAATAAATAGATTCAACTTGCATAACAGTGTGTTCTAGAGCTCACTAGAATTTATGGGAAAAAGCATCCCTCTGCGAGGGCTCCTCATGTGCAGAAGGAAACAATAGTTCTAGCACCAAGTAGTTGTTCATCAGTGCTCATTTACTGGTTTCTCCTTTCTCTCCCCAACAAATTTTCTAGTTAAGCAGAATATTTCAGCATCCACCCCTCCCACAGTGCCCTGTTTTCCAAGATATGTCACTGTGTTGAGCAAAGTACCAGAGAATATACAAAATTCATATATTCCCTTGGCATCCTCCATTAACACTAGAGGGAAGCTGTGCATATGCACAGTGGCATTTCAGTATTACTTGACTAACTTGCCTGCAGCCTTTGGCAGTATGAACTATAAGTTTGAACCTTCTCTCACTGGTATTCAAAGTGTCAGAGCGTTAATGTAACAGTTATTTCTGACAAGCAATTGATTTAGATGGCGGTGGTGATTTTCAAATTTGCATGCTTACTGTTTATGTAAGAATTTGTAATGCCGTCTGTAACTTCCTCATGGCACACCTGTTTTAAGTGGTTTATTTAATGCTAAAGTTACATGTTACAGCATGTATGTGTGTGTTTGCGTTTCTTTTTGGCAGGGAGGGGTTGAGGAAAACCATTTGTAAGTGACAGCAGATTCTTTTAATATTTAATTATTTTTGCTTTACAACCTCAACTTAGGCCTATCACCATTAAAGCCTACTTACTGAGGCAGGAGCACTGCCAACTCTGCTGACTAGTCCTTAAACACAATGTATATAGAAAGCCAAGACTGAAGTCACAAATGTATCAAAGCATTGATTTTAAAGGAGTTATGAGTTTACAGAACTAGAAAGATTCTATGACTAAAAAAAAAAAAAATACTTAAAGAAAAAAAAAAAAGGGTTTGGAAGCTGTATGTTAACTTATCATCAGGTCAGCATACTAAAAAACCTCCGCAGCACCATTGCCTTTGTTTACCACAACTCAAACAGGGAAGTGACTCAAACCTTAAAAATAAAAAAAGGGAAAAAAGCTCCAAACGAAAACCACCACAACCTTCCAAAGTATATTTACTACCAGTTGTGGAATAGGAAGTGTTAAAATAGCTAAAGGATAACACAGAATAAACATCTGGCAAACGTTTGATCTGAACAAGTTACATACAGATTAAAAAAGTTAGATTTACAACCACGGGTCACATGAAAAAAAAAATCACAAAAGAAATTAGAAAACTAGTTCAATACCATTAACTGAAGGAAGTTGGCTGCAGAAGCATTCAATAATTCTACAGTTCAATTCACACATTGGGTTCTTATCCTAACTCTAAACTGCTGTAGAAGATTTATAGTCAATTAACACTTTTAAAGATCTTTCAAGACTGAATACATTATGTTAAGTCTTCTGAGTCAAGTTATGCTCTTCTGATATAAAACAGAGCAGAATCTCTACGGCAAAGCAGAACAAAGGACAAAATACAATCACAATTTGTAAATCAAAAATTCAGAGTCCCACAGTCTCTATTTGATCAGCCTACAAAGGTGTCCTCTCAAGCAAGCCCAGCAGGGAGAAAAGAAAGTTCAGGTCAGCTTGTTACCCATTTGTATGAGCTTACGAGGCAAATGCGTGGACACAGCATTTTTCCAAGTTCTGGGCTGCAGAAGCAGACCATAAGTTGCTATAGATGTGAAAATGTCCTCTCTATATCTAACTGCATAGCTGTCAAAGTATATCAACATGAGCAGATTCTAAAATTATTAAAAAATAATTCTTATTTTTAGCACACAAACATGGGAAGAACTGAAAAACTTTGTGAGCAAATCTAATAACTGTAAGAGCACCAATTAAAAAAAAAAAAAAGGAAATGGCCTTAAGCAACTGCCCTAGAAATTGTTCATTTTGGGGGTGGGTATAGACTACCACACGATAGAAGAGCACAGCACAACCAGTTAGAAAGCTTCAGAAGTAAACAGTTATCAGTCTACTGCTCAACATCACATAATTGTTGAGATCCCTAACCTAGTTGCTGGTAGTTAATTATGATCCTTTCAGGAAAAAAGGCTCACCACCTAATTCCTGTAAGTAAACAGTTTCAGTCCTCACTAAAGGGCAACCAAAGCAGTAGTTCAATAGCAATAAGCACCTCAAGCACAACCTTCATCTGAGATCTCAAGAACACTGAATTTAACAAGCTCATCTTCCCAAAACCTGTGGGTGAAGAAATACGACATCACTATTATATATATATAAGTTTCCTGACCTATAAAAAGTGAAGTTCAATGATTTAAATGCAAACAAGTGAATGGAATCCCCTTTTCTAACTCCTACTGCACATCAGCCAGTGCTGCTCCAACAGCAGGCCTTCTATAAACTAGATTATTTAACAAAGGCAAGGCTGTGTATAGAATTAAATTCCTAAACAAGAGAAGCAGAAGGGGCGAGCTCAAAATTTGAGAGGCATGTCAAGCACTTTACCAATACTTTTTTGATGTTTTTTTTAATAAATTCACCCTGGGACACAGACTTAAGGACATGCTGTCATTTTGTTGCCTGAGTACAAGGAAGCAAAGTTAACCATTAGTTCACAATAACGTGGGAGAAGCACTAGTATCTCCTGTTTCTAGCAACACATTACCTAACTGTGGTAAGAGATGACCCTCCCTAATGGTTCCAAACTTTTAGCTGATCCTCTCTTGTAGGGAGACAAATGCTACACCTGTGAGATAAATGACAGACAATGGATTTCAAGTGTGGCAAAGCTGCCACATCACTGAAATATCTGTCATCAGGTCAAGTGGCAACTGCCAAGAGGCCAGATGAGTTTTCTTCCACAGACCAGTTGAAGCAGAACATTAAAACATGATCTATGGATTTCACAGTATAGAAGGAATAGCAAGGGAAGGATTTGGAAAGCATAACTATTTGGGGGGCAGGAAGGGGATGTTGAATCTGTAACTACATTGCCAGAGGAATCCAAAATTAAACGGTGGGTCTCAAATGTAGTCCTGCATTTTAATTTTTTCCATGCTTTTGTCATTTCCAACATACTTAACGCAGTAAGAAACATAATGATACCAAGTCCTGACTTAACCACTCAGATGGTGGTTGAGAAATCTGAAGGTATCTCACAGAGAGAAGTAGCATCAGAAGCTGTCAGAAGTGTTTTAAGATAGCAAAACCTGCCAACTTACTCCTGCAGTGCCCATTACAGATATCACCTCAGGGCTAGTAAGCTCAGCACTATGTCGTGCTACCTTATTGTGCTCAGATACATAGAGAACATTATTAAGATACTTATTCCTTTGTATTGGTATGTATATCTTCTAGTACCTTCATGTTTAAAATTTTTAGAGAATTTGAACAGTAGTGCTAAAGTATCCCACACTACACCATTAAAGACCCAACAACACACAGAAGTTTTGCATTGTAAAATTACTAATTCTGTGACATTTTAGGAATTTCCAAGGCCTAAATCCTTGAAGTGCCATATAACATCACACATGCTTCACTCTTACAGAGTATTTTGTTGGTATTTTAGTATCTTCGGTTTTTTTCTCTAAGAGATGTTTAAAATTCTTGTTGTGATGAAAAATAATGCTTGAATTATAGCTCAGTTACTAAACATACAACAAAAATTCAAAATGGTTTTACTTATACCTATCTAGGTGATTGAAAGTAACACAAATAAAATTTGGATAATTTAGTGATGAGTATACATATCTTTGTTTACAGAGAAGAGATTCTGTCACAGTGTCAGCTCATACATATTGTGACTATGTAAACACTTGCATCTCAATACTTCCATCTCCTCAGACACACTATTTTCCTTACTGTTTATATAAGCAAACCTTTCCCGTCTCTGTCCTTCACTTGACTTGGTAGTAAGTAATAAGCGAGCATTTCAAATTCAAACAAAACCTCCTTGTTCTGAGAGTACAAGGGGCGGAGGAAGATGCAGCTAGAGCAATAGGTTGTTCTTAGTGCCTTACACCACCCCCTTTGACAAAAGCCAAAGGACAGATACTAAAGAGGCCATGCAAGGGCAGCAATTCCTGGGTCATTCCTATTCCAGCTTCTCCACACTTTGTTATGGAGTTTTCTGGTGAGTAGACTGAAAGTTGAAAGTTATTTCATTGTTTGTATTTTTAAAAAATAATATTAAACTTCTCTGAGATATTCTGATGGCTATTACAACTACAGGAAAGAGGTGTTAGCCTCATGATAGAAAAATGCAATGACTAACAGCTGCCCTAATACTACCCACACACAATGGTGGCTTCAATATTGCCAGGCAAAGGTTGTACATATACACAACTTCCATTTTGACCTTTTTAATGAAGCAAGATTCCTTAATTATAAAATATTTGGCAAGGATATGGTCCTCATACACAAATTGGAAGCAGATAGGGGTTGATCATAACGCTAAATTGAAAAAGGAGAAAATCTTCATCTCCTGCTACAAGATTCAAGGAATATATAACTTAATATTACCTGTGAAGCTATTCCTGTATTTCAGTATGTGAAAACAACCGTCAATACTCAAGGAAAATTGTGTTAAACAACTGAAACACTTCCAAATGTTTTTTTTAAAAAAACAAAAAAAAAACAAAAAAAACCCCAAACACCTTCCATTCATCTTCGCTCAACACTTATTCATCTTCGCTCTTCAAATTGAGCAATTGCTCTGGTTTTAAAGCCATTTCACATTCCTCAATTGAAACTTCAGATTTCACTTTATTTTAATTTATTATCACTAATTATTACTGTGTTTAACACTGAACAGACTCAGGCTTTGCCTCAGTAAAACCAAAGAAGAACTCCTCACATCTTAAGAAAAGCCAGGATTCTGTATCTTTATCAGGGATGGAACATTTCCTCTCTTTCCCCTCTTAAATTTGCAAGGAGAAATAAAATTCTTTAGGTAATAAAGCAACAAAGCTGCAGTAGTGTAAGGCCTAAATCAGTTTAATCATTTCTAATACATGCACAGAGAGAGTAGATAGGCATGAATATGGACTACAGAGCAGTCATAGATGGCTGTTAGAAGACAAAAGAATGGAAAGTCAGGGATGTAAATCAACGAAAGATCTGATAAACAAGTGTGCTGCTGAGCAGGGAACAAGAATCATCCTGAGAAAGTCAATGTGGTGTTACCTTAAATAGTGTTCTCACTTGCCCCCTAGCAAGTTGTACAAAATCAAACACATTTCATGCAGTAATGGCTTATAACTATATTGCATTTTTAATCTATATGACACTTACATGCTTTTTCAGGGCATTACCTTTCAGTTCTGTTACAGCAAACCCACATTATCAGGGAATACATGTCACCGCTCCTGCTAAGAGGAGAAGATTCACAGCCATCCTCTTGGCCTGCCCCCACCCTTAAATCCCAACAACCTGCTGATCAACAGCAAGGGTTGTGCCCATGCAGCTTGTTCTGCACTGACAGGTGCTGGCATTTGGCAGCATTCCCAGCAAGCAGACAGTTGCAGAGATATGAAGACTCAGCTGCAAGTCAGAAAACCAAGCTCATGGAAAGATCCAGAGGATGCAAAGGTGTCAAACCTTTTCTGCCCTAGAACAGCCAAATGCTGCTCCGAACTATGCTGGCTGCCAGCAACTGCAGGGTAGATTTTTTTTACAGATGCTAGAACAAGAGAAAAATCCTTTGAAATTAAGCGTAGCCATATATTTATCAGAAAACTTAGGGGATGCTCCTTAGCTCTTCATTATCTTCCAGCTCATGACACACTAAACTATTTGACCCGCCCAAATCATGCCATCTGGATTACTTGCAGCTCCAGATCTGGCTTGAAGCAATACACCTACAGTCTTCCCTCTAAATGAAGTCTAGCCTCACCACCCTCCAACAGAAGGCATGTGACTTCCACTTTCTTCTGGCATTGCAAGGGCTGTTTTGATTCCATTGTTTAACAACTGTGACTACACAGCTTTAGGGCTATACCAGCAGGTGGGATTCCCTTAAACCTGCTAGCAACTCTAAAGACAATCCATTTGCAATGCTGAGCTTTCTTTCAATTCATCATGCTTAAATGCTGAGAATTCCACGTGTAAGCAGCACACAAAGCAGGTTATTTCTCCTTCTCCCTACTCACAAGTTTCCAGAACTTCAGCACAAGAGCAGTCCTCGAACACTGAGTCTGAGCTAAACTTAAGCAAGAAAGCATAGTTATCAATTTAAATTGCTTTGTACCTCAGCTTACTAAGCTAATGTTCTTAATTACACATAGGCAGCAATGCTTAAAGCATGGTTACTGTACTCAGGGAGAGAGGCCATAAGCAGTTTCTTCATGTCTTCTCAGCCAGCTTTATCTACTTTTAGCACATCACCTTCCCCTGGACCAATGCTGTTGTCCTGTAAGTGGGTTTGTTACTTGTTGCGTAGCGCCAATTCACACTGAGTTGAAGCATTTCTTCTTTCTTTATTCTAATTTGTGCAAAGTAGGGAGCTAGGGGGTAACCCACAAATGCCTAGCTCTCTGACTGTCAAAACCTTACGCTGTCTATACAGTTTAGCATACAAGATATCAACCTACATTAGCTACAAACTACCTGACTCCTTCATTACTTAGTATTCAGTTTCCCATTTGTCAAATAATTATTTCACTTATGTTAATTAGTCTGCATGCTCAGTCTCAACTTCTTTTGGGTCTGGGGGATTTCTCAAGTTGTTGGTCAATGAGTCAGTGGTCATGATCTCCCCCTGCCAGAATTACCTTTCCTTTAGTTTTTGCTGAGCTCATTCCTCATGGTGGACTTCCAGTCAGCTCATCCACTTGCAGTGGTGATTCCTTTTGAAGTTGGTCTTCTGAACAAAGGATTCATCAGTGCTTAACAACACGCTTCACAGGATATGAATTTTCAAATATACAAAATCACTTATATGCTGAATTAACTATTAACAGCTCATTTGTTTCAGTTGTCCTAAAGTCAAACTTCTAACAATACATTTTATTTTCTCAATCATTCCCTTAATTGTTTGATGTCATCTCCCCCTTTGAGGCTACAAGATTTGTCCTAATCACAAACCTCATAAGCCTCACTATTTCTTTTAGCTATCATTGCATGAATCCCTACAGCTGATTGTACAATTAGTCTCTCAACAACTCAAAGCAATATAGATTATAACAATAAAAATTACTATTATAATTGTAGTCTGAAGTAGGTTTGCCAACTATCTAGTAAGGGAGAATCCAAAAGTATGTAACACTGTTTAGCCAATTTTCCCCCAGCAAATTTCTAAGATCTCTACTAGATTTCACCACTCATTTTATTTCTTCAATTTGATTGTCCAAGTCTTCCATGACATTAGGGATGTGTAACACCTAGTCAATCTGTAAAAACATAGACACTCTCTGAACTACTTCTGTTGTAAAATGGGGTCCATTATCTGCAGAAATGCCTTCTGGTATGCCAAACCTATGCAATTCTGCATATTGCCTCTATCCTGCCAGCACCCAGCTGCTTCTGCTCTCTCATAATCTCAAAGCCCATATAGTAGACTTCCTTCTTTCCAATCTGGCCCTTTTTTTCTTGAAGCTCTATATCCTGCTAGGCCCAAGAAACTGCATAAACTAACAGTTGCCTCTAAACGTTCTTCCCGAGTATCTGACCCAATCAGCATGTCACCTACATATCATAACATTGAAATAGTTTCATACTCATGCAGCCATTGTTCCAATTCTTTTGCCAGAACATTGCCAAATATTGTGGGGCTGTTCTTGAATCCTGGGAAAGGACCGTCCAGCATAGTTGCATCTTTTGTCCTGTGGTCAGATTCTCCCATTCAAAAGCGAAGATAAGTGGATTGTGTTTGTCCACTGGTATAAAAAAAACAAACAAACAAAAAAAACCACCCCCACCCCCGACTTCTTTCAGATCCAATACTGTGAAATACACATTAGTCTCTACTATTGAGGTGAGGAGAGTATAGGGATTTAGGATTACCAGGTGGACATCAACTTTCAGAGTACTGACTTCTCATAGATCTTGTACCAACCTGCATTCCAAGGATTTAGGTTTCTTTACTAGGACAAATGGAGTATTAAATTCTGACTGACATTCTTGTCCAAATTAAAAAAAAAAAAAAAAAAAAAAGTCTATTAATGGTTCCAATCCTTGTCAGGCCTCTAACTTTATAGGATCTTGGGGGTTTTTTTACTGGTTGGACTCCTGGTTTCAGTTCAGTTTTTACCAGATCCATGTTTTTTGCTTGTCCTGGAATTTTGAACAAACTAGCAGTATAACTGCATCCAAAACTTAGTAGGAATCTCCTCTTCCATAAGTTTTTCTTAAAGCATAAGCAGGCATATTTGGGCCTTCCATGCATTTTATGGAGGAATATGCAACTGGACAGAATCCTCAGAAAAGGTTAATTATGCATTTAATTTACAAAGCAGATCTTGTCCAATGTAAGGGACATTCTGGTATATAGAGAAATCTGTGCATTAATTCCACAGTCAATAATTCCATTGGTTGTAGAAACAGCCTGCAGATCTCCCTCCCTGTTGCACCAACAACATTTACTTTGGTTTCACTTAAAGGTCCCTTGCAACTACTTACTACAGAATAAGCATCCCCAGTGTCTATCAAGAAATGTATTGTTCCATTCCCCAGCTTAATTGGAACCAGAGAATCAGCTGGAAATAGTGATAGATGCTTCCAGTCCCCTTCAATCTAGACCAATTTCAATTGTAACTCCTATGGCTCCTTCCGACTCCCTTTTCTGTATGCTTGCAATTAGTGGATGTTCCTTCTACCAATGCCCTTCCTGCCTGCAATAGGCACATTGGTCAGCTCGGAGGGGTAATCCACCTTGTCTTCATCCTATTAATCCTCCCTGCCCTTGGACACTTACTCTTTTCTTCATCCATGTCCATTAGCTACAGCAGCTAACAATGAGGTGTGAAATTTGGTTTGACTCTTTCCTCTGCTTCATCTCTGTTATTATACACCTTGTAGACAACAGACATTAGCTGTGAAATGTTCAAAAGGTAGAAGAGGCAGACGGAATGATGTTTTTTTTCCAATGTCTGGTGCATATCATCCAACGAAAAGCATATTAAATAGCATCCTGTTTCCTTCACTTCCAGGGTCCAAATCAGTCCACTTATGAGCTGCTTCATACAATCTCTAATAGAAGGTCAGAGAACATTCTTTCCTTGTCTTACCTCATATAATTTTGCAAGGTTTTTAGGTTTCTCTATTTCATTCTGAATTCCATACAAAATTAACCTTTGATACATTTTCAACCGATCTAATCCCATGGTCCTATTCAGGTCCCACTTCAGATCCTCTCTGGGGAGAAATTCATCAGTATTCAGTGTTCCTGTAATTTTTTAATCCAGACCCTCAATTCTTCTAGTTACCTTCTTGGGCTTTTTCCAGAACTGTCATCCTTTCTTCATGGGTGAATAAATATTCTATGAGAGCTTGAATATCTCCCCGATTAGGACTGTGTGTTAATATTACTGTTTTAATCACGCTATACATTCCATCAGGATTTCCATGGTATGATCCAATTTCTTGTTTCCCATTTAAAAAGTCTGAGGTGGCAAACGGAACATGTATGTGCACTACCTCTCCTTCAGGCCCTACTGCCAGTCTCAAAGGTGCTTGCAATATCAGCTTTTCTTTCCCTCTAGTCCTGCTTGAAACCAGGCCAGCTCTCATCCTACCTCAAGTTACAGTTTTGTCTGTTTAGGCAGATTTCTGCCATAGAAAATGGGCATTGTAGAGAAGCAGCTCACTGTTGTCAAGAAAAAGCACTGTATGCTCCATAGGTTGGAACCACAGTAGATTATTTGCAGCTACTTGAAAAGTCTAGGAAGATTAATCAAAGTAGAAAAGATTTTGTCCTTCTAACTAAGACATATAGATCAACATGGATACTTCTCCTCCAAAATTGTACATGTACTTTGCACAAATGCAAAAACTACACAAGGTTTAGGACAGTATAAACACAGGACTTGTTGACTCAGACAACCTCAGACTTCATATGGTATTCTTATTTTACTGCATATAGGACAGAACTGTAAAAGGAATAAGGGTAAACAGAAACAGATTAGTAGGATTTGTTATATTTGTCCTTGGCTACGCAAAGTAAAGTTGCAACTTAAAACAACCATGTAGGCGTCTTATCAATGGAGATAATATTGATGCATCTTCAAGTCAGTTTGTCAAACACTGATGGACTCATTCATAAAATTTAAAATTTCTTATGGAAGTAAATGAAGACAGTCTGTCATTACAATGAAAAGCTAAAGTACATCCTGGCAAAGCTGGTTTTTTTTTTTTTACTGTAGACACCAAATGCTAGCTCTTTTTTTTTTTTTTTTTTTTTTAATACACTGAAAGAAGTTATTCAACACTTGCTGGGCAAAGAGCTAATATATCTCCTTTACATAGGGGTTAGACATGGCAGTTTCTAATCCATAGAAAACTATTCTTAAAGAGTAACCATGCTGTAAAGTTAGATTAGAATCCAGGATCTGAAATCCTCCAAATATGAGCAGAGCACTGGTTTATTTTTTTGTGTAGTCTATAGGGTTCATTTGAAGAAGTTAATCCCAACCCAGACTCCAAAAGTGCATGTACAGCACACAACTAGCTACTCACACTAGTCTGTTAGTGAGAAAATCTGTACTTCTAAAACCCCTTGGGGAGGGGCAGGTAGGGTAGACAAAGCCTTTGCATGAACATTTTATCCCCATATTAGACACAGTTAAGAATGCACATGAGTACTAGCATTAGAGGTATAGAAGCAACTACATTTGCAAAGGAACTGAAGACCTAATGAAAGAATTCAGCTATGAATGCTGATCTGAGTTTCTGCCACACCAACAATGTGCCTTTCAGTCACTTACTGGGAACACCCAGTACATCAGCCTTTCACCAAGTACTTATTAAAGAGCCATTAATTACCATGAATGCAAGTGCTAGAGTATTTCAGTTCCCTCTGCTCTGATAGAAGTGTTGTTGGTCTTGATAAACCAGAACTGTAGCTAATCCTCTGGCTTTATGCCCAACTGTATGTTTGTTTTTAGTGATACAATCTGACTGTGCTGGATGTTTTATAAGAAACATGCTGTTAAAAGGACAATTTGAAACTCTGTGATTTGTTTGGACAACTGAAAACTTGGCTGTCCCTGTTGTGGCCTTCTCTGCACAAACACAGCAACTCTGAGGGAGAAGAAAATATTTCAACACCACAAAGCAGGCATTTCAGTTTTGTTGTGAAGACTTACTTGAGAAGTTAGGCAGTGTGCTGTGTTTCCTCTGGTCCAGTTTCCCAGCTCCCTTTTCTTCAGCCCACCTCCTTTCCCTTTCTGACCCTTCTTCCACATCCTTTGCCAACCCAAACAGGGCTTCTAATTCACACCATCACCACCTCCTCTCTCCTGCTGCCGTTTCAGCCCCCCATCTCCAACTGTGGGCACTGAGACCAAACCGACAACCCAAGCTAACTTGGTCTACAACTTCTCAGGCGTCCTTAAACTATGCTTCTAGTGCCAGAAGCTGGTAAAGGTATGCCAGGACTTGTGCACATGGGCTCCAAGACATAACTGCGTAACCTGTGACACGATTAAGCCTCAATCAGTGGAAGACATTTTACAGCTTGCATAAACATAAAAAACTTTCAGACACATCTTATGGATACCCAAGTTTAAAAAGCATTCCTCCCAGGTTAAGGTAAATTAACCTGACATCTTGCTTCTGCATTTTCAAGCAGAGATACCTACTGTGGTATACAGCTTTTATGGCTTAAGTAAGAATTCAACAGTTCATGCTTATGCTCTCATCAGCCACTCAGTCACTACAACTGCACTCAAACTAAACCTTGGTGAAAGTTCAGCTTCAGAGTGGTACCATTCTGAGGTGGTAGTGCTTGCTTCTTTTTTTTTTTTTTTTCCCCCCAAAGTGATGATGATAATGCTGGATTTACATGTTATATACAGTATATATATAATACAGTCTCCAGGAAACAGAACTTATATTGTTGGCAAAGCAGACAACTAACAGAATGCACAAAAAAGTAGGCAGCAGGGACCAAATGAGCAAGCTAGGTTTCAGATCTATTTTCTCTACATTGATAGCAAGAAACAGAAAAACATACACTTCATACCTCAGCAGTCTTGCTACACTGAAAGGTCAGGCTGTGCTCCTGATTTTATACCCCAGGGTCACAATGGACTTGTCTGCAAACACAACAGAACCTTACTGTTTCCCCTCTTTGCTATATAGATACTGTAAACAATATTACCCTTAACTACAGAATGGCTGCTTAAAAACAAAACCGATCAGATCAACTGCTAAAGACTGAAGGGGAGAGACAAAATGAACCCGTTCATTTGGGCAGTCAACAGAACAGCTGCAATTATTGGTAAGAGGCTTTCAAAACAATTTCAGTGCTTTACTTAACAGTCTCCATTACCAGACAGCTCAGAGACCTGGCTTTATTACCTAACTCCCCAAGTTCAAGGATTGAGCTTTAAATCATCCTGCTAAAGCCACTGCCCTGGATTTAGAATACTGAATTCCGATTTCTGATTTACCTCTAGCTCTGCTGTAAATGACCAAACAGCTTTCCAATTTTATATTGCCTTTACCCTGGGGAAGGCAAGAGATGCATGTACTTAAACCTAGAAAGCAGCATCACTGAAGTAGCAGCAGAAGGGAAAGGTCTTGACCTGTTTCTCTCTTGTTCTGCTATGACAAACACTCTCCCTCAAGCCTTTTACTTCTTCATATTTCAGACACACCTACCCTGATCTAGTTGTGGAAATGAACAGAAAATTCAGTGACAGCTGGCTCCTCTGACAGCTTGAGTATGAACAGCATAGTCTTTCCTCATGGAAATGGACTAACCCTTTGTATGTTCCCAGGTGGGAAACACGGTCAAATAGTAATCAGATAGGGAAGTTCAGATTGAGAATCTGTAAGTACTTAAAGTTTGTTGACTGACATACAAACACAAAAAAATGTTTTTAGGACACAACCTTCAAGAACAGTGAACCCTCATAACCCAATCAAATGGCAGAAACAAGAACACACAAAGTCATGGGGAAAGATTCTGTGTTACTATATCATACTATTTTTTACCTAGACATATATTTGAATGGCCAGTGTCTTCTTCATTCCCTTTTTCTTCCTGAACACCCCAAAAGGTACAACTAGCACTAATTCATGCATGCTTGTGAGACCAATGATTTGCCAAGGAAGATGTCAGAAAAGCAGCTTCCTCCACTAGAACCCTTCAACCTTTGTTCAAATGAGTTTGTTCAAGGAGATGCCTTGTCCAATAGTGGCCTTCAACAGGACATATGATCAAAGATTCTCTGACATGTGAACTAGGGAGACACTTCTTGGCAAGAAAAGGTCTCTGTTGTTACTGAGTTATGTGACTACTTTGATTACCTTGAACTTAAAATAAAGATTGTAAGCAGATGCACAACATAAGTAATAAAAAATGCAATCAGTTAATTTATAAGATTATTTTTATGTGCTTGTCATTTCACTATAACAAAACATGCATTTTGTAAGAACCATTGAAAACTGGACTATAAGTGCTTGCTCTTAATAACAGACACAAGCAAACTTCTGTTCAGCAATTTCTGAAGTTTCATTACCATTTACAAACAGAATTTGGAGCAAATCCAAGTCTATGTAATATACTTCGAAAATAACTTTACTATCAGCAATGCTATTTCCGTTATCACTTATTCATCACACCTTTTTTACCCCTCTGGGAACTCTTACAAGAATTCCAAGACAAAATGTCTGTCTGTCTCTCTCTTTTTTCTTTTTTTTTTTTTTTAATGGCCAGTGTTGCTGTCTGCTTCTTAGGAAGCACAATATATTGAATTTAACCAACCATGGATATTTAATTTCTTCTTCTTTCTGTAAGTGAAATACTTCAGTCTCTGTCACAAGATCATTTTCAGTAAACTTACATCTAAAAGTATGGAAGGTCTTCACTTCAGCTAAGCCAGTCTCCATGTTAGCAAATTTTTAAAATTCTTCAAGCTTCCTATCTTTATAAACCAATTAAGCAGAGAGATCTGCAGAACACATACTCCATCCAGGTACATATTTTAGTTCTTTAATTCAATCATGTTACAAAACAAAAAGCAAAACAGCCAACCTTTGATAGTCATTACTACAGTTCAGAATTTGTTTGAGATTCTTGAATAGATGTTGCAGAGAAAGTATTATCCAAGTAACTAAGTCATGCTGAAAATTTAGTATCAAAAAATGTTAACTGTCCTTAAAATTAGATCTAATGTTTTAAAAATTATGTTCAAGATTAATGTTTTAATTTTGGTAAACGATGTGTTCTGAGATGTGTTAGGTGTTAAACAGATCACTCAAAAGCATGCTTATTACTACCTTATGTCAACCCTATTCTTCAGGGCACCTAGCACACCCTCAAGTGACACCACCAAGTTGGGGATCTTAGTAAACTTTATGAGAAAGAAACTTCCAGGTACCTTCCAGAAATAAGGAAAATAATTAGAAGATGGGAAATTCTTTAGTTAATTATCCTTTCTGGTGAAAGAGCTCTTAGCTTATCTTTGTTTCACCACTGCTTGACTGACTTGAAGTGCTTTACCTTCCTACATCTCATAGCATGCATCACATTTTTTTCCTTTTACCAAGTACAAGAAATTAAATAATTCCAAAAGGTACCATGCAACTGAAAAGGATGGTACAAACATAGCACACACTTTAGAATGGCCAACTGTGCTTGCTCTTTCTAATCAGCTTTCCACATACAATAACCAATACAGTTATTAATACACATCTTGCAGTGCTATATGTGGCTAAATAATTATAGAACACATTGGCACAAATAATCTGCAGCACATGATATGGTATTTCGACATGTATAATGCTCAGGAAATATTTTTGGTAGAGCTAGGAGGAGGAAGAAATGGTAACTGTTGCCTTTTCCTCTGCTGGCACCACCTCTGACTTCCTCTGACAGTTGCCAGAGACTCTAACCATCTTCTAGTTCTCTATGGGAGCCTACAGCTTTATTACTTTGTCATCAATTTTTGTTCAAACCAGGGTTCACTTACAGTGCTCAAATGGTAGTTATACACCAGGAAACCTTCTAACTCAAGCAGCAGTAACAGTTCCTCTACATTAGTCCCAGAAGTTAGAGCTGCTAAAGAGCTGGGCAATCATTCTTGGCCAAGAATTTGCTAAGCATGGGAGATGTCCCACAGAGTAACTAGACCTGCATTAAAACAATAGCATGCATTTCCTTGCCACAAACTTCCTACAAAACTTTCAAGTCAGCATGGAAGAAGTTTACTAAAATAATTAGGTTAGCTAAAGATAGCAAGGTAGTGTTCCTTACAGTTCTGTTGCTCTTAACATGTTGGATTTTTTCCACAATTAAATGGTAAACATAGGTCTGGCTGCACCAGGCTTGAAATGCAAGAATAATTGAAACCAGTCTCACTGCAATGATATTAAATGTACAGTATATAATCAAGATAGGGAGCACTGACCAACATGTGGCTACATCACAACAGTTCAGGTAGTCACTTCACCCTAAACATGCCCAGTTTTCGACATCACTAATGATACGGTTTTTACTCTGTGACTGGATTTGTCAGAATATTGCTGTATCAGACTGTCCTTCGACAGTAATATAAACCCCTGACTAGGATCCCATTGCATTAGAAGCTGTACAGAGCAAGGCCAGTTCCTACCCCCAAAATCACATTTGAGTCATAGCTGGTAGATGCACTTGCAATACAAAATGGGACAAACACAAAGAAACCCACTAACATCAGCACACGCTTGCCTAAGTCATCCCATACAGCCTCCAGATTCTGGTCTTTTCAGTGTTTAGAATGAACAGCAGCAGTTGTGAGCAGGCACAGAAGGCTCTGACTGATGTGAAGGCGTGATGAGATAACTGCAGCAGTACCCTTCCCCAGCTCTTTTTCTTGCCCCAAAACAGCCTACCGTTACGCAGAGCACCAAGCTGCTCATGAAGTAGCAACATGAGTTCCTGAAGTTTACGGACAGCCTGAGAAAGTAAGTCAGTACCAGTTTTAGTTTACTTTGTGTTAGACTAACTTCTGACACATCCAGTATCAGTCTACAATACCACAGGGATTCTAAAAATATGTCTTTTTTTGTATGTCAAAGACACAATCCTAAGAAATAAAAGCACTTGCAGCCATTGAATTAGGATATGTTCATATTACCACAATTCAGAGAGAACCCCTACTCCCAAGCATTGCGCTAACAGTCTTGCCAAGAGATAACACCAGCAACAACGTAGTACCACTACTTCTTCACTTTCTAGTATTCAGCTTGGAATTGTAACATTACTGGAGTGTTTTCAGATAACAAGTACTACTGTGAAAACTTGCAGACAGTGAGTGAACATCTCAAGCGCTTGGCTTTATCTCATGTATTTAATTTCCTGGGTAGAGATATAAGTTGACATCCTGGTCTGATTTGGCATATGTTTGACGACTTCTTTTTTTTTTTTTCCCTCTAAAAAAAAAATCACCCTCCCCAGATGGAAAGACTTAGTTTACCTGTCACATGTTTTCTGAACATACAAGAAAACTTCTCAGAAAGAAAAGCCTGTGGACTACCATGAGACTCCTAAATGAAAGGAAGGTCCCTGCTGGAAGACCCCTATATCCAGTAAAATTGGATCCAACATTTCTGGAGTTTTTTAAAATGTACAAAGCTCCTGTTCTATCAAACTTATGGTAATCACATTCTACCATTTACCTCCTAAAACTGAGCATCAAGAAAATCCAGGACACACACACACACACACCCTCAAATGTAAGCCTGCAGCCCTGCACCAGTTTAAGTAACCTAGCCATGTTTTGCATGAATTCATCAAGGATCACGTATTATTAGCCCAGCTGTCAGTACAAAACTTTGCCTTAGAGAGAAGACTCTTGACCACTTCCCCAGCTGATCTAAGTCCATGTGACTAATCATTGTGAAGCTATAACAAGTTACACTGCTGTAGAATAAATCTAGTTTCTGAAGCACACCTAAAGAAGGGAAGTGCCCCATTCCTTCTGCCCTAAATATCTCACCTGGACTGAAGGAGTCAAATTGAATCGGTTTTATGATGAAGATCTGGGGAGGGGATTAAGGTACGCACTTCTGTTCTGCAAAAGTTTACTAACCTGTGTCCTATTACAACGCATTAAAATTGGACACAATGAAGTCTGAGCATGAGATGTTTGCTGTGTCAGCAACAGGAAAGCTGTGGTAGGGGCCATTTCCAGGTGGTTTATAGTACTACCTGAAACACATACCCCTTCATTCCTTCTTAAGGGGTTCAGAGGAAAAGCAGCACACCATGTTCCCAAGGAGCAGCTCCAACAGACCAGGTTCAGAACCCAGCTTAGCAAAGCTCACCATGCACTGGTTCTCATTCACAGGTTTACAGCAAGGCTGTGTTCTGAATCCAAAGAAAAATAGCCTATTAATTTTCTTAATTTGCTTTCAATAGCCTTTACAGAAACCAGCTAAGATCACAGTGCTATTGAGATGACAGGTATATACTGGATGCTTGTCACTTTAAATCAGGGGTCCTCAAACTATGGCCTGGGCCGGATACGGCCCCCCAGGGTCCTCAATCCAGCCCCCAGTATTTACAGACCCCCCCTGCTGGGGGTTGGAGGGGCAAACCAAGCAGCCGCAGATGACTGCCTGCCCCTTAATCTACACATGCTGGCCCCCTGTTTAAGAAAGTTTGAGGACCCCTGCTTTAAACCATGTAATCTACATAAACAGTGGAATGACTCAGTGGTTTTTACTCAGTTGCTGCAAAACTGGAAGGCTCAGAGCATGCTTTTTCCTTACACATCTGAGGGAAAATAACCTCCATGAGCTGGTACAGTAGGCTGCTACTGCCTAATGCATGCTAATTGGTGGTCATTGAATAAAGGATCCATTTCCAGCTGAGTCTCTGCAACTTTTGTCTTTAAAAACGGAAACTTCCTGGAGACAATCAAAGAAACCAGTTGCTACAGAGTAAGGACATGGGGGGCCAGATGAAGATACCTCTTATGATTAATTTCTCCAATAAGATATTTTTAAAAAATCATACTTAAAAATTGTAATTTTGACACTGGTTACACTGTGGCTTGGTTACCTAATTACCAGAAGCAAATGCTGAATTACCATAGCAAATGCTATGGCTCATGTAAGGAGTTTCACATGAAATTAATCACGCATTTCCCTAAGTGTTCAGTTTATGCTTACTGAAATATTTGAAAAGTTTCAGAAAGTGTGTGAAGTAATGTACTTGTCTCTACTCACCGTCTAATTAAGTAGATATATTTGAAAAATTTGCTAACCTTTTGGTTATTTTTTTTCTAGTGTTGTTTTTTTCTTGTTTTGTTTTTTCTTCCTGGACACCACATTTGAATGCTGACCTTTTTTTCCTTTAGTGCATCTTTCTGTTGTCACACAAAGGATAGACAGCACATGCCTTAAATTCACAAATGTGTCTCATATGAGATCAGAATTCAACCAGTATAACAAATGTGTTCTGCAGTTTCCATCCATTTACAGTGTAAGCCTAATGAAAAATATAGAAAATGCAGTGATATTAAAGGTCTGACACTACTGACTCTCCTGGAATGTTAAGGTTTGAGTTCATTAAAATGTATTTTATTTGTCAATTTTGGCAAGAACTACTGCCACTGAAAGGACACCCTAATGATCTCAAGAGGAATGTAAGCAATGCCACAGTCAGACACAGGTCTCTGTGATGCAGGTTCTATGAGACTGCTACAGGAATGAATCACACTCTCTGCCTTGCCACTGATCTCAGCAACTTTCCATCGCTGAAGATACCACTAAAAATAAGCAGTGTATGAATGGACGTTTTTCCAATAAAATTATATTTAACTGAGATTTAAGCTTTCTGCAGGACCTATTCTCTTCAACTTCTCACTCAGCAAAAAAATAGTGTTACAAATACAGGTAAGAGATAGATACATGAGAAAACTTAAAAAGAGACACTTAAGAGACCATCAAAAGCAGGTTACAGGTTTCTAACAGGAATCCCTCGCTTTCTGAGAAAAGCATGTCCATCTAGTTTCCCCTCCACTCCTTGTCAGTGAAATAAATATGTTTCAGGCACCAAACAGAAAGCTCTTAACACTCTCCTGTGGCTGGGTGTGGTCATTATCACTACTCCTACAGATTTCTGTGAATTATCTTACTGTCCATTGAGACTAGGATACTACTGGTCTTTCCACATACTGCTGAAAAACAGTCCTTAATGAAGGGCTAACAAACAAAAGAGGCAGAACTGCAGCATGGGAGAGAAATATCATCCTTATTTCAGATTAAATAATTGGACATGAACAGATTAAGGGACAAATCTGCAGTGAAAGTCAAATGTCTAATACTCATTAAACTCTAACAGGAGCTGCATCTAAGCCCTTTTATCTACCTTGGCCTGCATTCTCCAGGTAACGCAGACTATCACAGCATTAGGAGCTGAACCCATGCCATCCAAACCCTTCTTCAGCACATTAACCACACAGAATTGTCCTTCTCTTTGCATACATAACCTCAACAATTATTTCATTGCCATAAAAGGAGGACACAGGATCTGGGTTGAATCCATTCCTGAAGAACCCCAAATTCCCAACTATTATTGCATTTTCTAACAGTTCAGTGCCATAGATGCCTTACCTATCAATGCCAGAATTGCTCATGGCTTAAATTTCTTCCACCCACAGTCAGTCAAACCTGCAGCATATGTTCCTAGATGATGGCCACAGCAGATGCTACCAAGACTGTGTACACATTGTCCCGTTGGTTTACCTTGGATTTACAATTTGTATCCTCTGATTATGTGCAAGGCCTTCATTTTGCAAAGAACACAGGTATAGAAGTAATCACTGTCCAAATGCAGTGACAAATTCAAGCCTACATGAACAATCAGGACCATGTGTGATAGATTTATTACTGTTTTTAAGTCACTGAAAAGAAGGCTATAGTCTGACAATAAACTTTTAGAACAGCTGAATTAGAGCTCCTATAATTAACAGAAAACTAGCCCATACTTTCTATGTATCACCATCAAGTAGTTAAACATTACTGTAGCATAAAGCCTGGGGAAAAAAAAATTAGGCTGATAAACATATGTTTAACAAAAAAATCTCCAAAAAGTTTGGTGTCAGATTACCAATGAAACATAGGTCCAAGTGCCTGTGTCACTTCCAGAACAGAATGATAAACACCACTGCTGAACACATCTTCACCACATTTGTTGGTTAAAGAAGAAGGTGAGGGGGGAAACAGATCATGCAGTGAGTGGGTTTTGGTCTCTTCTCCTCTGTAATGGTTAGTGACAGTTTCCAAAAGACATGCTGTTTATTTCCTGACTACTTGAGATCAAATCCTTTGCAAACTGGCTGACATTCACTGGAAAAGAAAGGGGTAGAGGGAGAAGAAAAAAAACCCATTCTTTCCTGGCAGCAACTAGGCACTTGACAAAGAACACAGCTTTAAATTCCCACTCTTTGTAGTTTTTATTTGCATGTTCTAATTAGGACTCTACTTCTGGTTTATCTCTTGCTTCAACTTTTTGCTTCCCCAGCATCAGGAACACCAGAGACAGACAGTGACCCCTTGCAAGCATTTTGGAACCCTCCCACTTCTTGGGACACACCTCACCTCTTCTCAGCTGGTGCAACAGCATTTATCACTGTGGTATCAGCAGGAGCTCACTCCTCTTTACATCTGGTGTCTGTTAAAGTGGTTCACTGCATAATCTGGGGAAAAGAAAGCGACATTATTTTAGGGTGTCAATTAGTATTTCCAAGAAAAAACAGCTATCATATAATGAAGGCTAGGCAAATAGGACGTGATTAACACATCCTTCAGAAAGGCATTTCAAGATCCTTAGGTGGATCCTAAATGTACTTGAAATCATTTACATTACATTGTAGTGTTCTCTGAGTGGACATTTAAGACCCAGTTGATACTACGTTGATTGTGGGTTGTTTGGTTTTTTTTTTTGGAAGCTGGCATTTTTTCAGCAGGACTGTAGGTGGCAGTAGCTCTACAGTTATTTATTTTTCCTGGTTACCTCTTGCAAACACTTGGCTGTTAAAGAAAACAATAATAATAATTAAAAAAAAGGACAGAAAATAATCTTTCGTCCTTTCTTGTGAAATAGGTGGTGGGAGGACAGTCAAAACCAAGAGAAAAACAGACGCATTCCCCTTCTTGTTGTCAAAATTCTAAGATGCAAAATGTTCTCATTTCCAAATATTTCCCCCACTCTCCTCCCCAGAAATTAGATCAGGTTCTGGGTCTAAGAGAGTAAATTCTTTTCATGCCATGTTAGAGGGAAGGAAGGGAAATGTGTTATAATATCTTCAGAACATAATTTGTGGTTGGATTTTCAATAGTTACATAGGCTTATCTTGATGTCTAAAGGCAATACTGTATAGTTTTCCTTTAAAATGATATCATTCTACTTTGTTGTTTGTTTTTTTTTAATACTGGACAAGTGGCAAGAGCCAAAATAGTAATTTTAAATTTTATGGGTTTAAGTCACTTTTTTTAGTTTTATGGGCTGTGATTCCATATTCACGGTGAAGACAGTAAGAAACCTTGATGAGCCGTAAAATCTGTATAGCATGTACTGGTGAGGACACTAGAAACAGCAGGGTTGATTCTCTGCCAAGCTGCCCAAGTTTAGCCTGGTTGCCCCAGGGTTGGATCCAGTAAGACCAAACTAAACTGAAATCCTAAGTTACTTAATAGGTTTAATACAGTTAAGGTGCAATTTTTGTACAATTAGCTATATAAAGAACATTATGGTTGCGATATCAGAAGCTCAGCCACAAGGATGTCAGCATTCAGGTAAGCTGTATATTATTATTTCATGTACCAACACCTGTACCTTTTCCATATACAGCATAGCTACCTTCATTTACATGATACCATCTTTTAGTCATCCCCCTTCAAGTCACTGTTCACCAAATGAGCAGTGATACCTTGTTCTATTTTCCTTGCTCTACATGCATTCCTGTACCTTGTTCAATGAAACCTTTTAGAATTTGGGGAGGGAGTGTTGATTTGCCCATACATCCTCCTTTAAATTATTCATCCCTATGATAAATAAATAATTTTTTAAAAAACCAACAAAACCAACCAAATAACTTTATTAGATACAACCTCACAATCACCTTTTGAGCTGGTCCTCCCCTGCAAAACAGAGGATGAAGTCAAAATACAGCAAGGTTGAAAGTTGCAGCCTAGCTAGATGTAGGTCTAACACCACAGCAGCAATCACTTCTCTCCCTCCCACACATACATGCAATACTCTTTACTAAATATTTGATGTTGCTTTTTAAGTATCAGTTAGACTTAGTATCAGCATCTTTTATAAAGACATCATTGATTTATTCTGTTCAGAATAGGAACCAATCTCGAGAGCAGTGTTTTGGGGACTGTTTTGCAGTTAAAACTAGTTTTGTATTAAAACAGCAGTTGCCAATGCTGGACACTTGTATCTGTACCGGCAAAAGTGAAATGGTTTGCATCAAATTGTAACAAACCCACGGCTACATTCAGCACTGAGGCTAAGTCTCATACCTGTAAACAAAACTGCAGCATATGTAGCAAAGAAAGGAATCTCTGATTCTTTTTACCCTTAGCATCAAGTTTATCTCTATGGGTTCTTGACTACTATATGAGCTTCTTGACTACTATATGAGCTATATAATTATTTATACAATTAACGTAACTGGTGGATTGCAAATTTTTGCAAACTTACTGCATTTCATGTTCTGTAAGTAGCAACTAATGCTAAAGTAATCTTAGGTCTCTTAAAAGTATTATGTTCATTTGATAATAAATATCCATTTCAGATCAATGAAAACCAGTGAACTTCAAAAAGCTAGAAGAGGAACAACTCTGTGGCCTTTATCTTCTTAAAATAAGAGTTTAGGAGTCTCTCCGATAAGCTTATGAAAGAAACACAATGGTAAAACTCTGGCTACAGCCTACTTTGTGGATGGTGGATCACATCCTATAGTGTCTTGACCCCATAGCAAATGAAAGATCAAAATCTGTTAGCTTCTGGCATGTTGGTTTCTGTGGCAAGGAAGACTTTGGGCTGATCCTCAGCTGAAGCAATTGGAGGATCAGGATCCTTAGGCATGGTGTGGCACACACTTATTATAACCTCTCACATTTTTATGTGGCCACTTCCCAAAAACTTCAAACTTTCCTTCTGATGTCATTTTCTCCACTGTATATTGAAGCTAGCTTTACAAATCTGATTGACACTGCATGTAGTATTAAGCACATCTCAGAAAATTACGCATGGAGGTTCTGCTTTCTGTTCTTCTACATCACAGCCTGAATTTGATTGCAGAACGTCCTTGTGTCACTGTTACCTGTTTTACTGCAAGAGTCAGTTCCTCTCTAGCATTTCTTCAAAAGTCTGTCCATACAGCTGACAACAAGACCCCCTGCCACTGCACCCTACAAACAACTCATAATACGGTGTTTTTCAGACTCTAAGTCAGTTATCTGTTTACTCTGGCAAGCAGACTATCATACCAGTCTGCATCACATTGCTGCTGCTATCACCAAATATTCTGTAGGTTCATTTAGTACAATTGCTCTACCAATTTTCTGGGCTGAGGCTTTTCCTGGACACAAGCTTGCTGTGCTTACTGTCAGTTCTTCACTTCTGGAGAATCCTGTCAAGAAACAGCCTAAAAACATCAACAGGATACAGATGACATCTTCTAAGAGTCAGGCTCACAATTTAACATTCCCCCCACAGAGCCTAGCGCTAAATCCCTCAGGAGCTTAAATACATTCCTTCCCACACAATCACGAAGTACATGAGTTCTTCAGAAATGGAAAGGCTTTGCAAAAGATTTCTCAGCACACAACCCTTTTTCTCTGAGAAAAAAGGCATTTACAGCTCTTGAGGAAAAAAGGAAAAGAAAAAAAAAAAGATTTGAACTTGCTACCTGTAAAGAAAGTGAGATAATTTCAGGCATGTGTTGTGGATTTCATTCAGTATCTGTCCCTGCAGATCTAGAAATGCATCTAGACATGCTCAAAGATATGTCAGACCCTAATCTAAGAAGATAGAATGGGACAACTCTGACCTATGCCGAGATAACCTGCCATACTCCAGTAAATTATGACTGAGCTAAAACAGTAATGTGAACTTCTGGTCTTGCTTCCTACAAGTGTTTTATGGCAGTATGTGAATTTAGCAAATGTAAAATTCTGGCTTTGAAAAGCTAACATTCCTAAACACCTAAAATACATACCCATTAAGTAAAGTTTATAACTTTAGGCAGAATATTCTTGCATTTCTGTTTGCTTGCCCTGCTCTCATGCACTATTTTAGGCAGCTGCTAGAGGTCACTCCATGGAGACAAGACATTAGCTTTGGTCTGACCAGCTGGGACATATTTGTGTTCCTATGCAAGGCAAATTAATGCTTCAAATGTAGGAAAAAAACCCAATTCCAAAATGCTTAGCATGTGTTTCAGGAGCTGAATGCATATTTGCTTACAGTTGACAATCTACAGACATAGAAAATTCATCTTATTCCTGATAAAAAAACTGAGAACCAAAAATTACTGTTTACTCTTTTAGAAGTAATTCAGTCAAACGTATAGGCTAACACATCTGAAATGAGTGTACTGCCAGGAAACACATATATATATTAGAAATAGGTTACTTACACCAATATTTGTATTATAGACAATAATTTCCAGTACTGAATTGTCTGCGGTGGTATCTAGTTCTGTCAGATCATAGAGAGAAGATTGAACAGGACCATAAGCCCAGTCTGTGAATTTTCTTGACAAGCTCCTGTTAGGTTTATCTCTTATCTCTCTGCTCAGAATGTACTTCAGAATCTAAAACATGAACAGAATCATTTGTAAGCAGATGTGTTCTTCATGTGAAAGGAGAAAGTACACACACACACATCAAAACCCCTACCTTTTAACTATCACATATTCTACAGTAGTGCAAATCAATGTATTTGCAATTCTGTTATTCAGTAAGCGGTGTTAGAGATGACAAATCTCTAAGAAAGAAATACAGTACTTTTAAGGCCTCCAGGTTTTCTGTCAGAGACATTATTCTAAAGGATGAAAGCACATTTTTCCATGTGTTCACCTTTATATCTCCCTTTAACTTAATTACATTTTAAATTATCCCATTGTCAATTCTTTACCACAATACAGTTGATTTACCAGAGCCAGATTCTACAGTAGCATAACGGCAGTTCTAGTGAGTTTTCTGGATTTATTCAAAGATTGTATATTGTGTAAGTGTAGTATTGCAACAAACACAGAATTTCTGAGTTTCAGTACAACAGAAGGGTTAGCAAGGCTGTTTTTAAACAGCATGTATATTTTGTACAGAGAGGGGTTGTTCAAGAGGAACCTTGAAGGGTAAAAGCAACGTTGCAATAGAAACATTTGCTTGTAGTTTGAACCAAATTAGCTCACTAAATACTACTGACACATAGTACAGCATCACCAGCATGCAAAACTATGTATCAGAGCACTAACATCTGAGTACATAGCTGGCCTTGATTATTTCCCCATACTTAATTCCCCTTAGAAGCTACTGAAATAATACCCACCTCTAATTTCCCAGTTTTTGCAGCTAACTGTAGTGGTGTCAGACCCTCCTTATTCTTTGTTGTTTCTAAATTTCTGTCTTTACTTTTCAACAAAATCATATCGTACATTCTGATTACAAAGTCATTCTGGGTTTTAAAGTCTTCTGCCACAGTAACTAAAGCATGTAGGATATTGTTTCCTCTGGAATCCTGAGAGGTAATGTTAGTCCTGGTATTGTCCATTAACAGTTGAATTATGTCTGGTTGATTAGTACATGCAGCTAACGCCAGTGCAGTTTCACCTACAAAATTATAAAACACAACATGTGTTTGTGTTTTATTATAAGCATTCAAATCACACTATAAAAAAGTGACTGTGTTAAGCATCTTAATATATGAAATCACATTTACATATTAATTGAATTTAGCTTTTGTTTTATAAAAGCTTAATTTGCATAGAACATTAATTGGATACAATCTTCAAAATCAAACTTTACATTTTATTAACCTTTTAGCATTTATAATTTTTTATTATTATTATTTTACAGTTATTTCTGAGTGTTTGTAACATTGCACACCAGCAAGTTACTTTTACAAACAGTACTGTGCCATTTTGTATCTTGTGACATGAGGTTTAGCTACAGTAATGATTCACACTTGCCTGCCTTCTTTACTGTCTTAATTGTTTGGCTATTCCTTCCTAACTTTTCCAGAGAGATCACATGTCCACTTACCAAAATAAAAGCCTTCATGCTTATGTTTGGGATTAAAGAAAATACCCTGGGCGTGAGCATTAACATCAGCTCCTTTTTCTATAAGGCTCTGAGTTATTTCATATTGTCTTCTTTCAATGGCAATATTTAGAGCTGTCTGGCCTGAAACAACAGACATGAGTATTTAGCATCGACTCTCTTAAGCACATTATGAAACATTAATGATGTTTCACAATGGATAGCACCAGTGATAGTGAATAAAAGTTGTTTTAGGAATTTAAACCATCATTAGAACATTTGAAGAAAACATTACTTTTATGGATGGTATATTTAACCATATACCTGCAGTTGGTATCAGATGGCAATACCTTTATATGCCTCTTCTGTGTATGCTGCATTGATAAATCTCTCCAAAATACCGTTTTCTTCTGCAAAGGACAGTAGTGCATTCACTATCTGATTTGTGTTTTCATTGATGTTCAACAGAGCTTTCATCAGACAAGTTTTGCCAGTATCTGAAGCTGTGAATTTTTTCATCAGATAATCTACAAGAGTGAATTTTGAGATTAATCATCATTATTTATTAAAGTGGATGGAAAAGAATTCTAATCTTTTGTTTATTAGGGGTGGAACCTGAGGGATATATATGAACATAAACTATTTGCCGAAGAATTACTCCACCCTATTTACTTTGTATTTGAGCTACGTATACTTTGTGAGACGACGCATTCAGAATACCAATTAATAAGTTAGCCAATGCACTTGTTTTTTCTTTTGGACATCCCACCGCCACATTAGCTCCAGACAGACCCAGAACTCTTTCATAACTTCTTTGCCCATTCTGCACATATGCTGCACACATCACAAGCCCTGTCTATACTGCAGTTTGACTGCAGTTTGGATAGAGACATCAGCTTGTGCTGCAGACTAGCTAAAGTATGGCTACAGAAACTCAGTGCAGGTAGACCCTCCATGGGTCATAATTAGGAGACAAATACTCTCCAGTGTTGCTTCAGAGGCAGCAAGGAGGTGCCTGATTGAATACCTCAGGCTTTCACTTTGAAATAGGAAATGTGGCATACATTACGTTGCAAAAAAAAATGACTGCAAATTCACAGGCAAGTAGCTGCTGCACAGACATATTTCCCAGCTTAAGACTACACATATGCTGCCAGAAGAGCTAACAATCTTCCTTCAGGTAACTCCACAGCTTACCCGGCACAGTCATGTTTGTACATGCGTTTGATCGTTCCTTTAGCTCTGCAAGCAGACATTGCAACTCTTCCATATTCCCCTCAGATACTGCCCGAAATATGTATCTTTTCAGCTTCTTCCGGGCACTAGTCTGCTCAGGTCCTTGTGATATGTTGGCACTGAATTGTAAGAAATAATAATGAAGTTGCTGATTAAATTGACTGTGTTTTATTTTCTATGTAAGAGGAAAAAGAAATACAACTACTTGTCCCAGACTACATATACTTGCCCTGCTTCCATATGTATCTTGGCATGGATCTCAGAATGTTTCTGCAGATTGCTTATTTGCAGATAAGTTACTATTGAGAGGAAGTTTTATAATAAAAATGTACATTTTCTGAGTTTTTGTTTTGCATTTTTTCCAGTTTATCCATTCTCCTAGAACAAAGGCTAAGAAATTCTTGTCTGCTTCTCTGTCTGTCCACAACTCACTGACTTCACTGTCTGAAGTCACCTGATGCTGCATCTCCAGCTGCAACCACCTCTCTCACAAAAGGAAAATTTTACTCTCATATCTTCTTACACAGCTTTCCTGATCACGCATTATTGTGGAATAAGAATGATTTAATATTTTCCCCCAATCAGAAATATTCCTAGCTCATGCCTAGTTGTGCATGGTGTTTCGGTTCTGTGTTATCATCTAGGAAATAGACATCACAAATGAAGAATCCTCACACTAAATTTGAGATTTGAGAAAAGCAGAGGTTAGAGCTGTCTATTTCAAAATTTAATTATTGAAGAAATGCATGAACTTATTTCTAAAACATGGCAGGCAAAATAGTTGATATCTACACTACCATAGACTTAATCCATTGAAAATGTGTTAAGAAATACTTCATGTCTCCACTTACCAACAGCTGTCTACATTGGGGCTATATTCAGTTGCGTCATCCTGAAGAGACTGTGGGGAGTCCATATCTTCTCCATTTGCAGATGCACTATGGAAAACAGAAAAGCTTAAGTGCTAAGTCAGGAAGATGCTGGAAGACATTTTAGCAAACTGCATGAAGAATCAGCCAATACTAGGAAGCAGTATCTACAGTAGAGCTTATTTTTATCTCCACTGTGAATTTTAAAGTGAGTGCTAAAAATGAAGAGATCCACAGGATTTTATTATATTTTTAAAAATCACTAGGAAAGCAACCTGGTTTGTGTTTTACTGTTCCATTACAGATCATGAAACTGAGGGAACCTTTTTCATTTTTTTTAACGATCATTGGGTTTTATGCATTATCCCGAATGGTTCAAGCTTACACTCTTCCTTTTCATGTGCCTGATTTGTCATCTGCCACAAAACAAGTGCTAAATCAGTAACAGCACGTAGGATGGAAGTGATTTACTTAAAGATTTACTACACAGTACACTGTAGGCAACTTGAGAGCATTTTGCAACTGACTTGGATGGAAGCTTCAGCTAACAGAAATTGAGGACTGGCCCTAAATACATATTTAGGTAATAAATTTAAAGGATTTCAGTGGCATTGTGTTTTGTAATCACTGTACAGAATTTCCAGACATTCCTAAAAGCAGATCTAACTTAAAATAATTTATTACGATTTTTCTTACTTGTATTTTTGTTTTCTATAAGGCTTAGATTTGATAAACTACCTCAGGTTAGTAACTTAGGGAACCTGAACTATTGGTTATTGAGAAAACAGACATATGGACAGTGATGCAAGAATTTAGTGTTGCTCTGCAGATATTCCCTTCCCTTTGAAATAAAGCTGGTAGCTCAAAGTCCATTCTTATTCAGTCTGTCACTTCTCTGCAGAAAACTGTGAGGGAACTCGTGACAAAGTGTATGTGTGTCTTGTGCAGGTCAGTCCCTGAATGAGAAGGAGAAATTTGGATACCTCTCCTCTGAAAGCAAAACAGGACTGCCAGCTAATTCCAAAAAGCTGACCAGACATCCATGAGGCACAAGAACATTTGACCACTCTGGGCTTATGCTAGATTTGATGCATATTTTCCATATTATTATTGGCTGTTAGTACCCCACATATTTTTAAGAATTAAGTGCATTCTTCCCAGTCATAATTTTTCTCCATTCGTTCAGCATAAATCGTTGCCTTTGAATTATTTCAGACTTAGCATCTCCATGTTGATTGTTAATGAGCAATAAAGAGAGGACATCAGCACACAGCTGGGAATAGGATGGGTTTGCTAAATTAAGCTGTGGTCTTCACACAGTAGAAAATACACAAATGTATGTGTGGACTTTGTCCGAATGTGTCATAAATAAGAGGCTAAAATTAAAAAAAAAAACTGGACTGATTCTAAATTTATTCAAATCTAAGGCCTGATTGATTCAGTGTAAATGACAGCAGCAGATAAAGAGAAATCATCTAGCAACAACTGACCTCCAATGGAGTTCTGCCTTAGTGAGCAAAAGCTATGAAAAACCATGTGACATTTTAGCTCTGAAGTCTAAGGAGAAATAAGGAGTTGCTGCTGAAAAGAAAAGAGATATATTTGCAGTATGACTATTGCACATACATCTATAACTTACCATGGACGAATATTTGAATCCATTGGTTTTGAAAACACAGGGGGAGACGTATTATTTGGAGTTGCATTGCTTTCAAAACCATCAATCTCCAGAAAAAAGTGTGAACTGTTGAACACAGCGCATTTACAAAAATATTAGTAAAAAAAAAGCAAGCTCAACCATAAAATAAGCAAAGCAATACGTGTACGTGCCTAGGACAAGGTTGACAATTTAGATTTTCTGGCATTATACCTAATAGGACATGGAACTGAGGCTTATCTACTTTCCCCTCAGGGGATCCCAACCTCCAGCACTGTGCCCAGCACTTTCATGCTGGCAGATGGACAAAAGATCCCAAGATATTTTTAGGACACATGGCATCAGATCTCGACATGTCTAAGCAGCTACCCCAGCAGCCTAAAAACAGCCTTGTATCCAACTTCTGTGCAAATAGTTAAATGCAACACTAGACATTTATTAAACAGCCATGTATGCATATGCATGCACATGTGCATATGCTTTTTAATCTACTGCATTCTAGTCCCTATTTCTCCAGCCAGGAGCCATCAGAATGGATCATTTCAGATCCATCAGCAGTGAGAATCATTAAGTCAGACAGTTTGAAAGGTCACATGTTAAATGACATCAGGAGTTTCCATCATCCAAGGCTCAATGTGTAATCTTGCCAGTCAGTGCATAACATTAACCTACTTCTTTTCCCTATAAATAATTATTTATTTGAAAAATTTGAAAGACAGAAAAGGGAACATGATAAGAATAGGAAGATTTTGCCCTTTAGAAGTCTGCAGAGTTAAAAGGCAAAAATAAATAGCTTGGTATTACTAGATCTCTTAAAACATTGCTACATTTCACCAAAAACAAAGGAGTTTCAGTGGTGGACGTAGTGAGTCCCACGTGGCCTATTGTTCAGAAACTGTCTTACATTTCTAAAATGTTCCAGTAGTCACCTGGAAATTGTTTCCAGTTCATCTAGTATTTGTGGTTTAGTCCATAGGGTACTTCTTATTTTTAACCACATCTTGCCCAAAGAATCCTGTTAAAATATACATACTGATGCTAAAATGCAGTATACTATTAGGACACTACTGAACAACCTGTTGATGTCTGCTAAAGATAGCATGATCCAACAGCCCTACTTAGTCTCATTTTCCAGTGGCTTGGTGATCCAAGTGTTACTTCACTGTGCGTTGTTTAAACTTACGTGACCTTTTAACATTTGAGATGTGCCTGTGAATGTATTCTAAGGAGGCAGCGAATAAAATGCCATTTCAGGTTAGCAGGACTGTGTCCCTGACATTATCTAGCAGGGGCTGCTCTTCAGAATACAGGAAAAACCTAGACAGAAACAGGGCCATTGCCATCACTTGTGCCAGCTGCTGTAAATCACTGTTGCTTCACTGGGGCCTGGGCTTGGCAGACAGACTAAGGAGTGGAAAAAACATGGGCTCATCCTGCTTTTTTGCATTCCCTTACCATGAAGTGCAGGAGTTGTCCCAACAGGCAAACACCTGTTGGAGGCCGCAGTGAACCTCCATAAAGCCATAAGTGCCAAGCTCTAGGCTTTGCTGGACCAGCTCACCTGCTCTTGGCTCAGCACCAGGAAGGGATGGTGCCCTACAGGCTGACGTGTCTGAAAGCAGCTCTTGCTCTCCTAACAGTGTGTTCATGCTGAAGATTTTGGCATCCAATAGATGTACAGCAGCTATGATGTAGATGCTCTTTTGGAAGCTGACACACCTAACCCATCCTGGCATGCAGGTTATCTGGGAACACCACGGCCAGGGGGGTGAGGGGTGGGGGCGGAGGGAACTAACCCAAAAGGCATCATGCAAAGCAAGCGGACAGCTTCCAACAAATACCCAAGTGCTTACGTGGCCATGGTGCACACTCTCAGAACATTGCCCACAAACATAATCAGGCTCTGACAACGTTGGCAGCACTCCTCCCAGCCTGCCTGTTGGTTTTCCTGTACTTAATTATATACTGTTAGTCCATCCAAATACAAGGACCTTCAAGAAGGGGAAGTTGTCTTTTGAGAAAGTGCATATTGCCAGTACATTGTGTCAAGTCAGAAACGCCACCCATGAAAATGCACTAGCTGCTTAGTGGCACAGTACAAGGAAGCATTTTGAAGCAACAGAAGAACAGCAGCATAGAAACGTATAATTAATAGAACACGTTAAACCTCCGCATTAAAATTCACGTGATCTTCATTCTTTATATTACAGGAATGTTGTCGGCCACACCCTGAGCTTTTGGTTGAGAGGTGGGAAAAACCCCAAGGTTACGGTTAGTGATGCCACAAAACTGAATGTGAGATATGATTTTAAGTAATTGAGGGGTAGCGTCTGCCAGTATTTGTTAGAACTACACAATCCTCCATGGAATTGGCCCTTTTTGAAGTACTGGGTGTATTGTGAGCTGTTCAAACACCTCATCTCCCCCTTATACAACCAAAGAGCTTCTATTTTTTAATTTAATGGCAGAAAGACAAACTAAGCCACCCAGCCAGTGGGTCTCAAGTAACTAATGACACCATTTATGTGGAAAGCGAGTCCTCTGATTATTAAGAGCTATAAATGTCAGAACATCTGCAATTGCCTAGGCATTCAGAGTTTCAAAAATTGCCATAATAGCCACTAATTAGCCACAAAGTGAAAAGTTTATGAATGAAAAATCATCCTCGCTCTACAGTAACTTAGTTGACTTCAACAGCATAGTTGTAGGGATGAATTACTGCTTATATTTCCCCTTCATGTTCAATACAAACCCTTAATCCTTTTATTAATTCTCTATCATAAATTATGGAAGGGAAAATTTTATAAAATAATGAAGTCTTGCAAATCAGAATAATGAAAAACAGAGTGAATTAAGGTTTCTGTTTGTGACAGAATTTTTCAAACCTCCTGCTCTACCAGCCCGCATTTTTTAATTCACCTCTGCCTCTCCATGATCTGTCACATTCCCACGCGAGGCTGTTTTAAATGCTCCCTTTTTTCAGGCCAGCATCTCTTCCACAAAACCTTGTGCACCCTGCCACATGATTCTCTATTAGAAAAGATCACTCTACCTTCTCCTGTTGAAACACTGACCATCATTAGACCACATTCTTGTAAGCTTATACAAGTATATAGAGTAGATGCAGAAAGCCCAGCTGATACGAGACAAACTTAAAACTGTAGTATCTCTAGGATAGGGGTTAAATATTTGTCCCATTAGGTTAAAACACATCATATGTCTGCCTAACCAGGATACTCTTCCACTTCTAAACAGCATAAGCATATGGTGTTCTGAAGATATCTTGGGTTCATCAGGTCTCTCTCATTCATATATGCAGCGTGAATAAAGATATTAGTAGTATTTCAGTGCAAATATCTACTAAAGGAGATAAACCAGGGAGTTTTAGTGGTTTAAACTGAGCTAGAGTCCTACCTTTTCTTTGTGGGAGTGCTTTCAGTTGGCTTTTTCTCTTGCTGGTTTGAAGGGGGAATACCAGATGAATTTGTTTTCTTGCCCATTAGTGGAATAATTTCGTTGTTATCTTTAATCATGTTTCTGTAGTAGACAGATTCACAGTTACTTAACTCCTGTTCATTTGAAGAAAGTAGTGACCAAATCATTCGTTTACTGTCTCTTCAGATGTAAGCACACAATTTTTATTTTTTTTTCCCAAAAAAAGTTTCTAATTTTTCAGTTATTAGGCACATAAACACCATTTTATGCATCAAGGCTGCAGGGTTATATTCATGACTGATTAAATTGCATTCTATGAAAAGTGCCATTAAAAGTGATACCATAAATCCAAAGGAAGCATAACTTCACCTAAATTAAACTGAAGGGAGTCTGTCAATCACAATGATAGTAGATGTTATTCAGAGAAACAGGAACACAGTGACTTTTACAAGTCACCCTAAAGTTTGTGCATATTTACAGTTAATCTAAGTAGTCTGCTCTTATCCAAGATAGTTTCTGAAAAGTGGTAAATTCCAGGAAGATCTGTGCAACAGATACAGTGTGTGAAAGAAGGTGCCACATGTGAAGGGTACTGAACACAGAAAAAGCCCTAAACTTTTCACTGCTTTAGAACAGCAGAAGCAACAGATAGATTCTGAATACAATGCCCAGGCTGAGCTCAGCTGAACAAACAATGACGTTAATAACATCAAGGACTTTTGTGTCCTGGTGACATTTCTTAACATTTCTTCAGGGAAAAAGAAAAAAATCATGATAGGATAGGAACAATCAGCACCACATGACACAAAAGGATCTTAATGCATGTTATCTGGTTATAAACACCCACAACATTAATTCTGTAAGTAATAATGAATAACTATTTTCCTATTTCTCAATATAATACTCAAGGGCACCATTTTAAGTCACCAAGATAATTTGAAAGTGAGAAGGTGAATTCAGGATACTTTAAAATTCACTGAAAGTAAAAATAGTAACTTTTACAAGGTCTGAACCTGTTCCCAAGAAAATCACGGGAGTGCCCTCCATGCCCAAGGACAAATGATAAAAATCACTTGCTTGCAAGTTCAAACAAAATGCACTACACATTTTTCTTCTCCTACCTCCACTTTCCTTAATGTGACAAATGTACACACAAACTTTCAACTCCCGTCACAATGCTGTCAATGTGCCTTAGCACTAGAATGTCTTCATTATGGGAGTATCAAGATACAGAAAGCAGACATGAAGTGTGTTTGAAAAGACATGACACCTGGGATGAAGAGGAGACAAGCATATAAAATACTTTGATATTTGAATGAAAAATCCATTAATGCATAAACAGCATTTTTTTTTTTGTTTAAGTATGGCAGATTTTGAATCCCAAGTACAGAAAACAGAATTTACAGGGCCCAAACACATGTAAGTACAGCTGTAATTTCTTGTCACTAAATGGAATAGAAATCTGGAATATTGGAAACTACTCCTTACCTTGAAAATGTTGGCTTAAAAATAGGCATGAAAATAAATTTTTATTCTGTTTTCTACCATTGGTAGAAGTGTTCAAACTAGTGCAACTCAGATATATGCTGGTTTGGATGCATTTCTTAAGAATTCATATCACAGCTTTCACAGAATTAATTTATAAAGGGCAAACATGATTTACTCAGTAGACTTACATACAAAGTACACCGTAGCTTTCACTGCAGTAAATGCAGAAAAGAACTGAACTTGGATATTACATATTCAAGGTAGGAAAAAGGGCTTTATCTATGCCTTTGAAAATGCAACTCAGGTAGTCTTCAGACACAGGTTGTATCAGTGAATACACTGATAAACTTTTAATCTTAACACAGCTAAAACAAATGACTATTGTCTTGCTTAGTTCATAAATGATTTTACTATTTACTTCTTACCAAGTATTTTAAGAATACACAGCAGTTTATGAGCAAAGACATTTCCCATCCAG
Source organism: Microhierax caerulescens (assembly GCA_035590215.1). Lineage (NCBI taxonomy): Eukaryota > Metazoa > Chordata > Aves > Falconiformes > Falconidae > Microhierax > Microhierax caerulescens. Next base: position 108,049,673 of record JAVJGJ010000001.1, on the reverse strand, counting down.
AGGAAGAGGAATACAGTCAAATATAAGATAAGAGGAAACAGTCAAATATAAGGTGACTAGAATAAGAGGGAGATGGGCATTAAATAGCTTCTCAAAAGAAGCAACTTTAAAGGAAGAGGATCATTGGACACAGACTAGGAAGTCAAAAGGTGTCAGCAAAAGGAGTTGCCAAGTTGAGAGGGGCATAGCTCGTAGGCGTGTGAAGCTGGAGGGGTCAGAGAGTGGCAGGAAGAGCTGGTAAAATAAAGACCAAGGTTAAAATCTCTAAAGCACACAACGGCCACAGGGAAGAGCCTTTCATTTGCGAGCAGTTCTGGAGCTTCTCAGATATGGCAACACGTTCCTGCAGGGGCCGTCTGCTGGGAGAGAAAGTCAGAGCCCCTTCTGCAGCCAGTTTTCACCACAGAGATTTTAGCAATGACTTGAGAGCAGGCTACATCATTCAGGAGAGGTAAAAATAGTCAAAGACAGCACTGGAGTTGGATGATGGAGTACTGAACCAGCAGTGATATAAGAAAACAGTTTGGAAGGAAAAAGGGGAAAGATTCACTTTTGTATACATGAACTACAGCTTTCAAAAGCACATAGAGATTTGACTGTGTAGTCTCAGCTACAAAGACTATTTTAAATGAGATCTTAGAGTCTGCACAAGTAAATAACTGCAGGCAGAACAGTAGAAGTATCTTGCTACAGTGCTGAGGTAGCGTCTGTTTCTCATTTTTAATCACGATTAATTGCATGCTTAGATGAAAACTAAGCTAGGGCTTTCATTGTCATCTTCCAGTGCACTATCATTTTCTGTAATCTATGACATATAGAGAAAAATAGCGTGACAGTCTGAAGAATATCAAATCATAAGTAGCGTAGCTCATGTAACCTGATATGGAGTGTCTTCTTTTGTTGTACCTATTTTCTGCTCCCATTATTTAGTTAATTGTTACTTACAGGCCACCAGAGAAGTGGCTTATTTGAAGTGGGCAGTGAGACAAAGACACTGCATTGATTTATAGTATTAAGAATTACTTTGAAGGAGATTCTGAGGACATCGAGGACTTAGTATCTCACCTCCAGTGTGCCAGGGATAAGAAAAGGGCATTTATCTGTAATGGTGAATGGGGCTTTTCCACCCCTACAGCGACACTTCACACACCATCACAGACTTACCTCATGCTTATCTGAGAACAAGAAAAATCATAGGCATCAATGTCTCTGTAGCTCAATAACAGTATAAACAAAGCAGCTAAAGAGAGAATCCTACAAATCAAGAGAAATAATCATCTGTGATACCATGGGACAAAGGTCTTTTCTTCCTTAGGGGCAGAGGAGAGGAAGTGACTACCAACAGTGGTTTCATCCACAGGATCCTTCAAACATCCATAGTACAGACCACTATGCTTTCCAGCACCTACAACCTAATTCTTAACAGCTAATAAAACCCAGAAATCCCCTCCCTGAGGCAAAAGATGACAAAACTTCATTTTTATTTTTGTGCATTATTTATGGTATATGAATCCTATCAGCATAAAGTTACACTTGCTAGAAAGAGTTTCATTTTTCTGTAAGATTTTTAAACTTCTGAGGAGCATTAGTAGACATCAGGTGTTATTTTCTTCTTAGCAAGTAATTCATTCTTTCCTATGAAGGTTCTTCCTAACAGAAATTTTAAAAGACCCTCTGAAAAGAAATTATTTTCCCTAAGAAAAATACTTTAAGATTATTTACCTGCCTGTCTCCTAATTAAAAAGAAGAAATTTTACTAAGCTGAAATAAAAACTATTATACTAGCCTAGATATTTTACTTTCAACATTTGCTACAGTAACTGAAACTTTCAGTGGAAAATGAATGTATTCTTTGTTTAGTGTCTATGATAGTGTATTTCAGATCCCCTTGGCGCAGAAATTAGGAAATGTAACAGTGCATCAGGCTGACAAACATGAACAAAATTAGGTTTATCTTTCTTCACTTCTGAATGACCAAGGAGCCAGCATGGCACAGCTCAGGAGAAAGACAGATTGATAAAGCAGAAAGACAGAAACAAGGACAACAGAAAAGCATTCTCCATTTGAAAGATAGGTTTAGTCTTTGTCTCATGAAGTTTTCACTCTCTACAAAAGCATCACACCTACACCAAACACCCACAGAAGCTCCCAGAGAACTTACCCCACTTACGAAACTTGCATTTCGGTATAGACAAAGTGCCTCAGAACTGTACGAATGAAGTTCAAAGTAGGGGCCTGCTGATGCTGGTGACAACATCCAAAGAAGCTAATCTGCCAAATCAGTAAAACTATACTCAAGCTTAGAACTATCCTAAAAACGCAAAACCACCCTTCTTCAGTCATCCGGTTTGCTCAGCTGTTGGAAAGCACAGGTAAGTACAGTGCTGGAGTACTGCAGCCTTACAGGGTTTGCTACATCTGAAATTAGGGAGCAGAGAGAAACTTGCTAGACAACAAACTCTTTACTTCATAGCTGCCAAAGTGGGATGACACACACACATGCAATAATTATATACTGAAATATTACTGAAGCTGAGTTGCTCATGGATGACTTAATGGCAGCAGTAGAATATCTAAAACGATCGCTGCTCTGCAGTTTACATACTGTTTTCAAAAGAAAATGGTTATGCACATGCATTTGTGTTGTAAATGACATCCCTTTATGTCATGCTTAGTTTATTATGTATTATGGAACTAGTCAGAAAGCACCAAGCAAAAATGAGAAAACTATCATGCTGAGTGCTCCAGAAAGCAAAAATTTTAGCTATTACTTGGAAAAAGTAGAAATGGCCTTAGAAAATCTTACGCTTTCATGTCAGTGAAAACATGGTGGGCATGCTTAGATCTTTTGTGATCTATAATGTTTTTTGATGAATGCATACCCTTAGGGTCTGTGAGAGTACAAACAGGCGTGTCTCACATAAACAGTACTGGTGTTACTTCTTGCTGTGCCAGCTACTGGGAATTGCATTTTTCAGCTTTGCTAGTTTTGAGCTGTTGAGCAATGGTTAATGCAGACTTCTGTTTTGTGACATTTGTCAGATGAGTGACCCTAAGTTCTACTCTTTTTATAGAGTCTTTCCATTATCATCAAAAAGAGCATGTTTGAAACTTTGCAGTTAGGCCTATGAGATGTACTTAAAGCTGCTGGTCTTTCCTTTACCTGATTGATAGATGGAAGTTTAAGGGGAACTATGTAGGCCAGCAAAACAGGAATCTTCTCCAGCTGTAGACAACGGAAGAAAGAGTCAAGTTTGGGTTCTCTTGGTAGGAGGTAGATCAAAAAATTTGGAAATAAACCCACAGAATATCTTAGGATACTAAGACCTACAACCAGAAATTTTAATCTGAAGAATATGGCTTTAAAATCTATCTACAGACTGCAGGTAAACTCCTCCTCTTCATCAAGTAGACATCTTTAAAAACAGGACTACTGGGTATTACATTTGCCTCAAATCTACTGCATGAAATAGCAGGAGCACTACACTTTCTGGTAATGAATCAGCTTCCCACAAGCAGCGTGATGAAACGGGCCATGCCTAGGCGAGTTTGATTTGGCATTAGGGGACACCTTTGGTTGGATGTGCTGAGCACACATCCAGCTTTGCCTGACACAAATTTATGATGATACATTCCAAACCCTGTACCAGGAAAGTTTGTTCACATCTTGTCAAACAACTCTGCCTAAACTAATATGCTACAATCTAGAGTTAGCTGCTTTGATGGTCTCTTACCTGCTGTTCTAATGACCTGGAAAAAGGACTGGATACTGCCATTTAGTCTTGCCTGGGAGAACATCAGCTTAGTTCTCAACACAAACCGTGAGGGACTGTTTAACTGAAGTCACTCTGAGGATGGAAATGTGAAAACAGGCAAAGTTAGATTAAATCTGGGTGTAGGTGCATTTGAGGATTCTTGCTTTAACTCTCATATCAACCACAGTAAAAGACTGCTTAAGAGATTCTTTTGCTAAGGAGAGAAAATGAGTTTGGCAGCAAGCAGTACTTTGAACTCAGAAAGTAGCTATATCTGAAAGCGCCCAGATCTGTGTGGTTTAGCAGAACATAGGACCTAGCAGTGTGGTCTATTTATAATGTAGTGGCAGTTATCCAAGAAGAAAAACTGGGACAAGCTACAGCAAGAGAGTCAGAGCCCTGTTTCACACCTGCCTATGAAAAGGTGTAGAAGACTGTATGAGCTGTAACAGTTCACATGCATGAGAATTACACTTCATCCTGTCTGTTCTGTATGAACAGCTTCTTGCTCAGAGGACAGCCTTGACTCACTAAATCTAAGTGTGTCCTTTTCTGTGCAATTGTCAGATTTGGGAAACATGAGCCCAGACTGTTTCTAGCTAACCCTCCTGAAAAACAGATAAGGACATCACGTGCTACTCATTGGTGTTGTGAGCCTTAACTGAGCTATTTTTAAGGGCAGACTTAAAAGTCAGGAAATGAGAGGCAGACCTACAGTAAGTCCCATCTGTGCAAACATTTTCTTATAGTTTTAATCATTAACCTGCTTAACCTTTATGTTCCCAGACCTGCTCCACCCTGAGATTTCTGACAAGGCTAGCATTTTTCAGAAGCCACAGAGAGTTTTGCAATAGGGTCTATCATGACTATGCAGACCATTTTATAGGGTTTTACAACAGTTACCAGCTGCTTCAGTTACTAACAGAGATGCCATAAAGGCCAGAAACATTAATAACTAGGTGTGCATCTCTTATTAAAAGTTACATGAAATCCATTAGCTTTGGATAGCCTGCACAGTACAAATAAGCAGCGGAAGCCCTATTTGGCATTCATTATTTTGTTTTTTGAGCAAGTGCTAGACTCACTAGAAACTAAAATGAACAAGATGAAGGAAACCCCAGATGGGAGGGACTGAACATTTGGAGATCTGCCATCTGACATCAGTGAGTCAGAGCTGCATTTTCTGTTCTGCTGTTACGTTACATTATCCCAGTCAAGCTTGCATTAGAAGTTACTCAATTTTATGTTTAATTCTGTGATTTTTCAGTACCCCAACGGGGAACCACTAAGGGGAAAAAACATCATCTAAAAAGCATTTTTAACATTAACAGGTAACAGCAAGGATAATTGTAAATTACTTATTGTCAGCATTCCATTCTCCAAGCTCCTTAACAATAATCCACAGCCTAAGTATTAAAGCACTGCATGCGAGCTACCGGTAGCAGCCCAATTCCCCTGAGCATAATGTTTAATTGATTCACAAGAGTCTTCCATGACTTTTCAGTGTGGAAAAAGTGCATTTAAATTCTCTTTGTTTCTGTGGAGAAGTATGCAGAGTTGTTGGTCTGTCGGGGGAAGAATCCACAAGATAACCCATAGAGACTACAGCTTTAAAAGAATGTGTATGCATTTCATGCTACTAGTATAGTTTATGTTGAAAAACCACATGAAACTGTACTTCTGTAAGGTGTGATAAGATGGATGAGATACTATCATTTTCCCATAGTTTTTCCAGCTAACCTTTAGCCAGATACTGAGAAGGAAGGAAAGTAAGAGAGAATAGGAAGATCACAACAGTATGTTCACAGTGCTACCTCAACTAGAGCTCAGAAAAGGTGATTTACAGCCCATCTTTTGTTTCAAGAGTGTAAATGCTGCAGTCATTCCACAGGCAGTGATGCTGTAGCAAGGCAAAACTCTCTTGATCTTACTGGCTTGCTTGCTAATATTGACCTCTTGATTTTAGGAGTCAGGGTTTTTTGGTACACACTCACTTCCCAGCACTGAGAGGTTTTGTGCAACTGGTTTCTCTTCAGTCAGTTATGATAAGCAGTCAGTTGTCTCTCTTGCACCAGATCTTTTTTTATGTTCCTAGAAAATACTCTATCAGAAAGATACGTCATCCCATCCTGAATTGATAGATTGACCTTGATCCTTAGCACTTCCCTTCACAGGGCATTTCACACAAACTTTGTAAGGGAAAAATAATACCACAACTATTAATAGATCAGTGTTACTGTTTCCATTCTCCCCTACAAAAGAATGGAAGTCTAATCACATAGAATTCTATCTGAATTCAAAGAGATGCACATTGCTTTTTAAAGGTTGTTTTTCTGTTTTCACATTATTTCAATGCAAGTATCATCCCAGATGAAACAAATCCTCTTCTAATATGCATGTCAGCATTTCCCCACATTAGAGAGATATGTCAGTCCTGTAAATGATTTAGGTTTTTTAAATAATTATGCTTGACTTTTCACCAAATTGTTCCTTGTTTTATAGATTATGTTATTTCAACATAACAATTTCTATTTCTCACTATTTATTTAGCTATTCTTACTCTGAGGGTTGAAAAAAGAAGGGACCCTGAAGGTCAGCAAAAGTCTGTATGAGTTTTTTACTGGGCTAACACTTTTGGAAACACACAACATGCTATATCCCAAGTAACTAGTAAGAAACACTTTCAGATTCTGAGACTGCAGCCTGGAGAATTAAAGTAGCATATTCCTGACTGCTCTTCAAGTACATAGTTTCAGCAACATTCTCTCTGATATAATGCTCTCCTCATTCCTCCAAAGTTAAACTTGCTCTAGGATCATATCTGTGTGCTGCTACATGCATTTGAAAAGCTTTTCACATTGCTCCAGACAACTGAATAACATTTGCAAATATTTCAATATTATGTTCATAAAACGTGAGGTATGAGATTGTTTTGTGCAGCTGAGCAACAGAGAAATGAATTAGCTTGTAAGGGTTTGACTATCACCTAACAGGAGACAGCTTTGTGGAAAATCATACCAGGAAGGTACTGGGATATCACTTACCAGTTGGTAGAGTCTAGATTGCAGGGAGAAGTCAGCCTTTTTAGCAATATTATTATGCATATTTGCATAGCATACATGCCCAGAGATTTTATTCCCCAGAGATTCCTGCCATGAAAGAACAGTTCCATTCATAAAAGGATAGAGAAGTTACTGGAGCCTCCATCACAAGTGTATTCCCTGCAACTATGTCACTATGCATCTTATTCTTTCACCCAGGCAAAATACCAAAGGGAGATTAGCCTAATGCACTGAAGGAACAGCATTATTGTTGGGACTGTCAAAATTACCCAACAGCCAGGCAACCTAATAATCTCCTGTTCCTCCAAAACTACATTTTCTGGTCCCAATTCAAGCAGCTTTCTCCAGCTGCAGTACTGATGCCCTGAGACTGCTGCCTATCACAACGAGCAACACTGCTCATGGTACTCCTCAGCCTGTCTCTGCTGCTGCTTTCCTTTCTACAGCAAAGTTTGGAAAGACAAACATATTCTTCATCTGAGTAGCACCTAACATAGTAGTGCCCTGCTGAACCACAGCTAAAGCTCACAGAGGCTACTCTAACATACACACTAAAAGAACAGAAATGTCTCAGCTCCTACCCACCGCCCCCCAGCCCCTTGCCAAAGAAACAAAACCATCTCCTTTACTCCCTTATTATAATCTTTCTCCACCTGAAAGTGCACTCACTTCCACCTGAATCTCTCTAATTCCTGCACCTGTGGCCACTTCCCTACTAAAGGGTGGGTTCAGTCATGAATGAGCTGAAATAAGTGCTTTCATGTAATACATAATTTGTTATTTATTATAATATTAAAAAATATTCTTATATAAAAATATATATAATATATAATTATAATATAAATAATAAATAAATTTAAAAATTAAAAATAAGTATTTCATGTAAGTGGCATCATATTTGACTTCAGGTCATAGTTATCCTTTCTCTTGGCAAAGTTACAGGGGACTACTTAAGGGCAAGATAATAATAAGTGATGGGAAGAATGACTCTCTCACTCTTTCCCTCTATCTGTGCTACTGTTAAGGTTCGCTGCCACTCTTAAGGCAAAAAGTAACAGTGCAAAACTATAAAGCTTTACCAGTCAGTGCTCTATAGATGTGCAGGGTATTGGGTACTTCTTGTCCCTGTCCTGTGCACATATGCTATCTGCTGGTACTGTAGGTCACAGGCTATGCACAGTTAGTAGGGGAGGCTCACCTGGCTATGCAACTTTTTGAAGCTTCTATTAGAGGAAAACCAGTTTAAAGACCATGAGACAGGCAGTTTTTACTTCTACTAAGTTCTCCCTTCACAGTTACCCAGGAGGGTGCCACATCTGCTGGGTGAAACAACACGTAACACTTCACTGAGGTCTTGGAAGTACAGACTGCTTGGTTGCTCTGAGCCTCACAGTCCCAACTACATCAGGGTTGCTCTCCAACTATTTCAGCCTGAGTTTGTACCCTCAGTAAATCTTCAGTTGTGGTGCATAGTTTCTGGTAATGCTTAACAGTGCAGAGGAATTAAGCAATATGAAAATGCCTCAAGGAATATACCATGAAGAAAGTGTGCCCCACCTATATGCTAGATTTTTTTTGCTCAAGTCTGTACTGCTACTGTTTGACTCAAGGAGTCTTTGGAGGGTGATCATCAAAACTGGGGAAGAACCTTAATGTTATAATAATTTCAGGCTGAACAGTAGTTCAGTCATTTGATTTTAAGAACATCAAACCTCCCCCCTTTTTAAAAGGAAAAGATTTTTATCTGTCTCATCTGTCTAAATCTGGGGAATAGTTCTTTCTCCTTCTCCACCCAAAGATCTGGTTAGACCTGTAAATAACATGAGTGGGATAAAAATTCAGCCACTATCAGACCTTACTCTGAAAGTTAAACTTTGCATCAACTATCGCAGCATATGAGATATTACACTAATTATGTCAAAATAAACTCCCTGCAGCCTCATTCCACTTTTTGTCAAGCTCTTTCTGGGAAATAAGTGAAGCAGAATTGAAGGTGAACATCTACCAGTTGAAATAAACCCTCAGATACTTGGTTTCACCAAAATATGAGAGCTAAAACCTGCAGCTCCCACGTCGCTGCAGTCAGGATGGCTCTGGATACATTTGCTTACATGGGCTGAAGTTTGAAACTTCTACTGTTTCCAAAGGAAGTTCTTTGGGCAAACACACATCATATGTGCCCTATAGAAAGAACATCTTCTCATGATACATTTTCCTTGTCTCAGTTTCAACCTATTATTCTAATTAAAACCCCTTTTATTATGCAGACCATCTCCTCTCTTTGTAAATGCTTCAACTTTCTGTTATTTGGTGCTTAGATAAAGCTGTTTCTATTTGTCCTTGCAAATCAGTGTCTTGAGAAACCTATTTCTAGCTATTTCTAGCCCCAAACTCCATTCTGTATTTTTCTGATAATGAGTGACACTGGCTTCCTTCTGTCTTCCTCTGTGCCAGTTAAACACTCTTGGCTTTCCCCCTCTGACTAACAGAAACTGAGGATATGATCCCTTTTCTCTAGGTGGTTTGTTATCCACATTCTCCTTTGGAATAAGAGGAGCTGTGTGGGCTAAACCTACTATATCAGCTTGGAAATGAATGACTTTGACTTAGTGACATGGCTTAAAACTGCTCTTACTGGCTGAGTGAGTCGAACACTTCTTTCCAGTTCCTGTAATTGGGAGCTGCTCCCACTGGCTGTGGAGCAGCTAGCTGACATGGCAATTCCAGGCAACATGAGTTTTCATACCAACATTTGGGTGACTAAAATGTTGATTTTAAACACTGATTATAACAATGACTGAGAAGTATAGTTCTGGATGATGATGAAGTCTGAAAACTTTGGTGATTCTGTAAAGGTTCACATCTCCTCATGTCCACTCATTGCCTGCACACTGAAACAGGAAGTGTTACTAATAGTGATGTAGCTCTGCCACAGTATCACAAACACACAAAGAGACAAGTCCAATGAGGTCGTTTGGTTAATTTCTCCTCCTTCCCAGAGAAACAGGGTAATCATCAACATTTATTTTGAAGTGCTTTGTATAGTTTAACATCTGATGCAGGAGAAATTGCGTCCATATTTTCCCTGTAGAAACTACCCCAGAGCCAGAAGTAATCCCAGTCTGCACGGTATGGGTGATGGAAAGCACTTCAGAGCCCTATAACCACATCAAGAAGACCCAGAATGTCTATGCTACATCTGGCAGCATCAGTTGAGACCTCGTTCTCCCAAGCTGTAGTAAATTCACATCAGTTGCCTAATGGAGCAAGAAAGATTTGTAAGAAGTATCCTTCACTGCAAGAGGATTCTTTCTAATGCACCAAAACATGGAAGATGGTGTTAAAATATTCAAGACATTGGCTGATAGTGGGTTGCTCTGAACATCAGCTTATCTGAGTTTTTTAACATACATGGATTTTTTTGAGTTTGGAAGTTTGTTTGTTCAAAAACACTGTATGAAATTCCTATTTATGAGGTTCTGAAAACTTTGAGCATCAGAACCTGAGTCCACTGGCTTTATCCCTTAAGGCTATGGGGTTGGCAGGATCCCCTATGTTTTGCAGTACAGCAGCACTTGCTGGGCATACACCTTGTGGGTTTTTGAGTATAGAGGACTCCAACAAAGATGCATGACAGAGTAATGTGGTAGCATGAGATAGATGCCACAGAAGAGCGATATCATTAATTGGCATTTGGCAAAGATAAATATGATTCTACATAATTAATTTGATCAGAGGCAGCAAAGTAAGACTGGTGCGAGAAGGAGAGGGGCTTTCCTGGGGCAAGTCAGTTATGGGGTACCCCAGAGGGACTAGGCAGCGTCCCTGCATGGTGTGGGGACCCTGTTGTGGGCCCTGGTGTCTTCCATGGACCCCAACAAAAACTACCAATGTGCTGCCTGAGAATGGATTAACATTACTGTTTAATTAGGACAAGGGCTGTTCAGACTCCAATGCCAGCTGTTGCAGAGGGTACAATGAGCACACAAAAACAACAGGCTGTGTGGCTCCACGTTTTTCAGGTAGGACGTATATTTTTCTTAGCTAATTCGAAATTATTGGAGTTTGAAAGATACAATTCAGTTTATATGGCTGACTAGGCAAGGTGCATTTCAGGTATAGCAATGCTGTAAAATACAGAGATCACATTTTTGCTTTTCCACGTTCATCAGTTCATTTTCAAATCCCAGTGAAATGCAGACCAACTCATCCTGGTACAGCTCACTGCTTCTAGCTATCTCCCATCTCACATACACTTGCAGTCATTGCTAATTACAGTCATCATCCACAGACAGGAGGTGAGCACATAAACACCCTTCATTTCTTTTGCTTTTGTGCCAGTGTGATTATTGGGAGCTGGTGGATATATACAGTTGTTGAACCTGATCATCTCATATTAAGCATTTAGTGTGGGCACAAATTAATGCGACTAATAACTGTGAGAGGATAGATTTTACCGCCTGCAAGCCTCAAGGAGCAGCTTGGGAACCATGTGCTATTTCCAACAATACCCAGTGTGAAATAGTTACGTAGGCTTCATACTAAAAACCTCCTTAAGTGCTCAAGACATGGATTCTGCAAGACCATGCAAGATATGTCTGCCAAGGTGAGCAGAACCTCCACAAACCAATCCAAGTAAAGATCATTTATTGCAAAGCCATGCTCCTCCTCAGCCAGCGGAGGCGCCCAGCAGTAGGAACAGAAAGGTGCTGGTCCTAGCAAAGCTATTCTTAAAGCACAAATACTTCCTGACCAGCCACTTCTCTTCCCTGGGGGTTAGTTGCAGCCCTCTGCCATCAGAGTGAGTCTTTGTGCTCTCCATTCAGAACTACATCCCCATAGACATCCCACCCGCCCAGTCTGCCTGAACAGACACACCTTCATTTCCAAAGCAATTCTACACACCTAGGTGGAACAGAGATGAAGGATGTAAACTGTGGCAAACAGAGCCCTGGCCAGCTAAGTCTGAATAAATGTGTCTGATACCAGGCTGGAGTCTGCCAAGCTATACCTCCCTATCTGTGGGAAACAAATTTCTGTCAATTGGTAACTAAGTGATGATATAGCTGGAAATCCTGAGATATAAGTAATAACTCACTCTAGAAAAGTGGGATAATTTTGTTTGCTTCCCAGAGAAGACTAAGGGATTTAAAAAATGTAACCAAACCTACCCCACAAATATAGGGCATTTACATTTTTAACCACAGCATTATAATGATTTAAGTTTTCACTCTGAATTCTAACACTTCAGTTTTTTGAAGTCCCCTGCAGTCTTTGTAATCTTGTTGGAGCAGAAAATTACAGGAAAGCAGAGGTCTATATTCTGTTCAGGTTACCCAGGGCAGCTGGTTAATCCTTCTGGAGAGGCACGTGGTGGAATTTAAGCAATGGCTTAGGTCTCTACCCAGGCTGATATAATTATGAGAAATGGATCCCTCACAGGGAATACAGAAATTTCATAAATACTTTCCAGCTATATCATGATCCTGGCATGCTTTCAAACAGAAATTTGCCCTGGCACACAAAGGTATGGAGACAATCAACTATGTTCTCCTGGTCAGCCCATTTCTTAATAGTTTTAATAACAAATTACTCCACTATCTGAGCCTGTCTTGTCTACTTATCTATACTTGTTTTACATGTGGACTGTCTTGCCATATTCAGCATGGAGCATAATGAAGTCTTGAGTGGATCCTACCACTAGAGACTGCTACCAAGTGTTTAGAGATACACCTTTGTAAAGGTATGAAATTCAACACACCTACTTTAAATATCTTGTGGTTTCCCTGTCCACCAGAGACAAACTTGGGTTTAAATTCTGATATTTTTTTTTCCAAGCAATTATTTCAAATACCTTAGTGAGTTTCTCTAGGTATAGCCTACAAACTCTATGAAAATAAAATTACATTTGTCCTGAAAAACGTTAGCAAAAGAAACAAGAATTACTAGTCCTCTAGATGGTGCTACTATTTCAAACAAAACAGCTGGATGCTTAAAGGTTTTGTTGTAATATACTGCTGTATTACCCTGTGAGAAATCCTGACCCTGACAAAAGAACTGATGTCGAACAGCCCAAAAGTTCATTTAATAATGTAAGCAGCGAGGGGCAGTCTGTATTATAAATATAATAATTGCTTCTCTTCAAGAACAGTAAATGTTTCAGTATCTTATTAAACATAGAAAAATTATAGGATGTATCGATTAAAATTATCTTTCAAAGGTTGGCTCAGTTTTCTGTCTTTGATTTCCAATTTTCCCAATAATTTGCAAGTGAGCCCTCCAGCATACACTTTTCAACTTCAATGACTCATATTAATGTTCTCTGACCACAGCCTTTGGATGCATCACAGGCCAAACATGATGGGATTTCCCTGGCAAAGGCTGTGCACTCTGGCCCAATTTCACAGAAGTGGTGTAGCACAACTGTACTTCAAATGCAACCACAAAACCAGTGCTCATAATCAAACTGAAACCCATGGTTAAAAACCTTGCTGGCTTAAGGATACTTTTATATGCATGCTGTACTTGGGCATTAAATGCTGTTAAGTCTAAGTGCTTTAGTGATACATAACAAAGAAAGAAGGCAAAACAATTTACCTTTTCTTGCCCAACACAGCTGCATGGGTCCATCACTGAAATTTCAGGCCAGCTGTCTATAAGATAGATTTTCTTATCCTTAGTTCCTTTCTGTCCAACCACTTTTCAAGAGGATGCCAAAGCTGCTCCTATTCTTCCCTCTCTTTCCATAACTCCTATCTGTAGTTCTGGAATACCTGCCTACTTTCTCTCAGATATGTTTCCTGATTCTTTGTAAATCCAGCCAGAAGGACTTGCAGCACCAGATTTCTTTCCTCCTGTTGTTGCTGTCAAAGTCAAGAACAAAAACTTTCTGATTTCAAGATTATTATTGTTATACATTATTATACATCTGACCTTTGAAACATATAGTCTCTATAACCACTATCTCTTACTTTGTGCAAAGTTCATCTGTTATCTAAATAAATGTCAAATTTGGGAACATGTTAAGCCTTTAGCCTTAGTAACAATAACTGTGAATTCTGGAGTTTATTCAGACAGTGTAAAAGAAACATTTATTTCATTGATTTTGACTATTCAACCTTTAAAATTTCACAGAGTATATTTGTTCTTGTGTTACAAGAAAAGAATAACAACATCTCTAGATCACTCACTATTTTGTATTCTTTCTCTGTGTCCCTATTTATTTATCTGCTTTCCAAGAAACTTTCCTCACAGGAACATACCTCTGGGCTCTTGGTGATTTTTACTGCTCTTTTATGAGTCCTCCATTTTCATAACAGTTTGGTTCGTTAGTTTCTGAGGGTGCAAAGCCACAAAATCAGGGCCTGTAGCTGCTCACAAAAATACTTTCTAAAAAAAAAAGAATGTAAAAGCAGATGAAGGTATGAAATCTACTATATTTAGGGTACTGAGTGACAATTTTTCTATAGGGATTTTTGTTATTTTCATATTACCAACAGTATATGCACCATCAATGGCCACTTGCACCAACCTGCAAAACTTAGTGAAGCTCCCGTTAGCTAAATGAAAATGTCAGCTCAGATCTCAGAAATGTGTTGAGAGAACTTTCGAAGAATAAAAGAAATGGATGAAGACTGGACAAAAATCTGCATTAAAAAAGGGCTAGCTATGTTACAGACAGTTCTGAAGTGTGGGAAATTCTCAATGTGTTTATTTATAAAACAAAACAAACAAAAGAACCTCCAAACTATGGGAACTATTTCTAACACTTCATGAGATACCCTAGATGCAAATATTTAGCCAAGTAAATATAAATCAAGTAGTATAGACAGTTTCTTGCTGATTTGTATTAAAAATAAACATGAAGACATCAGCTTAAACAACAAGTAGTTTATTTAGCATATTTAATGAATCCTTGCACACAGTAATTTCCTAAGTCCTCTAACTTTTTTCCGAAAACCTCCTCTTACGAATGAAGCACTCTTACTTGCCCTGCTTGTGAGGGCCAACATAGGCAACTAGAATTAACCTTCTTAAAAACAAAGTAAGATTAGACTGACTTTGGAATTGACTCCTTCAACGTCTCAGCATCTTCTGGCTCATAATAAGGTTCCAAAATAGGTTTTAATTTAACTTCTTCTGGTAGTTTTTGAGTCTCTTCTCTCCTGCTTCCATCTCTTAAAAGTGGAACCAATGTTTTCCAGTTTTTCCCTGAAACTAAAAAGGAATGGTTAATTTTTTCCTATCCACAGAAACAAGAAAACATGCAAGTGGTTTAAATAGGAAGCTGATGAAAGAAGCAGGAAGAAAGGGCTTTGTGGTTTTCTTTCCCATACTATTCCATGAGTTTTCCATATTTCAGCTGGCAAGTACAGCAGAGACTGATCATACAGTTAAATCCTTCTGTGCTGGATGCTGAGCTCCCAAACTATAGCATTTGGGGCCTCCAAAGTAGCTTCCTGGCTATTTAGCTGCCACCATACACTGTTCTATCTCCTCAGGACTTACACATATTATCTGTCTTGTAAAATCTACAATCACATTGATGAATCTACAGGGATTCTATTTCAGAGAGTAAAACTGCTATGTGAATAATGAGCCCACTTAATCCTTTACATTTTGTGCTGACTGAAAATGCCATTAACTTAGCTACTGCCATTATCATTAAGTGCATAAAACTGACTGCCCTCTAACGATTAAGTGATGCTGCTTTTATCACCAGTGTGTAACCCATACTAGGATTTAGGTACCTGAAACCCTCACCTCTGCCAGGCTTGATAGAGTAACTGGGATTTCGTTTGAGGTCCCCAGAGTACCCAGGGTCTTCGTTGATTATGCCCAGATTGGTATTCCATGTGGACCAGTTCACTTCATCAACCCTGGGGAGAGAACAATAAAACCAGTATCTATCCTAAGGATCACCAGACAACTTCAGGATGAGTTTATATCACAAACTGCCACCTCTCAAGCCTCAAATCTGACCCAGAAAACAGATTAATCTAAATGCTGCAGACAGTGGTAGTAGACTACTTTTCAGAGTGCACCAGGGGGAAGAGTTCTGCTTCCCATTACCAGCTACCTTAATGCTGTTTGTCTAGAAAAGATTGTTCATTTGACATACAAACAGGTTACCTAAAGCACCATCTGTAATCATCTTGGCCGTCAGGTGTGACTCCCACCAAGACTTTCTTCCCAGACCGGAATGAGCGCCTCACACAGTTCAAGTAGCTGTTTTCAATATCCAAGATTGTGATGGCTCTCTACCAGGTAAAAGAAAGATCACTGAGAGGCTGCTGTTTCAAAGTCATACAAATCCTGAATTCTGCCTTTATCTTAAAAACCTTGAGCTTTTATCATTATCACCATCTTAGAGCAGGCTTTGTAACCATCTCTGAAACATCACCCTCAGTTAATATGTCACTAAAAATGCTGAATTACTGCCCTGTGATCAGAACTATGAAGTTCCCTTTCGTACCTCAAAAAAAAATGATGTGCCTTTGAGATTCTGGTTAGGATTGTTTTTCCCCTTGCATAATCCCTGTCTTCATAGTCTGATCAGTATTTTCCATCATCAAAAGCCCAACTAATTTTTTCTAATTACAAAAGTACTACTTTTCTTAAATTTTGAACATCTGCGGAACACTGAGAACATCTGCTCAGGCAAAACATCAAATATGCACAGAAAAGGAACTAATATACTTTTTTTTAGTAACTCTTCAGGGGAATCAGAAAGAAGCGGTGAGCTGTTATTTAGAAACATGTCAGTTCCTAAAGATTCTCTCTGAAATTTCTTATGATTCCCCACACCCACTTTCTTGGATAGTGACCTCACAGAACCAATGTACCTGGAGTTTCCAGATGCTCTTGCTCTCCTGTGCAATTTTGCTCACAGTTTCCCCCATCAGTGCAATAAGCATGTTGAGAAGGAGGATGTATGTAAGGATAACATAGAGAACCAAAAGGATTACAAACACAGACTTGAACCTGTAGTTCTCTGTGAACTCCAGGTCCCCCATCCCGATAGTGAACTTGAAAAGCTCCAGGCAGGTATAATACAGACTATTGTAGGATGTGCGGCCTCGTTTCATATGGCAGTATCGGGCATATTCAGAGCTATTTGTGTCTTGCCCCTCATTGTCATCTTCAATTAAAGTCACCACAGCTGTTGCAAAAGAGGAATCATATATGCAGGATGAAAATACAATTTGAGATCATAATTCCATTGCAAGCAATGAAAATGAGCATAAAGGTAAGGCATGTTATCTTTACAGTGCATTGTCCCCAGTTAAATTGCTCCATAAAATATTCCCGCTAACTGACACCCCCTCAGAAGGTGTTGTCTCAGTCTTATCTATATAGAACAGGATGGCTGTTTTTCCATTCAGCTTTGCAAAGCAGTTTGAGACCCAGAGATGAAAAGCTGTATGAAATGATTATAGATCATTGTTATTCTGAAGAGATTTTTTTTGTAATTAGGTTAATTTGTTAGGTTTTAGTTGGAAACAAAAAGTCTAAGCCACTTGAAAAATAAAATTTTCTGACATTCTCTGAAGTAACAAAAAGTAACTCCAAGTATGCTATTACCTGTAGAAAATCCCAAGAGGAATACTAGATAGACAAACATGAAGCGACATAAATCTCTAAGGATCATCTGTAACATGGAAACAAGAGTATTTTTATGTTGCTAAAACTTGAATGTAAACTACAACAGAAACTGGTAGAAAATACTGCTTCAGTTCAAGAAGGTATTTGCTGTGAACTGGCTGTTCATGCATTAAACTGTTGTTTATCCTGCTGAGATAATAAACTTTAATACAGAAAACATTCTCCTCCATTATTCATGCAATGGTTTACACGCATATGCAAGACGTATGCGTGCCAGATAGTTTCATCTTTGTCAGTATAAACCATATCTTTGTCAGCATGAACCACATTAAGACGGCTGCATCTTTCTTCCCCTCTTGGCTAGCTGTCTACATCATATACAGAGGTATATCAGCTTGCTATTGCCTCTTAGCTAATTGCTCTATTTGGTAACATTTAAACTATACCTAACGAAATTTCCAGCTGGTAGAAAGCTGTGCCATTTCATGCCAGACCAGTATGCACTGTTCTCTGTCTACTTTCATCCATATCTATCCAACCGTAGTTATTTTGAAGCATGGCAGCTAATAATAATAATATCAACACTACTATAAAATGTATGGATGAGGAAAGGAGTTTTTTCTACATAAATTGTATCACTTCACTCAGAAAATAATGACCAAGTGTGGTAGAGTGATATGAGATTTCCCAGTGGCATCATGGAGGTAGATATGGCTACTTCTCTCCTGGAAATGGGGCTGTTGGCAGCTGTGTCCTAACCTGAGCACTCTGCCAGCCTCATTGGACTGACCTTGGCAATCATGACAGAGTAAATGCCCATCTGCTGGAAGCCACGGGTGTAGTACAGCATGTTAGCCCAGCCCAGCGCCAAGGAGAAGACCATGGAAGCCACGTACAGTTCCTGGCCACAGAAGTACAGGACCACAGAGCTCAGGAGGAGCAAGGAGTGAACGAAGCTGAAAGACAAGCATGGTCTGAATGGAGTGTGCTGAGCTGGCCACAGATGGTGGGAACACAGGAACCCATGAGGGCAGAATGAGGGATTCTCCAAAAAACAAAGGAGCCTTAGCAGACATTTCTTCTCTGCCCTTCATTCTTTCCCTTCTTAAATCCTACAGTTCCTCTTGCAAACTCCTGAGTTTCCCCACTTACAAACTTCTGTAGTCTCATCCCTGCTCTTCCTTGTGACTGGAGGGAAGAAAAGTCCTCAAAAAACTTAATTTCTTCAGCACTCCCTCTCTTTCCACAGACTCGTGAAATTTCCCTGCTTAGCTCCACTCCAGCTGGGAAGAGAAAGGGGCCAAATTATTGAGAGGCAATTCTGCCTTTAAGAATGGGAGGATTTATGCACATACAATGCATACACTTGATTACAAGTCCAACTTGGAGATCTGCTCCTAACTACTGCATGACTCAGTCACTGAACTTCTAGACACTTCATTTGCTTTACCTCCAAAGGAGGTTACTGATCCAGACCCACTCGTTCAAGTGTTATGATATCCACTGGCAACTATTTTTGAAGGACCCAGGAATTTACAGCAAAGTGTCTGCCTGTCACAAATGGCTTCAGCCAAAGCTACAGATCTCACACGCTCATCTGTTTCATGCTGAAATGCAACCAAAGATATTTGAGCTTACAAAAGAACCTCACTGTAGCTGTCAACTATCAGTGTCTTGAATGATGGGCGCCTCTGCACGAAATACTGTATCTGAAAAAAAATGAGAATGAAGACTAGGTTTGCATCCAAAGAGGGATTAAGTATTCCATGGGAATGTATCAACTAAGCACTGATACCCATACCAAGGAGCTGATACCTACAAAGCATCTCACAAGAACAGCTCAAAACCAACACCAGCGCAAGATCTAAGGAGGACTCTTCTAGCAACACTTGGTTTCTCTTACATCTGATATCAGAGTTCTGAAGATAACAATCTATTCAATCACTGTACACTCTCTATTGGCTGCCAAGAGGAATCAGGGAGACTTTAAGTTAAGACAGGTAATCGTTAGTAGAGGTCTGACTATTTGGAATACCCCATTCTTAAGCTTTGGCTAGGCTAATTGCCAAGATGCTCATTGACTTCCACAGGTCGGTTTTTTTATACAACAGATAAAACTGCATCTCAGCTCATTAGTAACCTGAGAACTCCCAATCAGGCCAAGAAAAAAGATTTTTAGCTCTTCACCAAAACATGGATTATCTTAGCAGCCAATGCTAATGAACAGAAAAGGCATATGTGGTTCTCTTCTACACCTGCCCAAACAGCAAAAAGGAAAAGTTTCAAAGAACTTACCCCTCTGAAAAAAAAATAGAGACCTCCCAGTACACTCAGGATCTCTCCAGTCACTCGAAAATACTCCCCAGTGCTGTGACCAAACGTGAAGGGAGGCTGTATAAGACAGAAAGATAGATATGTTCAATAGAAATGGAGTTAGGAAAGACCTAGCCTTGCCAGCAGCTGAAAGCAACCACTTTTCTAGGGGAACAAGTTAAACTTGTGTTGCAGCAAGGGGGAATGACTAAGAAGGAAGCAGGGTCAAAATCTCCCCAAAATATTCTGATGTTAGGAGCACACGTTCAAATGGAAGGCAGATCTGGGGTATTAAGCACTGGGTTCTCCGGTATATGACAGGAGTAACGTACCTTTTCCTTCTTGTCTACAGGTCTGTAGTAAGCAGCTGCAGTGAGGATGATGATATGTATGGTATAGACAAAGAAGTTGAAGTAAAATAAGTGTTTGACAAACCGGTCCCACTTGTCTTGCAGCAGCCTGTTAAGGGGCTCCACCAGCAGCATCTCATGACGGTTCTGAGTGGAAGGAGGAAGAGGAGAATCTTGATGAGACCAGTATATACTAGGCTTTGAAAACAGCAAATTATATTAATCTTGAGCAAATGTTATAGTACCCCTAAACTCAGGAGGGAAGATTGCTGTTTTATAGAAATGAGGCACAAGCTGCACTGTGTGGAACATGGAGCTCTTCCCCAACAGTCCCCCAGCCTGTGAATAAAATGCCAAGGAGGTAAATACTCACTGGCGTTTCACTACTGTAGGCAATAATCTCAAGCACTGAATTTTTCTCGCATGTGTCTATACAAGACAGGTCATAAAGAGATGAGTGGACAGGTCCATAAGCCCATTCAGTGAACTTCCTAGACAAGTGTCTGCACTCAGGATCTTTGATCTCTCGTCTGAGGATGTAAGCGAAAATCTAATTGCAAAAGAACAATACAACCAACATTTCAGTGCTAATGGACAGTGCTAATAGTTCCTCAATATCTCCACAGGACAGGATCCCTAATTTCTCGCTAGTTTAACTGTGCTAAAGTCAAACCACTGGAGCACTGCAGAGATCAAAGTCTGAAGTAAACATAATCAAATTTCTCATTGGATGCTGGTAGATGAGAAATACAAATACAGCTTGCCATTATCTGTTTCAAAACAGCCAGAAAAAAGCAGAGTTACATATCTCTGAGCACAGACATTTTGAATGGGGGACTGCCAGAAGATGAGTTCTGTCAGCCAGTCAAAAGTACAAGGCCTCTAGTGGTTCAGATGACAGCAGAGACCACTTTCTGTTTCCACTTCAGCTTCTTTGCATACCAGTGGTATATGAATAATGCCAGCTGGGCACAGACATACAAACACTTCATAGCCTTTAAGGACTATGCAGTTTTGCACATTAAAACTGCAGTGTCAGCTCCTCTTAACTAAAAGGCCCCAACAATAAGCAGTGATAAAATCTGTCCTGCATAAATGTTTTGCATGTATAACTTGATACAGTAATGGGACAGTTAAGCACATTTGCTCACCTACCCCTATCTTCCCTGTTTTGGCTGCTAGAGTTAATGGAGTCAGCCCTTTCTTGTTGGTGAGTTCTTCTAGCTTCAGAATTGGATTAATTTTGGCACCAAGGATCAATATGTTATTGTACATCTTGGTAACAAATTTGGTATTATCCTTAGTATTATCTGCAATCTCCACCAGTGTGTGCAGGACCATGTTGCCCATGGAGTCCTCAGCAGCGATGTTGGCTGCCTGGTAGGGGTTCTCCAGGAGGAATTTCACAATGCAGAGCTGGTTGGTGCAGGCAGCCAGGGACAAAGGCAGCTCCCCTACAGGCATGGAATGGGAATGAGTGGTCAGAAAGCCCATTATTACACGTGCATAAACAGAAAGATCATCTTTCACCATGAAGAGAAAAGGGGAATTTCTTGGCTGATACAGTAACAATTATTGTGCTAGCTATTAGAATTACATTTTCCTTGGTTTCATTGCATAGAGAAATGTGGCTGTTTAACAAAAGCACTGCAAGGACACCTAGCAGAAGGTTACAACCTTTCAAAGGATACAGTGCCTTTGAAACAAAGGGATGCAGATACCAAGTTCACACTCGACACCATCAACCACCAACTGTGTTTCTTTATAATCTCAGCCTTTGTGAGTAAATATTTGGACTAAGTGGTAGAACAGCCCATCTGGTACTTCGGAGCCTCTAGTCCCACATAAACAGGATTATTTAACAGCTTGCACTTGGGATAATGCTAGGATAACTCAATCAATAAAGACCATACTGTGTTCACCCCTACCAAAATAAAAGCCGGGTTTCCCTTTGATTTTCCTGAAGAACTCCCCACAGGCTCTTGCGTGAACATCTGCTCCATTCTGGACCAAGAGCTTCACCAGGTACATGTTCCTTCTCTCAATGGCGATGTGAAGTGCAGTCTGGCCTACAAACACACTCATCAGACAGAAACCTTCAACATTTAATACAGACTGAGAGCTTTCAGGCACTGCAATTCATTCAGCTCCATGTAAGATGGTGGAACTGAAAGCTCCGCAGACTAAAAAGTGCTAGAACTGAACAAAAAATGATGGTACAGACAGCAAATGCAAGTCCCCTGAACTTGCTATAAAATCACTGTGTATTAAAAACAGCAGCATATCGCATCTAACTAAACAATTGCCCTAGCACAAATGCACTGATTGTTAATCACACACTGAAACTGTGAGGTGCTACATCCTCAGGCATAAGGCCTCATGCAGAAGACTGTCTGAGAGCCCCACCTAAGCCTATCTTCAGTCAGCAGCAAAAGTATTCACTGTTGCAGCTGTTTCCCTTACCCTTGTAGTAGTTGTCAGTATACTCTGCATTAACAAACTCTTTCAGAGTTCCAGTTTTCCTTGCAATATCCAGAAGCAAAGGAATGGTATCATTTTTCCCATCATGTAGATTCAGCATGGCTTTCAGCAAGCAGGTTTTCCCAGTTTCTGGCTCTATAAGGCAAAAAATCGCAGCTATACAGAAATAACTACAAATTTACCATCTACTCCCAGGCATGCAGGAATTAATGAGGCTCTTTTCAAAAGATAAGAAAACTCATTCAGGGTTTCACAGAGAATTCCAACTTTTCTGAATTCTCCTATAACCTTACAATCAACAGGGAAGTACTGGCTATTAGAGGACCCCCTGCAGACACTTAATTATGTTTTTTTGTTTTCATCTTCAGAAGAATAAAAGGGCAACTTAAGGTATGTGACACTAAAAGGTACCTTTGAACTCATCATCTGTGAGATGCTTCAAGGTTCTATTAAGGTAAAGTAGCAGATCATCCAGGTCCCTTGTGTTGCCTTGGGCTACAGCATCAAAGATCCTTCTGCGGTCATAAAATTTGAAAGCTTTTTCTGAGCAGCCTGTGATGGAATCTGTAGATAGGAGCCTAACAAGGGTAAATTTCAGTTACCTAAAATCAGATATTTAGCAGACTTTTAATAAACTACCATTTGTTTGTGTGAAGTAGTAAGCATTACAAATTAGTATAGATAGATCTGGAAAGCCTAAAGATCAACAAAATTCTCAAGCAATCATCCTGATAAAATTATGTATCAGTTGCAGAAAAGTTGAGAACAAACTTAAAAAAGGCATTGAAGTATGCCAGTCTAACTGCAGGCCTCGGAGCCAGGCAAGTGCATGTTCTCATTCTGAGTGGTGTCCATTCAGTGACCAGTCTCAAGCAAGTGAATCATGGCCTACCACTAATTTTGGGCAAAATATCCATGGACTGAATTTTCAGAGATGCCAAGAGACAACAGCTATTGTCACTTTCAGACACAACACTCCTTATTTTGGCATAGAAAACAGCAAAACTGAAAAAATGGGCATGTTCATGTGGAGAGAATAAATGCTGCTCTAAGAAACAGCCTGTAGCTGTCAAACTATTCATTACAACCAGATCTTACAAGGCAAACTTACTTATGAAGTTTCCCCCTCTCCAAATTGGCATGAAATTTGATGACAGAAGGTGCCATCAGATGATCCATCTGGTAAAAGGAGTCCATGGGAGCCATGTCCTTGTCACTATCCCCCATCACAAACCGCCCACGTCTTGCAAAGATGTTGCATTTGGGTGGTTGCACCTTAGTGCTGAATGTACCCTGGAGGCTGTCAGGCATTTCCAGCATGGAGTCCTCCCCATCCATGTGTTCATCTGTCACTTCAGATTCCTCCATGTCATAACTGCCAAATTTCTTCATCCTCCCAAGAATGGAAGACATGATGAGCAGGCAGTCTGTGAGGAACAACACAAACACCTCAAGTCAGCACTTTACAGGGCCATGGTCCCCTTTTGCCTAGGATTACTCTCCAGAAACAGCAGGGAATGGACTGATTGCTCTTATCCCAGAAGTGAGACAGATGGACACATTATTTGCTATGCCCAGTTGGAACAGTTTAGTAGGTCATTACCTCCATGCTGTTTGTTACTGTCTTCACTGCCCTTACCCATTTCAGAATGGAGAAAGCAAGTCAGAATGTCCCAGAGCTTGCCAGCCACCCCACTGCAGAGCTTACTTCTGCTCAAAACTACTGTCTCATTCTTCTGCAATTGTTGTTAAAGCCTGAGCAATCTCAAACCTGAACAATCTCTACTTTTCTTCTCTACTTTCTAACTGGTTTGTGCCACAGTATATTCTCAAAAAAAATTTTTTTTAAAAAAGCCTACTTGTGCCATAACCGTATCACAGTGATGCTGAGCACAGAAAGCTTCCTGCATAAAGGAAAATTATCACTTAATGGCTTTACCAGTTACAGCAGTGCTAGATGAAAATTGGAGCATGTGATTCTTGGGAGATGAGTGTCACCTTAAACATGAGACACAGAAACAGAAAGGGAAAGGTTACCACAGATAAGAGATTAATTTAAGACCACATGTCAGATCTTGTCTGATTTACAACCACAAAGAATTTGGCACAAGTTAACAAATATGCTATACTGAAAGTAGAACAGGTTGGTGGGGTTGGGGTTGGGTTTTTTTTTGCTTTCTTATCAAACTGTTTTAATCAGACAAATATTGGTCTTCATGCCACTGAATGCAAAATATTCTGGAACTCCAGCAGTGGAGACAGAATTGCAGCGTATTTGAACTGCTGCATAGCTGGCTTTTAGACAGAGCCAATCAGCCTTAGAAACATACTCTGAAATCCTAGGTTGATTGGAAATCTTATAGCTCTGAGCACAGGAATGTTGTAAAATCTTTAAAAAGCCTTCAACTGTAAACCAAATTACAGTGGTCAATCATCTTCTCTGTACATTCTGTGTAAAAACATTATAAACACGCTTCAAGGTTGCTTCTCTTCAAAAATATATTCTGAGGGGTTGTCGGCAAACCTACATTGTACATTAGAGCTAGATTTTCAGTTCTATGGGACTAGTTAATACATTAAGAGTCACTTACGTTTTCCTGTGCAAATAGGACAGGAAAGAAACTTTTGTCAGGCGTTTGCATTTCCTGTAATTTGGTACAATATACACGTAAAGAAAACATCAATTTGCAAACTTTGACATTTAGGGTTATTGGAAGCAAAACAGCATTATATAGATGAAATACAAGTGATGGCAGTTTAACTCACTATGTCCTCTGAACTCACCTTTCAAGTTCTTTGCGTCCTTAGAATCACTTTGAAAGAATAACATAGTATTTTTTAACTTAACTGTTCTATAAGTAAGAAATTATATAGAGAAAAATATTTCCATTTGGACTATGATACTAACAATACAGAAGAACAATTACTTCAGTGAAAACGTTATAAAAATAATTTTATAAAAATGGAAAATAATACACTGGGAATACAGCCATGTATAATTTTAAATTTTTGTCTTATTTAAATGAATGTGGATTAGCAAAAAACATCTCAGAGATGGCTATGGAAAACGGAATCACTTATTTTCCACAGAATAGGTGCAGTATTAAAATCTGCAGAATAGACTCAATCCTCAATCCTGTCTCCTTGGAAATTTCCTCAAACCTCATTTAGTCATTATATGTGCTTTTATTTCTAAACCCTGTTTGTATTAACTCTGATAATTAAGACAAAACCGTATTTCCTCACAAGTATGAATTTGCAAGGGAAATAACCTTCAAAATTCTGTGGAAGGAGTCTTTAAAAAAAAGTATCTATCCTAAAAAACTGCATAATCTACTTGAACTCTACGAAACCAGCATACACTGATGTTTGACAGAATAAATATGGAAATACTTTTGAAAGAATGTCTAACCACATCACAGCTTAAAATAAATAATAGAGTTTACAAATAACAACCATTCTATTCAAATATACATGCAGAACTTACGAATATTGCAAAAATATTCCTGTCTTCTGCAAAATAGTCCGGTCTCAGTAAACAGCCTCTGATCTATAGGAATTTGGTGTCGGATATTCCTCCTCTAAGGTGCCTGGACTCAAAAGTCCTCAGAGTTTGCTTCTCCACTTCATTTGTCTGCAAAAGTGTGCTATGTGTCTGATGATTTTTACAATCAAGGGAAGTTCACTAGAAGAACAGAGTAATAAGATCGTTAAGAACGAAGCATCAGTGGCTTCTATTCCCAGGAGTTTAGCAAAGCTCTTTACAAGAACTGCAGTAAATTGTTCTTGCTTTTCCCTCCCCTTTAATTGCATTTAATAATGGATACTCTTCTCCAGATTTTCTCTTTGTAAATACACTCAAGCTTGCAAAAAACCCCAAACCACCAGAAAACAGTTGTTTCTGTGGTTCACAATTTCATTTCAGTTTACAAAACTTCGTAAAATATACCACAGCTCTTCTCTGAGATCAGCAATCTTCTGGACATCTTTTTTGGGTGGCTACTGTAAGGCCCCACCAAGTATTTTAAAAGAGAACCGATTCTGAACAGAGTTGAGGGAGAACCAATGACAGAAATTCCCAAGGCCTTTCTATCATTCCATGTTCCTACTATGATTTATTTAAATAATATATAATGTAAGTCAGCTTTTAAATATTTATGTCATTGGGGAAAAAACCTTCTTATCTAATCCAGGATGGATCTAACACCCTTAAAAATGAAGAACTGTGTCATACATTGTTAAATACATAATTTACATAAGATCTTTCTGCCCAAAAGTAGTCTAGAGGAACAGCTTTTCCAGCAGGCTGAGCTGCCAGGCTGTAGCTGTTAGGCTAGAAGCAACCTCTAGACCTCTAGCTCCTGAGGTTTTGAGTTAGGTTATGAAATTATTCAGTGAAATTATCTGGTTTGTTTGGTAACTATCTTTCTAGTCTTGCCATCTATCTATCTATCTATCTATTAAAAAGAATAATATATTTGCCTATTTAATAGCAAACTAATTATACTACTTAAAACACCCTACGGCACTGTACTCAATAGAAACAAAATGCCTATTTATTAATGCATAAGTGTAGATTACCAATAAGCCAAGTCCTTAGCTGGTGCTCCTGGAGCTCTGCTGAGCAGAGCACCTCATTCAACATAACAATTAACTCCACCATTTCCAAAGCAGAGACTCAGGAAGAAAACTATATGGGTCAGTGGAGGGTCTCCCTGGTTCAGTCTCTAGCTTCTTGCTGGTCGCTTTTGCTAAATGCTCCTTCTCTATCTTCTCCCGGTCCAGGCACCAGCTCCTTCCAGTCTTACTTTGCTCTGATGTACACACTTCAGGAACTTTCTGCTATTTTCTGAGTTTTGACACCTCCTTCATTAGGCTCCTTGACTTGTATTTCTTGTCAAGACGTTATTTCCTTCTTACCAGCAGCACTCCACTGTTTTTTGCAACAAGTGTTGGACGTATCATATTCCATCTCAGCAGGGACCTGGTTTAAAGGTTAAGTTCATAAAGAGATGTGAATGCTTATCAAAACAGGCCAGTAATAAACAAGGATTTTATTCCTTTTTCTTGGGCCTGCATCCAACATGCTGCTTCAGTTTATGCAACTTCTGTGCTTGAGAGTGATTTTACTGACTAAGAGCCCTCTCCATCACTGCAAATGGAAAAACATCAGTGGATGAACTACAGATCTTAAAGATGTATCCAAAGCTGGCCTGCAGGTCAGAGATAGTCTTGCCTAATAGAACCTACAACAAGGCCACAATTTATCAGCTTCTGGAAACAAATACAACTTGATTTCACAGTTAACAGCATGCTGGAATAGTATTATCAGCTCTTTTCAATTATTCAATAAAAATTAAAGTACATCCAATACAAAAATACTTTATAATAACACAAAAGGGAAAACAACATACAACAAGTTCCAACTTTTTACAAAACCCTTTGTAATCTAGCCTACACTTTTTCTGTAATACCTCTATATGACAATAGTTCCCTAAACACAGCATGGAACAGATGCATGGAGGGAGACTGAAATTAATCCACCTCTGTAATAAAGATCTCAGAACAGCTTTCTAACTACAAAAATTAGCCAGTCCTGATGTCGCTAATGTGCAAGATAGGAGTACATGTCCATATTTCAGTCAAAATACATGCTTCTAAATAATGAAATTGTATCTAGATAACACGAAGCTATCTCACTTGCTTCCCAATCTCATCTGAGAAGAAAAAGTGTACATCCAACTTGCTTTAGACAAAGCAAAAATGTTTTCACATTAAAATAAAGGTTAGGGGGAGAAATAAATTTTAAGAGCATAACATAGGGGATTAAACCCTGGAAATTTTAAGTTAATTTGCATGAGCAATACTTAACATTAAAAACAGATTACAGTCTAGCCTGGCAGCTGCTGTATTAAAGCTTGATTTGACACAATCCATAAAGGGCAGAATCAGAAACACCTTCAGATCAATAGCTATCAAAATAGCTATGCTATATTACAAGAACAAATCTCTCAAAATGCTAATTGAATTTGGGCTTAAAATGGAAATCAGAGCTGAAAGAGGTGATAATTGGGCTTTTGTAACTCAGAGTTTATTAGCTCCTCCTGTTTATCACAAATTCTGACCATTTCAGAGAGGCCCTGATCCATTCCACCACCCAAGAAACAAGTGTAAAATAATGATGTATGACAAGTAAGGGAAATAGTTACCTCCTACCCTATAAATGTATTTCCACTTGGATATAAGCCCTGCATTCCAGTCATCTCCAGTCATGGTACGGGCCTAGCCATGCCTTTGACCTTAGTCCACTGCACTTGACCTGGATAGCCACAGAAATAATCCTCTGTGTTTTATTTTAATTGTTTTTTCAACATCCATGCCAAAGTTTTATTCCATCTTTTACAGAGACAACATGCAACATGTGAAAACTTGCATTCATCTATGCAAGAGCCACCGAACTCCCCAAACAAGGCTGACATCCTGGTCTGCTGCCTATATGTATGTATACTGTGAGACAGCTTAAGGACAAGTACTCTCTAATGAAAGCTTCAGACCAAGTTACAAACAGCTACTCATCTCTCCAAGTCTTTCTAAACCTATTTCCTACCATGAAAATGAGACTTGCATGAAGTATCATTTTATGCAGAAAGTTAATGGATCTTTCCTAGTCACTCAGTCAAATTTAATGTGGTAATTACTTCTCATTTCACAAATGAGAATGACAGAGCAACAAAATGTGTACACCCAGAAGCAAACATTAAATGCAAGTTGTTGGTTGTTTTTTTTTTCCACTGTAGTGAGTGAGATTGCATGTTGAATATAACTCCAGAAAAAGTGAAAGAAGTGAAAGGAAATGCTGTACAGCCAGTGGAAAAAAAAAAAGTGAATCTAATTACTTTATTTTCTGTGGAACATCACCATGGCAGCCCCCACAGCAGCATCAACATCCTTCCCATAAACCACAGGGAATGGAAAAATCCTTTCCACTTCCTGCCTCAGCACCTCATTCCTGGCAAGGGCACTCCCGCTCCCCAGAATCCTCCTTACTCCTGTCTCCATCAGGCACTGCACAGGTAACATGGAACAGAGGTTTTCAATGATGCCACGGCACACAGCTCTAGTGATGTGACCCAGGGAGAGGTCAGAGACGGCAATATTGGTCACTGATGCCAACCGCTCTGGAATGTGTCTCTCTCCGAATATGGTTGGGTGGACTGAGAGTTTGCTGTCATTTTGGGCCAAGGCTGCTTTGATTATCTTCGTATAGATGGCAGACTCCTCAACCTGAAGTCCTGCAGATGGGAAATATCATGTTACTAATCTGAAGGGGTCTCGCGTATCTTACATGTGGAGACATAGCATGGACAGTGGTCCACCTGTTCAGCAAAACACTGAGTACCTTTTTCCACTTCTCAAAGGTAATTGTTTTTCCAGGATTATGAACCACAGTTCTCCCATTCAAGTGTACCTAGAATCTGTAATACTAGAAATATTTTTCTGATTACAGAAACTGCCCTTCCTGATAATACAGCTATTCCTCTTTGCTCGTACTGTGCTAACAACAAAACAAGGCACTAATAGCAGACTTCATCTTCAGTGGCTGGATTGCACGTGAATACAAAGTCCACTTCAATTACTCACTGAAAGAACAATTTCAGAGCTTATTTCTATACTGCAAACCCCAAGAGATTATTAAAAAAACCTGTGAAGACAATGTTTAAAGCGATTACAAGGTATTTCATGAATTTGAGTCTTAAAATCCATTAGAGTGCTGCATAACATGCACCAAAAGGCAATGGATCTAATCAAGGGACTCTCTGGACTGCAGTCATACAAAATTAAGAGGCTGTGCTCAAATTTGCTGACCTTTCCTTTTGAAAAAGAACTTGCAAAAAATAATTCCCTTGTGTTCTTGAAACCCAAAACCCAGAGGTAATGTGTATGTGGAGTCCACACATGACTGCCCCAGCATGTTCATAAGCCTCAGCAGGAAATTCCAGAGATGTAGGAAGCATGACCCAAGAGTTACATCCTTGTTCCCTATACGGCATGACAAAACAGCTCCAGGCTTGCTCCTTTGCCTTAGTTTCCTTTTACCTTGCTGATCAACCTCAATTTTAAGCTTAAGCTATCTTTGGAATAGCTTACCTAGCTCTTCTGTCCACCGTGCCACCATGTCCACAAATGTTGCTAGCACATTGCCTCCATTAAGTGATGCTGCCACGGCCAAGTAGTCACCATTGAAGTAGGGAAAATACGTAACAGCTGAGGAAGGATCTGGTGTCTCTGGAGGCTGGAATCCCGGGGGCATTGAGACAGTCAGCTGAGCAGAAGTACTGATATTAAGAACTAGAACACAACAGGAAAAAAAAAAAAAAAAAAAAAGAAGGGGGGGAGGGGTGGGAAATCAGTGTTTTACTAGGCTACCCTGAAGGAGGACAATGAGAAAACCAAGTAAGATTCCAAAATAATCATACCTGCATCAGTCCTCTCAGTCAGACAGGAATAAACAGAGCACTGAAAGTCTCCCAGAGCAATTCCTACTTTGGCTCCTCTGGGTATTCTGTGCCATGCATGGATTGTCCTGCCTGCAATACTGCCAGGGTCTCCCACCTCGGGGAGCAAGTGAACAGGAAAGCCGGATTTTTCCAGTCTGCAATCAGAACAATTTTATTGCAGGAAAGCAGTATAGGAATGAGTGGCATGCCTACAAAGACCTCTCTGAAGTCACAGATGAACCTGGCTGTGGCTGCTGGATTTATGGATGCTTTCACCTATTTAGAAAGCTTTGTCTTGGACAGGGGCAGCATTCCAGTTCAATGGGCTGAGTCAACTAGAACAGTCTAGAAGAATAAATAGCTTTCCTTTATATGCAATCCGATTACCTGAGATTATCCAACAGTACATGTTTAGCGAGTTCAACCTACTGATGTCATACAGACAAGCAGTTCCAGAGTAATAAGAAAATCACGAAATCACCAAAAAAAATGCAACTCCTAAGTGTCAAAAAACTTTAAGCTGTCATGCAGTTAGTGGTTCAAAACCAAATCACAAAGAGTTAAGTCCAACAAACTCTTTACACAATCAACTGCAAGATACACTACATTGCTACAGCAACAACACCATATTAGTAAAAGTTCAGCAGGTCAGATACAAGTTTCTGTCACTCTTTCATACCTTCACGAGCATCTTTTCACCTTGGAGTCCTAACCTAAGCCCTGAAATATATACATAAGCACTCAGGCCTGAAAAAGCAAATCATTGAAATAAATAAATAAATAAATAAACTGATTCCTATAAGACTTCCTGTGGCCTAATAACTCTTAAGTATTATCACAACTAAGTCTCAGTATTTATGAAGGAGCTCAGCTGAAAGAACTAGAGAGTAATAACTGTCTTTTACCAGCACAGTGGTAACACTTGGCTGCAGCATGCACCTGTCCATCCCATCCCACCACAGAAAAGGAGAGAACAATTTGGTATACAAGGCCTCACTGACAAGCTTCTCAGCTCTGCTGTCTTAGGTGTTTCTAAAAATACTGTGTTGTATTTTATATAATTTAAACACATTTACCTTACAAACCAGAGCAAACTCTCCATAGTTTTCAGTACAGGCCACACCACAATTGATTAGGAGTAACTTTCAATCACTTTTTTATCTGTAGCACATCCATACTTAGGGCCCAAAGAAGTGGCAACATTGCCTGATACAAGCAATGCACAAAACCCACTGAATGACCTTAGCACTTACATGTCAGTATTCCAGCTTTTGTTTCTAGAATTAAAATATCCCCAGCTGGCAGCATTCTGGACGGACATGAGTGGCTTCTTCAGGTCACACAACATGGCAACCACATAGTCATGGATAGTGCCAGCTGCATCATAAGACTTCAGAAAATCTGGGCTTTTAAACAAAACATTTATAAAACAAAAACAATGAGGGGTGCATTAAGGCAGTGGCAGCAAGATTACTTTCATTGCTAGAGGGAACTTGACACATGTGGTCCCATCTGAAAATGAAATAGCCATCTCAGTAATCAACCTGCATTTTTTCGGTTTGGTTTAGTCTTTTAAATGGAATTTGTTTTCCAAACTGTTACCACAGCAGCAACGCTTCTCTCCTGCTGGAAGATGGAGAGACAGCAGCTTTAAGGAATGAATTGTCTAGGTTCGACACAAAAAAAAAATGCCTCTTTGTTGATTCTGGAGCATTTGGAAAAATAGGTAAATTCCTGCAGTTACTCTATGATCCACAAATTATATGAATGGAAATGTACCAAATGGTGAAACAAAACAGGAACAAAACAAAGCAGCTAGACTCATGAGTTATACAGCTCTAAATCAAGATCATGCCGTGCTCCATATATTTGCTGGACATGCTAGATCCTGGTTTCTTCTTCCAGCTTAAGTTTTTCCCCCTTTATCGAACCTGAACTCACTGCAGAGGAAGACATTGGCTCTTTGAGAAGCACAGCATATGCAGATGAAACTGAAGAGCAAATCTTGCTGATGCCAAGTCATAATTAAAAAATAATATCCTTTGCAAACATGCCAAAACAAAGCACACCATTTGTAACACCTCGTAAGTATCTCAGTGTCTAAGGAAGGAAGGAAGGAACTGAAATTAATTTAGGGACTATTTGGTTTAGCATCTGGCAGCAACCAGACAAAGCAACGCTGTTACTGTTTTAGGCATGTTTGTGCTTTTGACAATCTGCACAAGGCAAAGTTATAGCGTTCAAACTGCATTAGCAGAGCTCCTCGGAGTGGCAGGATGGTCTAGAATTATTCTGTGATACTTCAAGGCTTCCGTTACTATATGGTAAAAAACTTTGCTTTTTGTTAAAGAGATCTGTAATATTTTTACAGGGTCAGAGACTTTCGTATGCTCATTTGCATAAAGTTTATATTGAATACTGCCATTTTAAATATTCTTTGACTACTTAATACTACGATTACAGAGAAACATAGCCCCTCAGCCTGTAGTGGCATTAACATGCTACAGGAATACTAAGTGTCACATAAATTCAAGAAGAGAAACTGCCAATGAAACAGCTTGATACAGAAGCCCTTTTGAGAAATGATGTACCTCTTCTTTAAATACCAGTAGACTGTGGCACATCCAAATCCTGTAGCCAAGCTGATATGTGACTGTGGCAGAGGAAGAGAAGAGAGGAAGGTGGAACTGCAGCGGCCGTCTTGCCAAGTAATCAGATGACTGACCTCCTCAGGCTCAAAGGTAGGGCCTGTACTACACTCTGTCCACTTGCAACCTGTAACACAGAGTATCCGAGAAGTCCAGTGACTCCCTGCAGTGTAGTCTGCCTGGCATTCTTCATTTCTGGTCACTCTTGATAATTTATCAAATATATTGGAAAAAGAGCAGAAACAGAGCCAGTAGTGATTGTAATCAAATTAGTCATAGTTTTCAGCTCTAGATAATGTCATAATGCCAGTCATCCTTTGCTAAAACAAAGAAGAGTATCCAAGGCTCTCATTCTCTATAAGCACTCCTAGTTCCTAGAGGAAGAAGCAACTGGCACCAGCAGATATTAATGATACAACTTAAATAACAGGTGACCCACAAAAACAAAACAAAACATTCATTGCACTTTGCTATGGGAAGTAATGAGCTGATATAACTGGGACCTGCCACATCATGAGCCAGAGAATGCTGCATTAGCAAACAAACACTACACCTTTGCTAAAACTTTTTCAGGTGAAGGTCTCAGCTAAATTACGGCAACTTCTCAGAGCTCCTCAGAGCCTTCTCAGCAACGCCCGCTATCGCTCCAGCTCAGTGCTCTACTTCCTGCCCTGACATGCTCACCACAAGCATCCTGCAAAGGCAGCATACAGTCCTGTCAGAGCAGCAGACTAAGCAAAAGCTGAGCTCAAGCACTGGTGTGTGATATTTGCTAACACGCTTCACGGTACAGCTTCAGCCTCCTGTGACTCATTCAGGTGGTTCATTCAGGCATTCAGGTGATGCCTGGCCACAATGTGGGGACAGGACAGGCCACACACTGTTTCCAGCTGGCTCTTTAACTGAGGCAACATTTCAGGTTTTGGCAGGGGATAGAGCAGTTTCAAACTATGCTGTGCCACTTGGATTACAGGTCAGAGAAGAGACCCATCTGCTTAACTGACTAGCATAAATATAGCTAAGAGTCTTTCTTGGGCTGGATACAGGGAATTGAACTTACACAGCAAAAAGCAGCTGTGAAAGCTGCGAAGTACTATGTGAAACATTGAAAGCAAACACATACTTTTTCTTGTTCCCTTAATTCCCTGTTCTATCAAGTCTGTTTAAACTGAATTTCCAATTGGTTTGCTTTTCTAGTTTTAAATGGATTCTAAGAAATATTACTAACCATAAATCTAACCCTAAAGGATGCTATTAAAAATGTAATTTGTGTCCCAAAGTGCATGGATTCACTTAGTCTACTCAAAACAAATGAGAGCAAACACCCTCTTTGACTCTACAGAAATGAAACAAAAGTGGCATGTGGCTTTAGGAAATAAAATATTAACCAATATGACATAAGAATCTATGTCTACCATGAACCCATGAGGCTTTGTTATGCAGCCCTTGGGACGGCTGGAAAGCAAGCAACAGCTCCTTCAGCCCATCAGCCTTTGGATTTCTTTCTTTCTAATCATTTTAGTATTTAACGTAAAATCACAGCCAGTAATGAAGAGCATAGTGTCTCTTAAAGCAATTAAGACTCTGACAACTTTTGACAGGCAGTGACTAGCACTTTTGGGAAATCTACTCTGTGGTTTACAATAAATCTTTGCTTCATCTGCATAAGTCCTATTACTATAAGACTTGTATAATTGCTCAGATGTGCGCATCATAAGGTAAAAAGAAAGAAGACACGGATTGCATTCTGAAAGCCTTAGACTCGAGCAGGTTTAAAAGATGTTAGCCAAGAAGATAATCCATCCCTATCTCACAGGGCTGGCAATCCAAGGCCTGAATTTTTCAGACGTCCTCACTGTCACAAAGATTATTTGACTTATTTGCACAATCAAGCCCCATGTGACTACATCACTGCAGTTGATTTTGTTTCTGAGGTCTTGACCCTTCATTCTACCAGCAGTAGAGTATCCAGAATCATGATCATAATCCATTTTCAGTTCTTACTAACAGAAGTATAAACATCCAGATGAATGTAACGTGTCTATGACTTAGTAGAAAAAAAATTCCTTAAGATTTTTGGATGGGGTGGAGTGGGAGAAGCAAGGCCTGAAAACACCTTTTATTGAACTTCAGTTTTCCTCCTACTGTACTTTCAAAACAGCATTTCAAAATAGCATAGCAATATTCACTTTTGGATAGCTACTGCTATGTGCATTCTAACAAACTTTAAGCATAACATTTTTCAAGGCATACACAACACTGCTAATTCTGCTACTGCAGGATCATTAGAAGGTACTGAGATACTGGACAACAGCTAGTTCATTGTTTTATGAGGTGAGTAAGATTCACCCCCACACACTCCCCAAATCATTCACATGATGCAGAAGTGTTTTCAACTGGCAGCAGACAGCAGATGATAGACAAACTACTAACAAGCCACAAATACGTTACTCTTCCTTCATGTTAATTAACTGTATTGACTCT
>JAVJGJ010000001.1:107971396-107998483 GCA_035590215.1 Microhierax caerulescens | reverse complement strand
TAGCGGTACGCTGCGCGTCGAGCGGGGGGAGGCAGGAGTCGACGCCCGCGCGATCGCGCGCGTCGGACAGGCGCGCAGCGACGCTCGCCGCATTGGCGCGGGCGGTCTGCGCCGCGACCTGTTCGTCGATCGTGCCGCGCTGCGCCAGCGCGTCGGCGACCTCGCGGAACGCGGTCTGCACCGTCTTTTCGTAGGTCGCGACCGCCGCCTGCTGCGACGCCTTCGCATAGTCGAGGTTGCCGCGCAGGCGGCCGCCGTCGAACAAAGGTCCCGAGATCGAGGGTGCGCCGGTGTAGGTGAAGCTGCCGCCGGCGAAGAGGCCGCTGAGCGCGCTGCTGATCGTGCCGAGCGTCGCGGTCAGCGAGATGCGCGGGAACAGCGCCGCGCGCGCCGCGCCGATCTGCGCGTTATAGGCGCGCAGCTGGTATTCGGCCTGTCCCACGTCGGGGCGCCGCAACAGGATGCTGCTGTCGAGCCCGGCCGGCAGCGAGGCGGCGCCGCAGCCCGGCCGGCAGCCATGGCCGCCGTGGTGGCCAAGCGCGAGGGGCCGCAGTTCATCAGCGAGGCGGCGGTGCGGGGGAACGCCGCCATCCTGGACTACTGCAGGACGTCGGTGTCGGCCCTGTCGGGCGCCACGGCGGGGATCCTCGGCCTGACGGGCCTGCACGGCTTCATCTTCTACTTCCTGGCTTCCGTCCTCCTCTCCGTGCTCCTGGTGCTGAAAGCCGGCCGGCGGTGGAACAAGTACTTTAAATCCCGACGGCCGCTTTTCACGGGGGGGCTTATAGGGGGGCTCTTCACCTACGTCCTGTTCTGGACTTTCCTGTACGGCATGGTTCACGTCTACTAAACCAACCAGGAGCCACGTTAGCTGCAGCGGTTTTTAACGAAGCAGGAGGACTGTTGCCAAAAGTTACCTACACAGCTAGGCCAGCTCACCTTTTACACTGTTGTTCATTGCTTGTATTGTTAATACTGTCAGTAAATTATGTCCAAGTGCAAATGAATCGGTAGTACTGTTCTAATTAAATTGAATGTGAAGCACCACTTGGATGCCTCCCATGAATATTTGTTTGGTAGGTAAGGAATAACTTCCATCCCTAACAGCACAGCCATGGGGTTTGGTTAACGTGGCCCCTTGTATCCTTTGCGTTTTGGGTAAGACACACCAGTTAATCCCCTCTAGATTTGCTGCCTGTCCCTACACGCAAACACCAGTAAAAGCAGTGTGTAATGCAGCACTCTGAAAAATAATTCACTAACACAGGGAAGTACTGTGCAGTAACATGTAATTAAATGTATGTAAAGGTTCAGTATGGAAATGTATTTCGGTTGCAAACATTATCTTCTGCAGTTGTTACGTACACGCTGTCAGCAAGTTACACTGTCACGGATGCTCCTCACTGGCATACACAATGGTCGTTAAGCAGTGCTCTCGCGAGTCAGACGCTTTGCTCCTTTTTAGTACAGTTGTGTCCTGTGAGATGCAGACAGACGGGTAAGTGCAGTGTCTTATTCCCTGCCAGCTTGGTCTGCACTGAACACACTCAGCCTGTTGGCATTTTCTGCAATTGAACAGTACTTTGCTGTGGTTCCATATGTCTCTGGCAGGAACAGAAGGGAAAATTCAACTACCTGCTGTACAGGTAACAGCTTTGCTGTAGGTTGGCTTTGCAAACCTAGTGTTTGGTTGACTTGCTTAGCGTAAGTATGTTTTCGCAAAGAGAAGGTGGTATCTGCAACCTAAAACCCACACTGAACAGAAATGCCTTGGCAAACATTGCCCTAAAGTGACAAATTTTATTGCTGTACATTAAACACAAGGAGAGGGAGTGTGTGAATCAAACTCGAAGAAGGAATCTGGTTATGTTTTATTAGCAGCAGCAGCTGTGGGAATTGTGTTAAACAAGTGGTATAAGGAGGGGAAATATTCTAGGGGATTTTGAGGGCCTGAAGCCCCTGAAGACTTAAATTCAGGAAACAGCTTTGGTCATTTATGAAGAGGATGGCGCTTTGTTAAGTTGAAACACTGGTTTCAGTAGAGCATGGTCATCTTTACATGTTACACTGAGCTACGTGGGCTCCATGAGCTGTGGCTTGGCCTGATGTCACATGTGGGGTCCACTATCTAGAAATTATTCAAATAGAGTTTAGCTCTGACAGTCAAAAGCCTGTGCTGTTGCAGCGGCACGGTAATTCCAACAGGCCTGACTAGTGCAGTTATATGCATCTTGACTCATGTATGCCTGGAGGAGAGACGTGTGGCATGAAGGGAGGCAGCGTGGGATGTGATTGTAGCAGAGGTTCACGGCTTATCCTCAATTATTTTAAGTCCACTGTTTAATTCTATTTTCTAGTTAAATGTTTGCCTTGGTAACTCACTTGCATCTGAACAGAAGCAGCGGGAGTGGATGAGACTGGGTGGGGGTTGCTCTCAAGGCTGGATTTGGAGTTTGCCACTGCTAACAAAGATGAATTTTAATTTAGAATCAACCCATACCTCAGAGTAACCACCCTGCAGCCGTTAGAGCACAGGTGAGTGCAGCTCACTGTCCTGTTTGTGCCCAACACTCGGTGACAGCAGCTTCCTGCAGTGCCACCCTCTATGGCAGCTCTAGCACTAGGCAAGGGCGCTGCAGCAGGAGCCCTTTAAATCCGCATCTTCAAAGCGTGCACGTGCACAGGAACAACCCTTATCATGACAACTCCTGATCCATGACAGTGTGGCAGCATCTACAGAATACTGCTCAGTTTGTACCAAGCCACAGTGTCAAAGCTTTCAATGAGGCAGGAATATTTATTCACCTGCTGTCTTCAGGAGCTGGTGAGTTGGTTCCTGTCAGCTCAGGCAAATGCAAACTTGCAACAATGACGTTCTGTAAGCACTTTTCTCTCCTGAGATTAGTTACATCCCCACATGAGCAGAAATTCACAAAGTGGGCTGCAGTGATGCTTGCTTCTCTACTGAGAAACAAAGCAGCTCTTATTTTTTGGAAGTTACCAGAGTGCTGAAGTAGCATACATCTGTCTTCCAAATTTTTCCTCCTGTTGGTGTACTTGGCAGAGCCTGGCAAAATCCATTTCACCTGACAGAGGTCCCCTTCTCAGCCTCTGCAATACTGTTCAGGGTGCTACAAGAAACAGCAGAAGGGTGAAGTGCGCCGCCCAGATCTCTCCCCACCACGAGCAACGGGTACGTTACGCAGGAAGGACAGTCCCCAGCAAATGAAACCAGCCACTGAACAAAGGAGGGAGAACCTGAGACCATCCCTGTGCAGATACTGCCAGCACCACGTTGCTTTTCAGTGCGTTAACACCCTTTTCCCTCCACCGTCAGCCACAAAACCACCTCCCTGCCTCACTTCAGAAATCCTCCTGCCGGCTGTTACCTGTGCTGGGCTCCGAAACGTCGGTTCCCTGGGCCAGCTACAGCCGCAGTCGGTGGGCAGCGGGTGAGGTAGCTGGGACCCAGTGGCTGAACTGACGCTCCGTTCAGAGCTGCAGCAGGGCATTCTGTTCCTGAGATGAGGTGAGCACCTTGTTGCAGCTGCTGCAAAGGCTTTCCCCAGAGGAGCATCGTTTCTAGCGCTATCATTACACACCCCCCGCAGTAAGAGTAATGGCCCCCACTGAAGGACAACGAGCCCCTTCCCCCCCCGGCTCTGAGAGCCGCTAACTGCTGCCTTCCGTTGCGCTTGCTGACAAGAGCAGTCCTGCTGCTTTACATCTAAAGCTGCAAGTAACACAAGCGAGAGCTGGAAGCGGTGGCCGCAAGCCAGTGGAGCAGGAGATGGGTTGAACATCAGCCTCGGCACTTCTCCGAGTGCCAGTGATGTTTCGCATCACGGCTCTTCTGCACGTGGAAGCAAAGCGCAGCCACAGGATAATGCTGGCTACCAGTGGAGGTACACATACATCTACCAGTAGATATAAAAACATTCATTTGGTGTCTTCTTTTTCCTTTTGTAAAATCCTTTTATAAATCCATTGTGACGACACACTGTTGCAAGCTCAGGATACCAGAGAATATCTCAGGGAAAGAAGGGTGGTCTTTAGAGGACTTTTTGTTCCCTGGGAATCCCGATAATAGACAGCAGACCTGATCTGGGGTATCTCCACCTCCCAGTGCTGGTGTGATTTCACACCTGCATGGTTTTCCTGGTTCACACGTCCAGCTGGCAGACCCATCACTGTGCCTAGAGCCCACCGAGCTGGTCGGGGCTCTGATTCCCGTTCAGTGTAGGGCTAGATAAGGATTTCCTGGAACTGGACCTGAGGAAACAAGCAAAGGTGACAGGCAAGGCGAGCAGCCTATTTTTGTTTCAGGAAGCAACATGGGCAAGAAGTTCCCAGCCAGGCCTGCCCACCCCACCACAAAGGCCGTCACCATACATACAGCTGAAGCCCCAGGTCTCAGTTCCACAAGGCTCTGGAGCCCTTGGAGCTGCCCCAATTCCACCCCCAACCATTACAGACCGACAGTGCAAGGCCATTTACAGTGCAACCATGACACAGCAGCTTCCTAACCGCAGCAAGGGATTGCAGAGGGAGGGAGGAGCTTGTAAACTCACTTGGAGGAATATAATTTCCTGGAATTGGCCTTTGTTTGCCATCAATGTTTACTGTGTTCCCATATCTCCTTCTGCTTCTGTTAGTCATAACAATAAAACCATTATATTTAAACGCAAAAGCCAAGCCCACTTACTTTACTTCCTCATACTTTTTCCCTCGATAAAAGTTACTCTTTTTAATCAGATACAGCAGCACCAGGTCACAAAAGAAAGCTCCCTGCAAAGAGAAACAACTTGTGTTTTATCTTTAGAGTAGAAGAGGAAGTGTTCTGATCTAATTAGCAATCAGCATTAATTAAAGAAGAATAACTTGTAGGAGCTGTATTTTCCTTCACACTCCATGTAATCTCAGGGGTATTTTGACTACCCCTTAGTACTGATGTACTAAGGTACATTAACAAGTGCCTTTAAGCCAGGACACAGACACCTGACTGAGCAGAGCAGCAAAAACTGCTGGAGAAGATGCAAACTAACTGTCCTGCTTTACCCTCACATCAGCTAAATGAGGGAATGGGGTCCCAGCGTGTTACTTTAAGAAAACACCTTCACTTACCGCTCCCATGAGAGCAAGGCCGGAACCAACGTTGATAATGGTGGGAATGATGTTAAATTTCCCTGCCTAAAAGAAAAAAAGTCATGAGGTACTCGGTGAAAGAAGCAGCCAAGAAATGCGCTTAATGGTGTGAATGGTGTGGTATGACGCAGGGAAGCTGCTCGTGCCCATGTTTTGTTAGCAAGAGGCAGGCGCAGCCCCAGAAGGTTTGCAGTGGACAGTCTGGGAGGCCAGAGGTCTGTGTCTGCGATCCAACTGTCCATGGCTGCGCTTTGGGGCTTGCACTGGCTTAGGCTTCTTTTTTCTGCAGTGCATGTGCATGGAAAACAAGCCTCTGGGGCACAGTTACTTCTGTCAGACTTCACACGATCCTGCTTTTAGGTAAAAGAGATGCTGACTTATGTGCACTCCAGGTCATCTTTCTTACACAGGGTTAGCTCCACATGGGTGAATGGCAAGAGCCTGTTTCTACGCCAAGCCAGGGAGGCTGTTCTCATCCCAGAGCTGCCTTCTCACTGAGAAATGCCCCCCTGCCCCCTTTTTTCTCTGCAGTCTCCAAAGTATTCTGGCCTGGGTCCTCACCTTGCCATTCACCATCACATCAAAGCGGATTCCATATGCTTTAATGAGCGTCCGGTAGTCAACCCCCTCAGCATCCCGGTAATATTTGGCGAACCTGGAATACAACAATACTGATTTTAACTCCACCATCTGCCCCCTACACACAGGAACCCATCTGAAGTCACCTATCTCATCACACAGATCCATTCCCCTAGCAAAACCAGCTTTAGCTTGCCACAAGCATGACTTCCACCCCCCCCGGCCTCTCCAAGCAGTGCGCCCGGCTGGGGCCGTGCCTGGCACAGTCCCGTACGACTTCACTGCCAACCTCCAGTGCCCGCGAGCCAAACCAGCCCAGCCCAGCTGCAGCACTGCACTGGATTCTCCTCTTCACCTACCTGAAGTTGTACCCAGAAGAGACGGATTTTTCTGCAAACTTGTTATCCAGCCGGCTAAAAGAATAGTGAGGATTACATTCAGAAGGGGCTTTATCAAGATCACAGTTCCATTCAATCTGAATTCCTATCACACCACCCTTAATGAAAGAGAGAGACAGTGTGAGTTTTTTAAACTTAGTTCAATTAATTAAGTTCAGATCTGTCAGATCCTTGGGCAAGTTTTCCTGAGGGATGCGAACAGCTGCACTTCTGGTCACAGACAGGAGCACACACACTTCTAGATGGGCTAAATTCATGCTTAAGGATAATAATCACATTAGTCTACCCACAACCCTAGCTTTCCCTATGCTGGTATCCTAGGAGGAGGTTTCTCATCCCAGGGCACTGATTTCATTAATCTAAGTGGCTGTAACCTACTTCAGTGGAGACGATGCTCTTTTATGCAGGGATGAAGTTCACAAGTGCAGAAGCCAGCACAAAGCCTGCCCTCTTCTCGCCCTGTGCTTCTCGGGATGCCTCAGGCTGGCTCCATCTTCCCCACTGTGCTCTGCACACCAGCTCGCAGCCTGACTGGCACTGCGGCCCCAGGACTCCACACAGAAGCGTGTCCGTCCAGGGAAGCCTCCTGGGGCGTGCTCTGAGCAGAGGAGCCCCACTGGCCTTCCAGATTTCTGGGTTTAAATCAATGGTGTACTAACATTGAAATTAAACAATAAAAAAACCTGCTGGCAGGGCAGCGGTTTGGGAATAACAGACAACTGACCCGAGCATCTCTTCCAGAGGACCCACATCACCCTGCCTCCCATTCCCTGGGGGCAGGATAAATGGGACCAGCTTGACTTTAAGCACCAGCATCTCTCCACTGCAGAGTTCCCCAGGCGGTCACCAGTGGCTCTCCCCATGGCCACCCAGCGAGCGGTACAGCTGGCTGGGAAC
The DNA here is from genome assembly GCA_035590215.1 of Microhierax caerulescens. Classification (NCBI taxonomy): domain Eukaryota; kingdom Metazoa; phylum Chordata; class Aves; order Falconiformes; family Falconidae; genus Microhierax; species Microhierax caerulescens. The sequence goes on along the minus strand of JAVJGJ010000001.1, from coordinate 107,991,464 downwards.
ACACCTGAGCCCGAGGGGCACTCCTACCTCCAAGGCCATTTCCTGAAAGTCACTCCCAGCCCACTGCACGATGTTCCCCAGGGTGAAGATGGGGCAGTAGGGATGCTCCTTGCTGTAGTAGCAGCTCTTCAGGTAGGACTCGTTGTTGGTGGCCAACACGTTCATCCTGCATGTGGGGAAGAGGGAAATCCACCTTGTCTCCCTCTTTGCTTGCCTGCACAGCCTAGGCCACCCAGACTGCAGAGACAGGAGACTCCTCCAACGCCCCTCATGCACAACAGAAATGGTACCTTGTCACCAGCCTTGTCGCCCTGTGAGCCTCTCTACTGCTGGCCCAGGGAAAGCAGTCTGCCCGCGCAAAAACAACCTCCAGGCCAGACAGGGACTAGGCCAGCTGAATCTGGGCTCAAGAAAGGACTCACATGGAGTGGGTTGCCAGACTGCTCCAGGGCCACCTGGTCTTCTCAAGGGAAAAAAAATAAAGATGCTAGAAATGTCTAGCTGGGAGAATAGCAAAACCATATTCCTTTCTACACGTATTTGTTTTGTTCACATGTAGCAGCAAATGTAAACAAATATTTTTTAACTTGCATTTTCCCAGCCTTGTCCAGGCACCTTCATTTTTAGGAAAGAGGAGGAATATCTGGGAGCGGAAGCAGCTCAGGAATCTGACTATGCACTGGCTGGCAGACAGATCCATCTGCCCTAGGAGCTCTGTCACATCCCATGCTGTAGGAGCCATCGCAGACCAAATCTGGTGAAGGACAGGCTTATCCCAGTTGCTCTCTGAGGAGCTCCAAGCCCTCACTACCTCCTTGCTGCTGCACAGCCTGAAGCCAAAGGCCTCCCCCTGCACCTCAGAAGAGGGAACATCATCTGCCCACGCCAACCCTCAGGCAGAAGCACAGTGGAGCAAACTGAGGTTACTGGTGCTGTGATGCAGAGGACAGAGGGATCTCCAAGCACCTGCACTTACTTGGAGAACTTAAACTTGGGGAAGTGGATTGAGTTCTTGATGTAAACAGTGAAGTTTTCTGCACTGGCGAGAAGCGGTTTCCTGGAAGAGAAGGGTTTGTTATCTGTTTTACGTTTGTGCCCTGCCCACGTGCTAAAGCTTGAATTGCCATTTTAGAAACAGCTAGGTTTCATCCCGGGGCACCAGGCCAGCCACACCGCTTTCCCCACACTGCCAGCAAGGAGTTGGCGGGGAGCGTGCAGGATGAGGGACAGCCCTGAGAGCTGGAAACAGCTCTGGGACAGCCAGTGAGCTAAGCAGGGGCGGGCAGGGGGCCTGTCCTGCCAGGGGGCCATGCAGAGCTCCCTCCCACACTTGAACAGCCAACATTCAAGCAAGCGTCCAAGCAGAGGGAACCCAGCAACTGCCTTGAGTGACATGCAAGCCAAGCAACCCAAGCTTGGAAATAGCATAGGATGGCCACGTACTTGGGCTTGGATCTTTTCTCCACTGGGCACCAGGCCAGTATCTCACAAGTCCCTCTGATGCTGTCCCTGTCTTTCACACAATGGCCAGTTTTAACCCCTGCAGCACAGACATCACCAAAAAGGTCACACAGAGCAGCCACCTCCTCTCCTTGCCTACAGAGCACGTGAAAATCAGATGCTTTTCACTGCCACCCTAAGCCCTCCTCCCTGCTGTGAAAGGGCCTCTCAGCTGGAACACCCACTCTCTTGTTGCTTCTCCGAGCAGCCCGGGGTGCTCTGGCCCAGCCACCACAGAGCTGTAAGCAAGGCAATCATCTTAATGAAAGACAGTAAATAAAAGAAAGTCCTTGCTGCTCTCTGTAATCAGAGATATCTGGAGCTGTAACCAGACTGATGCCTCTGAAGCAACATGACTCTCTATCACAGTTCTCTTACCATTGCCAGCCACCACTGCTTCCCCTGCCAGGCAGTCCTCGTCCTTGTAGCACAGGGCATTGGGGATGCTGATGCTCTGTGAAGTGAAAGAGGGCAGAAGTGAGACCTGTGACAGGACACGGGACTCAGAGGGGAAAAAAAGTGCTGCTGATGTGGGGCGAGTTCTCTGTAGGATGGTGAATAGCTTAAACGTGCAGCTGAAGTGGTAACCATAGGTTGTGCAAATAGCTCAGCAGTATCACACCACCAGCAACACCGTGGCTCAGCTACAGCGCCCTGCTTTTGGGCTCTGTTCAGTCTGGAGAGGGGCGGGCTGGGGAAAAGCCCTGACACCACGTAGCACTCACCAAAAACAGGCAGGAGCCCACAGTACTTCACCTGAAGAGATAACCCCACCTTTGAGTTCAGCTGCAGCTCTCTGAGCCCCAGGTTACCCCCCTCTCTGCCGCACGGCCGGCTAACGCAGCCACTAGAGGACAGCCGTGTCCTGAACCAGCAAGCTGCGCTCGCCGCCCGCCTATATGGAAAATTAATTTCTGCTGCATGGAGACAATGCTGCCTGGATAGCTGGCGTCCTCCCCCAGGCTCCATCCCATTCTGAACCACAGAGGACAGTTCAACATAACACGGAAAGCACTTGTGCCTCTGGTCCATCAGGCACGCTCTGGAAGGTACTAAGCACCCTCCCATGTCCTGAAGGTAGTCAAAGCCCGAATGTTCAGCTCTTCCCAGGATGGAAAACTCTTAGAAAGTCTCCTCTACCCATAACTAGGCTGAGTCACCTCAAAGTTGTTCTCCCATGGCTTTTTGTGACCCTGAGCAATCACTGCTCTGGTCTTATACCCAGCTGGGCAATGTCCAACACCTTCAACTAAAGCCAGCAAGACTCCTCTACACAATCAGTGCCTCTGGAAATAAAGGCAGCTGAACCTCCCAGGTTTGCAGTAACCAGCCCAATTTTCACAACTGAGATACTACACTACAGAAAATAAACGTTCGCCTTTCATCCTTCCTGTAGTCGCTGTTCCCCAGGTGTCCTCTGTCAGTTCTTACCCCCAGTTTTGTAGGGGTCTGGGGGCCAAGGGGCTCAGTTCTTCCTACCTCAGGACACGTCGCTTGCCTCTGGTTTGGGGTCACAATCAGATTCGTCATGACAAAGAAGACATTTTCACCCTAGAATAAACAAAGTAAGGCAGGAAGAGTTAGAAAACCTGATTTACTCTTAAAGTACCTGTTAGAAGGAGGCTGCAGTTCTCTGCAGAACAGTAACGCCTCCCTCCCTCCGGATGCTCGTCAGGCTGAGATACAACAGCACCCTGTGTCTGGATACTTGTTTGGATGAGGTCGGTGGGTCTCTGACTTAAGGGGTTCTGCTTCAGAGACTGTGTTGATTTGGTGAGCAGGACTGCTGCGCCTGGCCTTGCTGGCTGCTGGGCAAGCACTTGTCCTCCTTTTCCATAAGGACACGGTGCCTGATCAGGGATCAAAGGTGCTGTGCCACTGCCAAACCAAGGGTGTTTGTTCTGAGCCAGGGTCAGGCTGGCCGCCCCAGCTGTGCTGTTACAAGCCCAAGCTCATGGAGCAAAGCAGCAGGACACAGTGCAGGAGCAGACTTAGGGCGACACTGTGGACGTGATAAAACAAAACAAAGCATTTTATAGCACAGCTGTAATAGAGAGCACACAGATCCCTTTATCAAGCTGTCGGGATGACTGTCTGAGACATGTAAGGTGAGACTTGACTGCATTTTCATCCCTAAAATCCTTATTTCTAGCAACATAGTGTTTCCTCTCTATTTAGGCAAAGCCACAATATGCACGGCTGACTCCCATTTTAGAGCCTTCCTTTCTTTGCACACTCACAGCTTCGATTTGGTCCCTTCCCCGCATTCACCAAAAAGTTAAAACAGTTAACTTTTGCCCTCAATGGTTTCCCCTTAACAACCAACCACCAAAGGAAACCACAGGGAAAACAAGCCTGAAGGCAGTTCTACAGTCAATGAGAAGGGAGAGAAAGCAGCTTACCATGGCATTGTGGGGGGAGGCTGGTTCCACACTCAGAAGTGAAATGAATGCCAAAATAAACCACGTGCTTCTACCATTTCTGCTCCATACCATGCAAACGTGGGCAAGGGAGAAGGGTCAGCACCAAGCAGCAACTACAGAAACACGGGTTGTCTCCTGACAGCCCGCCAGCACTGGGGAGCCTGACCCTCACCATGCCAAGGGGGCACACGTAACCATCAGAGCCAGCCCACGGTCCCAGTGTGAGGTACGGCAGTCCTGGGACAAAAAAATCCTCACCCACAACAGGAACCGGCAGTGTGTCCAGCCCTGCCATGTGTAACACCCACTGTGTGTGTGAGCAAGCACCTGGTGATAAAACACACGACCAGGAGCAAGCTCTGGACCCCTGACCCCACAAGGCTGCTCTGAACCACAGCAGGAAACAAGAAGTTTCTGCAAACCTGTTGGAGAACAAGCCCAAGAAAGCAACGAGTGAAGGATTCACCAGGTGAATCCCTGCTCTATATTAAGCTTAATCCCAAAGTGCCGCTGGTTCGCCCTGTCCAAGGGCATTCGCAGCCCTCAGAGTGACTTTCAGCGTACCGAGTGCCTGCTGTTTATTCCGGAGTCTCAGAAAACCCCTTCCAACACACAGCCCTGCCTGTTGCACATAAAACCCAGAGATCTCAGGTTTCCATCTGTGAGAACCGAGCTCAGCGCTCTCGCAGTCGCCTGGCTCGCTCTCCTTCCCTCGCTGTGCTTTGCATGGGGTGCACTCACCCCACGCTCCACCAGCGCTCTGGGACATTGCTACGTCTGCCCCAGCAGGAGGGACAGTCAGTCAGAAGCCACACTGGTGGGCTCAGGAGAGCTGCCCACTGCTCTGGGGAGGAGAAAGGGTTTCTTCCAGCCCTCACTGCCTCCTGCTCCACTAGCCAGGTCTCTCCATTCAAACCAGCCCACCCAGTCCCAGCAGGACAGCGCAGGACTCTTCCTCCACAGTGAAATGAGAGATTATGCAGCAGCCAGCAAAGCAAGTCACTTAACGTGTTGGTAGAAGAAGTTCAGATACTCCTAAAAACCCAAGCAGGAAGCCTCTCATGGCTGAGCCGAGACATTCAGCAGACAAACATTAATAAGCACATGGAGCAGGAAACCTTGTGAGATGTCTGCGTTTGCACCCACAGCTTGCTCAGTTGAAGTTGCTGAGCTTTGCTGTGAGCCCAGGGTCTAACATCACCGTGGTTGCTGGAGGCTGATGCACACCAGGGCAGACTGCAGTAATGCTAGATTTGATGTTGTAGCCTTATTACACAGTCTCATTTGGTTTCATGATGCCATACCCCAGACATCTGTGTCGCAGAGCACAGCAGCAGAGGCAGAGCTGGCTATCTTTACTCAGCACAGCACACTGCAAGGCCTCCCAATAAGCCAACACACAATAATAGGACCATTGGGTCACAGGAGAAACATCTGACCAGTTAAAATATGGGTCAGCATCACCATTTCATTTCTGGGTGTGCACACCAGCCACCTGCTAAGTGTCCCAGAGCTTCCACACAGCTTGAACAAGAGGCACCACATGCTGCCTGGCTTCCTGCTGCACAGCACACATCAGCCTGGGACTGAGGCTCTGCATTGGAATTGGTGGAGATACAGAGCACAGATCCACAGTCTGAGTAAGAGTGGGCTCCAGCAGGAGGAAGGTGAAATGTTATTCTTTGTACAGATAAGTAAATTGTTCAGTTTACAGCTTTCTGCCCCATCAGCACAGAGGCCAAATTTTCCCTTCGCACCTTTCCACACACACGGTGGATGCTGGCAGGGAAAGCGCAAACGGCCCCTGGCGAGCACAGCTCGGCAACTTCCAGCCTGGTGCTGGGCCACGTCTGCTGCCAGCCTCTCCCCTTCAGCATCAGCCATGCATCCCACCTCGTCCAGGTGAGGGAAGCAGCAAGGCAGCTTTAGCCGGACACATTTTAAGCAACCCTCAACTGCACCACGTTTTCTTTCCATCTCCCCCACTCTGGGCTGCCCCATCCATGCCTGCCCCAGCTCACCAGTAGAGGCAAGCAGACACCTTGCTCAGCTGAGCAGTCCCACCGAAGTCCACAGGACTTCTGCTTGCAAGGTTCTGCTTGCCAAGTATCACGGACCTTTACAAGAGAGATAAGGCTGCTTTGATATTTGCTGAAAGGACCTAAGAGAAGGCACAGCATTGCTTTCTTGTAGCCCACCTCCTGCTTATTCACAGGAAGGATCTGGATATGTCACTTCAGCCCCTCCACCAGTGACCACGCTGAAGGATGTCTTTCTAGCTGAACAGCAGAGAGAACAGCAGCGGGGTGATGCCAACCTGCGGAGGGATGACGTAGTCTGCAACATCCCACAGCCTCTCCCCCAGCTCCGAGGTGTTGGTGAAGGCCACCCCTTTCAGCTTGGTGATGACAGAGCTCTGGAGGGACGTGTCTGTGTCCTGATAGCCTTTCTTGACAACAAACACCCACCTGTGAAGAACACAGCAGGTGGCAGCATTAGCAAGTGGGGTGAGGGAACAAGTTAGCCAGAGAAGATTTACACCAGGGCCAAACACCATTCAAGGGCAAATCAAAGCATGCCAATGACACCAAACTCTCTGCAACTACTTCTGCAAATTTATTCTGAACCCTTTGACAGAAGCTGTGCTTATCTACAGCACTGGAGAAAAAGTCAGCACCAAGATCCCCATGCAGGGAAAGGTGTAATAACTGCTCATAGGATAAGAAAAGCCGAAGCCTCCACCTCCCTATCCTGTGCTACGCTCAGCAACCTCAGTGGGAAGAGGGGAGGGCTCTCTCTTCCTCAAGATGAAAAATAATATCAGCTTTTGCAAGTTGCAGTGAAATGTGGTTGGCTTCACAAATACGCGACTGACTCCCATTTTTGCAGCCTGCCATTAGGTTACTGGTCCGGCAACAGATCACAGCTGGGGAGATGCAACTCCTGCAGGTGACCTGAGTATTACTACCAGCAACCTGTAGGGAATCCTCTCAGATGGAGACAGGATCTTTTGTAAACCAGTGTGATGGTAACAAACCTGACTGCACTCTGGCCTCTGCACTGGGCATCAGGCTTCTCACTAGCACACCTGGAAGGGCTGCTGCCTCGCTAAGCGGTCTAGGGAAAAGCTTTGCTTACTTCTCCCCACTGGAAGCAGCAAGAGCTTTGTATCACTAAGTGAAAACCTCTCTGGCCTAAACAAAATGCTTCCAGCTTCCCCGCAATACTGCCCAAGTCACCTGCCAAGACAATAAATCACCCAGACCCTTGAAGAAGCTACGGGTGCCAGGGCAGGTTTCGGCATTGGGAGGCAGGCTGCATCTGCTGGCACAGCTCCCCTTTGCAGCACACTGACCTAGAGTGCACTACTGAAACGGAAAGTGCACCACAGAAAGCGAAAGCAGCCATCTCTGCTGAGCAGCACTAATAAATGCTGCCCTTCACCTGCTACTGGTGATAAACCTGACTAATTTCCCACCACTGTGAAGTTTCCTACTTTCCTCTTTTCCCCAAGAACACTGCTCTTCTCTCCCAGGAAGGCTCAAAAGCAGCCCCTTACATTTTCCACAGTGAATTGGGGAAAAAATGGCAGCTGCTTGCAAGAAACAATCCAGAGATGTTTGATGATCAGGTGATGATAACCCCTGAGCCAGCCTCTAAGCATGTACAGGGGTACATAATCAAGCAGTCATCAGACTAACGCTAACCACCTCTGCAATAAGCTGTAAGCCCCCAGCCACAAAGCAGTCACTGCAGGCACCATCAGTGACAGTGCCAAAGGTGTGCAGAGGCAATAGGTGCCTAGTGAAGAAAACAGCCGGTCTCTGAACGCTCACACAGTCACTGGTCATGCTTCTCCCTCTGGGATGGAAGATGCGTCCTCAGCAATGTTATCTACAGGATTCCTTCTCTAGCAGCTAATACATGCCAGACCACTGAGACTTCATTTCTGCTATCCTAACTAACACAGGCTCTGGAACTGTACCTCTTTTCTATAAATAAACCCAGCACATAAAAATGACTCTGCTATATTTAATCAGTGAAAACACGAGGTGTGAGAAAGGTGAAGGGACTCAGTACAGACAGTGAGGGGAAAGAATTATGAATCACGTTCTGAAAAGCCTCAGAAACTCAGGAAGCAATGACACAGACAGCACATAGGCTGGATAATTCCAGGTCTGAGCCTGCAAGCTGCAAGGAGTATTGCTGTGCTCATTACATGTCAGTGTGACCAGCCTCTTGCAGAACTGGGCCTTTTCCGAGAAGTGCTCTGACTATCATCTCCATGCCAACTCACCCTGCTCCAAAATAAATGCATGGCAGCTGACATTTGTGCTGCCTCAGCCTCCTCAATCCCGGCTGCTGCAGCCCACTCCAGCAAAGAAATCTGCCACTTTGTGCTGGGTTCGCTCCCCTTCAGACTCGAGCATGTCATGCAGATAACCCAGGTTTGTCCCAGGGCAACCATGGCCATAAATGCTATCCTTTCTAATGAGTCAGGTATTGAGGTTTGGCACCATTCCCACCAAATACAGAAATAAAGGCGTAAATAATGCAGTACAAAGCCATAGTGCCGTTTGATCTATTTTTAACCCAACCTTAATCTGGAAGGTAGAACTAAATCTAGCAATCCTCAGCAGGTGAAAAATCAGATATAATCTATTAGACATTGTAAAATCCAGCTGTATAAACAAGCATAACTAGCTGCATTAGAACCCCAAGGCACAGCAAGCTCTCACTGTAGGATACAGAGTATCCTACATTCATCTTCCTCACAACACAGCAAGCAAACACAACCGCAGCAGTACGTGAAACGGTGATTCTTACCCCACCAGGTACGCCAGGATGGAGAGCTGCACCACTCGATAAAGAACCCCCACCTTCTTGTTCTTCGCAATGACGTATTTCTCTGTTTTGTAATCAAAAAGCGATAGAAATAAAGCCTTCCAAGCTACCTGCCCCATGCTCCCAGCTCGCTCCGTACCGGCGGCTGGAGCAGGCAGCAGCGTTTGCAGCAGCTCACATTAACCACACATGCTCTGCACGGCAAACTGACACACCAGCCCCTTCAGAGCGAGAGGCTGATCTCCTCCCCCCCAGCAGCTGCTCTCAGGTCACAAACCAGCAGCTGCACTAGCACCAGAGCCTGCTTCAGCTGCTTCCCAGCTAATTCATCCTCTGGGGAAGCCCCCACCTCAGTTTTGCTCCCAGGGTTCGTTCTCTCCCCTCTCAGCCACAAAATGTTTATAATGAAACATGTTATAGCCTGAAGTCATGCTACAGCATCCAAGGTGACAGAGCTAGAGTCTCTGTTAAGTATTAAAGCCTTTCTTCAGCCTTTATGTGATGGCAAAGCACATGGTTAAATTTTTCATTTCTTATGCATTTGTGTGAGCAATGAAAACTTCAGTCCCTAGCAGTTGTCCAAAATACTTGCCTGTCTACTACATCTTCCCAACTTAAAAAAAACCCTACAACCCAACTTAAGAAATAAACTCTGCATGTGGTTAAGGGATTAATCACCGTCGCATCTCACTCAAATGCACAGCAAGTGCTGAGCTAGGCACATACAGATGTCAAACATACCATCTGATGCAATACCGAAGGGAGACAAACAGTCTAACTTTCACCGAGATAAGAGCTGTTTATTAGCCTGTAGTGCAAGAGATATCTCCCAGTATAACAGAGACATTGCATGTGCAAGGACTTGAAACCACTATCACTTAAACCAAGAAGGGTGGACACTGTCTCCTGGCTCAGGAGGGAACGAAACGAGCTCTGAGATGGAAAATGAAGTAAACCCGGATCTTCCAGCAGCCTGGCTAAAAGAGCTAACATACCTCACCAAGAGGAGATCCAGCAGCAAGCTGGGATCCAAACTGGTATGTGCCCTTCCCAGGGGGATCCCGTACCTGCGCACTGGCAGGAGATGCCTTCCAGGAGGTTCTTCTGGGGTGGGACTGCCCATAGGCTCTAACAGAGACATGAGGTGGTGCGTCAGTGCATAAAGCACAGGGTTTACTGCATTCACACATGAGCACCCAAATAGCTCACACCTGAGCCCCCAGTTAGCTCAAAGGGCTTTGTCAGGACTGGGAAGGTTCCTGAGATTACACAGACTGCAGCTGTGATACAGGCTCAAGCACAGGTCAAGGGAGTGGATCACGCTATGGCGGCAGTGCAGAGGTGATCGGCTCCAGCACACGCACCTCTGCCTACGCAATGCTCTTGCCAGGGAGAATCATTCTTAAGACCTCAGGTTTTATGAAAATCGTATCCTTCATCCTCCTTAAATTCTGTTTTACAGATGTTTAAATGGATGGATCAGATCTTTAATGGCTATGCGACCAGGTTGTTTGAAATCACAAGAGAATCAGCGTATTAACAAATAACAGCGTATTAACAAATGAAACACTATCCTCAAAATACCTCCTTTTATCCCTCATCCCACAACCATCCCTAGAGTTTCCTTCTGCAAAGCGAAAAATAAACCATTTCTCCAGCAACTGCAAAAGTAGAACAGAAATCTGCCTGTGGCCTCCTTTTAACACAGCAGGTGCTGCACTGCCCAGCTCCAGCCCCATGGCCGGTGGCCGTTTCTGCACGGGGCTCTTCCACACGGGGCCCCTGGTGTGACAGGCAGGCTGCTGAGCAAATCCCCACCTCCTGTGCACCCCCTCCCCCCCCGTTTGCTCCACTGCTTGGACCCAAGATGTGGGAGCCCCTGGGGCTCAGGGTTAGCCCAAATCATGCTCTCAAACTGTGCAGCCTGCCTTCAGCTTCAGCACAAGCCAAGGGCTGGTCTAGCTCACCTCTCCCACTGCCCTCGACCCTCCCTTGCCCTATTTGCGTACCCAACGTGGGCAGCCCCTCTTTATCTCCCAAAACATGTTGGCTGCTCCCCAAGCCCGTCCTGGAGCCCTCTTTCTCACTCAAGCACCTGTTACTGATCCATTACTCCTTAAAGAGCATCTGTCTGTTCTCCCCCACCCCTGCCTCATCAGATGCCTACAGACCAGACAGTGGCTAATCCCAGTCTTGAAGATCCTCTGTGTGGAAGCCTGAAGCACAACTAAAAAGCTTTAAAACATATAATAACCAAAGGAGACAAAACCCTCCAAGAAAACATGCTCCTTCAGGGAGGAAGAAGACCATGGGGTCCATGAAACCAGAAACAAGTAAGGAAGAAGGTAGGCTCTGCCCACCTTCCCTTGCCACTGCCCAGACCCCAAAGCCAAGTGGTTAGTGCTGGGGCTGGGCACAGAGAGACTGACCCAGCTCCAGGAACCAGAGCTCTGTGGAGACAGGAGCATCCTAAAGGAGCCACCACCTGATCTTCTGCCCAATCTGCTCCTAGATGAGACACTTTGCTAGGGTAAGCAGCTGGGTGACAGCTAAGCACCACTTCTGATGGTGGGTCTGGTCCCACCAGAACATCACCTGCATGCCCCGGCCCTGCTGGAACTGTGCCAGGGACAGGACTGAGCAGCGGATATATCCCATATCTCAGGACTGCCTCCACCATTGCTCCTGCCAGACAAAGGACACCCAAGCTCACAAGGTATCAGCAGAGACAAGTCAGCCCTCGGTGTATGGAGACACCCCCACCTTCCTCATCTTTCTGGGGGACTGCACAGCTTAAAATCAGACCAAGACACTTGCCAGCAGTTAAACAGGGTGTTACCTCCTGGCCTGGTTTTACATAGTGGCACAGACACAGGGCTGCTGTGAGTTTTTGTAATTATTTTCCAGGTCAATGAATGTGAGAAAGGATTTACACAGGCTAGGAAAAAAAAAACCCATTCCTTAAGAGTGAGAAATATTCCTGCTATAGGTGTGACCTGAAGATGTCAGCCAGGTTTGATCACTTAAAAAAAAAAAAAAAAAGGATGTGAAACTGATACTTTTCTTAGGGTTTTTTTTGAGCCATCAAGTAGAATCACTGTTGCAATACTTGTTTTTGAATAAAAAGTTTCAATTTGTATCAAATGTACCTCAGAATATCCTGACTACTGCTCAGCACAGGCTAGATTTGTGCTGACAACACTGTTTCTGGCATGCCCTTACTGATATTGCTGTTACCACCTTCTAGTTTTCACCACCTTATTTTTATTCTTGCTGGAAATTGAGATTACTGGTGCGTTTCTCAGAGCATCTGTGGGTTGTCCAAACATAAGCAGTTTCATTCACAGGGATGGGGGGTAAGTAACCTAACAAAATCTAATCATCATCAGTTAAAGACAAAAACCCAGTAGTTTCTCTTAGTCCTTCTCAAGGGACTGAGGCTGCATTTCTTCTGCAAGGTATCTTGAATTTCACATGGAAAAAACAGTTCTGCTCCTTTCCCATGAGGGCTATTTGCTCAGTCTGGAAATTCTCACAGGAAGGATTTCTCCTCCAGTACTGAAACTCTCCCTTTCTCTTCTTTTTATTTCTGTCACGTTACACCTATACTCAATACCTCATGCCATTTCCCGTAATTGCCTTCTCATCATTCACACGTAGCCACAGAACACGGTCCCTGTCTGCCCAGACTGCTCCTCATCTACATTTCCCTCCACCCGTCAGTAGCTCTTTGCTGTTAAGCTGCCCCGCAGCTGAACTCAGCCCAGTCACGAGCCTCTAAATGCCACCTAAAGGGACTGTGGAAATCAAACCTTAGTCCCCTGCCCTGGCACAGTGGCATCTGAAACACAGTGAGGTCACATCTGTCTCTCTGTGGTATTGTAGCACAGAAACATTTCAAGATCAGCCCAATACTATCTTTCCATCGCACCCAAAGGAGACCACGTGTTTTCCAGGCGATGACAGGCAGCTCTGGCCAGCACAGACGTGATTCACAAGTGACTGCCCGAGGTGCCCGTTGTAGGTTGTGCACTTCCCTTGTTTGCTTGCTTCCAGTTCCAAACAATCACCCCCGGGCATTAATTCTCCCAGCAATCCTCACCCCACCCTTTACCGAGCTACCCAGTGCAACAGAAGACATCCACTCCCTGAGACACGAGGCTGACTCAACATGCTGAGATATTTCTGAAGCACTGGAAATGCTCCTGTAGCAAATGCTTGAGTGATGCAGATGCATCATCTTATAGAAATAGGCACCAGACCAGCTACAGAAATAGAAAGGAGACAAGGAGCAGAGGATGTAAATAGGAGATAAACTATTTTGGCAAGGAAACGAACAGTGGAAATGGCAGAGGTCAGCTCTCCCTATCACTGTTTTTTCCTCACAATATCATACTTGTAGGTCAACATCTAAAAAAGAAAAAACAAGGTGAAGGAGCTGAACAGGTTAAGAGAGGAAGTTGCTTTTAAACCACATCTCATGCACAGAGAAACTCATGATGGGTTTGAATGCAAGAACAACGAAATGGGTGTGCAGCCTGCAGCGAAAAATGCTTTGTTCAGCTTCTTTTCTAATCTTCACTGTGACTTTGCAGTGTAAATAAGAAGTGGGTTGCCACTTGCCAATGAAAAACTGACAAAAATCAGCCTCAGTATTTGTCCTCCTAACTAATACCACTGCATACCCAGCCACAATGGAAAAGGAAATCTTCCTTGCTATTAGAAGCTATTAGAAAAACATTCAGGCATTTTTGCCTAGAAAGGGAATCTGTGGAAAGAGTCTTTCTGTCATTATCCACAGGAGCATCCAAACCTGTCTGCAGAAGTGAGAAATGGAAGCGTGCTGAAGTTCCACCAGAATATATTCTCTCTTTGATTCAGCTCATCATTTCCAGGAGTCATTTTCAGCTTTTGAATGCATTCCAGGTTGCTCCCCCAAGTCTTGAATCTCCTATACAGTGTGCTGGAGGTCTTGTTATCATTAGCCAGAGTGGTTATCCACTTCTCTCCCCCAACCCAAGAAGGTAAAGTGCTTGAGGAAGAAGACGAGAGAGGAAAGAAAAATACTGCACATCTAATGAAACAAATCCTGTTCTGTGAGGGAGCTGGCACTGAATCAGATAACAGAAATTAAATAAAAATGCACATAAAACATTGCTAAGAGATTGAGTGCAATGATAGCTGGAACATCAGCATTACACAGCGCTGTATTGCAATGTTTCCACCTTCCAAAGCCAGCCGATAAAAGCATCATCGGGGAATAAGAGGAGAATGTTAAATCAAAGCCTGAAAGCTGAATGGTTTTAATAAAATGTGTATTCATATTAACCACTGACTCAAAAGTGAAACCCTGCTCTTGAATATACCTGACAAATTAGTTTTTTACTTCTTTGCCAACATATGTCATTCCTGACCTGGAAAGGCATGAAACTGGTCCTGCCTTGGTAGCTCTATCAGAGCTCACCTTGCTGCAAGTGCTAAGGGAGGCACCTTCATTCCTTTCCTTCACCTTTGTCACACAAACAGAAAGTCTAGACTGAGGCCTCCAGCCATAGGAAAAGATACGAGCTGCTCAGGCTTGATCCCCAAAGGAAAAGGTTTCCTGAGCAGCACCCTCAGCCTGGAGCTGACCTTGCCTCAGCTCTGCAGGCTGGTGATGCTCTAAGCCAATATGTGTTACCACTGGCAAGAGGCTGATGTCTCCCAGCTGTGATGCACATACTGGAGCTGGTTTAGCCAAGCTGGCAGAGAGTCGAAGCAACCTGCCTGCAGCAGCGCAGCTCCATTCCAGCTCATTCACCCTGTTACACGAGACAGGAAATTTCTCTTTTGAGCAGCAATTCAATTAGCCTCCAAATAAACCTTGCCCAACAGGCTCTCAAGCCCAGCAAAGCACTTCATGGCTCCTATCTGATGCTCTTATGTCAGCACTCTGCACTTAATAATGAAGAACTACTTATGGCCTTTCCCTGATAAGCTTGCCCGAGCGTTGGACTTCCACTTCACTTTCTCCTGCTAACCACCAGGCCACCGCACTCCCACAGTTCGACACGTGAACTATCAGCTTCTGAACACGCAGAGGGAGTTATAACTCAAGGCTTGTGAATTTCCCTGGCTTGAGAGAATGATATAAGCAGCTGGTATCACCCCTGATTAAAATAGCATTGCAAAATGCATCCTGTCCTCCCCTTCAAGGACACAATTAAAAAGCTATCTCAGATACATCAGCCCTTGTCAGTCACCGCCTACCTTCACACCACCTACTCCTTGGTCAGATCACTGCAAGAATAGCCAGGATCTACCAGGCCAAACTCACCTGCCAGAAGCTAATATCCAAACCTGGAATGATGGAGCCAAGCTTGACCCAGAGCTAAGACAGCTGATGGGGACAGATGATCAGCACCAGTCAATGGGTAGAGAACAATCCTGGGCTAGCAGTAGCATAGAGAGCCGTCCCTCCTCAACAGAGCAAGACAAAGGTAGAACAACTAGTCCCTCCAGCCTAACAAGTGGTGTTGGGAGAACAGACCTGAATGGACAAGAGTTTAGACGTAATCCATACTGGTCTGTATTTCCTAGTGAAGAGCAGAGACACCCTGCCTCCCCCCAGAAGCTGTGGGTCTGCAGACACTCTGCAACCTTTGGTGATGCATAAAGATCACAGACGACTCTTACAGCTCAGAGGCCTCTAGGACACCTGCAGCAGCTTCTCTGCCTATGACACCTGGACACCAAAGAGCCTGCCAACACATTAGCCTGGATGGGGTCAGGTGCTAAATGACTCGTTCAGAGTCACGAGACAAGTCTTCTGTCGTTCAAGGGGATGACATAGCTGTGCCACGGCCAGGGTGCACAGAAGTCAGAGCCACACAGAAAGACCACAAATGTTGACACGGCTTTTGCACAGGGGATTTTATTAAAAATGCAGACTGCAAATAAATTTAGAAGCAGACACAGCAAGGCTGCCATGGAAACAGCACAAAACCCCAGCTGTGGTTTGGATGACTGAGTCTTGGCAGTCTTGGCTAATCCCTTAAGTGCCATCCAATTACTGCAAATGTGTTTGGCACCTACTATAGGAATTGCAAAGAATTAAATGGTCGGATGGCACTCATCGGAAATTACAAGTCACAGAACCCTGTAATGCATTTAAGAAAAACCATCTAAAAAGGAAAATAGCATTACCCACTTCAAAAGCTGACCTCCTTGAGAGCCATGGGGGACAAGAAAAGGGATCCAAGTAATGAGGAAATGTAATTCAGAGGAAAAAAACAGAAAAAAAAAGGAGAGAAAGAGGGAGAACACTAAGACTGACTGAAGGAGCTGAGTTTGTTTAGCCTTGAGAAAACTCTCCTTGTAACTCCTTATTCTTAGCACAGCTTCCACAATTAACACTTCTTCCCTTAGGAAAGTAATCAAAGGACCACAAACAGCTTTTGTGTGCCCAGACTTACCAAGTATGATCTGTCTGTAGAGACCTCCAGGTGCTTCAGAACAGGCAGGACTTCAGTGTGAAACAGAGAAGGTCTGGGAGGGAGGATGGGCAGAAAGACCACAACTGCTGGTATATTCCAGTCCCTTCACTGACAGTTGCCCACCCACGGTCACTCAGTGCAAGACCTGTCTAGAACAGTGGAAAAAGCAGACAACACATTTCCCTCCCCTAAAAAGATCCAGGAGGCCCTGAAACTTAAAAGTAAATCAGTGAATAAAAAAGGAACCTTTGAAACAGCATCTTCCTCATAATGTCACCACCTCAGTCACTACCATGCACAGCTGCTCCAGAGGAGCATCTTTCTTGCCTGAAGCTTTTCAAAGGGATTCTCTCCCTCAGCCCAGCATACTCTGCTTCCCCTGTACTTAATTTCTTCCAAACAGGGACAGGCTAAGAAGAACAACTTTGTAACAGCTCTGCCAAAATCCGGACTGAGCAACTGGGAGCAGCCCCTGCGACCTGCTATGCTACATGGGGAAGGGTACAGCAAAATGCCTAAACTGCCTTCAGCCAGCAAATGCAATACGGTCAGGCTTCTCTTGCAAGAATGTATTTTTGAAGAAGATGCAATTAAAATTTTTTACAAAAAAAGAGGATTTACACAAAGGGGGGTGGCAATAAAGTAATTCAGATCAGAAAAAGCACATTTCTTTTCAAATAGTACAGAGTTGTCATGACAAAAGACCTGGTTCAGGCAGGAATACCCTTTCTGAGCTCTCATCTGCAAAGTCTCATTTCCTCAACGCCTGGCACTTGTAAGCAGATTTGGAGTGACTCGCTCTCTGTAGCTCCAAGGAATCCTACAACCAGCCAAGGAGAAGAGAGAAAGAAATTCGAGCCAGAATGGCTGCAGCTGCTGACAGCTGGATGCCAGTGTGAGATCTCTGCACCTCTCTCTCTCACCCTGCTGAGTCACACAAGGGCCCTATATTACTCAAAAAATATCACACCGTGGCACCTCTTACTTTTGCCCTTCGCAGGCTGGCCAGTGTGCCCAGCACCTTCTGGCTGTTTGGCAGCCAAATTTAGAGCTAGGATGCACCCAGGCTTGCACAGCCTGCAGGGTGCCCAGCCCAGCAGGAGGTGATCTCTGTAACAGTCCTGAAGAGTTGCATTACCGCTACCTGGGTACCTGGCAGGAATTTTACAAGGAAACTTCCACAAAGGCCACAGTTTGTCTGTTACCCTTAGTGTTCCATCAGGCAATATTAGTTAAGTCAAAGGAGACAGGATCTGCTTTATCTTCTTAAGGTCTGACTGAAAAAACATCTTTGTTTTGTCTACTGCTGTGTGTAAAGATGCATTTGATTTGTGGAGTTTATGGTTAACCAAACACAGCAGAAATAAAACCCTACACAATTAGGGATAGAGAAACCCAAAGAGAGGAATAGTATCTAACTGTCTGTACTTGTCCTTCTTCGGAAACAGCAGACACCTGGGGGGCCTGAGATCATTTCATTACTCAGGAAAGAAAACATCTGGTACTGGCTAAAGCCAGCCACAGGCTCTGGCTAGGCTCCTTCTTTCCCCTGACTCTGTAAATTGTAGTTCCTGATAATCTGCAGCTGATAAACTGAGATTGTTCACGACTCACCCTATTTTGTGGTACACATCCAGCAGGGAGGATGGCAGCACTGTAGCTTGCTGTTCTGCTCTGCCCTTGATTCAGGTGTGGTGAACCATGCTAGCTTGGAGAAATATCTCCTGATAAAGGAGGAGTCTGTCTGAGTAGGCAAAGAGGTCCAGAAGACAAGTTTTCATTTGTGACCAAATCAGGATTTGAAAACAACTGAAAATGAGAAATTAGAAATAAGATTGCGAGGTACAAAACCTAATCTTTTTCATAACAATCAAATATTCTGCAAAGCACTTCAAAACAAGACTTGCGAGGTTACACCACAACGCTGAGAATAGCTCAAAATGTAAGACTGAAGTTTTACAACAGTAAGTGGCAGATTTCCTTCGGTGTGCATTTGAAAATACCACTTTCATATTAAGAGAAATCTTAAAAAATCATTAAAACATCTACCCAAAAGATTTCTGTTTTATTGTGCGTGCATTAATGATACCCATTTTCCCAAGGAGCAGAATAATGAAGTCCATCAACATGGCTTCCTAAAACAGGCAAAGCATCACTTAATCTTGCAGGAAGACAAGAGTAAACTGGAACAGAATCAAGGCCAACTTCACATATGCTAAAGCCCAGCTATTTCTTCTTGGTTAGCTTTTAGCTGAGAAAACTACCTAGCTTGAGCTAGCATTCAACCTTTGAACTACGCCACACGCACAACCAACCTATCTGTGCAGGTACTTTCCAATACGGTACCAATTTATATTTTTCCTTTCATACCCAGTCAAGGGAGTTATAAATTTAATGAGTCTTCTTTACAAGTTTACAATGATTGCAGTAATCATCAGTGACTATCTTTCAGTGACTATCTTTCAGACTAAGGAAAAGCATGTTTTCACTAGGGAAAGAGAAGGAATATTCTGAGAGGACAGGAGGCCTCTGTGTTAGCCACAAGTGCCAGATACACAGTTCAATACAGAACTCTAAAAACTCTTCTGATACGCAGTAGCAAATATCCTCCCTTGGGTTTTATCCTCTAGACAAAACCTGGCTTCACTAAATTAAATAGCAGAACTGATGTTTGCTTCAAAAGGTCCAGAATTTAACTCTGGGAACTTGACTGGTTCTCTAGATTCAGCAAAACCTTCTGGATTTCTCCCTTGTTCCTGCCCCAAGTGAAGGACCAAGCTGCCCACGCGATGCCCTGGTACCTCAGCGTTGATTCCCTCCTTTCAGGGCCAGGCACAGTTCCCTGGTGAAGGCAACCTTTCTAGTGACCAGTTGAGAAGTTCTACTTTTTAAGAACTATGGGAAAAGAAACACAAGGAACACAATATCCATTGCTTTTCAGGAAAAAAAATGGGCTGCAACGGTGTCTTGTGTGTACAGCCTTACAGGTTAGCTACTGCTGATAAGGAGACGAACGCTGGCAGCCTCCGAGTCAGGTCAGTTTCCGAAGGAAGAGGGTGGGGGCTCCCGTGAGGGGCTCTGCCCTGGGGGTCAGCAGACGGCCCCGGGGGTAGGAAAGCGGCACCCAGCCTACGCTGCCAGGGACATCGCCAGCCCGCAGCTGCGGCCGGCAGCAGCTTGGAGCGAACGAAAGCTGCGCAGCGCCGCCCTCTGCGCACACGCGGTGCGAGCGGCTCGAAGGCGGCCCCGGTGCCACGGCGGCGGTGCCCGCCAGCTCGGCCGGAGCCGCCGCGAGCGCCCCGCAGGGCAACGGGCGGTCGGTACCCGGCCAGCGCGCGGGTCCGCGGACTCAGGCGCGCGGCCGGCGGTTGACCGCGAGGCGCGAAACAACCGCGCGGGGGCGGGGCGGGGCCGCGCCGTCCTCTCGTCCCGCCCCTCCCGGCTCTCGCGAGAAGCCGTTTGAAAAGACGGCGGGCAGCCGCTACCGGCCCGGCCCGGCCCAGCTACCGCCGCGATGCCGCTCCAGCCGCGCCTGATGCGCACCTATTCGCGGCGCGGGCACCTCCGCCTGCTGCCGCTGCCCGAGCGGTGGCTCTCACCGCTTCAGGACCGCAGGGCCCTCTTCAGCTCCGCCTCGGCCGACTCCAGCGCCGCCTCGGCCGACTCCAGCGCAACTTCCAGCGCTCTCTCCGCCCGCTCGGACGACCCCGACTTCTCGCCGCCCACCAAGCGCTCCCGACAGGCGCGGGGTAAGCGGCCCGCCCGGCCCTGGCGCCTGCGGACGCGCGGCGGCGGCGCGGCGGAGGAGGAGAAGGAGAACGAGAA
>JAVJGJ010000001.1:107926793-107971225 GCA_035590215.1 Microhierax caerulescens | reverse complement strand
CGATCTCAGCCCGCTGGGCAGCACCCTGCGGGGAGGCCCGGGGCTCTGCTCCCCGCCACCCTGGCAGCGGCCCGCCTCGCCCGAGTTATCCCGGGAAGAGTGGGAGCAGCTCCCGGCCGTGCCGTGCGCGGGGCGGGGCGGGGAGCCGGTCCCGCTGCTGGGGTCCGGCGGGGCCCTGAGAGTGCTGGCGCAGGGGCCCTGCCCGGGGCCGACCCCACCGGAACCCGCCGCCAGCCAGCCGCGGGGCGCTGCGCCGGGGGCCGGGGGTTCTGCCCCGCCGCCCTGCCCTCGCCTGCGGGGGGGCTCGGGGGAAGGGAGCCCGTGCTGCCACGGAAACAACCCCGAGCGGACCGCGCTGATGCCAGTGGTGGTCTTGGACCCTCAAGAAGTGCCGATGTGGCTGGCAAACGTGAAAGCCGCCGGGAAGGCGGGCGCCCAACCTGCCTGCCAGCAGCCGGGGTCCCCTTTGGGCTGCCAGGGGGTCTCTGCGAACAAACGCAAAAGCGCCAAAGCTGTTCCTGGGGAGGGCAGCTCCTGCAGGAGAGCCTGCATCAGTGGCTTCAGCGCCAGCCGCTGGGGGAAGCACATGAGGCCCCAGCCAAAGAGGCACAAAACCAAGAGGCAGCCACCGCCAAAGAACTACTTTTTCAGACCACAGATGAGGCAAAAGGGAATGAGGAAGGGTGCTCTGGAGCAGTCCGCAGATGCAAGAGACAATGACTATTCGCTCCTCAATAGCTCCCATTCCTGGGGTAGAGTGCAAGCATCTCTGTCCTTCCACAAGAAGAAGAAAGTTACCACAAATGAGAGTTCCTGCTACAGCATCCTTTGTACCTCTCCTGTGAAACCCCGGTTTTCTGGCTGCCAAGCAGTCCTGTCTGCTGGCATGTCTCAGTGCTGCACTTGGTCTTCCTCCATGAGCCTCCTGGCTCCCAGGAATTCCTGTTCTGTCCTGGAGCCAATGCTTACAGATGCAGAGAAGGTGTTTGGGGAATGCCACCAGGAGGGGCCTATTCCTTTTGAGGAATGCATTCCTTTAAATAAGATGAAAGACTGCAAAAAAATTGGAGAAGGTGTGTTCGGAGAGGTCTTCCAGATAGACAGCGAGAGGGGACCTGTGGCCTTAAAAATAATTCCCATTGAGGGGACTGAAAGAGTAAATGGCGAAGCTCAAAAGAGCTTTGGAGAGATTCTGCCCGAGATAATAATTTCAAAAGAACTCAGTCTTCTGTCTGAGGAGTCTGTGAATAGGACTGTGGGGTTCATCAGCTTATACTCCGTGCACTGCGTTCAAGGGGCCTATCCTGAGTACCTCCTGGAAGCCTGGGACAAATACCACCAAGTAACGGGATCAGAAAATGATCGGCCAGACCTTTTTGGGGATAAGCAGCTCTTCATGGTTCTGGAGTTCGAATTTGGAGGTAGTGACTTGGAGAATATGAGAAACCGCTTCAGTTCAGTGGCATCGGCAAAAAGCATTTTGCACCAGGTCACTGCTTCCCTGGCTGTGGCAGAACAGGAACTGCACTTTGAGCACAGAGACTTGCACTGGGGGAACGTGTTGGTAAAGAAAACGGATGCAAAAGAGCTTAGTTATGTGTTGAATGGGATAACACACACGATCCCCACCGCAAGGATTCACGTCAACATCATAGATTACACCTTGTCTCGGCTGGAGAAGGATGGCTTAACTGTGTTTTGTGACCTTTCCACTGATGAAACACTGTTTCAAGGCACAGGGGACTACCAGTTTGATATCTATAGGCAAATGAAAGTGGAGAACTCCGGCTGCTGGACTGACTATCATCCACACAGCAACGTCCTCTGGTTGCACTACTTGTCAGTTAAACTTTTAAATGACATGAGATACAAGAAAAAGGAATCAACTCCTGCCATGAGGAAAATAAAGCAGCAGCTTGTTAAGTTCCAAAAAGAAGTACTGACCTTTGCGTCTGCCAGTGAAGTTTTACAGAACAGCAGCCTCTTCCAGTGAGTGAGGCAGTGCAATGTTTCCAAGAACTAAGTACTGATACTGTTTTTAACATATGATCTTTTTAAATGTTGGCACGATGAAGAAGTGCTATGATTGGTTACCACTGTGTATAAAAAGGTATCAAAAATGTTTAAAAAACAAAACAAACTCCAGAGGAAGTCATCTGCTTTTTTTGAGGGGGTGATGGGGGGGCAGGGGGAGAAAACAGAGTTGAATGTTTGAGAAGAGGGAAAAAGATTTCTTCAAGCTCAATTAATGTTTTGAATTCCACAGAGATTTTCTTAACTTAGATTATTAAAAGTTATTTTTTTTTACTATATTGTTTTTCTTAAAGTACTTTTTTTAAAAGAAAAAAACCCCACAATTCTGGAAAGTAAGGACAAAGGTAAATATTGTTAACCCAGCTGGGGACAGAGGTGGGGAAACACACCTTTTGACTTAGTTTTAAAACTGAACTTTTGTTTGGCAAAAAAGAAGAAGTACCTGTGTTCCTAATGCATTTTTGACTGTTCTCACGTTACGACCTTGGATACTGATAGGAATCCAAATCTGTAACTTGATGGTAGCGTTAAAGCAATTTTCTTCATGTATCTGTGGAAGAAAATGCATGAGGTAATAAGTGTTTTTTAGTCCTGGTTGCAGATGGGTCAGGTGACCTAAATTTGAAGCTATACTTATATTAAACCTGAATTCTTTGTTTTCAGGAAGTCTTTTGCTATCATTCATGTACATTAAAGAAACTGGTCTAAAAAACAAGAAATCAAACTAAGTGAAAAGTGAATTAGATAATTCAAAATCACTACATCCAGTGACCCAGATGCATTAAGTAATTAAGAGGTAGCATCATCAGATTTATTTTAACTGGAATGCTGTCTATGCAGTCTGTATATATATGTGTGTATATATGCAGTCTTAGCAATTAGATGCATCTTTGAATTACCTTGAAGTCTACTTTTTACAAGCTAAGTGGTTAGAGACCCTAGGTACCCCTCTGCCTACGATATGATTTTATTGTTCCATCTTCCAGAGTTTACTTCTGCTGTCTAGTAGCACAGAAAGTGACTTGACAATCAGCAGTGCTTGAAATTATTAAGATGGAAATTGAGAGGATGCTTGGTAAGATTCCAATACAATCTTTTTTCCTCTAATGGACTCAAGTAATGCAATATAATTTAATATTCTTAAAACTTACTTGGTAAGGACTGCAGTGAATGCATATCTGACATCAAGGATATGTTCTCCAGTCAGAATGGCGGTATAAAGATGGATGAAACCACATTATTATCTGCCTGCCTTGGTCCTCTGTTTCTATGTTTTGAGAACTAATATTGGCTGTACGAGAGTGGCAGTAACTAATGAAAGGAGAGGTGCCAGCCCACTTGGTGACATGGTACACTGGTGTTGGAGTAGCCCTTTATTACTACAGGCCTTGAAAGCCGCCATTGCCTTGAAAAGTTTTGCCACAAACCAGTGCTAATTTGTGAATATGCAGTATTGCTTTCATTAATCAAAACTCAAAGCTTCTACCCCTCACAAAAGTGGACATTAAATTCATATAGAAACCTTTGATTAAACTGTGCTTGCAAGGAAGTGTAGCCCCAGAGATGAGTTCTCATCTCCTTTTTAAAGATGCTCTCTGTTCAAAAGAAATGCTGTGTACCAGTCAGTCCCCATGAATTCTAATGGGAGGAAGGTGACAAGTAAAGAATCTGAATGGTAACTTCCTCCCATTAGAAAGCCCCTAATCAAGAAAAATGCCCTGAACATATGTTTTCATTCCAATCATTTGGAGTGAAAGCTTTACTTGGAAAAGAACTGGATTATATATTTTAATCATCTGTTCTCTCTGCTAAGGAAGAAGGATGCCAGAACCCAGTTTGCCATTTCAGAAAACACAAGCTTTTAAATAGGTACTACACTTAAATTAGGACCTTACAGGATGCTCCATCTTTTACTGAAATAATGAAGTATGAGCAAAGCTAAAATTATCATAAGGGAAGGAGAGATTTTTCACATGGATCCAAATCCTTTAGAAGGTTGAGAAGAACAAGTATAGTTTTGTATAACCAGTGACTGATAAATAGTGTGGACACCAAGTAGGAATTCTGATATTTCCTTTCTAGTTCATAGTGCATTTTGTGGTGATAACAGCAATACTCACATGATGATATTAATGGTGATTGCAAACTTATTTTGGAATACGCTTTCATCTAATTGCCAAATCACTGAAAATTTTGCTTGTTTTGAGGGAAGAGAAAGACATAATAAAGTATCGTTTACACTGTAAATACTCTTTAACACACCAGGGTACTGTTAAAACATTATGGGTAATGTATTTTCTGCTCATCGTTCCTTTCTGGAGAAATAAGACATTAAGTGCTGGAATATGAAAATTATCTTTTGCCTTGGGAAAATGCATGACAGCCATTAAGCTGAACTGGAAAGAATAGCGGCTCTGCCCTGATTGTAGAGACAGAGTATGCAAAGTACACTACTCAAAGTATCATTTAGAGGTAGGGAAAAAGTGAAAATAGGGACCTTTCCTTACAGTTGTCTTTTTGAATACTGGATGCTGAATTCTGCAGTTGCAGGGTAAGTGCAAAAATTAATGGTTATTGGTTGGCCACAGTGAATAGCAGGAGAGGATAGCTGCCAACGGAACAGGAACACTCTTTAATGTTGAGTAAAAACAGACTGAGAAATTCAACTCTGCCTGTCTCTGCTCCCATAAAATGAATTAGGTACAAATAGCCCAATAAAAGCCTGGGAGTCTTAAATCAGATAAATCTAGTATTCAGGCTCCAGTTCTAACAACTGAAATGCCCCTTTCCTTCCCTGGACCTTACTTCCAAGATTTATTTAGGTAGCAAATTAATAGGAGTCTGCACTGGGTTTTCTTTCAGCAGTCAGCTGCTAGCTGTGAAAAGCTGTTCTATAATCTTACCTCACTGGTCGCCTTCTTAAAATGTAGGTTTCTAGGATAGTTCAAGACCATAGTTGTCATGTATGTGTCTTCTCCACTGTTCATCAGTGAAACTTTCATGGTCGCTTCTTCAGTGTGGCCCACCACCAATTCCTTTCTAGAAGCAGACAGAAAAATGAGATGGGTGAGATGTTACTTCTGAGGGCTGTTATTTACTAAGAGGCTTGAAGCATTCTGGTTCTGGTAATCATTCCCTCCAAATGCTTTCACACAAAGAATAATGCAATAGCCCAATTAATTATTCAACATTCTTCAGGTTGTGTAGGAAAATGCTGCCTAATATTGAAGGCAGTCATCTCCAAACTTTATGTAACATTTTATAATTTCTGTTTTACATCAAGATAGACTTTAAACATTGTTCTGCTTGATTAGCTTTTTAGTGACTCTCCAGGGTAAATTTTTACAATGAAGTGATGTCTACAGTTTTATCTAAGGCTATGCAAACTGAGCAAGCATTTACTGTAGTGCTGTGGTGTGCATCAGCCTAAAACAAAATCACACAGTCACAATTAAATGCAGAATTATGATTTTAGGGTGATTATAGTTGTTTAGACCTTGGTCCTTCCTCTGAGACTTCCTAGAACAGCCCAGCAATGCCCATGGAGGCATACGGTTACAGCTTGTATGAATGTTAAGTTATGGAAAGTAATGCAAACAAAAGGACAGCGTATCTCGTCTGAGAATTTGAAGAAAAGTTCTTAAACACAAAGACGACATTTTATATGAATGCTAAATCCAAAATCTGGATAATGCAACTACTATGACTCACTGACTCTGACTTGTCAAAGTTAAATGAGCAGTACAGACAGTCAGTCCTGTTGTTGCAGTCCTTCTTGTAAGGCAACTGAAAGCAAACACTGATCGAGTCAGATTTTAACAGTCCTAATTTTTTTAAGGTAGCAGATTCAGAATATCTTTACATATATACGTACATTCTCTGAAAACCAACAGTCCTATGACCTCAGTTAAGGAGAATTTGGAAATAAAAGACCCTCTTGTGCTAAGTCAGTCCTAATTGATGATGATTTTCAATTCAACTCCCAGGAGAAGGTCTATTAGTAGTAACATGAAAAGTCTTCACTGGGGACAAGGTCTTGTTAAAGAAATGCCAGTTGTTTACCCCTGGATTGCTACAGGGCAATAATATTAATTTATTTTCCAGAGATATTATGTTTCTCTTGAATAAATATGTTCATATACTATACCAGCTTATAGGCACACTATTTTGTAGAGATGAAGTTACTCCCTTTAGCAATAGTTTTATTCACAAATAAAAATCTACTGTCTGTGCTCAAGTTTCTGGAGAAGTTCAGTGATGATTGATAATTAGATGTTGGGTGGGTGCATAAGTACTAGGCAATGCTGATCAACGCTCAAGAATCTCATGAATTATTCTTAGGAAATAAATGTTCTACCAACATCATAATCCCTGAGAGTACTGTGACTATAGTAATTGGTGTTCATTATTGCTCAGTGCTAAATGTTGTCCTAACTTCTCTGTCCTATGCTTTATGGACAGCTAATTAAATATTGAATTGTGGCAAAGACTGCTATTAAGCAGCAAAAGGCTGCCTTTTTACAGAGCTTTATGGAATTCTTTCAGAAGCTGATTTGGATTTCAGACTAACTGTGAAAAAAAACTGGATTAGCTTGTAGGAATCTTGCTACTAAACTGCAAGAGACAGGATATCAAACTTAACCTTTAAGTTTATTAGAAGTTTACAGCCTCCCAAATATTGCTTTGAAACACACAACTAAAACTAAAAAATATATACATTATTTTAATTATTTTTAAAATCAGTTTTTTAGAAAACTGTATAGTTGTTACTATCAAATACACCATTCAAATAATAAGTCTTAATATAAGCTCCAGTGGAGAGTTCAATATCTGAAAAGCACTTCACAAAGCACACAAACCAAACCATCTGCCTTCTTCACAGGTAGCATCATAAATCTAAGGTTGGACCTTAGAGACAAGGTTCTCTTAATAAGGGTTGAGTATCTGTTTGGGGAAAACCTGGGCCTAAAGTCTTCCTAGAATACAGCACTGGTCACTAGAAAGGGTAAAGGTCACATGCAAAGGGTAAGGAAACCACATTCTTTATTTTTAGGTTTTACAAGTAAAAGTGTTGCATCCTGGGAAAAAAAAGAAAGCTCTTTGCTAGTGTTTTGTTTTGTTACCAGAAAATGTGTTTGATGGCTGGTATCTATCCAGCACAGGAACAGCAAATGCCATGTTACCATTTTTCTTATAGAGCTCGTGTTTAACTCTCAGAAAAACACTGGAAAAACAGGCAAAGTCACATGACTACAAGCAAAGAGGAATGAGAAGTTGAGAAAATATCTGGGCATTAAGTAATGTCTTCATAGTTGTCATCTCTGTTCCAGCTTCTATCATGCGGCATATTTAGGAACCTTCTGGTTCAAATGTTTTCTTTGGACTACTGCATTTAACAGCCATCAGTGGACCATAAGCTTGTTTTTTTCGGATCATTTTATGCATTTGACTCCCATGACATCCCCTGGATAATGTGTTCGATGATTCAGTTACACATTGTGAAAAACAGTTTCCTTATGTTTGCAAGTTTCTGAGGACAGCATAGGGCTATAGGTTTCAATCTGATCACAATTCCCATTTATTATTTTGTTGAGACACTAGTAAAGCTGAGATTTTATTGAAACATAATTATGCTGTAACAATGCTGTTATTTTGGGAAACTGGGATTCTCCCAGGGTTGTATCTCGTGCTGGTGAGAGAGTGGACAACTGGTCTCGAGCTAGTCAGTGAAGAACAGATAAGGAGCAGAATCAAATATAAAAAAATTCTTAACTGAAACATTACAGGAAAAATGTTTTAAGAAAGCCTGGCAGTAAGGATAAGAACTGCTCAGTATTTCCATGGTATTTCACCTGTACCAGGCTGGCCTATTTACAGAAGTTCCAGTTTCTGCTGGGAATGTTCAGAACAGACAAAATCCCAAGAGTCTGAAGGAACAGACAGCCAAAATACACCAATATGGCTAGAGTTTCAGAATTAAACATGGTGTTTATGTTTCCATTAGATAAACACATTATCTAGCAGTTCAAATTCTCTCTTTATCTACAGTTTGTTTTGAAATACAAAATGCAGGAATTAAATCAAATCTGTCTGCCATGTCTTAGCCTTTGTGAACTGCATGGGGCACTCAGCTACCAGATGACTGATTGAAAATGAGGTATGGAATGTAAAGAAATCATTTTTTTGTCTGAATGACCTACATTATCAGTGCTGAATTGGAGACCTCAAGGTCGCCTTAGACCTAGATCTATGTTAATTAGTTCATGTTCACTATCTCATACTTGTTCAAAGCCTTAGCCACACAAAGGCAAAAGCCTTTGCAACTTGAACTAAAGGCTTTACCTTTTATATAATTTCTAGTATTGGGAAAGGGGTTTTTATGTCCCTTTAATGCTGAATTAAAAAGAGAATCATTACACAGATCGGAACACAGATTTTATATTTGTCTTTGAAGCGTTTCCCCAGCTCACTAAAAAATAGCACTTACTACCTACCAGAGCATGATCACATTCTCCAGTGATCCTACTGTAATATCTTGGAGACCATCGTTAGTCAAATCAAAGCCACCATCAATGGATTGTCCAAAATACTGGTGTCCTGAAGAAATTTCAGAGGCTTTTACTCTCTAAAAAAGAGGGAGACATTAACAAATGTAAGTCAGGATCTCTCTCCTGTCCTTGGGAGAATGCACTTCTTTTCATGAGGTTGGTGTGAGGATAATTTTGTAACACTCCTGAGATGCCAAATATTGACAATTCCTGCAATGGCCAGGCAGGCTTGAAAAAGGCTACGCTGTTCTATAGGCAGCACCTGAATCCAGCTCCTTTGCCTAAGCAGAGAGGTGAATGGTTACAGTTAGAAGCAGCTCTGCTGCAGAAACCCGTGGAGTCATATAAACCATCTGACATCTGCAAATTTCTCACCCATCAACGCAAATGAATTGTGGAAGTCCTCCCTCCCAGCCTCTTGCTATAAAAACACAAGCTTTTCCCTCTCAAGGTGTACTGAAGCCAATTCCCAACAAGACACGTACTTGAGGAAAAGAGCTCTTGATCTGGTCTTTATCACCATTAAAGATGTAAATGTTGCCAAAAGAGGAACTGTTTTTTGAACTGATCTTTGATCAGAACAAAACTGATCTTTGAGGGGGTCTCCTACTGCAATATCCTCATATCCATCCCTATTGATGTCTCCAATACTGGCCACAGTAAACCCAAACCTTGCAAAAGGAGAGGTCTCCTGCACATTTAATTGTCCTTTCAAGGTGAACGAACCAGTTGGAAAAACAACCAAGAAGGAAATCCATTTACAGCAAATGTAGCACGAGCAGCTCTTACATTAAGGGGGAAAAAAAAATAATCTCAGTGCACACTTATAATGCTTAAAGGTGAACAATAAAGTCCTAAACAATAAGAAGTTCAAGATACCAGCTGACTCTTGGAACAAAAGCTTAATCCTTCTGCACTGAGAGCATGCAAATTCTCACCCAGAAGCAGTATCTCTGGACAGCCCTATGCAAGTGGACACACTGAAGCAGTGTCTTTTCTTAAATCAGTAGCAGATGGAGTCGATCCCCAGCTTGTTTCTCCACAGAAGCCATCCCATCTTTCCCACCCTATCACAGAAGTAAGCCACAAGAGGGTGCACATTATTTGAATTCTAACAGGCTCGAGGACTGTTTTCTGCTTTCACCATCCTGTAGGTGCTCTGAGCAAATTTTAGCAATGCACTGGAGAGGGGTTTCTCCTGATGCAATTAACTTATACCCTGTATATTGTGTTGGAGATCCTGTAGCTCGGCCCACAAAACATTGTGTTTTCTAGAAGTCTCAAGAAGCAAAGTTTTAGCAGCTACCCACGTACATATTTATTGCAAGCACTGCAAAGAACACTGCTTGGCAGGGCAAGGTCTGCACCAACAAATTGCCTATGTTCAGGTAAAAGGCATGATTTTATCCCACTGTGATAAGAGTATACCTTAGGTAGACAATGCTTGTATTTCTTTAGTTACTTCTCTTTTACATTCTAATGAATAAGACAGGACTGCTGGCTTCAGCCTGCGGTCCTCTGCCATACAGGGAGAGCACATACAGTGAGAGCACGAAGGAGGAATGTTTTATTTGTCATTGCTTAGGCATGGTTGGAAAATCCCCAACATGGAGTGTTTACGCTACCAGTGTTTTTACCTCTGTCTCCAGGCGATAGACGTAAACCCTTCCTTCTTCCCCTCAAATGTGATAAACTGGAGCTCTGGCAAGGAGCAGATCTGTTACCCCATCATGGTTCACATCAAATGGGCAGAGCTCAGATCCATAATAAGATCCAACCTGCACTCCAGAAAAAGACAAGCACTCTTTCACTGGAATTCTCTATATATAGCTTTGTAGAATTAGTGGCCTTTGCAGCAGTAAGGCAATTTTTAGAACAAAACACCACATATCTACTTATATGTGGATCATTTCCTATTATTTATTTTATTACAGCCATCCTCAGGGACAGATCCTGTAACCAGTTTAGCAGTAACAAAATCATTATTCAACAATTTGACAAGAGGAAAAAAGAGTACCATAGTTGATGACCTCTTTCCCCATGAACCATGAGAACGGAACATAAATATAGTACACCCTGTGTAGCTAAATTTTTTTCCATCTTTTTCTAAAGTTAATGATTCCTCTGATGTTCCCAAAGCATTATGGAGTGAACAAAGACTGTAATCCACATCTGGCTAAATCCAAGAGTGGAGAAGAAAGCACAGCCACTGTTGGAGCAAGCAAGATGCGTGCAGCCCACCTGATGCCCACTGACCTTGCTGCCCTTGGGCGCAGTACCTGTTCTCCTTGCAGGGTTTGTTTTAAGCAGCCGTCCTGAAACGCCAACACCTTCCCTCTCACGCTGTGCTGCAGAGCTCCAGCCACGTACAAGGGTCCATATTCTGTGCGTACCACTGCCACACTACCCTGGTGCATCCACACAAGAGGCAAAAATAGCATACACTATCAGTACCATACTCTATGCCTGAAGGAAAAAGCCCACAGGGTGTGGTCTGAGACACAGACCTACATATTCGGCAAGATCCAAGAGTTTACACCATGTCTCGTTATTGTGGCCCATGGTTTTGATTACAGAGCATCTCATAAAAATATTTTAGGAAATAGCAGGCAACTTTTCTGAGAATAGCCAGCAAAGCTGGGGTTCTCTTCTCTTAGCAGCTTGTAGGGTAATTGAATAAATTACTGCTCTGAAAAATATGCTTGAACTCTTGATGACTTTTCTTAGCATTTGTCACAGCTCCTGAGTGATTATCCAACGTACATACTTTTTTCTTTTTAGTTATTATGTCTGCAGGCTAGAAGGTTTACAACTCTTCACAGAACTGAAGAAAACACTATGTTTAGAAAGCAAAAAGATATCTGTTACAGGGCTTCTGGAACAGGGAAGTAATAGGAGAAGGATTATCTTGATCCAAACAGTCCACAGCACCTCATATTACCTAGTAAGACTTTATGGTCAAACTGTCAAAATCTTCATATGTGGACAGCACAAAGCAGTCACCTCTAACCTTCTGCAGCTCTTCTGGGACCCACTGGTTGCTTATGAACTCTCCAGTCTAGGGAGAAAAGCCATCAGACAGGGAGGCTGAGCAGATTTCATACACAGGCCAAAAAAACAACAATTACCCAAATTGCCATTAAAAAGCTGAAAGCTCTGAAAACGAAGGGAGTTTTCTGAAAGATTGGGAAAGCAACCCTGATCCTAGATTCCCATAGAAAGCCCTTATCTGCAAAGCAAAATAGAGCTACAAGACATATATAAATTAAGCATCTTTGTTTCTAGGATATATTCCTTAACCTTCTTCAAAATAAACTCCCTGGCATCAAGAAGACGGAGGTCTGAGTGAATCAAAGGAGCCAGGCCATCTCAGATTGGACATCCTGCAAGACTAATGCATGACTCCCTTTTTTCTTCCCCCCATTGTTAAAGCATAAGAGCAGACGCATGGGATGGATGGAAACATCACTCCCCTATATATGTGCTTTGATGCAAAAAAGTGTGGCTTTGATGATGCTTCCCACTTACCCCAGGTGCTCAGAGTTCAACCATAGGCATTTTCAGGGAATTCATCACATTTCTCCCTCTGGTTTTCCAGAAACACTTGCACAGATGCCTTGACAATGATTATCTTGTCATCAGCCTGGCTGGAGTCATGGCTTTCAAAGATTTTATCCCTGTGGAACAGAAGCCCAGAGGTATTTCATGGGACAAGCCATGTCTGCAGATCTAGAAATGGCAGTGGCAGGGTGCTGATGTTCATTTAGCTCTCAGCCCACAAGAATACAGATGTGCAAGGCAAATGTGCAGGATTTATCCTTTCCAGTGACATTGACTGTCCACAACAGGTAGCTCTGACTTCACGAGCACTTTCACAAGTAGCATATGTGGCATTTTTACACTGCAGGTCAGTATTGTTAAGAGTCATGCTACTGAGAACAAAATGGAGTTGAGAGGGAAAGCATGACTCCCAGACATGCAGCAGGTCAGTGAAAAAGACGGGAAAGGCCTTGGGTCTACAAATGAACACATGCTTAAAGCAAGACTCAAGTGACTGTTTTCATTCTGAAGCCCCTGTGTAAGCCAGGAAAGATTTCACACTTTGCCTCTTGCCAGTTTCTCCTTGCAGACCTGATGGTCCCCCAGATTCATTCACAGGCCTCAGCTGGCAGAGCCTGTCACTAAGAGAAGCTTTGGAAAAGTGAGGGCTTTGAGACTGTGAGACAAGAGTAGAGAGGAGGTGCAGAAGGCTGGATTGATGCACATGAAACAAAAGGAATCACTTCAGTGTTCCTGGAGTTTCTCGAAATACATGAAAACTCACAACACATGTGCAGCGTGGTTGTGATGTCAGTCCGAGAGCTCTGCTGCTTGATGTTTCAGACTTTGAAGAAAGCAGTTGGTCTGTTGCAGCTTTCTTGAAGGCTCAGCTCAGTTTGCATCCATGCTCCATACCGCACCACAGCAAACCTGATCTGGAGAAAGCAGATGGCAAAGCCAGAGCTGGTTAGAGAAGATCTAAGGCAGGATCCCCAAGTCCCTCAAAGTGCCAAGTTTAGTCCCAAACACAGAAAGCATATATTGCAAGTGATAGGTATATCAATTGTCTTTACCCCTCTGTCTCCATCACACATTTGTATTCTGGTGATCCCTTCTGGATCAGCTCCAGGAACTTACTTCATTTCTTTGGCTCAAGACCATGATTTCTCTGTCTGAAGTTCCTGTATTTATCTATCTAGCTGGACCTTTTGTGACCACATGGCTCAGCCTCACTTTGTCCCAGATTTATTTAAATCATTTAAAGTAATGGCTTATAAGCCCCATTTCTTATTTGTGTGTGTATTTTTGAAGGTGCCTTGAAAGATTTGCCTGGTAAAATATCTAAGTTTGCTTCTGGCATGAAAACCCACTCCTAGCTTTTCCACTTCCCTCTTCAGCTACTCCTCCTCCTTGGCTCACTAACATCTAATTCTTGCATTAGAGTATGTAGAATTATTACCAGCATCACTGTGAAGTTTAAAAAACAATAATTATGTTATTATAGAACCAGGAGACTCTCCGTTCTTCATTAGAGCTCTGATCCATCCTGCCTATCAGATTACGAGACCCTGAAGAGGTTCACACACCTTTGAGCATTTCTGCCACACTGACTTCATCATGTCGAGGGCAGAGGTCTTGGCATTTTGGAAATCATCTGGCTTGGTGTTCTCTGATCCACCCAGAATGACAGCAATCTTTGTTCCCAGTTCTGCCAATGCAGTTAAACACAAAAGGACATCTGAAGGGAAACCCAAACAGTCTAATTTAGCAAGGGTTCATGAACATTGACATATTATTAAACAACCAAAAATTTGACTACAGCGCCATCCAGCCATTCCAAAAGCAGATCTAGCTGGTGATGTGGTCTATGCGGTCTAGTGACAGGTTTTATTTTTAAAAAAATGTCAGTTAATATCTGTAACAATGACTGCAATTTACCATTACAAATAACCTTCAAAACTGCAACCTCTTTCCTACCCAGCTCTCTCCCACCAGATGAATGCAAGCTGCTTCAGACTCAGCAAATACAGAAGCAAGCAATGCTTGCTCCTGTCCAGCACTTCCCTTTGCACACGTGGTTGTTTCCCACGCTGCCGAAGTGCTCACCATCAGCACTGCTGGTGGTGTCTGTGCTGACAGAGCTGCTGATGTCAGCAATGTCATCTTTGCTGGTTTTACTTTGAATGCCATTTAATTTGGTCTCAACTAAAGAATTCAAAAAGCAAGAAAAAAAATACACTCTACTTTCTAATTTAACACACCTTAAACTCAGGATCTGTTTCTGTCCAGGTTTCCAAATTTGCAGAGGACCTGAGAATCAGACTATTAATAGCAGTTAGACAACTGAAGACAGAACAAGACCATCTAGGGGTCTAATTTAAACTTTTCAGCTTTTTTGCAGTGACAGCAAGAAGCAGAGCAAGGCTAGACAATCAGACCAGCTCTCTGCTCCCTTGATTAAATGCCCAATAGTTCAGTTAAGTTGGAAGGAACAGCCTTAAGTGGCCAGGCAATCTGAAAAATCCCATTGGATGTTTGTCACATCCATCCACTAAGAATGTCAATGCTTTTCTAAATTCTGGCTTAAGAGCTGGATCGTTTGGATGCATGGGATACCACAACAGAAAATCCCTGCTGCTGTGTCCTAATCTTCAAGGCTGAACCTTGTAACCCTGTTGAAATCACTAGAATACACGTTAAAATTCAGCTCTAAGTTTCTGCCAGTAGATAACGGACCTTGCTGGTTAGGAACTCAGAAGCCCCTGCTGCTAGAGCAGAGCCTTGTGCTGTTATTTCTGTCTCTCTGCAAAGGCACAGTACTGGCGTCGTTCCTACACCCACTTGGGGAGGCTGAGGAAGCTGCGCTGTGCAAGTTGGGGGAGAGCAGAGCACAGACTCCATTCATGTCCTCAGCAGTGGTGAAGGCTTGGTGATGCTTTCTTCTGCAGGCAAGCCTGGGGGCTGGGGCAGGAAAGGCTGATGAATGACAAGCAAAGCCATAGGCAGAGGATGACTGAAGGTGCCACCTGGCAAACATCCAGCATCCCCTGCACAGCACTGAAAGCCTTGAGAGGGTAAAAAAGCACCTACCCTGTCACAGGTTACCCCAGACTCCAGCCCTGAGCTGAGGCAAAGGGAGGTGGGGGAGAGCTAACCAGATTGAGGTGTTAGCCTCCAAATCCGTGCCTCTCCAAAGCCTCCTCTGCCAACCCTCCCGTTTCCTGTGGGTAGGGGTGGCTGCAGTGAAGTACAAGGTCAACTGCAGTCCACAGCTGATGAGAAGGGCCCTTCTCAGTTTTCCATCCTGGCTGGCAATACACCATCTGGTTTTCCAGCCAGCCAGTATCCATCCAGCTAAGTGCTTTTAGCCTTTGTCCTTCTGTTATGTCTGCTCATTTGCATTTCCCAGCAAAAGTACACAGCATTTTAGAAAAATACAGTCGTTCTCAGCCATGGATATTTTCAGTTCCTTACTGGGATACAATCTGAATTCCTGTCAATAGCTATGCCACCATCCTGGATGTTTTTGGAGCCTTTAATCTTTCTTGAAATTGAATGAATGACTGAATGAACAAAGAAGCAGGAGAACAGACTGGAAATGAATACAGTATTTGTCAGCCTTGGGCAGATAGAATAAACAGAGAAAGGTTACAACAACTGAGGTCAGCTATATGTGTTCTCCTAGAAGGAGGACTCAGAGTTAATGTTATTAGCAACACAGCAGTAATGAATATATTGGAAAAGAAAACCTTTGCCCTGTATTTCAACACAGTTTAGGTGAAGACTTAGGCTGCAGCAGAAGAGGTCTTGCAACCTCCTGACACATCACTCCCAACCATTGGGAGGGCCCATGGATTTGCATTTCTCTCTGCCTGTTTAGGAGACTGGTTGGCAGGGTCCCTTGGGAGGCAGCTCTGAAGGGCAAAGGAGTCCAGGAAGGTTGGACATTCTTCAACAAGGAAATCTCTTAAGGTGCAGGAGTAGGCCATCCTCATGTGCTGAAAGATGAGCCAGCAGGGAAGAAGACCAGCCTGGCTAAACAAAGAGCTGGAACTCAGGAAAAAAAAGGAGAGTTTGTGACCTTTGGAAGAAGGGGCAGGCAACTAGGACTGCAGGGATGTCATGAGGTTATGCAGGGAGAAAATCAGAAGGGCCAAAGCCCAGCTAGAACTTAATCTGGCTACTGCCATAAAAGACAATAAAAAATGTTTCTGTAAAGATATTCACAGCAAAAGGAAGGCTAAGGAGAATCTCCATCCTTTACTGGATGCAAGGGGAATCATCCAATTCGTTGTCAAGCACTGGAACAGGCTGACCAGGGCAGCGGTCGAGTCACCATCGTGGGAGGTATATGAAAGCCATGTAAATGTGGTACTTAGGGACATGGTTTAGTGGTGAGCTTGGCTGTGCTGGGTTAATGGTTGGATGTGATGATCTTGAAAGTCTTTTTCAACCTAAACAATTCTGTGGTTCTATAATTCTATGAAGTGCTGGTCTATGGAACTTAGCACTGTGCCCAGTTCTGTCTGAAACACCCAGGCCCTGCAACCCCTCATGCCTATGGCAAAGCAAGTATTGGGGAGGGGAAGCAGGGCTGTAGCTCGCAGAGGTACCTCCTGGCATTGGCTCTCTTCCTGCAAAACAGAATACTTCCTCAGCCTGCTCAGCCCCTTGTCTACTGAGGAAGTAGCCAAAATCCTGTGGAACGAGAAAAAAGGCAGAAAAGAGGGAAGGTGGCACAATCAGGCAGTCCTTTGGCAGTGCAGAGCGCAAAACGTTCATCTGTGTGCCAGGGTGGCCACCCATTATTCTGACAATGTCTCTTAATTAACTGGACACCAGCGTGGTTTTGAGCTGAATCAGCCACTAAGAAAATTTATTTTTCTTATTTTCTCCTACAAATCATCATCCTTCCCATTATCCAGACTATGAATTCAGGAAAGCTATCAAAGATCAAGGAAGAGGTCTGGAAGTGCCCATAAAATGCTGGAGATAAAGATGCTGGAGGGAGGCCAGAGGTGCAGTGACAAAGTCCAATCACCATACTAGGAAATGGCAGCACTGCCATATGAAATGGAGATTGTTCTTGAGTCATCCAGTTTCTGCTCTGGGGGTAGGAAAGTGTCTACTCTGAAACTTAAAATCTGCTATCTGCTACACAGCCTGAGCAATCTGCTCACCGTAATATAGGTTATCTCTATAGCAACCAGTTGTGGTTGGCTTCCGTTCACCAGCCTAGCCATCAATTTCTCTTCCCCTACAGACCTCAGAGTCAGCAGTTTCCAACACTTTATGGTCTTCAGACCAAGCTCACAACATAACTCTTGATAGCTGATGGGTGCCGTGACTGCTGCAGCCCCAGAAATGATGCAGTATGCTGGGAAGTACTACAAAAGCCCAGCTTGCTTCTGCTATTCGGTTAAATGGGCAGATATCCCTTCTGCACAGTGGCATGACTTAGCTGTGGGTGTGGGGAGAACCATCGTGAAGACTCACAGGCTGACAACATACCCCTGACACCAATGAAGCTCTCACACAGCTCATCAGCCCCTGAGAACCAAGGCCCAGTTCTGGGTTCCAGGCAGAGCAATCTGTGCTAATAGTTGTAGAAAGTGAGAAGCTACATGACCTCAGGCCACACCCACTCACAAACCCCTGGGAAGTCTAGGTATGCTTTTCTTTCTTCTATTCCTTATTGAGTTCCCATCTGAGTGCTGAAGAACTGTGGGCCACAACAAAGAGGTTGTGTGTGGTGCCATCCACATCTCTTGACAGTATTGATATTAAAGATCAACAAGGACTTGACCACTGAAAACAAAAAGTGCAGACTGTGATCTGTGGAGTCATAGTTAACAGGCTCTTGAGCTCTGAACCCTGCCCACCACGACAGCAGAGGCAGCTGGGGGGAAGGAGATACCAAGCTATGGAGATTTTGCTGATTTATCTTAACAAAAGATTTTCTTGCCCAGCCTAATGAAAAATAAAGCAATTCAAGTCCTGATGCTCTGTTATGGAAGTTCATCTTGGATATCACAAAATGTTCATACTAGCTGAAGTTCACTAGCCTACCTTTAGGCAGGAAAAGAGACAAAACTCCAGGGCTTGTGCAAGTGGCCAGCCACTTCAAGGTGGCACCAGTGGATTCACTTCTTGTAAAGTTGATATTCAACAGACCAGGACACTGCAACCCATTAGATTAAAGAATAAGAAGTTTAGGTAGCAGCAGGGATTGTTCCCCACAAGAACAGCATTGTCGTAAACCTGGTAAGAAGAGGAGAACATAGATTTTGTGGGATGTTAAAAAAAAGCTCAAAGCTTGGCAGTGAGGGAGGAAATTGATGCCAAATGTAATGGATACTCTGCTGAGGATGCAGCTCTGCTAAATGTCTAATAACGTCTCAAAATAGATCTAAAACAGCCATCAGAAAAAAAACCTTTTACTCATTATTCACAGAGCTGTAAATTAATTGGCACCCTAAAGGTAACTTCTTTTTTTCATGAATGCTTTTCCTTCTTGCAAGGCAGCCCACAAAAAAAGGGGCTGATACTGGCGTTTCGGCTGTAAAACTGTGGCAAGCCAACCCTTATTGCTGTTCACACCTCAGCTCTTGATTTCTCTAACTGTGTTAACACTTCAGTAAATGCACAGGCTGGGAAGATAAATATACTTGAATCTAAGTGACAGACTGAAAATGTCACAAAGTAGGACGTGTGAAAGGCAAGCTACTGTAATAGACGCTGTAAATTGAAGCACTGAGCTGTACTGTATCACCAAACCTCTGTCAATCACACAACAACTTTGAAAACTTCACACTAATCTCAGGAACAAGCCCAAGTAACTCTGATCACAAACTCTGTCCCTGTTTGAAACTAGAAGAAAAGTACAACACCTGAATTTTACAAATAACTCCAGCCTAAAATCCCATACTCTGACTGTAGAAGCTGTAGATTGAGCCTGCTTATAAACAGGCAGTCTAGCATCTTTAATATAATCTCTGATGTACTAACAAGAGGTCAAATTCTGTCCTGGTATCCATCTAGAGTCTTTCCTGATTCTAATTTTACTCAGAGCTGAATCTGAGCTTATGCAATCAATTCCATGTCATTTCCCAGCCTCACTATGAAAGCCTAAGTGAAAGTAGTAAATTCTGCAATTGGAGCAATGACATGAAATGTGCCAATAGTGTGAGCTTTTAATCTTTGCTTCTGCTTCCTGAGAAGTCCCACACTTGAGGCAGATGGCATGCATCCCTTTCAGAGCATAGGCGGACCATCCTGAACTACCACCTTGCTTTATAAATCCACTCTACCAGTTAAAATCCCCAAATTAACTCAGAGATGCTCCTAGGCATCTATGTATGTCTCCACTGTAAGAGTACCAGCCTAACAATACCACACATTTATACAAAGTCTTCCAGCGAAGTTCTTTTAAAACAAAGCCAGAATTCCAGATATGCTGGAACAAGCTCCCTGGAAAGCGCAACTGCCTTTGAAGTAACGGACAATTTTCAAGCAGGCAACAAAAAGGCAAAACTGATGGCCAGGGAGCTGACCTCACTCTTGTGAATATTCCTGTGCTTGTATGGCGTTTGGCCTAGGAACCAGAGCCGCCTCAGCTTCACGCTTAGTTCTGCTGCTGCTGTCCTGCAAAGCTGAGTTCTTTGAACTTTTTGCTCCTGGCTCCCTGCTCACAGGGATTTCCAACGCAGATGACTCAGGGGGGTTTAGCACTTTAGTTATTGAAATGAAGTGCACTGTATCTAAAGTAAGAAAAAAAAAAAAAAAAAGGGTAGGTGTTGCAGATTAGCGAGCTATACAGACAAATGATCTGTAGAATTTAGATGCTTGGCACAGATCTGTTAAATTCATTCCAAGAACGTAACTGAGACCCACCAGGTCAAACAACTACATTTTTCTGCACTGCTGCTTTCATCAAGTAAAATCCACAAATATTAAAAAAAATAATAAAAAAGGTTGCTAGAGAAGAGCAACAGAAAACATCTGCAGAACCACATAGGGATAGAAGCCTTCACCGATGATTCCAACTTAGTTTTGTATAAGCCAAATCAAGAAAAATCAAGATTTGAAAAAATATCAGTAACTACTGTGGGCATATAGATCTTGATGTTAAATCAAAATTCACAGCAGAGCAAGCTACAGAGAACTTTGATGGGCATCTCATTAAAAGAATAAAATTAATAACATTTTTTTCCCAAATGCACTGGAAGTATAAAGCTTGTCAGGAAGTCTGTGAGGCTGACCAGGGCATGAAATGAATACTTAAAGGATAATATTCTTTCCATACAGATGGAGTAGGTATATACAGTACTGAGTCTTTTGAAAAGGGAACCAGACAAACAGGAATTATATCGTATAGAATCAAACTAGCATTTATTTGCGGAGCGGCTGGAAGAGGGGCCAGTACTATCCCCAGTGAGGTTGTCCATTGCTTGAGCTAATGGAGTAGCAGTGTAAGGCTGTTAGCCTTTCTGGGGCAAGCAGGTAAAGACTAATACATGGCAGAATTGTCCCCACAAGGCTGCAGGACACAGTGACATGGATACAGGCTGACTCAGGAAATGTTCCTTCTAATTTATA
The DNA here is from genome assembly GCA_035590215.1 of Microhierax caerulescens. NCBI lineage: Eukaryota > Metazoa > Chordata > Aves > Falconiformes > Falconidae > Microhierax > Microhierax caerulescens. The sequence goes on along the minus strand of JAVJGJ010000001.1, from coordinate 107,950,505 downwards.
CCTATGCTTTACTTTTACACCAGCTTACTCCCAGATAAAGGTCTTCTGATTTTTCTTTTAAAAAATCCTACATGTTCTAGCGCTTTTCTTAAAGAGATCAATAAACCAAAAACTTGCAGGAAATGTATCTCTGAAAGCTCATACTGCTTAATCCAAGGTGTATCTAAAATGATGCTAGAAAGGGAAGAATATAAAAAAATCTCACCTACATTCTACTCTCACCTACTTAACTACAAGCAAACAGGCAAACAAATAAAAAAACATAGAAAGCCAAACAGGGCTTGTTAGCTTTGTATTTGAGAGTATAATTTCACCTGGCAGGCACTCTTCTCCCACTAAGGATGGACTATAAAACTCTGTCCACCCAAATGTATGAATTTCTCTGAAATAGTAGAAAAATACATAGTAAACTAAGGACTTCCCATACAAGCCCAAACATCCTGAACTTTCTACAAAAGAATCATTTTATTGGCTTACATTAAGGGACCCATCTGAGCCTCCAGAAATTACTTTGTTTCCAAATTAAGACTTATTTTCTAATATATGTAAAATAAATATATAAGACTCACTCATTAGGAAGAGTAGATACAAGAGCAATCTCACTGTTCCCAGCTTTAAGGTGAAGGAAGGACTGGAGGTACCAGGCAAAAGCTTCTCTCTTCTGATTTTCCAGATCTCCAGATCCAGGTTCTCAGATCTTTGCTGAGACAAAGTGACTGTTGTGGATTTCCTAACTGAGGTTTCAAGGTGTACGCTAGTGACATTTCAATAAATCTGCAGAGGCAAAGACCTACTAAAAGGTAAATTTATGTTACTGAAAAGTAATTTTTAGCAGTGTCTCTATTTCTATCCATCCACACCTTTAGTATACCTAGAACAACATGATCTGTCTGGAAAAGGCACAAGGGTCTATGTGTTTACTGTCCACCTTGTCCTTTGGTACTTGCTCTGTGGACATGCCACATCACATTGAAATGTGCAGACAGATTGACGAGTGAACTCACAGCAGGGATTTAAGAGAGATGTCAGCTCCCAGACGCCCTTCACAGTAATTTTTTAATACAAGAGGTTCCCCCCCCGCCCCCCCCCTAGCCCTCACACACACACGCACACACAGCACTTGGTGTTCCCTCTTTATTTCGTGTATTATTGGTGTCAGAAACATTGACATTTTACGGCAGGATGCCCAAGGTTATGTCAAGCGATTCTGCATGTCTCTTCTCTCCTCTACCAACAATTCTTTGGTTTCTATTGATCCCTTGTTTCTCTGTACTGTTGACCCTCATCTGGACCAGACTAGCACAGAATTACTCCCAAATAGCTCATACTATCAGAGTACTGTGTAGCAAGTATTGTTCAGGTGCCATGTGTTGTTATTACAAGTGCTAAATGAGCTGAAATAGCAAATGCTGAGCAATCAGAAGAGTTAACTGCATAGCAAATCCTTTTGGAAGGTGTGGGGAGGGGAGAAAGCTGTTCCAGAGATGCAGTTCTCTTTGCCCAGAAAGTGTAGATTTCCCAAGCATTCTCAGAAAAGAGTGCAACAAATCACACACACTTTCTAGCTACCTCCAACTCTCTTCCTCTAAGGACTCCCTGTGTTTAACAACACTTGACAACCATCCTCACAGTCCAGAAATGCTGTAGCACTCCACATCTCATGAATCCAAACTGAAAAAAAAAAGATTACATCAAAAAAGGAAGTGAAGAAAACACTCTTTGCACTCAGATTTTAGTAACAGTTAGCTGCCAGCCACAAGGCAGCCGCAGTTATGCCTTCCTGAGACTCTGCCTGGTCCTGTCTGGCCCCAATTTATTCGTGCTGCTGAAGCAGACGTGAGGTTACAAAGTGGAGCAGTTTTCTTTTAAAATGTCTTTTTTTTTCCTTTTTCCAATTTTATTTTCATTTTAGTCCCAGAGCAACAAATGAAATTTCTTAAATATAGCAAAGAAGAACAAAACTGATAGCTACCCACAGGAACTGTCCAGCTGAGAAATCTGCCAGCTGCATCACCGCAGAAATAGCTCTTTGCAGCTTATGTAGCCTTACATAAAGCATCTGTTCTTTGTCTGAGCTCTTTTGCTTGTCACATTTCAAAGACTCCTTTTGCTAGCTACAGAGGCAATGGAAAGTATGCTTAGTTGCAAGTGGAGTCAAAAAGAGATGAAGAGAGGGGGAATCAGCCGAGACACAGATACATCAAACCCATACTGGCTTCAGCTTCAGAGCATGCTTTGAAAAAAACAGGGGGGGGCACCAATAAAATAAAACATGCAAAGCATTTAGGAACAAGAAAGTCTTGCTTCCACCTATACTACTGAGGAAAATGGCCTTATGGGGAAATGGGAACCATACCAACCAGACATGAAGTCTCTTTTCAGAGAATTGCACAGATAAGCAGTGAGATAGATCACCATGCAGTGGGAAGCATTTGGAGCCTAGCAGAGAAGCCACAGGGAACAATGACCAGGCAAAGTGGGCTAGAGTAGAGAAGGAGGAAAAGTTTGGCAACAACAAGGTCTGCATCCATCTCCCTACCCTGCCAGGAGCCAAGCAACTATGACCAAATCACACAGGGGAGGGTCTGAGCATCCATAACCCTGCATGGAAAGTAATGAGAGCTGCTGGTATCTTTCCATCACGGCATGGCTGGCCCTTCAGTCGCTATGGCTCATACATATGGAACAGGCAGCAGAGGAACTGCAGCTATTCCTTCACTGGCGTTTGTGAAAGGTTTCTGTTTTCTCCGATGAGAGCCCTGCAAAGCCTCTTCATTTGCACAGGGATGGGTTCACATGCATGTGGGTTTACATGTCACAAGAAGTAGAAGGGACAGAACAGTTCATCTGTTGATAATTTCTTGTGTAAATGACTGGTTTCCTGACAAAACATTATGACCTATTATGAGTGGATCTCAAAATCCTGTTGGGCCCTCAAAGCTCTGAACCAGCTTGCAAGTCCTTCCTCTTGCAAAGAACTGCAGACATCCCACAAAATAAATGCCAGACACCCTTCCTGTTTGTAACGTGACAAAAATGGGAAGTGGTTTAGACAGGGAAACCAAAGACAAACCTTGTGCATTAGGAGTACGTAAAACTGGGAGGCTGCCGATACTAATCTCAATAGGCTGACTCACCTCTCATTGCAGAGAGGTTAGAACTCCTCAAAAAAAATTTTTTTTCCATATCACATCAAAGAACTGTACAACAGCATGGGCACTGCTGAACCTTCTGACCAACTTGACATATCTGGTTGCTGTGTGTGCCTGTCCCTCTCTGCTGTCCATCAGCCTCCATTCATGAGCTGGAGAGGGCTGGGACTGGTGGTCTGTGGCATAAATGTGAAGCACAAGGAACGCCAAGGCCCTCTTTCACAGCAGACACTAGATGTTTAAGAACATTTTTGATGCAGATCAAAAGATAAACACCGCAAGCTTAAGAAAGAGATTTAAAGAGAAGCAGGTTCAAGGAATAGCTGGAGAGGCAGGTTATCCTGAAAGTGAGCTGTCACAGCACACAGCTATCAAAAACACTACCAGTAAGCAAGACTTCTCTTGTTATTTATTAAGACTCCAGGCAGGGATAGCAGATCTGATTTTGCATTTCTTGAGAATTTCAAAGTGTCCCTACCACTGCAAAGCACCAAGCACAGCAACAGATTACTATATGCCAGATGATTCTTTTGTGCAATACAAGCACCTTGCCAAATCTTGGGAACACTTAGGACAAAGCCATAGATGGAAAAAGCAGCCAAAGGCTTCATAAAGCAAGAAAACAGCAGAAGCTGGAGTGAGAAAAGTTGTTACAATTCAGAGACCCTACACAGTGAAGCTGCAGAGGAAACTGCCCAGCACAGGGGAAGAACCCATCTGAAGTGACAGGGAGTTAAGTTTTCAAAGCAACGCTTTTGCTGCCAGTCATGTGCATGTAAGTAAGCAACAGGATTAAGATGACTGTCTCCAAAAGACAAACCTCCTAGCTTCACTTGCTCAGAGAAGAAAGGAGAAACAGGAGATCTTGAGTTGCATAGTTTATCTTACTGTGGGAAAGGTGTTACCAACATTTGTAGCCTGCAGCTTTGTCATGGTTATCACTATTCCCTGTACGAAAAATGCATCCAATGCAACAGCTGCTGTTACATTTTCAGATGTGGCTGCATAAACTGACATGAGGTCATGAAAAACAAGAGCTGACTTGCATGGCAGTGAGGCCAGCACAGTGCTGGGTGAAATGTAATCAAGGAATTTAATAAGGCCTTATAGTCCACACTGATCACATCTTCTCTTCCTTTTTGGGAGGAGCTGAAGCTCTGAAAATACATCCAAGGATGAACATCTTCAATTAAGTAAACTTGCTATATTGACCATTTACAGAAATACCATGTTATTATTTTTAAATATAGGCTGAAAGTGAGACAGCTCATTTTTATCTCTTTTCCATGCTTTGTATCCTGCCTGAGGCAGCGTGCACATTACAAAAAGAAATGAGGTCCTTGTAATCATTTACAGCAAGACAGGATACCCACTAAGACTGACAGGAAATGTTAACTGCACGAGCATTTTGGCCCATCTGTCTCTTGGAAGCCACATGCAGGATTCTGCTGATGTTTTCTACAGAGACAAAGCAACCTGTGAAAGACAGATGTTTCAGAAATTCACCAGGTGAAATTACAGGTCCAGGAAATCCGTATCGCTTTTGTGATCTTCAGCAAATGTGCACATAGTGCAAATGACTTCATTATAATACTGAAAAACAGGAATTCTGATGTGGGCTACACACCAAGCACTGCAGGTACTGACACAAAGACTCAGTATGGCTCTTGATGACTGAAGACTGAGTATTTGTCCACTCATGTCTCACATTGACAGCATTTTGCACGGAAGCCAACTCCATCCTTCACAACTTTTTTATGCCCCTATAACATTCTTTATTCCAAAACACTTCAGTGCAATCTCCTGTGATAAAAGAATAACAGTTGACCCATTCTTAAGATAGGTCACTCCATCCTTTGCTTCTCTGTGACAAACAGCATTATTTCTATACACCTCAGAAAGCACTGCCTTCCCAAAAAACACTGCCCACTGCCCCTGTGATCTTGCTCTTAATCTTGTACCTTTAGACATAGTAATAAGAAAGTTTCAGGCAGAGGAAGTTGAGTAAAAATAGTTTCTTCAGAGGAAATTAATGATTGAAGTGCATGAAAATATTTAAAGCCACAGGCTGAACCACAGTCTTCAATGAAATGCACTTTAATACTGATAACACTTTCAACTCTTCCAGCTGCTATAGGAAGAACTACTCCTTTGAAGATGGAAGCAAGATTGCAATCCAGAAAACCTGCTAAAGATTTCGGGTTTGTCCCTCCAGAGGCATCATCTCAGTTGCAGATAGCTGGGGTTGCAACAGCGACTGCTCCTCTGAAACGGCTGGTCTCAGTTGTTTCTGTGGCATCCGTTTCCATGATCGTGTCTCTACAGCAGGAGACATAAAAACAGCAGCCCTCTGTCAGCAGGAGGCTGACAAAGGGACCCGGTTTTTAGAGGAGTGCAGGTTTAGGGAAAACCCAATATACACCAGATAGCATTTTAGGTGTTGCAAACTCCCCAGTCCTAGAAAACTGGCATCTAGGAAGAACCTACGCTGGCAGAGCAGGAGGCCATGTTTAAATCTGGTGGAGCTTCTGCCCAAGCTCTGCCAGGCTGAACAAAGTATTTCTAGAGAAAGTAACAGCTCTCCATTTTCCACACAGAATTGCTTCCCAGGTGTAACAAGGGAAGCAAACATTATCTTCAGCAGAATTAGACAAAGTTGCCAGTGTTGATGCCCTGATCTGTGCTCTAAAAGCCCTGTGATTTTAACACTTGCAGCATGAGTGGACCTAAAAATTTTACCTTTCCTAGAAAAAACATCATGCATTTGGGCTACAGAGTCAAAGGGAAGAACAGCCCTTCCTTTTCTCAGCAGCATTTCCTGGCCATTTCTACCAGAGGTAAGTAGGAACGGCATCTCCTTCTTTCTCATTATTTGTTCCCGAACTCTGACCAAGTCCGTACCTGCTCTAATTCTTTATTTTCTCAGCTCACAAGTGATGCTGCTACTATTGATGGATCCTTTGTGGAAGCCATTTCATGAACAAGCTGGTCTGCCTAAAATTTCTGTTACCAAAGACATAATAACATGCCAAGAGTAGCTGCTGAGCAGGAAGCTAAAAGGATACTAAAGACCTTTCTTCATGATGCAATTTACCTTCTGGATTTATTTCTGAATCACTGGTGTTTCCAGGATCTTCCTTAAGAACTCCCACGTCCTTTGCCCAATTTGTCCATTTAATTTCCTCTACCCTGGAGAGACAAAATGCAACAGACACTGACGCATGAAGCACAGCATTTCAATCCAGACTTCACTGTCCTGCAGCACAGAAACCCAGCTTATCCTGCTAATGCAATCCTAATGATGTGGCTGTAACAACACCTTGCAGAGCTTTTCAAGTAAAGATATTCTGCAGTCTAAGTTCCATGAGGTACCTTCTACCCTTGCATATTGTGTGCTGGTCTATGTTGTTTGTTTTAAAATACTTCAGTTCCTCCCAGGGAACATACTTAATCAATGGAGGCTCTCAGGTTCCACTTTCTACACATGTCCTGTAACACCCTGGAGTTAACAGAAGTGCTGCCTGCAGTTGGGTTCTCTGGGTGGAGAAAGGTTCACCTGCTCTCCCAGACCCTGTATGGGAGGAAGAGAGCTCCCCTCTCATGTTGCACCCAAACTGCATGTTCCTGAGCAAAGGGGCCATCAGCCTGCATCCCTCCTACCACAGCCTGCTATGGGCACAGCTATACTTGCAGCAGCAAAGAAAGCATCACTGCAGACACCCTGCCACCATAACCACTTGCACTGATGTGGTTTAAACAGGACATCTTTTGGGGAGAGCACGTCTTGGTGACAATCTCGACTAGTTCTCAAATTTCCAGCACCGCAATCCCCAACCAGTCTGCGTGTACCCAGGAACATGCAGTTGAGTCACTCTGCTGAGTCAGTGCTGAAATTCCTTGTGGCGGTTCAGGGTTACCAGCTTATGAATCACAGGAACCCGTTCCTGGGCTGGAGTGTAAGGGGTAATGGTACATCTGTCTTACCTGAAACACCACCGCTCATCTTTCTTATTGAGGCCCACAGACATGAAGCAGCCAGATCTCCTCTTCCCACCTTGGCGCCACAGCCAGGCTTTCTCTATTTCTAGAATAGCTATAGCCCTCTGAAAGAAGAAGTTCATGTCAGAGAGAAACCAGGGCATACAGATCCAGCCCCTCTTTTCGATTAAATCCTCCCCAATCAGCAACTACTTTGACTTGGAAAATCACTTTGGAACCCAATCCCAAAGTGCTCCTTCGTTTAATAGTACCATTCAGGCAGTTATTCTCTCAAGTTACTTATGCACATGGATCTGGACTGGCTTGTAGCCATGCAAACAGCAGGAGTTTTAAATACATCTAAAAATAACATCAGAATTTACCCTCAGAGCGGCACATTTCTGTAAAAAAGAACTTTATAGCTGAGGCTTAGGACAAAGACAGGCACTACCATCTCTGATTTTATGAGACTCAGGCAGGAGCTTGGGCCATGACATAACAGCATGGCAGCACACCGTGCCTCACCTGCAGTTTCCAGATGCTTTTGCTATAATCAGAAACATCTGTGACAGTCTTGCTCATGAGCGCAATCAGCATGTTGAGCAAAAGAATGTAAGTCAGTATCACAAAGAGAAGCAGCAGCAGCATGACGAAATATCTGAATCTGGCATGTTCCTGGAAATCCAGGTCACCCATCCCAATGGTGATCTTGAAGAGCTCCAGGGAGACGCTAAGCAGCCCACCATACATAGCATGGGTCCCAGCGCTCTCCAGCTGAGCAAGAGACTTGTTCTGAGAGACCGAAGGAGCATCCCCCATCAGCGTAACCAGAGCTATGAGAAAAACAGAATTTGAATACTCAGAAAAATTGTTGCAGCCCAGCCTATCACATAATCCTGGGTAAGTCATTACCTGCAGCAAAGCCGAAGAGGAAGATCATATAAACCAAGAGGAAACGCAGCAGATCACTCAGGATAGTCTGAAACAAAAATCAGGTGGAAGTGCCATTCTTTATCTCACGTGAATTCACCTGGATGATCTCCTGTCATCACAAATCATAAACCAACCCCCAGTAACAATATTGAAAGCAAGTTGGAAAATGCTTTTATCCAATTTAAAAAACTACTAATAGATGTTAAATCACTTCCTCAGGTAAGTAAAATCATTGGTAGCTTGATCTGACAGTACTACATGAACTTATTTGTTGTTATGTTTCTATGAATAGGTTCCTTGAAACAAGTAAATACCATGTCTGTTCCCCAGTACAGCTGTTTCCAAATTGTTTCAACGCACACATCTCTTTCTTTTCCATTACCATTGGGTGTCACACAAGTGGTGATCAGAATTCTTCCCTGGCACCTCATTTCACCTCTGCTTTGTCTTGTCTTTCTAGTCCCAGACTCCTCTATGAACCTGGAAACACTTCTCAGCCCAAGCATAACAGTTCCAGGGAACTCACACTGGTTTTGACTGCTAGTTTGGACAGTTTTTATGACAAACTGTTAAGTGTCAGCTGCCGTAACTTCCTATATTCAAAGACAGCAAACTAATAGTCACAATTGTACTTCCTTGAAGACACTGATCTAATCCCCTCCTGCGATATCCTTACTTCCATAGTCAGTACACCAGTTCCATTTACAGTTTTCATGGTCCTGACAGAAAAGTAATTGCAGGACTTCTGTTTAGTTCCTCACACCCAAAAGCTCTTTCTACAAAGTTTTTTCCAAGTACTGACCTTCTGTATCATGACACTGTAGATCCCAGTGCGTTGAAAGCCCCGAGTGTAATACAGCATGTTCATCCATCCCAAAAGCAGGGAGAACACCATCACTGCCACATAGTTTTCTGAACTTGCACCATACAGAACTGCTGACAGCAGCAATGAGAAGGCCTGGATGAAGCTGGAGAGAAATAAAATGAGTGACACACTGACTTACCTCAACAAAACAGCCCATTTGCAGATCTGTTCTCTTTTGCAAGGAAAAGTAAACACATTTTCTGAGGCTACATGGAGCATATCAAGTGGCAGTCAATCAGACACATAGTTTATATAAGCAAATCCTGTTATAACCAGACGCACAAATTGTTACAGTTTTGTTATGAACTGGTTAATCTCACACTATGGAAACTCTGAACTGCTTGATGTAACTCACACAACTGACACTAAATGGAAAAAAAAAATTAACACTTATGAACACATGCACACATACATGCACACAGATGCATCTATACACATTTCTCCTCAGAAAACTGAGAAGTTGTTTTCCTTTCAACCAATTTTGAGCCACAGTGACAATATGATTAAGAACTTGAGCTCTTTTTCTAGCTAGCATATGTTCTTAACTATGGAAAAACTTAGGGTCTGACCTTCACTGTGTTCTGCTACAAATCCAAGGACAGACCCTATCCAGCAAAGTCCACTACAACAAAGGGTTATGAGAAGATGCAGCAGGTAGAAGAAGCAAGCAATTTCACCCGTGCTTTCACTGTGCAAAAAGCCTCAAGAGACATACATCAAGATCTCAATGCAGCTGTCAGAACACATAGTCTTCAGGGACTGGCGTCTCCTCCGCAAGTACAGACTCTATTAGAGAAAAATCAATGGCAGTCATTCATCAAAAAACCAGGGCATGCTAGAGAGTGATTCCTGCCCAGCATAGCCTATTGGTCAAGGGAAAGGTTTTCTCCATAAGCTCCTCTTCAGGCTTTCATTTTCAAGATCCCAAATTTCAGCTAGTCATCCTTCCAAGATATAAAAAAAAGGCCTTATTTTTAAAGGACAAGGATAAACAAGGGCTGAATCATAGCTCAGCCCAATGTCTTTATTAATAGATTGCATTAAATGCCAAGGATGCATTTTAGTACCATAAATCACAGAAGTCTCTCCTATTTGCTGTTGTGAACCCATTCTTCCTTTTGCCCAGCAGCCTGGTTCGTGCCATCCCTGCTGCTGCTAGATCGTGCTGACAGGATTCCCTCCTGCCATCCACTCATGCACATCCTGAATAGTTTCCTTTTGTTTCTTTCTTACAGTGAAACAGACAAAAGATCCCCATACCTGAGCAAAGATTAGATAAATGCCTCCTAGCAAGATAATGATCAGTCCAGAGACCCACAAGAAGCCTCCAGCCGTGAACTCCATTGGAAATGATGGCTGCAAGATAAAATCAAAAACCGAAACACTGAAGACAGGCAGAGGTAGTGATGATAACCACCTGCACCTTTTAAAATCAGCTCCATCCATTCAGGCCTTTCCACATAAAAATACAACTGGACCTACCTTTACCCGTAAGGGTTGATAGTATGCAATGGCTGTAAAGATGATCATGAATGACAAGTATGAGACAAAACTGAAGTAGAATCTCTTGGAAGCAAACGTTTCCCATTTTTGCTGAAGCAGTTTGTTCAGTGGCTCCAGAACCACCATTTTGTACCGCTTCTACAAAAAAACCAAAAAATAAAAATGCACCCATGTATCAACAGGAATGTCAAATCACCAGAGGATCGTCTTTTTCAGGGCTGGAGTTCAGTGGCTCCAACTAGGATATTGCTAAGGGTTTATTCAGTCAGGCCTTTCAGTATGAAACAAATCAACCATCCCACAAGAAGTCTCTTCTGCTTGGCTTCATCAAGGTATTTGGACACACCCAGGCTTAGGACAACTAAAGGAGCAAAAATTTCTCTCGTATTATAGATTATCAAAGGCATACCAAGCAGACTAAAAATAATAAAATATGCAAATACTTCCATCATGCATTTCTTTTCCAGAAAAATGATCATGTGAAACACCACATTATCTTGACATGATCTGCATAATTATAGAGCAGTACTATAGAAAGGCAGAAAAAATGTTGCTGTCTCACACTCACCGGTGTGTCACTGCTGTATGCCAGAATCTCTAGCACAGAGTTTTCCTCAAAGCTGTCTATAGACGACAAGTCATAGAGAGACACATGGATAGGTCCGTAGGTCCACTCAGTGAACTTGCGTGACAAGTGCCTGTACACTGGGTCTTTGATCTCTCTTTGGATTATGTGCTTGAAGATCTGAAGAGAAACCAGATACGCACCAGAAAAAAATGTATGTAACCAAGATGTAAAATGACACAAGCATACATACCCAAATCACCTTCAAATACAGGACACCTGGGCTTTCTGTGTGATACAGCCAAACACCAGACCATCTGGCTAAAAGAAGGCAAACTAACTACATCTGTTATGATCTTTCAGGAGTAGAACCAATTTTGGTCCAGCCTGGCTGTGTTGGCTGGGACCGAGAGCAGCAGCAGCCAGCCGAGACTCTGTAGGACACTAACTGGAGTGGCCTGGTGGGGGCCTCCTTTATTGTCCTTACAACTTACAGGTTGGGTGCAAGATGCCCCTACCTCAAATCCCACTGCTACATTAAGGATGTAAGCTATGGTCTTCTGTTCCTCAGCAACCCCAGGGATTCCCTCTAGTTGCCTTTACCTCCACTTTGCCTGTCTTGGCAGCAAGCTGCAGAGGATTTAATCCATCATAATTCACTATCTCCTCCAGTTTCCACGTTGGGTCAACCTTCACACCTGCCTTCAAGATCTCAACGTATGTTGTGCTCACAAACTTGGTGTTCTCCTCAGTGTCATCTGCAATCATCACCAGGGCATGGAGGACTGTGTTGCCCTGTGTATCCTGCTCCTGGAGCCTGGCTTTCTGGTGGGGATTGTTTAGAAGATATTCCACCACCTCAAGCTGGTTGGTACAAGCAGCCAAGGAGAGAGGGAGTTCACCTGAAGAGATTAGGACAGTATTTAGACAGGAAGCAGAAAGGGGTGAAAAAGAATTAAAGAAAAATAAAAGCAAAATATATTTAGCCTATAGTTTTACCACTGGAACACAGAACAAGTTCTTTCTCAGTCTCTAGTTTCACAAAAGTTTTTGCAGTAAACAATACTTATTTCTGGGGGCAGTTGAAACACTTCCCCAGACCCCTAATTTTTTTAAACTAACCAAGTATTTCTGTCTGAAGCCCCCAGACAGGATTAAATACATAAAACCAAAGCTGATGGCAAAGGCTCACTGGACACCTCACTGTGAAAGGATCCTGCCATCCAAATAATTATGGGACAGTGGAGATGGCAACCCATGCACAGAGGGCAAAACCCAACTAAGAAATAATGGCATCATATACAGTACAGCAATAAAAAAAAGTGAAGGCATGTTCCACACTGACTCACCAAAATAAAAGTAAATTCCTTCCTTCTTCTTCTTGAAGAATTCACCATGGGCTCTGGCATGGACATCAGCTCCATTCTCTACTAGAAGTTTCACCAAATCTAGGTTCCTTTTCTCTATGGCAATATGTAGTGCTGTCTGGCCTAAGGAAACAGGCAAAACCTATCACTCAGTGTCACTATCAGAGGGAACAGGCAAAGGACTCTTTAGGGAAGCACTGTTTCAACAATTGCTGTACACTTTGCATAGCAATGCTGCAGCCTCAGTGCTGGGCAGGGAGTGGGTAGCAACTGATGACTTTCAGCAGCGTTCATTAGAAAAGTACTTGCAAGCAGAGTCAGAAGACAAGCCTCTAGACTACCAGAAATTCAACACAACACCAAGCAATTGTTCCTGCCTGGGCCTAAGATCCCAAGCAGATATGAGAGGATAAAGACAGCCATACATGCGCATGACTAGGCTGTGTGTCTGCTACTAAAAAAATAATACAAACAGCAGAACTTATTCTTTAATAGTGATACACTATTTCTTTTGCACTTTTAGATTTTCTTTTTAAGCTTTCCCAAGCAAACCCTCTCATATTCTTGGGTTATTAAACATGTATAATTTCTGTTTTATAGACCAAGAACAAATTTTCTGAAGTGTATAGTTCAAGGCTAAAGAAGATGCAGTATCTGAATCAGAAATAAAAGGTGAGTAGGCTGTTAACTGTAATGGCACCAGAACTACCAGTTCCCCTTGTTTTCCTGGTATCTGCACATCTCACCCATCTAATGGAGAAGCTGCTTTGATACAGCATCAGAACAAAAACCTTACCTCTGTAGTAACAGTCAGAGCACGCCACATTGACAAGTGGCCTGGGATTCTGTGTCTTTTGATCTATTTCCAGCAAAAGTGGGATTGTGTCATTCTTTCCATTTTTCAAGTTCAACAGGGCTTTCATCAAGCAGGTCTTCCCAGTCTTTGCATCTAGCAGAAAAAGAATATTGAACGGGTCATGGAAGTACTTTGCACACATCTATGTTACTTGATTCAGAACATAACTCTCACTGTAAGACCAAACACAATAATTAAAGACCTTTCTCAGTATATTTTGTCTGCAATAGAGGCAAAAGCCTTATGATGCCATAACTGAGGGTATTTTCCATTCTCAGGTGTACATTAGGAAAATAAAATAAGGGACAGAGGGCTGGAGAAAGCAGAGAACCATGAGCAGGTCTCCCTGCTTCCCACCTACATGAAAAAGCACTGCCTCTGCTAGCCCTGTTTATGGAGTACTGAGCAGGAATCTACCTGTGTATTCGGAGTTGGTGAGAAATTTGGAGGTCCTCCTCAAGTACTCAAGTAAACCATCCAGTGCCTCAGGGCTGCCTCTTGAGACTGCACTGAAGAGCCTGTCTCTGTCAAAGCGATTTGGGTCCTTTTGGCTATGGAAGAAATGCAAAGAAGTTGCATGTTAAGAATGTTAAGAAGTTCTGGAGTGTGAAAGACAAGAGTGTACAGTAAATTCTAGTGGGATGGTGTAAGAAAGGAGGGAGGCAGAAAAGTTTGTCAGAAAACCCAAGTATTTTATTTTTAAGTCAAGGGAAAAATAGAGGCAGTTATTTCCCAGAATTCTCTTAAGTGGCTGCTCTTTCCATCAGCTGGAGCTCTTCCCAGATCCAGTCTGATGTGCAACCCTGGAACACATCCAGAGTACAAAGACAGAGAAGCCCAAGATAGCTGCAGGACCAGAGTCAGTCCTATCACATGGTGTGAAGCACTCTGTGAGCTGCTTTACATGCCCCCCGGCAAGAACAGTTCAGTTGTATAGGACTCCATGCTAAGCTGCTCTGACACCCAACTTGGCTTATTTAGTGTTAGTTCAGTTACATCCAAAATACAACACAACACACACCATACACATACCTTCCAAGTAGAGAAGGAAAGGACTAATATGTTCCTTTTCTGCTTTTAATTACCTCCTACCAGATGCCTGTAATATTCCTATACTGCCACTTTTAGTTTAGACTTGGTAAAGTCTATAGGCCCCTACCAGCAGGGATCAGTACAGATCAACAGGCATCACACCTTTGTCAAAAACCCAACAGTTACTCACTCGCTGACAAGTCCTGGACGATAGTTCAGATTAATCTTGACTTTAGGAGGGAAGTCACTGCTCTCCTTCTGATAAGGTGTCTCCAAGGGTCGTGGCTCGCCTTTCTTTCCATGTCCTGATCTTTCTTCCTTTTTACTAGATGAAGGTTTATCTTCCTGGATATTGTCATCTGTTTCTAGCAATCCCATCAACCTGTTCCTTTGACCTGGGCCTGGCTGCCCATTTGTGAAGTTATCCATTTCCAGCATAGATGGTGTTGCAGATCACCAAAGATGTTCCCCGCTGGGAGACTAAACCTGCAAGGGAGAAGGAGAATAACAATTCATTCACAAAGCCAGAATGCTTTCAGTGCGGCACAGAGAGGTAAGCATGTTTCCAGGTCCAGCATTCCTACAGTTGACTATGGGTCCCTTGAAGGAGAGATTCAATTAAACTCTGCACAGTAGCAGCATCTGAATAAAGGATCAAGGCCATAAATAGGGTATCACTAGAGAAAAAGTTCAAAAGCAGTTCATGGAATACAGGCAACTTGTCTGCAGAACATCTGAACCCCCTTCGTGAGATGACCTCACCTGTTGGCAGCAGCACAGGTTCCTTACATAAAAGGCAAAGAAAGTGGATCTTTAGGAGACTATGATCATTGTTCTTGTCTCAGTGCAGCCAATACAGCTAGTCACCAAGTGGCCAAAAAGATAAGATAACTTTAGCCTTCTTTGGAACTGAGCAGTAAGTTTGTTCATGTTCTCTGTTGGTAAGCATTATGCTATTTCCACAGGGAAAACATACGCACAAATTATGTTCCCCTCACACATTCTCACATTTCACCCTGAGTTAAAAGTGAGTGTGATCTCCCCAACATTTGGAGCTGTTGGCTATCCATGCAAGCACAGGCTCTGAACCTCCAGCTCCACAGCACAGGCAAACACACCCCACCCCAGCTGCCATGTGGGCACTCACATCCCTCAGAGCCTGAACAGAGCACAGCTCTCCCAAGAGCACAGCTGGATCCAGATCTGCTGTACAGAGAGCATCAGTATTCAGAGCACCCAGCCAGCCCACTTCTCCCATCTAATACGTACTCCTTTTTTTTACTCTTTTAAGGCATCTCTTCATACGTATCTGATGCATCTTAGATCCACACCCAATGCAAGCTAGCGGTAGTCAGCATATGACTGCAGATTCACACACAGTTTGTGAGGCAGCAAGGAAACATCCACAATTACCAACCTGAAGCAGAGCTTTTTTTAATAACTCCGTCTTTTCCACATGTATTCCCTCCAAATGGTTAACAGGTTTTTTCTGAAGAGAAATCTCCCTTGCTGGGACTACAGCCAGACTCCATAGCCTGTACCAGCAAAGAGGTAAATTGACACAGCATGAACATTCTGGCTTAGACTAGGATGTGGAGAAACAGTTTTAGGCAGAAAAGAGCCACAAAACATCTTTATTCAGCTCACAGGAAGAAATCCAAGGGCTGATTTCAAGACAAACCATTATGATAATTCAGCCATTTAGTCTGCACTCTAACGACAAACATTCCTCTGCACACACAGACATACACCCTATAACCCCGTTTCAGACATTTCCTCCCCCAAAACACTTACTGGTACATTTGCTGATCCTTTAGAGGGCTATTTGTACTTCCATAATAGTTTGCTTGTGCTTTTCTGTCTTCCTTTCCCCAAAATCATTTCTCAGCTGCAGTTTCCATCTCTCCACAGCGCTCAAGAGAGTTATTTATTGCCAGTCTTGTACAGACAGACTGTCTGGTTTAAAAGCAAGAGCAAAACAGTCCTATAAAAAATCACCCTATAATACATACATCCACTTGGTGCATCCCTATGAAACACAGAGAGCGCACTCTGTTTGCCAGCTCAACTTTCACTTCTCTACTCAAGAACTGAGTCGTCTGTTTCTGCAACTTTACCAAGCTGTTTTGAGTAGCACAGCACAAAAACCCTCTGCTGTTAAAAGAGGAAGAGCACAGCACTTACCCCAAGTTGCTGCAAGCTCCACCCAAGAACTGATCTGACAAGGAGTCCCAACGGATCCCTCAGAGGGTAAATAATCTCTCAGTAGAAACCAAGCCAAATACCAACAAGTGTTAATAAGCACGAAAGCAGAACCCAAATTATTTACATCCATGGGTGAGAGTCCTCTTCCTCTGCAGAGAAGACCACGCTCATATTAGCAGTCTATTAATGGCACAACGTAGAACTCCTGGTTGGTGGTGGTCCATGAGAGAATCCAGGCTTCCTGTGAGAAGGAATAACCACAGATTATTGTTATTTACTCAACTGTATAGCTTTTTGCAAACTGAGGAAGGGCTTGCACAGGAAATTACTAGATGGATTTCTCAATAAGAGAGAGCCAATGAGTGCAGTGCTCTTATATGGGAAAGCTGGCTGGCTACCGCAAATTCATAATGCTTAACCCCTGCCTGCAAGTATAGAGGCAACATCTCGTGGCTTTCAACAACAGCCTGCTCAGATCTCAAGGGAGGCGGCTGATTTGACCCTGACAGTGCTACAGCCCATGGTTTAGTGGTGAAGTTTGTCACAAGGCGCTCTCAGTTAGCCCCAGGACAAGCAAATATGCAGTGAAACAGCTGAGATCGACTGTTTGTGTGGGAAGCCAGTTCTCTTCACACAACTTCACACACCCTAGTTACAAGGCAGTGCAAATTGTATGTGACAATAAACTAGCCAGAATGTTACCCTACGGTGTCAGCTGCTTATCACAAGCACAGGAGACTGCACAAAGCAACCCCAGTTCCAAAACACTAAAGTCACTGGTTACTTAATTTTCCACTAGTGTCCATTTCTTAATGGACTGGTTCTCCAAAGGAGCGCTAGTCTTGGAGAGGCTACTTCTGGGAGCACGGAGTGGCCGTCCCTACAACTGACAGTTGTTAAGACCACGCACGCATACTGCTTCACTTATCACTCACAAAACAGGACCCAGGGGAAACTGAGGACATCAGCCCACACCAAGTGTCTTGTTTTTTCTCTCCCACTCCTAGCAGAACTGAGGCCTGAGGAGGCAGCATGATCATCATTATATCACGCAGGATGACATTCAGCACCCACAACCTCAACAGTCTTCCCCAGCACAACGTCGCTGCAGTGATTCTCTCTCATCCATACTCTGTAAAGGACTGACAGTTTAACAAAGACAATTATGTGATCTACAGTTCATCTAGAGAATCTTACTAACTAACAAAATGGTAAAGAGTTCTTCTAGTCAACAGCTTGATAGCAGGGGCACATTCCATGAGAAATCTCAAATGTTTAGTTAACCATTAGTCCAAAAACATTGAGAAGGGGTGTCACATCATGACACACTGAACTCTGGCTTTCTTCTTCCAAAGCCATCACAAGCCAAAAGAGCCTAAAGCAATCCCCATCTGACAGGACTGCAGGATGATGTGAGACTTCCTGGAATGTCACCCATAGAAACATTCCCAGATGGCTTCTACTTTGAGTCAGATGCAGGCTGTGAGTCGACCTTCCTATAAATACACCCATTAAATGGCAGGGTGTCTCTTCCTCTTTCATGGTTTTGCATGAGATCACAAGCTTATTTCTCAGATTCCTGCATTTCAAAACTAAGCTGATCCAGGAAAAATGCAAAGCTAATTACTCTTTCCAGGCTTAAGGATGTATTAGGACCCACAGAATAGCCTATGAAGAACCAACATCTGCAGATAAATGCAAGACTAGATCTCATTTCTACTGTCTCTCATTCCAGCCTTGCACTAATTTAGTTCAGTTTACTTGTGTTACACTTTATTTACTGTGATAACAATATAGATTCAGGCCCAGGAGTTTAGCTCAGACTTAGGGGTTTAAATCCTCTTGGGCTTTTCCCCAAGCTTTCATGGGAGTCAGCCCACCATTCTAGCCAAGGAATGAAATTAGCCCACAAAAGTGCATCATAGCAGAGTTCTTTCTGTGCATCTGGTTTTAATAGCTTACACAGAGGAAGGAGAATGTGCAGCTTGCTGGGAAAGGAATCACCGCCAGCTGAGAGGTCACCACAGCAAAACAGAAACATGGAGCTGATGGGGGAACACAGCAACACTGGAATGCACACACACATGCGCACATGCTTTCGCAGAGAGTACGCTACGGTAAACACTTGCACTTCCATTTCAGAGAAGGGAGAAGCAAGGCAGAAAAAAAATACAAGATCTGCCCAGACATGTGCTTGCCAGGGACAGTGTTCCGAGGTCAGTAATAGGATTATGTCACTGCTGCGCACTAGCCAGCTGAGCCGCTTATGATACTTAACAAGCATCTTGCCACCAAAATTTAAAATCCTGATAGCTGTTAGGACTCAGGATGAAGCTATCCAAAACAGCATGCAGGGAGAACAAAAGAAGCAATTTCATTTCACCCATCTGCCAGCCTGAATTTTCAAAAGCAACATGTGATCCTCTTGCCTTTTGAGGCTTTTATTTGGGGGAACAAGAAGGAATCCTGCAGTTGCTCAATACTTACTTTACTGATGACAATGTGTCTGATGGTACGAAGTTTCTCCTGACAGGAGAGACATTCGGTGGAAACCTTAAGCATGGGAAGAGAGAAAGCAAACTCTTAACTACTAAGTGAAATTTTAAGTCAAATTAATGATTGTAATTTAATAATATTATAAAATATATTCATAATTATGATACAATTATAGATTAAATATGAAGAAGCACAGAAATTCATGGCAGGAAAAGCAATGACCACAACCTGCTTAAACAGAAGGCAAAAGGAAGCATGAGGAAAATGGCATTCTGAAAAGATGGAAACAGGCACATTTTCTAAAAATACATATTCTCTGTTCACCTAAGTGCCCATTTTTACCAAATACTGAAAAATGTAATAGTCTTATGATAAATATCGCATTTCCTGTATGCTGTAAGCAGAAGAACAAAGTCACTTACATGGGTCTGTAATTTAATTACAGCATTGATCTGCAGCCGGTCTAAGGAGTAGCAGCTCAAAATCATCTTCACAGGAGGAGGGATGCCTGCAATAAGACCACACAAGGGTGAACCATTAAAATTCTCTCCAGAACAACAGGTCGGCCAGTGCTTCATTCAAACCCCACGAAAGCCACATGGTTAAGAAAAACCTGTTTCTTTTAATGATGTACTTTCACACTTGGGAAACAATCTAGTATTTTTGCAAGGCCAGATTTTCATGTAACTTACATGAGACCCACACTGAAGGGATGAATTTTAGCAGCTTCATTTGTTATAGTTACACAGATGGAATCCTATACCTCTAGAGACACCAGCCACTACCCAATCTAAAATGCAAATATTCTTAAATACAATTCCTTGTCAGAACTTGTCTGATAGCCCTGGGGATTCAATTAATTTACGTGACAGTATATCTGTAACTACTGGTCTTACATCACAATATTTAAAGGCTCCTATCTATATACTTCTCAGCCCTTTGAAGGAACTATCCACTTCTCTTATTCCTTAAATGGAAGTATCTTACTACTTGATGTATCCCTTTCTGTAGGATTATAGCCTGAAGGAATGCTCTACTGACTATCAAATAGCGACAAAATACGAAATCCAAGTGTCATGGCCCGAAACAACACTTCTGTGGCGAAACAGTGACACCCACTGGCCTCTACGCAAATCTGATTTCCTGCTGCTTATGAAAACAACCTGGACAGGAAATTCGTAGGGGGTAAAAAAAAACCCAAAACTTTGCAAGCATACACTTGTGAGAATTAGAGCCATTCACTTAGTCTGTATCAAAATAGTTAACTTCTCTAGTTTAGTCCAGAAACTTCTCTAATTTAAAAACTCAAGTTCCAAATAAGGCTGGTCATGCATACATGATCATGCAGCAATGTTCCATAAAAATAAAATTGTGCAGCCAAGGATCTTTGAATGCGGCTGCTACACTATCCCTTTGGAACTGCAGACAAGACTGCAAAACCCCTGAGGTATTCCCAGTGTTTACCTGCCTTAACCCCCGCTTTCCCTATATGATTACGTTTTGGGGTAGCTGCTATCTGAGCAAAATAATAAAAGCATCCAAACCCAGTATAACAGGGTTATCTCACTTGTCATCTTAAACCAGAAGTATTTTATTAAAAGCATACAAGACAAAACCCCCAAAATCTTGGATTTTTTAATTTTTAAGAGAGAACATGCTAGATAGCAACTGAAGCTATAAGAAAAAAAAAAAACCAAAAGCCAGTCACAAAGCTCAGCTTGCAGCAGGATTAAAAGATGTTATCAGAATCTGTTGTCAGTATGGGAGCATTAGGATTATTCTATTTCAGTAGCATATAGATTCCGGCTAAAGCCTATTACAGTCTTACTTTAATTATGAATAGTTGGTTCTCAGCAGATTGAACTGAGGTACCACTACATCGTAAGAAAAATAAATATACCTTAACAACATTCATCATTCATACTGCCTGATACCTCTCACTTTGCCTTTTGTTCACAACTTGTTCAGCAGAAATCAATGCATGTTATGCATACTCATGTCTACATTTCCTTGTCATTTATATAATTTCCCTAATTCACCTCATTTAAGATAAATTGCAAAGATTTTTCTTTGTTAATGATGAAATGCCTTGCAGTCACCTCATCTTGCTAGCAGCTGCCACCCCCCCCCCATTAGGTGGGGGATCACCAGCTCAGTAATACAGCTCCTACAAGAAGCACGAGCCCAGCACCGTGCCCCGCAGCCAGCCACCTGAGCTCTTCACTCAGGTAAGTGCTGTAACACCGCAGGGCCTGGGGACGTCACTCCCTGGGCTTTGGCTTTAAGGATGTGCTGTTCTGTGCTATTTCTAGTAAGCCAAATGTAGAGCTAATTAACTTTCAGCACAAGCCCCACCTAAGGAAATCTTTCTTCAGGGCTGGGGAAAACAGCACACAGGCACAGTGAGGCTACCTGCACTAGGCCTGAACTGCACCCTACAATCACAAAACGCCTGAACGTTCACCCCTCTTCCCACTGCTTATTCCCCCAGGTGCAACCGCGGAGCGAAGCAGGCTCCACGCAGAGGCAATGGTTCACCAGGGGTTTGGCTCAGGCTGGGTAAAGCTCGAGTGAGCATGGGCTGAGAAGCTGGTGTGTACCCACCAGCCAGCTACGCATCGCCCTGCCGGGGTCCCCATCCCGAAACCCCACACATGGCCCTGTGCAACGCCAGCAGCAGCTGGCACTGCCTAGTGAGCCTAGGCACCACAGCGCGGGAGCAATGCGTCTGCGATGGTTTTCCTCCCGTGACTGACCCGGGAGGAAGGCTGCCAGCCATTCACAGGCCGGCATCTCAACCAAAGCAGGCGCTACCTGCAGCCTGCATTATCTCACCAGCATCTGCAACCACGCAGCACAGCTCAACTACAACTTGAGAAAGGACACCTCTTCATTATGAGCCAGACAAAATAAAGCAGCTAGTTTTACCATGGAGCAAAACTGTAGCAGAAAAATAATGCAAATTCATTCAGTGCCACATCTCCAGACTATAGAGGGCTCAGGGAGTTTATACACCATTGACCAGCATGCCAGACCATTATAACACCCACGATCTGAGGATGGGTGGGTTGGAAGGGACTCTGGAGGCAGTCCCACCCAGCCTCCCTACTCAACTGGGGCCACCTACAGCTGGTTGCCCAGACGGCTTTTGAGTATCCCCAAGAAAGGACTCTCCACCTCTCCGGGTAAGCTGCCCAGGTGGCTAAACTGCAAAAAGCATAGAGCAGAAGAAAGGCCAAAGCAGCAGTTTCAGAAAAACTCAACACCAGGAAACTACCTCATTAGAACAGCAATTGTGTAGCTAGTACAGCTACAGACAGGGAAGCAAGCCCTGCTGCTAAAATAAACCCACCCAAAAAACCAACAAAAATCATCCCAAAGAGAAAGCTACCAGTTACAACCATCAAAACCACATTGAACTTGGTTTTGACGTGCAGTTTTCTACAAAAACAGTAGCATAACTTTTTGGCCACAATTGAAGCTGGGCTAATGCACTGCCAGTACAAGTGCATTACTTACCACAGACACATGTTGTGACATTGAAAGCTGAAATGCCAAGAGGAACAAACTTATACTGCAATGCTACAGTGGCCAGTATCTACCCTGACTGTACATAATACATGGCTACCAGTAAAAAGCAAAGTGCACCAGCACAGTGCACACAGCATATGAGAGCCAAGACTCCCGTTTTAAGCCTTACAATCCAGACAAGTTTCCGTGAAAGGGTACACAATTACACCCACAAGACCCCACGACTCAGTTGAACTACACCATCCTAAGCCCACCTGTACGACTTTCCTTAACCCACCCCAATAAAAAAATAAAAAATCCTCAAAATTCAGCTGGAAGTCCCAAACTTTCAGCATTGAAGGATCACATAAAAAAGTTTTTACTTAAACCAGAAAGTTAAAACCTAAAACCCCTCACATACTGCCATTCACTATTTCAGGCAGTTCTCAACTGCCTCAATTCTGTTATTAGAGCTTCCCCAGCTCACCATCATTCTGAACAGCCACTTCTGTTACTGGGGTGGACAAGTTCTTGTACCAAAAAAACCCCAAAACCCACCATTCATGTTTGCTTACCTTCCACCCAAGCATAACATGACTCAGCCAGCTTCACAGCAGTCAGACCAACAAGAGGAACTGTCCACCCTCAACTCAGGACTAGAGTGAATTGAACACACCACAAACTGCAGCAAACCCCACCCCACCGTACTGTACTTACACCTGTGTATTTGGTTTGTGGCTTTCCAGGGTCTGTAACACAACATACCCCCTTCCTGGAATTAAGTGTTAAAACTCTAGGAAGAAGAAACAACATGGCAGTAGTGCTTGAATTAAGACTTTAATCCAGATCCGTTTCATTCACAAGATCCTCATTATACATGCAGAGAAACTTAAAACTGCCATGAAAGCCAAAGAAAGCAAGTCATTTAATACACCTATTTTACTACCTTGAACCAAGACAGACTACTACAAGTTGAAATGTGCAACAGAAAACTTTTATTAGCATTTCAGACAGTTGTTCAGCAGTTACTTCAGCTTGCATTAACCTTGCTCATTTAACTTAAGACATAAGAACTACAGTGCAAACACAAGAGCTACTGGCAATCTTGTTGTCAAACAAGATACACCATTATCTTAACAGCCACCCCTCAGACGAAGCACAAGATGGAGGGTAGATTCCTTCTGGATGTTGTAGTCTGACAGGGTGCGCCCATCTTCCAGCTGCTTGCCAGCAAAGATCAGCCTCTGCTG
>JAVJGJ010000001.1:107851097-107918759 GCA_035590215.1 Microhierax caerulescens | reverse complement strand
CCAGCTCCCCCCCGGGCGGGAGCCGCCGGGGGCGAGGGAAGGCGGCGGGCAGACCCCCCGGCGGCCCGGGGGCGCAGACACAGTCCCCCGGCCCCGGCGCCTTCGATCTGGGGGCGCAGAGCGGGCGCTGGGCCGCCTTCCAGGAGCGGCACCGGCTGAGCTGCGAGGAGGCGGCGCGGCTGCTGCTGGACGCCTAGTGAGTACGGGGCTGGGACGGCGCTTCCCCGGCTGGGCCGCCCGGCCCGGCGGCTCCTTCCCCCGGCATCCTCGTCCTCCCGGCAGCGTTGGCACAGCAGGCGCCACGGGCTGCTGGAGAGCTGCAGGGCCGGGGGGGCGGGGGGGGGCGCACGCACTACCGAGACAGCGGCTTTTCATGCTAAAGCTTCTCGTGTTTTAGGGCTCGCCCCTCAAAAACGCCCTTGGGGCCGCCGTGCGGGATCGGCGAGGCGCAGCTCCGCAATCTTCACCCAGTCCCCGGGCTCCTTCCTGAGCACTGCACAGCACCGCTGGGCTGCCGTCAGTAACTGCCCGGGGGAGTGAAAACAAAAACGTTTTTCCTTTGCGTTTTGCGGTTGACCTAGTGGGGTGATGCTGCTCGGTTGCTGTGGAGGAGGCCTGGGGGAGAGGGAAAGCACAAGCTCAGAATTTCCTCAATCATGAAGTTCCTCTGCAGTTACAATACAAAATAAAATGCATTTCAAATAATACGTAGAATCCACTTCTCTCTGCTTTCCCCAGCTTTTAAATGGAGGAGTATTAGTAGTGCTGGAGCAGTTGTAGGAAAATTGTGGGAAAATTCAGTTCCCAGTTCCACGAGGGTCCGTCTTGTGATAATACCACTTGTTTTCTGTAGGGTTGTGCACGGCTAATGCCTGGGTCAGCATTTGGACCCGGACTGTAGCAGGGAGCGTATGTTTTGCATTGCATGTGGAATATACTTTACTTGAACTGTTGCTCTTCATTTCTTCCTTCTCACCACTTTAATTAAACCATAAAAGCAATTGCTGCAGAGGACAAAAGCCATTCTCTACCTCATTCTGGCACTTTTTATTAAAATACATCTGAGTGGATACATTTTCTGGGGTTCTGCAATTGCTCAAAGCATAACTGCATAATGTAGTATATGGCCTTATGTTATCTTGGCCAAAAAAAAAAAAAAAAAAAAAAAAGTATGATCACAAAACCTCTCTCGTTTCTCTCTCCAGTGAATACAGAGGTTTGGTCAAACACACAGGAGGCTGTCACTGCGGAGCCGTCCGCTTTGAGGTCTGGGCTTCAGCAGATCTGCATGTTTTTAACTGCAAGTGAGTGTTCCCTATTTTTATAGATGAATATAAGCTGTATGCTTTTCCAATCCATACCTTAGAGGTAAAGAAGATGACTTAACTGCAGAACATCCTCTGAGCTGTTCCATAGGGCATAGTCCTAATTATGTTCCAATCCAATATGTGATCAGCGCTGGTGATTCAGGTACCAATTCTCTGGGCAGGAGTTCAGGTCTCACATCCATGCTCACGCAGTAAATGTCAGGAGAGATCCAATGAGTACAGGTGCTCAGCCATCTGCTTTATCTTTCCTCCAAGTGCAGTGTGCTCAAAGCGCATCAATCCTTTTTTGGTCTTCTCTGACCACATGTGCTTCAGACTACAACATGGTCTGATGTCAATAGTGATCCCCCTTTGCCTGCAACTAGTTTGCTTTTACTTTCTTGTTTGCAAGGTAGTTATGCTAGCAAAATTGACAAAGTCTGGTCTGAAAGATTAAATGGATTTTTCAGGGCTAAAGTTTGTCCTTGTTTGTCTGTTGAGTACGTGAAGAAAAAACGTCATAGTGTGTCTGGTGTGGAAGAATACCTTATCAGTGTACCTGTGTAGGGTCAGCCTGTTCTATGGGTGTGCTTACCCAAACATGACTGATGCCACAAGTCCACTTCTGCCACTTACCTCTGTGATGCTAACCAGGAGCCATTTTAGTTGTCGGTGGAATTTCTGTTGTCAAGAAGTCTTATGCTAGATCTGACTGCTGTACTACAACTTGTCCGCTGCTTCTAGAAAGGTCTGCTTTTTCTTTTACAGTTGCAGCATTTGCACAAAGAAACAGAACCGACACTTCATTGTCCCAGCGTCGCGTTTCAAGCTGCTGAAGGTAGAGTAAGAATGCAGTAAGAGCATGGCCATGAACACAAGCCACATAGTACAGTGTTATCCTCAAACATACAAGTGGCAGCCAGTTTTCTATCCTGTTTGTCTATGGCTGCTTGGGGAAAATGGCTGAATTTTATGCCGTCTGGTGGGGGTGTGTTAGTGCATCTTACTTGGTGAGCCTGACATTAGAGCTCTTGCAGTTGTCACGCTTGACTGTTATGGACACATGTATATACAAAGCACAGCGGTTCAGAAAAGGAGCACGAATGCAGATCTCTATCTCAAGTAAAGACATGAAGGTGGTATTTTAAATTTTATATTATTTAGCTACAGGCCCATAGAAAGTAACTAATACATATATTAATGTGGAAAACTTACATTGCTTTTCATTTGCTTAGGGTGCTGATAATTTGACAACATACACCTTCAACACACGTTGTGCCCAGCACACATTCTGCAAGACCTGTGGTGTACAGAGCTTTTATACTCCTCGTTCTAATCCAGATGGTTATGGTAGGTAGAAAGAGTAAGCTGTGGTAACCAAAGTTAACCACCAAGCAAACCTTGGATAAAGACTCCATTGGATGCTAACATGACAGCAGTGAGCAGCATGTATCTTAAGAGTTTTTTCCTAAAGTGCTAAACATGTGGAACTGCAGTTTGAACCTGCAGCTCCTCCATAACAAACAGTCTTAACCTATGACATGTGGGTTTCTGCCCATGACTGCTTTCTCATCTAGGCTTCTCAGCCTTACAGCCATAGTTGGGCTGAGCATTTACTGTTCCCTGAGATGCTCCATTCACAATGGTGCAGGCATCTCCCACACTTTATCTCTGACAAGCAGGTTTCTATGTATTCTGTCTTTCATCAGGAATAGCTCCCCATTGTCTGGATGATGGCACTGTGCAGAGCATTATCACAGAGGATATCAATGGCAAGGAATGGGAGAAGGCAGTGAAGGAACATAAGACCATCAAAGACATGTCAAAACCCTGACACACCCTTGCAGCAGCTGATCATGGAGTGGTAGTCTGGGACTCCCTGGATGACGGTTGGCAAAATCAGTCTCTACATTATTGTTATCTGTTCTCTGTTTCTTAAATAAATCTTTCTAAGCTGCCTGTCCCATTAATTTGTGACTTTCAGTTTTCAAACTACCTCTGTTCCATAAACCACCCCAGAACTGCTGTTCTGGTACTTTGTCATTAGCTGAGCTAAAGTTTAAATCACAGTAAACAGAGCAAAGTACCAACACCCCACCTCACTCCAACCCCCCAAACTAATCTTTGCTTGTATGAATATTTCCTGTGTTTCAACTCTGGCTTATAAAAATGTCCTATATGTAAGATAATCTTTGCATAGGACACAATACTAACTTACACTGTTTTTTTCTCCATTGACTTCAATTAATTGACCATGGATTTAAAGCCAAATGGGATTTGAAAAAGCTTAGCAGGCTCAAGTTCAGTAAAGCATAGGCTCAAGTTCAGTGAAGTGTAGGCTCAAGTTCAGTAAAGTATTTACACAGGTGCTTAGCTGTATGCAAGAGAGGGGCCACTGAAGTTATTAATTTGATTAAGTACTGTTTTGCCTAAGCCTGGACCTACTCACAGTCTTAAGGCTGAGTAGGCATATGCCTAGGCACTGACTCATGGCCAGGGAGCAGAGTTCAACACTGCTGTACTCTTACAGCAAAGGGGACGTACTTCAGTACAACCAGGAATTCATCTGTCTTGAGGATAAGAATGTGCTCAAGGCAACAGATCAAGATCTGGCAATCTGGGCTCTGATCTGACTATGCAATTGCTGTGTAGATCCAGGAAAGGTGCCTCCTGTAGATGTCAGCCCACATGAATGAGTGCAAAGGCCTACAGAAATGCTGAGTATTGCTGACTTTGCTCCACCATGACCCCACAGAAAACCAAATCACTAGTAAAATCTCTGTATAGGCTAAGAAATGAAACCACTGAAAGCTGCCTCACTTACCTTTTAATATAAAGGGAGAGGATCTTTAACTCTTGCATTTATTTTTTACATAAGTGGAACAGCTTTTGAAACATCTCTTACCATTTTTATCTCCACATGTGTTCTATAAAAGACCTGGTTACAGCCTGGGTCTCTTGCACCTCATTCTTATATCCTGTTTTGATTCTTGTAAGCTGATCTCAAGCCCCATGTTCTGAAGCAAGAAAAAATGCTCATGTTTCATGAGGGACACTGTGAAGCTGGAGCCTGTGACAATGTGTATGAAAGAAGCAGTAGTAGCAGCAAAGATCAGTGCAATCAGAGAAATTTGTATGATTTCTGATGTTTTATTCGTAAGCTTTGGCTTTTCAAAGTTCTGACTAAGACAGGTCTTGTGGTTCTGGTTTTATCTGTGGAGATAGCATGATCTTTGATTTTACAAAAGCACCAAGAGATAGTTGGCAAGCAGTCCTCACAGCTATATCCTTTTGGGGAAAAAAAGTTTGTGCCGTATCTTCTCCAGTGCAGAATATTCCTGCATTTGACTCCTAATTAGGTTAATTTCTTATCATATTTAAGCTTCTACAGTGCAAAAATAGAGTAGCTGTTAAACCCTCTTCATCTCAATGTATCAGGAAACAAGATATTCAGAAGGAGGTTCATGGAGCCTGTTTTCTGTAGTCTGAAAGAATGCTACACAAAAAGAATTCTGTCCTCTTGAGCATGTAACAGGTGAATTTTCTTTAGTCCTGGGCCAGGTATTGTCATTTTTTCACTCATTCTTCTACTCCTGAAGTTGTGAGTGATGTCCCTTTTACAGGAGGCGGAGTGAATTGACCATCATATAACGTGAGAAAAGCATATAGATGTGGCGAAACCAGAGGAGCTGGCTGTGATGACATTGCATGGCTCTCTAGAAGGAAAAATAGTTGAGAAAGCATTACAAGAACCTTCCACACTTCATTTGGGGGCAGTTTCCTAGACCTCCTGTGAGGTTCACTGCCAGTTTGTATGATAGCCTGTTTTCAGTGAGCAGGGAAGAAGCAGGGGGAGGCTGCCTGCTTTATGGGGCCAAAGGGCAGGGAAAGGCCTGCCTGCCCCTGTGTCGTTGGTGATGTGCTGCCTAGTGTTCAGAGGGGTCCTGCCAGAAAGGACATTATCAGTTGCAGGTTGGTGCAGTGACAGTTTCTTTGTCACATGTAACTCCTCCTCTTTATGTGATCTCACGCCGCCTGGGTGTTCACATGCTAGGGAAGCAGAAACCTGATAGGTGTGCATCTGAGAACACTTTGTGTGCTGCTTCCCATCATATATTGCCAGCTGAAACTTAAATCTATTTATATCCACTGGCTTAGAAAGGTCAGATTTCAGAGACAAAAAATACAAAGGAATAACGCCACCTTTATCAGAACAGTTTCTATACGTAACTCTTATCTTTTAGCAGCCTCAAAAGCAGGAAAGTTCCATCATTTTTGGATTAACAAGACTGTTTGCTGGGCAAATATTTTCATGTTATGGAAGGGGATCAAATCAGATTCTGATATAGGGAACTTTGGACTAAATATGAGATATCATTCAGCAAAACAGTTAAAAACAACACAGTAGAGAAGGGAACTTGTAGAGAGCTTTGGACTGCAGGTTCACAAGCTGTCTCCACCTTCAGTTAGAGCTAGGGCACTCTGCAGTCAAGCCATTCTTTGACAGGCCACTCACATGTTCAGAATATTATGTTAGATCGTCTCCTTTGAAATACATCCCACATCCAGGACACAGTGTGTATCTACTGAAGATCTTTGAGCTGCAGATATGCTCAGCCCTGTCATGCTAGCCACACAGCACATGAAGCAACCTGCCTCATCCGTTTATGTTTTAAAAATCCTCAAACATCGTTCATCAGTGACATTTATAATCCATGTATATAAATCAAGTTCTCTGTGAATATGACACTTCTGACTCAAGTCTTCACAATGACGATGAGCTATTCAAACAGGTTAAGCTGGTACCGCACATCTCACCCTGGCTTGTTCAGTCTCCTCTTCTGTGAGTACGAAGAGCACATCTCTGGGCAGGAGGCAGGAAAAGGGTACATCCAGGATGGAGATGTACTTCCTGAAGAGATTTACTGATTCAAGCACGAGCACATGGCACCCTAGACAGAAAAAGAGGATAAAGATTTCAAAACAACAGTATTCATGTAAGGTACCTATCTCTCCAGGCACAGCAGGTCTTTGCAGGCTCCCCTGTCTTGCTGGCCATGGGGCTCCTTTTTGTGCAAAAGGGGAGCAACTTCTTCTCATGCTTCTACCAGGACCTCTTTGTGCCCAGTGCCTGTGTATGACTGTACTGGTTCTTGTTCTGTATGTGGTGTGTGGAAAGCAAAACTAGCTCCAAATACCAGGGGGTTTGGGATTTTTTTTGCTTGTAATTTAAATTATTCCTATATAGTTAGACTCAAAGGGAAAAGCACAGATGAGACCTAACGCTGACACTGTATCATATAATGGAAATTTAAAACAGCAGTCTCTGATTCAGCTACGAAAATGAAATTGCCTCTTTCTACTCCAATTCTTAGTTACAGAAATAATATTTACAAGATTCAGGAATGGCTGTATCAAATATTAACTCAGGTGGCAGTTACACTTTAACAGAGTTCCAGAATTCATTGCTTAGATGTTTGTGATGAAACAGATGAAGGTAACATATAAAGTCTCTCCTGGTGTGGATTTTTTTTTTCTGTTTAAAGAGCCCCTTGAACTCAAAAGTTAATTGCTATTTTTTTTACCATGGCTAAATTGTATTCACTAATGAGTTCAGAGCTACTGATGGTCCCATTAAGAGCCTGTAGCTCTCAAGGGAGCTGCTTTGGGATTTCTTAGGGCTTGGAAACTGCTGTGATTATGCTCCACACTTTATAGACATTGTATTAAAGTTCGACAGAAGAGGCCAAAGTCACAGTTTACACAGGTGGTCACACACGCAATTAGATTTGCAACAAGATTTTCTTCAGTGTACCCTTAAACAGTGAGATTATACAAAGGAGCCAAAGAACAATGCTGAATTGCTACAGAGCTGCCTCATGAACCATTTTAGTGTGCGAAGCCTGCATTCACGTCTAATGCTGCTTAAGTTGTTATGTCCAGGGCACAAAGCAAACTGGTGATGCTCAAACACCTCTTGGCCCTAAAAGGTAGGCAGGACTTGTGTCCCAAGAGAAAAAAGTCTCCAGGACAGGGGCAGAAGCAGACATTTTTTCCTAAAGGAGTAACTACATGGGGTGGGTTTCAGTGAGAGAGATGATGATGCCTCCACTAGGAACCTTTTGTGCAGATCTGCTAATGCTTGGGAATCTCGTCCCACAAGGAACTGAACAGTCAACCTGCTGCTAACTTCCCTACTTGGGACACTTGGTAGATCCTTCAGTCTAGCCTCTACCAAGCATGAGACAGCAAAGCAAAACTTGTTGCTCTTATGGTGAATGAATTTCCTGGAGACGCAAGGGAAGAAGCTCTCCCAGATCTCCAAGGTAGAACATGGTACATAAGATACCCCACCAGCACCATTCCTTCCCCAGCCAGAGGTCTGTGACACACTGAACCCAGGAACAAACAGCCTGTGTGAGACGATCCTCCACAAATCCTCTCACAAGTGATCTGTGTCCCCTGCCTCTTCCCAGCTATGCTAACTCATTTCACTGCGAAGAAAGGTCTTGCTTTTATTCCAGCCAAACCCTGCAATGGCAGGACACGGCAGCCTGATGGACTCCCTCCAGCACATCTCCAGATCTTTCAAATTAATTTTTCTTCTCTCTCCTTCAAAAGAAGAAAAGGATATACGATTTGTTCCAACTTTTCAATGGCCTGTTCCACTCTCAAAACTGTTAACTCTATTTCAGTATCACAGAGGTCTCCAGGACCGTGCT
This sequence comes from Microhierax caerulescens, assembly GCA_035590215.1. Lineage (NCBI taxonomy): Eukaryota > Metazoa > Chordata > Aves > Falconiformes > Falconidae > Microhierax > Microhierax caerulescens. The sequence goes on along the minus strand of JAVJGJ010000001.1, from coordinate 107,910,730 downwards.
CCCTTTCCAGTTCTCTTTCTACTTTGATCCTGGGACATAACTCCCCAGCAGGGTGGACAGAGCATTCAAAGGAGTTATCTCCTGCTGTGGGCAGCAATAGGCAGGGGTAGAGGCCTCAAGTGGCACTTCCATCCAGACAGACGCTGACACGAGTCTGTGCTGTGCCAGGAATGGGATGAAAAGCTCTCCCGAAACTCCCGGACATTCGCTCCAGGCCTGCCAGGAGATGGCGGTGTCCACCAGCTGCAGAGGGAGCCGGACCCGCAGCCCCCTTCCCTGCGGGCAGCGTTGCCCTGGCTGCCCAGGCTAGGATCACTTTGGGCACCCCTCAGCTTTGAAGGCTTTCCTCTCTTAACTCTGTCAGTACCACGGCCCTACTCCCACCCTACTGCAGCCTCTGCCGTCCAACCCTCACAAGGTCACCGTGCCCGTCCGTGCAGAGCAGCAGCTGTGCAATGCTATCTGGAAGGGCCGGTGGCTCTGCCAAGCTCCCTGCAGCAAGTCCCTGGGACGCGTGGGACTGCAGGGAGCTGTGTGACCAGCATGGCCTGGGCCACTTCCTGACTGCGAGCCCGAGCCCCGGGCTTGCTCACGGTCCACCTGGACAAATGACAGAGCAGTTGCTGTTTAGCTGCCATTACAGCTCACTACTGCAAAGGCTGCTCTACAGCAACAAGCATCTCGCAGTTACACACAGGAGTGCCCTGACAGTTCTTTTACTCCCACTGAAGGCATTCCTTGTTTCCACGTAGCAAGCTTGGAAGCAAACTTGTGATGTGCCATGAGCAGTGGGAACCACTCTTCCCCCCTCTGCAGAGATCCTCTGGGCTGCTCAGCAAGCCCAATCTGTTGGCAGGTAGTTTCAGATAAAAGAATTAGTATGGTGCTGCACTATGGCACAGCAAAGGAAGAGCAGATATGGATCCCCTTGCTCTTGTAGTCAGCATCCCCCCCCGGCCACCTGCTGGCTTTTCAGTGCTTACTGGGGAGAACAGGGCTGGAGCAAACATGGGGCAACGGGTCTTTCCTTTCCTGGGTGGTTGTTAATAGACCCTGGCAATGCCAAGTGAATTCCTACTTGCAATGATGGGAAGAGAGGCTTGGTGTAGCGTTACCCACCACTGATGCCTGAAACCTGGGCTGCTCTGTTAACAAAATGTGCTCTACCTTTCCTCCTATTTTTTTCCCCCTAAGAAATATTAATTCACGCAGCAGTTACACCCTTTAGTTTCCCAAAGCTCAGCAATAAGGGCTCACACCAACTGTAAGTTATTTCAGTATTGAGCAGTCTGACCTCCTGGGCCCCAGCAGTCAAATCAGGCGAAGCAACAGCATTCAAGCCTAACAAAATGAAGGGCACTGTAAGAGTCTTCTGTGTTAGTGACACAAGGATCTCCACATGCTGACAGCAAAGGCTGCTCCACATGGGAACGTGAGATGAAATGAAGCAGGGAAGGAATGTACAGTTCAGGGAGAGATGGAAAAGGGTTCAGAGAAACAGGCTGCTCCCTGCCAAGCAGGGTAAGAGTAATGCTGCCATTGATGAGTCCACTCCTGTGACACCAGCAGGTGAAGCTTTTCAGAGCCTGTTGGGACTGTGACCTGGGCAGGATGGGATTAGCAGTGTAATACAACCTCCCTAAGCTGGCAGAAAGGGCAAGATCAATATAGCTAGTGGATTAGGCCTAGAATAGAAGTGCATGAAGCCTGCAGCCTGTTCAGCTTGGCTTTCCTCTTCCAAATCACTTATGCAGCAAGTATGTCTAGAACGAGAAGATTATTAGCAGACCTATGTGTGCTAAGGGCTTGCACTGCTCCTGACAGACATTAGCACACCAGTTCTTTTGGAAGAGCACTGGCTATAGCTGTATGGGGCCAGTAGTAGGGGTGGATGCATATCCAGCAGCTGTCTCGGCTTCTTGAAATGAGCCTATGTGCTTGAGCCTGGGCTGGAGAACTTGATTACAGATTATAAAAAGCCTGTTGTGTTTATGCTGGCTAAAGGCATTAGAAAGCAAAGCAGGATATTTAGGGTGCTCATTTGCATATCACTGAGGCAATGCAAAGCTTAGCTGGCTTTTGCATTTGCAGAGAGATTTTCTGTGGATTCCCTGATCACATGGGCTTACACAGGTTCACCCACAAATAGTTCCCTCTTACCAACAGGAAAGCAGCACATTTCCATGGCCTCAACATGCCTTTCAGCTCTATCCAGATAGCCTCAATCCCAGCATCACTCTTGTTTCATTAAGCCCCTCTGATGCACAGCCCTGCATGCCTGCCAGATCAAATTATAAATACTGGGAATTTCAATGAGACTGGAACTATATTTGGAAGGGCTTAGCGTAAGCAGCAGCATGGGAGCTCCCCGTTCCTTTGGTGTTTGTAGGTCATGTCAGATGTGATGTAATCAGAGCAACAAGGCTTTCACATAGCTTCAGGAGTCTCTTGGTGCTGCTAGAGAAATGGAAATGTTGTCTTTACATGGGTCTGTTTCACACCTGAACCAATCTGAGACACGGTCCATATTCAGGACCATAGTGTATCTAACAACCTGCACGAATAGCACATGAGGGTGGTTCTGTCTAGATAAGGCCTGACATCTTGCAGTGACACCTCACACTAGAGTTCCTTGTTCTTCCTCTGTACTGCACACACCACACACAGAGCTCTTTGCTGCATCCCAAACAAAGCAAAGGTCCTAGGGAAGAAGCTGACATTAAAACCCCTCTTTCGTAGATGGGGGAATTGAAAAGACTAGAGTCAGAACTCAGTTAAAGGGCATTCTGCCATCTTGGCTCATGTTCTCTTCATCAGATCTTGCTCTGCAACTTGGTGCTAGCAGGGTATTAAAACTGAGTTGCTGTGACACATTTAAATCCTACAATGATTCAGGGATTAGCATTAAAGAAACACAGTCCGGATAACTGCTGAGGGAGCAGGAGGTTGACTGGGTGGGCCTGGTTGAGATGACTTGCCATGCTCTGTCCTAACAACTGACAACTTTGTGCTTAAACTAGTTCCATAAATTTGTCCTTGAGTTAGGCACCATTTGCTAGAGATAAGAGTTGCAGATCTACTCTGGGACAGCAGCTAGAAAAGGGGGTCAGGAGCAACCTGCTTTTCTACTTTGCTGCTTCCTTTTCTCTACTTGTACAGAGAGTTTCTCAGAGATACTTGTTCACCCTTAAAGGTGATAGAAGCCACTCCAACATTTGTGGTGCCAGTGCAAATTTCAGACACCTTTCCCATACTGACCACATTCTGAAGGAAACTTAGTTAGGTACATGCAACCATTTTTGGGTGAGCTAGTAGTAATGATTTCTAAGGCCCCTGTCACACACACACACACACAAAAAAAAAAAAAAAAAAAGCTTGTAAGATGTGACCAAAAACTCAGGGACTGAGCTGAGAGACCTGGAAGTAGCACTCCTATTCATGCAAGACAGAAAAAGGTGTAGACCAGACACTGAATCACATGACTGAGACAGGACAACTCCAAAGGACTGGAAAGTGACTGTAGCTGGTAAAAAACTGCAGGGAGATAAAAGGGCACGGAAGAGTTCAGCTGCCATTTTCATTTGCACTGCAAATAGAAATTGAGTTAGGCAGCTGAAACCCTGGACAGAACATTCACACAAACTTATCGCCTAATGCCTGCAGGATCATGGATAAGGTGACATACCTTCAGGTAACCTCCGCTCTGAATGCAGGTACCTGTGAATGAAGAGATACATGGGGGTAAATAACGAAGTTACTCAAATCCTGATTTTACAGGTATAAGCCTTGTATGCTAAATCAACCTCTTAATATACACACACATTTACAATGGCTGATCTTCTAAGAAAGTCCAGGAGCCAACAGTGGATGCACCTGTCAGGGAGTGGTAAGCCTCAATCCCCACACAATTCTGCCATTACTTTCCTCATCCTGGCTGCTGGAACACAGCACAAATAAGCTCCATAAATCCAACTTGCTCTCAAACTTCTCAAATTGCACTAAGGGAAACTGCAAGAGGCTGCCAAAGGGTATTTACCTCTGAGAGACCTGGCTCTTTACAGCCTTCTGGTCTGCTGACTAAGGAATATTGCCTCAGCAGCAGCTCCTGTTTGAGGACCAGCTTGCTTTCTTTCTAACCCACGCTGGTACTGGCTTAGAAAGAAGCTGCTTTGACTTCTGCTCACTAAGAATTTGATCTCTTCCTGACTTTGTCCTGGCAAGTCTCTGTAGCAAAAACTCCTCCCTTAGAAACAGAATGAGGGGACCAGCGCAGGAAATGTGAACAGTGGTGTACTTCCATCAAGAACTGTAAGCAAATGACCCTGATATGGTGAAGGCATCAGAGTGTATGAGCTTAAATTCCTTTTTAATTCTCTTGGTTTTCCTGCTGTAGCCTGTGGTTCATGACTTCAGAGCACTTATGCTCACACCACTATTTGCATCGCCTCCAGATTTGGCCCATGGTAGGGAGGGGAGGAAGGAGGTCTCCAGCAGGTGGCACTCAGGGCTGTCCCATACCCAGCACTGCTGTCCATGAGAAAAAAAACATCCAAACAATGGAACATTTGCCAAAAGGAGAAAGGAAATAAAAAAAAAAGAAAAGTTATTTAACCTGTGTAATATTTAAATAGATTGCTATCATCTTATAGTGGTGTATTTAATGAAGGGCAATGTGACAGTTCATGTGTAAATCAACCAGGATGAAACATGCATTATATGTAAACTGTTATGTTTCTCCAGTCACTTTCAAACTAGGATTATCCCTGGCTATTGGTTAAGTTCAAGGAAAAGGATTAGCTACACAGGTGTAGACAAAATAGGAAGCACGGAGTAATGAATACCCAAAGCAATTCAAAGCAAAAGTCAAGCCAGAAATGCAGGTCATGGCAGAACTCAAACAGCAACCAGAAGACATATGCCTTAAATAGATTCTCCTGCCAATGGTCTCCTCCAGAGCCAAAGATCTGCAAGCAATACCATTTCTACTAAACAATGCCCTTACAATACTGACTTGGCCACCTTCTACCCCACTACTCAAGTCCTGCTGTTTTGACTAAGATTGTTAAATGCTGCCTTGTAAACAGCACCAGCAATTTTTCAGGGGCAGTGGGGAGAAGGAAGGTTTAAATATCTCCATTAATGTTTGCTCTGCTCTTCTGCCAGCGGTTTCTTCCCCCACAACTAGAATCTGGCCACCCAAAGAAGTGATTCAGCACTTGGTAAAGCTAGCAGGGTGGGAACTTTTTAAAACAAGTTTGGAGAGATAAAGCAGTGGTTGTGAAATTTGGCTAACTATCCAAAGTTCTAGTGTCTGCTCTGGGTGTGCTGCTCTGCCATGGAGGGATCTTCAAAGCTCTAACTGACAACAAATTAAAGGATGTGAAGAGGTGCTCCAAGAGGGAACTAATAATAACCATTCCTGGCCACTAGGAACAGAAGCAAGGGGAGATCCAGTTTGTATGGAAATGTTTCAGCAAGAGCAGAGAGCATCTTCAGCAGGGAAGGAAAGTTTGATTCAGCAGCAAATTAAGGAGTTTGTGCTTGTATAAAGGTTCAGGAAGATACAAACTATTTTGGTTACTGAAAGGTCCCCAGGGCTGCTGCCAGGCAGACCTGTCACTGATCTGGAAGAACAGGCATGAAGAAACAGATTCTCTCCACATCCTTTTTGTCCTGAGCCAAATGCTTCAGTACTCAAGGCTCAGTGCAGAGCTATGGGAACGGGCTCCACCCAGTTGTAATGCTGCAGAGGAGTTGCAGCCTTGCTTTGTATTTCTCAGGCAAGAGATGGCAATGAACTGTGGTTGCAGAGGGGGAGGGGAGAGTGAGAGAGAGAGAGAGAGAGAGAGAGAGAGAGAGAGAGAGAGAGAGAGAGAGAGAGAGAGAGAGAGAAAGAAGCAGAACTCTACCTCTTGCACACGTTCATAAAACTAGCCAATCCTCCTCTCCCAAATCAAACTTCTCACTCCCATCTCCACCCTGCTGGAGCTGTCTCTGTGGGACACTTCCAAGTAGGGGAGAGGTTGCAGCTCTCTGTTGTTGCCATTTTGGGAATGTTGTTTTATAGATTGGACTTGCTGTGGTTTGGGTGAAATGAAAGAGTTTGGCATAAAATCTCAAGAAGTCAAACAAACAGGCTCTTTTTCAGGAGCTTTTTCCATGTGTTTTTTTTCCAGAGAGACTTTTTATAAATTCTTTTTAAACACAAAGTGATTTAAGGTGTCTTGTTCCTACCCACCCACCAAGTGCCAGGGGCCAGCCGATTACAGGGCACCTCTCAATGCACCCTCTTTATTATGCCTGTGGTAGGTTCAGTTCCACATTTGAAGTAAAGTGAGACTCTCTGCAATGAAGAACTTGTAAAGGCTGTGGGTTATCTGAAGGCACCCACCATTTCTGCACTGCAAGGACTCAGCACCAGCTCTTACTTCAAGGACCAGCTGTTTTGAAAGCTATTGCTGTCTGTAGCTATCAGCTACATCTGCTCAGCAGAAAACCTGAAATGGTCCAATAACCCTTATCCTGCAAACTACAGGACTGAGCTAGCTCCCAAGTTCCCTGTCTTTACTTAGTCTTCCTCAAGAAAAGATGTCAGCGAAGTCAAAGAGGCCATGACCACTGGTATCTCCCCCAATGGCAAGAAGGACTAAGTCAGGACAGAGCTGAAACTTCGGTCTTCAGGAAAACGGAACTCCTCTGGGGTAGAAGCAGGATGACACCCTGGTGGGTGGATTACAGTTTTGGCGATACACTGTTTGATGAGAAATTGTTCACTGAAATCAATGACTTCACTCTCCAAATAATATCCCATGCCAAAGGCAAAACCCTTCACTGAACTGACTGCGCTGGCTGCCGTACAGCACTGGGGAAATACAGTTTTTAAGAGCATGGCAAAGAATGGATGTCTTAAAGATGCATTGGGGCTCCATTTAGGATCCTAACCTCTAATCTACCCAATTAATCTGATGAAACAGATGTGAAGGAGGAAGAACAGCCAGTCTCCTAGGAATCACAGAGACATTAGAAGGATATACTTGCCAGATGTTGAATGTTTGTTATCTGGAATGCCTCCTCCCTCCCTAACTGGACTTTCTGGCCCCATTTCCATGCACCCTGAACTACACCGTGCAGGAACATGGAGTTTTGAAAACACTATTCAGGCACTCGGTACTCACTTGCATTGCAGTGGCAAAAGATGGTTCTGCCTGTCAGAAAAAAAGGTGGTGATTCAGAGATCTTCCAGCTGACAGAGCTGCTTTGTGGCTCTGTGCTTTGGTTCCTGCACTGTCTGGGAGAAGAATGTGCAGTGTCACTGCTCAAGTCACACTGCTAGCAGCCCAATGACGCTGGGAAGGACATTCCTTGAGGCTGTTTCTTTGGAAAAAAACTGCTTTAGGGGGGAATCCCTGCAATGCTGGTGCCCTGTGCTCCACTTTATCCTAATGGCTCTCACTAGTATCACAGAAGGGCACTAGGATGAATTAACTTAGTCAAATTATGGAAGGAGGGAGCAGGGGTGAAGGAAGGAGATAAAATCTAGGACAACATACCCAGCCATGGGATATATGCCAGGCCTGGGAGAGAGTCCTCTGAGGGGAAGGGACAGTCTCAAACGGTAAACAGAGGAGGACAATCCTGTCTTGACCTTATGGGGGCAGTCTGGGTGCAACCACAGCCACCACTCATAAGTTCCCCCTGGGATATTTAAGATAAGTAAAACAAAACAGCAGAAGTGAGCTGGACTGTAAAAGGACAGGCTGAAACATAAGATACTGGAACCTGTTATTTCTTCAACACTCTTCTTTATTTTGCAGGGAACCTAGAAGTCCAGCAGGGGCTAAGCAATCCCAAACATACACACCAATGACACAAGAAATTCTTTTCCAAGATGGGGCAAATAATAACCAGTTTTGAAAAAAAGGATTTTCTGGGAAAAGGCAAGGGAAATACAAAACAGCACCCTGCTTTAAAAATACAAATGAGATGTCACTCATTTGAAATGCACAGGCTACAGCTGCTGAAAAGGAGTGAGAGATCAGTCCCATTCCAGCCCCACACTGTAAGAAGACATCAAATAAAAAATGGTACATGAGATACCATTCACTATCACCAAGCTAATCACCCAAAATCCAGCCTCCTCCCTGCTCAACATGTCCTTAAGGACCTGGCCTTGGATACTCAATACTAGTAGAACTGTGCTTTGTTGGGATATAAAGCAGTTGGTTTTTGAGAACTGTACCCACTGAGTCTGTGGGATTTGGCTGGACAATATACTGTTCATTGTTTCAATATACTTATTTGAAACTGGCACTTAATCAGTTCTCCTTTTTCAGGGAGCCTCGGTGCAACCCTTCTGCACAACGCTATGTCCCATAGCATTCATAAATGGGGCATTCAATAATCAGACTGTAAGTGCAACAAGGCATCGGTGGCACTCAAGCTGCATCATAATCAACTCAAGAGTGATAAAGCACCAAGATCCCAAATATTACCTCTGCAGTGTCTCATTTACAACCTACCACTGAGCTGGTGAATGTTAAGAAACATCCTGCAGGACTGAGAGGTGTTTTTCCAAGTGGAATTGACGAGAATAGGCTCAGCTAATGATTCTTTGATGTAGCTTCTTATATGGCATCACTGATACAAGTTTTATGGATGCAGTTGCTATAACAACATAATGCACAGTGGTTAAATATAGCAGCTCCTATTTTCCACTCGGTTTGCTCTGCCCTAAGCAGACAAGGACTATTCTTTCCTGTTCTAGCTGGGATGAAATGGATTTGATAGCTCATTGAAGAAAAGAAGTGGTACAGTCCTTCCTCCCCCGCACAAAGACCATTCCTCTCTACCCTAAGCAAGCCAGCAAACAACAAAACCAACAGCCCCTCATTTGCTAGGTTACTGGGCAAGAGGGCTTGTTTAAAATTAAAATCTACAATGACTCATACAAAACTAAACCACCTCAATATTACATGTGACCTCAGTGCAAACATTGTCATTTCGAAGTGCAGGAAAGAGAAGTTCTCAAATATTCCTGTCACGTAGTATTTACCATGCTTATTTCTGTGGCACCTAGTGACCGGCCAAATGCTGAGAGGGGAGTAAAGTGACCTCAATGTCACTCAAGACCTGCTCTTCCTCGTGGATGTGTGTAAAGGATCCAGCCTCTCTTGGCCACAGGGAAAGTTCCTATTCTGGGGGATAAGAGAGAATGATGTTGCCAAATCAAGGTGACAGGGAAAGAAGCAGAGCTACAGAGGATTGCTTCCAAATCTCCCTTCTCTTCTACTGTTGGATTTTCTTGGGTTTGGGTTGGGTTTTTTTTTCAGTCTGGAAGCCAGAACTGAAATACTCCCAGGGGAGACTGAAATCAAATAGCAATTTGCGTTCCTCTCCCATCCTGTTTTTTCTTATTTTTCCCTTGCAGAAGAACAAATCCACCCTCAGACCTTGGCATTTCACAGTTCCTCCCAGATCTGAAGCCTAGACACAAAGCAGCAGCTGGGCTCCTTGCAAGCTGTCAGGATGAAGGCTGCTGCAAGGGGAAGGGCACATTTCTTCTGAATAGTTCCTGCTCTTTTGAACATAACCTCTGTTCCAGACACTAGAAAGAATATTTATGCCCTTAGCAGATAATACTGAGCATCTGCTCAGCTACGACCATTTCCTGAACTGTTTTGTTCCTTGAAGCTGTTCAGTAATTTGTATATCCTGAAGCAAAGAGTTGTGGGATGGGTCACACAGCCTGTTCTACCCCTGCTCTTGCAGAAAATAATCTCTTAGTTAGTGGGCACAAGTCTGTCTCCCACAGTCTGGGAGCACCCAAAAGAGCTGAGGATCACTGCATCAGCCCTCTGCTTCATCCTTTCCACTTACAGCCACACTGGAGGCAGAACCCTGCAGACCTTGTTTCAAGATGCTTAATAAACACATTGCACATGATACCTGGAGGGGAGAGTTCATTTGCCTTTTTCTTGCCATGCAGCACTGGGGCCCCCGGGGCAGCAACCACTGCTTTGCAAAGCTCTGCTGGCAGGGATGGGACGTGAGAAGCCTCAGCATATGCTCCCAGCGTTGCCTGTACTAGCCGATATGTGAGAACTCATCAGGGCACTGTAAATCAGGAGAGATACAGTCACGCTCTACTTCCTCCATGGCACAAACTGAAAAATAATGAGGACAAGCAAGCCACTAAAAATAAACTTAACCTTTCAGTGGCCACAGCACCACTCCTGCCACATACAGATGACAGGGCCACCATGCTTATTTCTGCTGATTCAGGACTGGAAGAGAGACAAGACACAAACCAGCCCTTAGTTAATGAGACCTGCTTATACTCTGGTGTCCCTATCAGCATGTATCTCATCAGGCCAAGACAATGTTCTGCTGTAGGCTAAGGACTAAGGCAAAGGTCTGAGTTCAAGGGGCCTGCAGATAATGAATACTTCCTAGTAAGGTACTCTGAGACAAGAAGAGGGTTAACATCCCCACGGCACACACAGGAAATCTAAAGCACCAGGGTGGGAAAGTGATGTCTGCACAGCCACAAAATGAGACAATAGTAGATTTGTGATCAAAATCAAGAGTTTTCCTTAACTTTCTCATACATAATGCAGCTGCTAGCTCGGTTCTCCCTGTATCTTTTCAGGATGTAGGGGGACACCTAACAATCTGCCCTCCATTCCTATTTGCAGGACATACAGCAGCTGATGGAGCAAACAGAGGTCCAGGCAGCTGGAAGCTCTAGTCCCTCTGTGACAATGGTGTGAGCACCAGTAATCAACCTCTGTTCCTCATTCACTCCTCAAATAACACTTGCAGTGGAAATAACACTGGAAAGCATCTCCCCACTTAGCCCAAACAACACACTGTTTGCTTTCATTCCACTCCCTTTCCTTCTGTTAGACTATTTCAGAAGTTGTTGGGAAAAGCCATGATCCCCTCTAACACTGAATTCCAGACATGAGAGAGCATCAAAGCCTTTCAGCATCTTCCCAGAGATGCTCAGTATGTCACAGTACAGGTTCCATGGCACTACACCTTTCTCTAGGCAAGTGAGAAAGCCAAATCACTGTGATGTTGCTAGCAAGGAGAGTCAGAGAATTGCACAAATGATTCAGAAAACAAATAGGTGCTAAAAATACAAGATATACTTGCAAAGAGTTCTTCTCATGCCTGGGAAAGGCAGGGGAAGCTCTGGAGGAGAGATCTCTAGGAGACAATGAGGTCTGAATGTGCAGAGGATTAAAATAAAATCCAGTACCTGTCCTGCCAGCAAAATTTGGATGATTTTAGTACAGGACATTTTTGTCTAGAAAGCTTCCCAAATCACAGCACAGAGGTTCTCAGAATGTAAAGAATAAAGTGGTGAAGGAACAAATTGACTTAGGAAGAGTGGTAAATAGGGACAGCTCCAATGATAGAGCAATGTCCTTTGGTCAGAGAGGTAAATTCAGGTACTTGGAGAGGATGGCAACATCTCTGGAACAATGGTGCAGAACTTTCCAAAACCCAACTACCACCAGCTCAGGCATCAGCTGTTCACATGCTCTCCTCAAACCAGAAGTGCAAAGTGATCTGTTGCATATTCTACTGGGATCAAGGACAGGAAGAGCAAAGTGGGCCCAGTTAAAGGGAGACTGACAAAGCACCAGCAGATGGAATAACAAAGGATGCTGTACGTCATTTACAGAGCTGTGAGAGTTTCTCCAAATAGTACTGAGTCCCACAGCCTGGCACTCAGTTATATCAGTGAAGTAAATACTGCTTTTGGCTCTAGCTGTTAGCTTTTCTGCTTACACACGAACATCACATTCACCCTGTAACACCACAGTGAGGCATTCAATGAAAAGTGCAGAACACTGTACCTTAAAGCAGTGTAAAGAGAAACGTGGTTAGCGTGACCACTCACTCCTCCCGCATCAAAGGTTACCACCTGCAATAAGACAACAAAAAAAAAAATCATCATTTTGAAGAAGGAGATTGATTGTGCAGTTACCAACTTTAACATCTAAAGCATCACTGTCCCAGCCCATTGAATCTAAAGAGTTGTTCTTGTGTTGCACAATGAGGCCTTGTGTGTGAACTCATGCTACAGGAACACAACTAAACAAACAAGACGCTCTGGAACTCGATGACTACATAGTGTAACAGCTTGAACAACAGAAACATGACAAATAGCATGTTCCTGCTGGCAGGATGCACTTGTTAGTTATTACAGGGCCAAAAGGTTACTTTCAAAGTGGTCTGTTGCAAACTTGCTCCTGACCCAAGAGGTCCAGCTCTATGAATCAGTCACTCCTAGGTGGATTACAGGGTGAAACTATAGTTTCTTGTGCTGTGAATTAGGACATATTGCTTTAACGAGCAACACAATCACATCCTACTATCCTGACTGTAATGAGGCTTCATCACAGGATAACGTAGTAATAAATAATCTGTTATGAGAATAAGCCTTTTTAAAGAATCAGCTGACTGCACTTTTTGTACAACCAAGTCAGGCTTTCTGCTGAATGAGAAGATCATATTGTTTATTGCTTCTCTGCAGGAAGAAATGGGAACTTCATAATGCAGAAGTAATGTGTGAACACAGCACTAACAAGACACTGTCCAAAGCACAGAATACCCTTGGCTCCCTGCCCTCAGACCTACCAGTGATGTGTCAGGGGTGAAGCATCCACCCTAAGGGCTCACTCGACATGGTACTGTGAGGTGGGTACTTAAAGGCTCCAGCTTCCAACCTAGAAGACAAACTGGCCGTGCAAAGTGTTGAGCAGACAGGGTATGTGTGCTGGTAGGCTTTCCAGATCGTAACAGTGACAGTCCTTGGACAGTCTAAAGTTAGGTATTTGCTCTGGGAGAGCCCAGCAGCAGAGCTCTCCACAGCTCCCTTCTCTGTGACCAGGAAGAAATCACAACCTCCCCACACTTCAATCAATGTCTGCTTCCTTGCCAGCTTGTTCTCTCTTCAGAGAAGGAAATCCTACTGCCTTGCTTACTCACCACAGCTCCCTTCTCAAAATCTACTTTATAGGCAGGGCCTGAAGTACTGGGTTAAAGATCAAGGGAAAATCCAAAGCCGTCCTGCAACTCGCTACTCCACCCTCCAACAGGAGAGGCCCTCTCAAACACAGGGGATATAGTGTAAAGAGGGAGAGGATAAACAGACAGTGATAAGAAATCCTTAAAAAACCAGGAACTCCAGACAAACGTCTTATAAACCCATCTACCCAATACAAGTCCAGAGTTAGACTTGCCACTTTGCCTAGTGGCTGTAATAATGCTGCACCAAGCAGCAGGGTTATTTATTGCTGGCAGGAAGCAGTGGGACCCAATTTGGTTTCATTCAGGTACAAAGAAGTATTTTCTGGCCAACCCCTATTTTATAAAGAGAAAAATTATGTCTTCGGCTGCTTTTACGGTACATCAGCAATACCTGAGAGGCTCTCTGCAGGAACTGCACGGTCCAGTATGGTGCTAAGGCCTCCCTAAGGATATCAGCTTTTTGAGTAGCTCATTTGGGAAAGACATTAAATTCTGTACAGCTCAAGGAAAGAGCACAGCACCCTGTATTTTGCAGATAAGAGAAAGCATGCTCTGAAGCCACTCCTACCTAGAGTGGCACTTTCCTAAGATGACAACATACCACACTCGCTGTGGCAGAATAAATTCCTATGCAGGTGAATAACCGTGTGAGTCTGCTAAGGGCTGGACTTGCACTAAACCTCTTTACTAAATGGGGACACAGAGAGCATTTGTCTTTTCTGCTTGGTATTTATTTTCACGTAACCTGTACAAACATAACATTTTTAAGACTACTACCCTGCTGTCGAATGCTGTTGAAATTAGCCAATGGACTCTAAAGTCTTTTGAAACATGCATGTGCACACACATATAAATACAATTGCGTTATTCTTGTTTCCTTAGGAAACCAAGCTAAAAAATGAAGGCAAGCCAAACCACACGTTTTTTTCTGTGGAGGGTACAAGAGAACAAATCAGAAGACTGAGATAAGAGAATATAGTGAGCAGACTAAATAAGCTAATCATTGTTTTGACAAAACTGGCTCAGGCCAACTGTGGGAGCACAAGGCTGGATTAGGAAATATTCTTGACATGGAAATTCTGTGTTCAGAAACACCTTAGGAGGTTTTTCTTCTCTGTATCTGTTTTGAAATAGGAGCTGCTGTTCTTAGTGCTGCTGGGCTTATGTAACATCTGAACTAGCTAAAGAGATTACATGGAGTTAATTTTCAGTTGGTGTTGTCTAATTTACTGTTAGGACATTTGCACCTGAATTGCCTGTCTCTTCAAATACACAAATTTGTAAGTACAATTCCTAAGGTATCTACATACTGACCTGGCCACGTGACATTCCCTTTATCTGCAAAGAGAACGCCTTTGAAATATTTGCTCTTCACCTTTAGAGAGCCCTCTCAGTACAGAGGCTGCCGCTGAGACCACAGTGATGTCCTGCCTATCCAGTGTGTAGTTGCTAGGTCTGCTGTCTAAACAGGGCACAGATTCTACAGAATCACTGCGGTGCTTGTGACTTAAAGCAGGCAGCAATCACATGTAAGTATATTCCTCTGGCTTCAGGGATTCATTTCACTGATAACCAATCTGAATTTCTTTCTCACATGCTGAAGATACTTTCACATGGGAGCATTTGCTTCTTCCACATGGTGCAGCTAGCTGGTGTGCTTGCTTTTAACACATAACGTGAACCAGGCTGATGATGAAATCGAGCAAACAATCAGGACAGGATGAGAAAACCTGAACATCTTGAAACTGTCTGGGTTAAAAACAGGCTTAGCCAGTTCTAGGAGCAGAAGGCTGGGATAGGAAATATACTTGATGTGGAAATTATTGCTCAATGAAATCTTTAGGGCAAGAGGGAGTTCCCTCCCTACACCTGTTCTGAAATGAAATGGGAGCCGCTGCTGTTGGTGTTGCTGGGTTTTCTTCTGGGTGACCTTGGTATTCAGGAAATGGAGCTTTCACTAGTGGAAGCCAGAGCAACAGCCAAGACAAACAGGTCCAGAAATCCCTTCCGGAGGGGGGAGAGCACAGAGGAAATTGCTCAATTACTAGCAGAAGAGAAAACTCCTGAGAGGTCTGGAGTCCATGGCCCCTCTACACAGCATGTGCATTGGAGGAAAAAAAGACTCAAAGCTGAGGGTTTCCCTCACTCTTTCTGGTGTCATTCAGTGCTTCAAAGAGAGCACACATCTGCTCAACTAGACTGGTGGGGATAGAAAGGTCTCCCTCCTTTTAAAGAAGGGCCATCCCATAAAACACCATGGCAATTAACTTCATTTCTATTGGCCTTCCTCTAAGCATCATTTCATAGGCCTGTCTTACACTTGCAGAAACCAGTGATATTCAAACTCCCTTTAAGTCTCTTGTGTGTTTGGAGATGTCTCTTGTCGCTACTAAAGCGGAGAAGCTAAACAGTTAAAAGAATGGACAACTGGATGAAAATGGAAAAATATAATTGTGATCAACATCCCAGTGTCCACTTGGTTTGAGCTGCGAATGTGTAACCCAAGGGTGCGCCACCTCTTAGAATGAAAGGGCCTGGGGACCTCCCACTCATGTACCCCAAAGCACACCTGAGGAGACTGCAATGTAAGTGAGGAAGGTAGGAAAAGGGATGCCAAAGTCTGTCCCAGCTCTGTTGCCTCCTCTAGCAAACTCCACATGCTGTGCTCCATATCTGGTGTTCTGCAAAAGCATTTAAAATCCTCTACAAACATCACACATTCAAATGCTCTGGATTTTTAGGAGTGTGAGGAACGAGATCCAAAACATGAGAGCTGAACTCACCCTCTCAAATATAAGCTCCAACTTGAATGCCATTTGTGGAAGGATCTGGCTTTCTAGGCTGATTTGGAGCTGACCCAAGACAATGGGACTCTTCAACAAACAGTTATATAGATGATGTTTCCATCATTCCATAGCGGAAAGCAGCTTGTAAGAACATGGTATTGCTGAATTCTGGTCTTGGCACTGCATTTTCCCAAAACAGTCTGAATGTCACCTCCCAATCCAAGCTCTGCTATCACCAAACCTTAGATCCTGAAGTGTAGAATTTCATAATCTAGAGCCGGCCTGGAGCTCACAATACTACATAACTTATTTTTTTACAGGCCGAATACTTTCTTACATGGATTGAGACAGACTAGCCTTGGCTGCCTCTCCCAGCAACACTGGCTTTTGCTTATAAATTCAGCAGGCAGGAAATAATTTCCAGTCTATAAATTAGTTTTGGCTTTGAGTACACTGATCGTTAATTTCTGTGTCTGCACTATTTAATATAGAGCTTGGATGAAATATGTCCCTGTAGCTCTCAAAAAGATTGAGTTACTCACGAACTTCCAGGGCAATTGAGGAAATGAGTAACCACGCAATGGAACAAAACTATGCATAACATGGTGTGCCGCCTTGTCTTGCAAGCTTTCCTTTCAGGCATGGTGGAATTGCAGCTTGCTTCTCCACTGCCAGATGACACATACATTCTGTAAATAAAAGATACCATTGTCTATGCTATGACTATGGGAAGAATCAGGGAAAGTTGTCCCACTGGGATAGCTAAACCAATACATGTCCTCCCATCATGTTAACTCAATTGAGTTAAGTCTCTTGTGTTTGAAACCCTGTTAGCTTATGTTTTGACAAGGCTCTTTTAACAGGTTAAGCCACTTCTATCAATTTCAACGCTACTGTCAGTTTACTTTTCAAGGCAAGGCCATTGTCTTAAGACAGTAGAGATGCTCTAAGAACGTCTAATGGATAGCAAGCTCTGAAGTTTTAAAATGTAGTGTGTTCAGCAAAGGTAATTTAGGTGCCTGCATTGCCATTCTTGGCAAACTAGGTCTGCTCAAATGAATGGTATTATAGCAAACATCTGAAACCCATGTGATTACTTGGGACATTTAAAATAATGTAAGTTTACAGAGCAGTTCATTACTACCATCCCTGAGAAGCTGCTTCAGTTGCCTTTAGTACTGTTTTGCTACAGTAATTTGTCCTCCCTGCTGCTCAGGGAAGTGCTGAGGGGAACACAGTGGGCCCTGCGACAGTGTTCCTTGTTATTACCACTACACCCGGCACCCGCAGCACAGCAGGGAGAGTTCTAGTGCCTGCGCATGTTTCTTGCTTTGAAAACCCCGCACTTTATTTTTCAGCTCATGCTATGTTAGTGGCAGGAGTCTCCTCCAGCTCAAACAGCTTGAGTTTAATTTTCTCTGAGGCAAAGACCTAATCCTTTCTAATAATCTAGAGGAGTTCTAGGGTTTTGAGAATTTCTACTGGGCTTCTGGTGCACTTGCCCTAGTGCCCATGAGAGTCACAAACATGCAATACAAATCCTCTTGTGCTTGGAGCTTTCAGAATAGATTAAAACTTATCTATTCATGGGGCCAAAAGGCACAAACAGAGTCCAGGAAAACTGTTATTTGTCTCTGTGCACAGCAATGAATTTCATGGAAAATTAGCCTCAGAATCAATACAAAGTTGGATGCATGATGCTGGTTTTTCTGTACTCACGGGGCTTTCACGCTACAGGAGATGTGGTTTCTTGTTTTGTGAATTGCTGAAAGGCTTTAAGAGTTTTGTGATTTTGCTGCTCATCAGTGTGTGACAGTGACATGCCTGATCACAGCAAGGTTCAACAGAAAAGAACAGAACACAACCTTTTCCATGCTTAGGCCTTTCTTCCTATTCTGTGGGAAAGAAACCCCAAACGATACCAGTGCTAGGAAATCTCACCGGTTTAATATTCTTCAATCCCGACCTATAACTCTGCTAATCTAGCTAACAGAGGCTTGCCAATGTACTTCAAATCTAAGCCTAAATGTAAGCCTAAACCCCAGAAGGACTCTATTCATCAATGAAACCTAGCAACAGGGACAAAATGGTTGCTTTAAAATGTAGAAAACGTTTGAGGAGTTAGTAAAGCAAAATTCCTCCACTGTCCATTTTCCACTAGGAAGCAAAGAAATATCTCAAGAGAGAAAAGATACAGCCAAACTACATCATCATCCTTTTCCATCTTTTTCAGTGGAGCAATTCTATTTGTTCTAACTTCTAGCAATTGTCTTAAGTGTTTGAAAGAGGATCAGAATGACCGCGTCTTACTTGTCAAGACATAAGAGCTGTACAAATACTCACAAAAAGTCTTAAACTACAAAATGCAAAATTGCTCTCAGGTATCATTTTAGACCTGAAATTCAGCTGGGCTTATTCAGAGGGTCTTTTACAATTAATGAACCCCATGATCTCCTACAGTGAAACCACGATCTCCAACAGTGAAACTTAAGAGTTCCAACAGAGTTTGCAGTTTTTAACCAATCTGAAGCTTTTACTTCAGTGAAGGCTGGTGACACTACAACCCAGAAGTGACTTCATAAGATCTAGCTAGAGAAATGGATAAACATTATAAAGCAAGTATTTCAAAATGAGTAAGTATACTTTCCCCCTGTCCTAGGATATTTCACAGAGACTCCAGAAGCAAAATCCTAACTTTAAAGACTTCATAGAAAGCCTTCAGAGGGAAGGAAAAGGCCTAGAATACTAGCCCAAAAGTAACATGGAAATTGCCTGGGCTGTAGAAAGTTTCACATTACCAGGTTAATGTTATTGGCTTCTATATGCTTTAGCACAAAGGCAGAGAGGAGCTGTGTGTCCCATTCAACAGCAGGATTATCCGGAAGATCCCTGAAAATGACAAGTGCAATTAGTCACTTAACTGCTGAGAACTTTGTAAAGACCATGCTAGAGAAGCGATACCTTCTTATCAGAGAATGAAATGAAATAAAATTAAATTTATTTACCATCTAAACTCACTGAACCTTACTTAAGAGTCGTACAAGCTTCTATATTGGAGGGTTGAAAGAGAAAGAGCAGTTCCAACACCCACTACATAGATTTGCCAAGGTCTCCCTTTCTTCTTACCATGAACACAGACTTGCTGACTGCTTTTCTTCAAGCAGTATCTATTTGGCTCTGCAATTCTTGTTCTCTAATCATCCTGATCAAATTTCTTTCTCTATTTAAATCCCCTTTTAAAACACATTTTTCTGAAAGACCTTCCAAGCATAAATTACTGGTGAATTAAATATAAAAAGTAACAAGCAAACTCACTCTCATTTATACAGGAATAACACATTAACCTCAACCAGAGGACAACAGAGTCATAATTACATTGCATGGATTTGACAGTAGTTCTTCATCTGTTTATTTTATGCCTTGCATACCAACAGGGTATGCAAAGCATACCGTGACTGAATACTCTGCCTCCGTATTTTAGATTGCAGGCTTCTTCTAGGGGCAGGGACCATGAGCCAAATGCAAAATAACATCAGACAGCCAAGAGAATGATTCCATATTTACACAACTGAGAGCTGAATTTGACCCCCTAGTCATTATGTTTGAATGATGCCAAGAAAACATTGCTTGCAAAGTTAAAAAGGTTATTAGTAACAATAGGATAACACACAGCTGCTAAAGACCAATAATGACATGTTAAACTTGTCTTTTTCTCAGACCTTTTTCCTCCTCTGACCGTCTGATAATTGCTGTGAGGCTGTTCAGCACAGAAGTGACTACACAGCCTTCTCACAGACCCATGGGTTTGGATCTGAGTTGATCCAGCTGTTTGCTGCAGAGAGCAGGGGTGCTACCTTGCAACACTCTTCAGGCCCTGCTGACTCCCCAGACAGCAAAGACGGTAACATCTGCAACAGAACAACAGGAAAACGTCTCCTTGGCACATTCCAAAGTAAAGCTCAGCCTAGGTCTTCATCAGATGTCTTCTGGCCACAAATTTTCCCACTGCTGTCAACAGTAGTAATAGTAATAGAAGGAAGAGCCTAAAGTACAAACTGACCATTAGCATTTTATCCGTCGTGTTACATACTCCTGTTCAGAACAGGCCAAAATAATGTACTATTAGAAACCCCAGCAACAAGGGAAGGCGTTTCTACATTAGTGTACACGTTCTAGCTATGGTCCCTGTAGTGGTATTACCAACAACAGAAATTCTTTTTGTTGTTTGCAATTCCCTCTTGTACAGACAGTATCTTTGCCTGATGTGTACAAAACATTCAAATTTCCTCATAGGAAAGATTTTTCAGTACATCTGGTAGCTGTCTCATCAACTTAAACCTGCAGCTCATCTGCTCAAGACAAAAATTTTCAGATACCATGTTTGAAGTGGCCCTGTTGACCCCGAAGGTATTACAAGTCCCACCATGTCACAGCAAGCTTTAAATGGAGCACATTTAAAAAAATATGCTTCAACTAAAACATCTCCAGCAACATGCACACTGAGCAGAGTCTAAGTGCAAGTCTAACAGTGCTTCAGTTGTTTGAACGGTACCTCTGAGGTTATGTCAAGACAATCTGATTAATATTAAGTAGTAAATTAGTCAAAAAGAGATTCACCACTGGCCACTTACAATGCAAATATAATTCCCCTTTTTGTACAGGGGTTAAATGAAGCTGTGGAGGAAGTGAGGAGTTTCATTAAAACAGGAGGGGTACTCCAACAGTGAGAGGTTAGGAAAAAAAAAAAAAGCAGGGCTTGGAATTTATGATGTCCAGGAGGCTTTGGTGTCATAGCCACTGCATCAGCTTTATTGGGCTGTCTCCAAAAAGGCTGCCGGGTAGTGGAGCAGGTTTTAACTAGTTTAGACAGATAAAGATCACCCTAGTCCAATGGAAATGAACAGCTGGAGGCAAGGGTTTAGAATCCCTGGAAACAAAACAATCTGAAGGCATGAGCAAATTAACTCCATGAACACTGTGAACTGATTAAGCTGGAATATTATGCAAAAAATTCTGCTTCTACCCACTTACAGCTGCTCATGGAGAGACCACTCACTCCCAGTAAAGAAAAGGAATTCTTTTTCTTACATAGTATCTGTCAGGCACCAAAGACACGAGAAGCTGATCTTGCCAAGCAAGACGCACATGTACATAAGCACATTCATAACTCATTAATAGCCATGATGGCCCACTGAAGCGTTCTGAGCTCATTCTGCAAACATGCAAAGCAACACAGAAGTTAAATGACATGCTCAAGGACTGGCAATACATTAATCTAGATTGCTCCTGGAAATTACTTTTTTATATTTTTTGATAAGAGTTTGTATAATATTTTGAAAAGCCAAAAATTCAAGCATTCCCATGATAGTAGGGACCCAAAAGAAAGCATGAGACTGATAACTTTCTGCCTGAGCTCTGGCTACCAATAATTGGGTATGGATAAGGATGAAAAGGTGACTAAGAAAACCAAGTTCATATACACCATGTAGCAATATACACAAGATACATTCTTACCGGAGATCTCTAAATGCCCTAGGAACTCTTTAGGGGAATATAGACTTTGAAAACTGCTGTAGTTCACAAAATAATATATTCAGTACAAAATATTTTTCCTAATATCATAAATCAGTCCTCACCAAACCTGAGAAATCCACTGGCTTGCTGTGCTACTGAAGTAAGTTGCATTCATTGTGATTTTACTTTCAGGACTTCGTACCAGAAACATTCAGCATTTAAATGGTTAACTCCACGCTGTCTTTCTGGCTAAGGCTGATAATGCCTCCTAGCTCAAGGTCGAAGGGCTGGAATAAAGGACTATAAAGGAGTGAAAATTAGCACATTCCCTGGAGCAGACTGGAGCATGTCCCAGGAGACAGGGTTGCTCACCCAACCTCCCTGTCTTCTGCCCCAGAGAGCTCCTTGTTGCTGCTGTCAGTCACTGTGACAGATCAGGATATAAATCCTACGCTGGAGGCCTCCCAAGTCATATTGCTGGGGGGTGCTGGTGGGAAGGGTTGAGGGGTTTGGTCACTTGGCCTCATTTCCACTGAACTATTACAGTCTGGAACTGCTGTTTGTGGGCGTTCCACATGACTGATACCAAATGCTGCCTGGATGCAGGCCTTGTTGACCTGGGAAAAATCGGGAGATGCATAAAAGACAAAAAAATATTTTTAATGGAATGATACTCCAGAAGTGTTGTTTTCCCAGCTATTTTCAGTGAAAGCCATGCTGTGCACTGTACAGGGAATTTACAGCTGTGCCAAGGGATCTACAGACTGAAGCGAGAGAGAGAAATGGAGAATGATGGTGCTGCAGTTGCTGCAGTACAGCCTGTCTCTGCTCACTGATTTCCAATGAACTGGTTATTTATGGGAAACATGTTCTGAAAAGAAAAACACGTACTTTTCTATTTATCCATCCCCTGTTGGTAGTGAGAGCCGGACAAGACCCCTGGTTTTCTCCTTATCACCTTCATGCTTTCCTCCTTGTCAAGCTGAGCAGATAGAGCAAACACTGGCATCTGCATTTCCCCTTCCCAAGGTTTGCATAGGAAGAATACCATGGATGTCCCGGATATCCTGGTCCAGGCACCAGAGAGCTACAAGGGGGCCACAGAAAATCACATCAGCATGTTAAACCAAAATTCAACCTTGTGCAGATCTTGCCCAGTACTCTTACAGCTGACTGAATGAAAGAAAAGTTAAAAATCACTGCCTGATGCCAGCTCCTCTCCAGGGTTCCTCCTCTTGCCTGCTGTGGGCTGTGGAGCGTAGCTCCTCTTACGCCTCAGCCCTGGCCATTAAAACACTGTGCATGTTGCCAGTTATACTGGGGTCATCTTTCTAGGAACATTTGTGCTCAAGATGGATAGATTCCTGTCATTTGGAAGGTCTCTGTTGGCCAAGACAGAGATTAAAAAAACTTCACAGATACATATTGCCAAGTTACACCCTTCTTACATGATATACTGCTTATTCCCTGGCCAATTTTCCATTGCTCATCTTCCACAGATCTTTTAGCAATAGCCAGTGCATTTATATGGACAATCTTCCTTCAAAGCCTTCCACGGAATTTATTCTGAGGTTAAGTTAAACTAAACAGTCAGTCTACGTGATGTCCACGTGGCTTAACCAACAGCAAATGGGCCGTCCTATATGGAACACCTGCAGCTAGAATAACCTTGAGATTTGTCCTTCCTGAAATGTGTTGAATGGGACAGTCCTCAGGCCCCTGGATGCACTGTGAAGCAGTGGCTCTTGTTATGCGAGTTACCCTGACGGGACTGGCAAGCACCCTCTCTACCTTGACATGAAGCCTTTATAGGTGGCAATAGGGAAGGGAGCGGAGTGACAATACGGTTCCTTCTATAAGATGTTTAGGTCTCCATCAATACATTCTGAGACACCAGAGCAAAATTCTCAAGGTACTCGTGATTTTTCCACTACATACCAAAAGGGTCAAGATGAAAGAGCTTTTCCATTTCTTATTGTCTTTTTATCCTGCAGCATAACCTTAATCAATCCAAGGCTAGGGACCAGGAAACATTTTTGCCTAATTTTTCCTCCTTATCCCTCCTCTCCCCAATGAATGACTCTATATTAAATCATCACAAAGGTCGGTAGATTGATGGTGGATTACATAGGAAACAGGTGAACTGCTGTGCACTAAGTTCCCAGCTGAGAACAATGACCGCAATGTGTTTGTTGGAACAAAGGATGCCCTTTGTATAAAGTTAACTGTATGAAATGAACATCTGGGCAATTGAAACTGGATCAAAAAGCAAAAGATCCCACAGAACAAAATGACGTGAGTGCACAATTAGTGAAAAAGCCATATGATGACTAGCGGCAATCAGTGACCTTTATATCATAGCATAACACTAATTGAAAAAACTGTGTAAACAGAAATTATTTCATGCTCTCTAAAGTAAAGCAGAGAATTTTTATTTTTGAGATTATGCTAAGATAAGACATGCTAGCCCTAGATCTTGAAGCAGAGCCTCTAAATCCTTACATTAATAACTACTCATAAATTTCTCTTCCTGTAACAGCCAATTACAGGCAGGAGGGAAACATTACTGTTAGGTTGCACGTACATCTCTGATTCAATTGAAAAAAGCCCATTTAGACAAATGATCAGCATCTTGCAACATCACGTAATACAGGGAACAGATGCTGTGTGCTTATTGGAATGTGACAATCTACAATTTAGGAGAGAAATGGACTAAAGTAGGATGTTAACTGTCACATGAAAAGCCACCTACTACAGAGAAGCTGAAATTTTTACACCAGCAGCTTCCTCCCTCTCCTGATAGTAAAGAAACCCAAATTTTTCTGAGATTTGTATTTGCAGACAGAGATTTGTACATGCAGACAGAAACATCAGAATCTTAGTTTTTGGTGTAGGTAGAGGATAAAGGAAGTGGTGAAAGTGTTGACTGGAATATTACAAGTAAAATACACTTCAAATATTTCACAAATGAAAAAACCCAGAATGGGCATAATCCTTTTTCCCCATCCTTTACTTTTGTAATGTGTAAGTTTGGACCTACTTTTTACAAATTTCAAAGGTAAATTAAATAAGTTTAGATGCCAGGTAAGTGCTGACATCACTAATGAGGCCATACGAGGCAGAAGTCGTGTGTAAAGGGACAGAACACACAGACAGCACTCCGTTCAGCTTGCTCAAAAGTCCAGGCAAACTATGCATGCTTCTTCACTGAGCTATGCAAAAACTAGTGCACCTCTGACAGATAATATTCCAAGTACCTCCATAACTCCCCAAAGGTAAATGGTAATTAGTTCTCTAGGGAACAACCTTTTTGACTTGGGCGTGATCATGTGGTTCTGTTTGAGAAGTAAGTATCCTTTGGGTTTAAATTCAAAGGAATTATTACAGAACATAGGACTTGTTGTTTGCAAAGACCTATCCAAATGTCCCTGTACTCATTCATTTTTTAAAATAAATTATTGATGATTTCTCAGCAGAGATTGATGTCTATTCACAGAGATGACACAATTGCTTATCATAATTTGAAATCTGGTATTCATTTGACGTCTGTGCCTCAGAGCCTTGTTGATAAATTACAGCACAAAGCTCTGTAGGAACAAGTTCATATTCAATGCCTTTAAACAAAAACAATTGATGGTGCCTTTCAAGAACAGAAACGCATAGAAACCACAGTGGCTAAAGCTAGTTTTAAAAAGTAACTTTTAAAAACTAGTTTAGAAAGGGCATCAGGCCCTGCTGTGTATGACAGGAAACAAAATTCAGCTCAACTAATTCTGAATGGATTGCTCTGATTTAGTCACAGCTTTATCTTCCACTCTTCATGCCAGTGAAATGGAAATAATTATATGTTCACACCTATGTAAAGAAGTTTGAGATCCTTCTAAGAAAAGTGCTATTCCAGATTCTCTGATTTCCAGACCAAAATCTAAACCACACGTCTTGGCAATCCAGGGTACTGGGAACCCCACAAACATGTCCGTTACTCCTGCATTGTCTTACCATGGAATATTGAATAGAGTTCAACACCTTATTCCTGACTTGAAGGTCTGGCCCAAAATATCTAAAAGACTGCATAAA
The DNA here is from genome assembly GCA_035590215.1 of Microhierax caerulescens. NCBI lineage: Eukaryota > Metazoa > Chordata > Aves > Falconiformes > Falconidae > Microhierax > Microhierax caerulescens. The sequence goes on along the minus strand of JAVJGJ010000001.1, from coordinate 107,885,309 downwards.
GCTCCAACATGATGAATACAGTGAACAGTTCTGCCCATATGGTGCAGAGGAACTCTGCAACAAGGGTAACGTCTTCTCAGGCAGTTAGGACTTCCTTAGGGGCTGGTGCCAAACAGTGAACGGACTCCCAAACCACTTTGCTTTCAGCTGCAAATACCAGGAATACTCCCTGGAACACACCCTTTTTAGCAGAAACACAGCAATATTTGAAGTTTAAAATGCCCCAAACTCTCCAGAGCACATAAGAAAGCTGAGACATCAAGGCCAAATGCTACTCTATTAACGGAGACCCTGTTCGCCAAACACGACAGGGTTTTAGGTGCGTCGCCTACTGGGCACCTTGCTTTGGTCACTTAGTGGGCAAGGAGTCACCGTGCAACACTGCAGCTAACAAACATGGTTTCTAGAAGAGCCACACTGGTGGAGAACAGTATTTCTGGTGTATGTCTACAACTCCTCATCTGATCCTTGATCTCACACAGCAAATCTCATCTGTGGCAAACACACACTTAGTACACCATGCTGCCCCAACACTATGCTGCAGCCATGCGACCTGCAAGAGGAGAAACAAGACATGGGAGTCTCACATGCAAGTGAGACTCATGTTATTACTGTGCTGTGCATGTTACTGTGCTGTATCACGCTCAGGAACTAGTGCAAAGAACACATCAGATCCTGTGCAGTCATCATCACTGCTTGATTAACCACACAAGGCAATGAGCACCGAACACCTCACTGCCATGCACAGCTCTGAATTCAGCTGCCAGAGGAAGGAGGGCACTTCAACCTACACTGAGAAGTCCTACCTTCAATTTAAGTGGAAGTCTGCAACGGGTTGTCTGCAAGAACCATGCAGTGTATCTGAATCACCGGTGTAACTGGCAGTAACAAAAATTACGTTCACGTCCCTAAGGAGAATTCTTTAAAAAATAAAGTAGTTCTCCCCCTTAACTTTCACCCTTAAGTTGGGTGCTGTGTTTTATGCTACTTTTTACTCCCAAGTTTCATTCATGTTTGAGTTGCATTCATTTTGCACATATTCCACACACCAAGCCAAGGCCAGTTACAGCCCTTTGTCCCTGACAGCCATTATGTGCCTAGAATATATTATGTGCCCGTCGACTGAGTGGGGCCCACTCCACATCAGTGACACATCTTCAGCCAGCCATCATTTAGCCTGTTTCTAGCACAACCAGCAGTTTCCAGCACTACAGGTTGCCAGTAACAACTTGGCAAGTGCTGGGCAAGAAGCTTCCCTTTCATTTTATAGAATCTGGACTTCTGTGTGATCTGTTGGAGGCCATTAACAGAGTTCACTGAAAAGATCAGAGGCCAGACTTCATAGTCTCATGAGATTTGGGGCTGCCATGCTGAATTATGAGTCAGCAGTTCCTCCTCTGGGCCACTGGAATGTGGTTGGGCAGCAGACAATAGTGCAGTGTGAAATGAAGTCAATTCCACTCACATTGTGGAGAGGTATGCAGGAAAGCAGACCAGTAAAGTCCCTACCTAGTTCAGGAAAATAAGAACTCACCAACCTTTTTCTGAGGATCTGTTGGCAAAGTGCATTTCCAGTATTTGTCCCAAACGACTGACAAATAACAGATCTACTAGCAACATCTGGCAATCTCATCTGTAAACCTCAAATAAAAGAAACATCTTCAAATACACAACTGACGGGGATCTTAGAACACAATTGCTGAGCAAAGGTATATATGCAGCAATGCTTCAGTTCAACACCTTCCCAAGGTCAGGAAGATGTTTGATGGAAATGCTCACTGGAAAGCTTGAACAGTGCACGTGGACTACAGCAGTTGGTGGCTTTTGGAAATTTTGGTCCACGTTCCTAGAACAATCTGCTCTAGTCTATGTCACCTCCTGGAGGACGGAATAAACTGACCTGAAATCAAAAAAGGTGGGCTTTCCTCTAGTAACACCTAGCTTCCCAGGCTCCAACTTATTGGGAATTGCTTACCACTTCTGGATGTCTCTGGCCACTCTGATATTTCTGACAATTATTGGGGAAGAACACAGACCCCATTTCTCCAAAACCACCATCTGTACTGTAAGGAATGATCATCATTATGCCTATATGAAATGACTGGGCAGTTCCCAGAACAGCTCATAGCAGTGCTCACTTCCTCATTATTATTATTGGCTTTGCCACGTTGCCTAGGAATTTGTCTGGGGCCTAAGCTGTTCTGAGTGAGAACAAAAAGCGCAGCAATTCCACGATCAAAATTTGTGTTTTAAAACTGAAATATAAATCACCAGCAAAACCAGGACTCTAAGGAGCAGACCACAGGACTTCACTCCTCCCTTACTAATTTCTTTTGTTTTGTAAAATGCTTTGAAAACAAGAGAACAGCAAAGCAGGTCAGAGTTTGGTACATTAGCACATGCACCAAGAAGCCACTCCCAACCAACACGAGTCCTGGCACCACTACTTTAAGAGGACTTCCAGTTTCAAACTGCTGGGCAGGAGGTCTCATTCTGGCTGAAGAGCAGTAAGTGCACAGGTGGAAGGGGAACGCAGTGTGTTCTTCCTAGTTTTTACTACAGTACTGGCACATGAAGTTCCTGACATGCATCGTAACATGCCCAGGACTCCACAGTGGAAAGGGTACAAACCCAAGCAGATGGAACAGCAAGTCTCCCACAGCAGCCAGCGCAATCCTTCAGAGGCAAATGACTAAAATACCACAACCTGTATATGCCAAATAAACCTAGCACCACTTCATCACAACCTTAATTTTACATCTGTTTGCTCTTGGAATGACAAATACATCACACTGTATAGTCAAAAACAGCAGTTCTGATTCTGGACCGGGTGAGTCATACAGAACTTTGCCACTAATTTCATGGCATGGGCCAGACCCTCAAAGACAAGGAGAGCCAAAAGCATAATCACTCCTAACAAAGAGATAAACCTTGATTTATTCCCCATAACAAATAAACTGCAGTCAGAAACCTCAGGAGAAAGCTTGTAGCCAAATCAATCCCTCAGCCATTTTAATTAACCATCTAGGAAGAGAAAGCACGGAATAGTCACTTCACGGACATTTATTTCTCATGCCAAAACTTATGTAAATGCAGATACAACTTCAGCAGAGATCTCAAGAGGATGATGGCCTGATTCCAAGCGCAGCTTCCCATGTCACAACATTCCAGCTTCCCTGTAACAATTCCATCCAAAAAGAAGTTTCCTGACTCCTCAGCCTCCCACAACCATCTCCTGCAATCCATTTGATCTATGCAATGACATAGGAGCATTACTTCTTGAAGTCACGGTGTACCCACCCTTTATAACACTGAGATTCTGATACCCTGAGCTCTCTAGCTGGGTGCAAATTTTATTACTACCATAATTCATGGATCAAGAAGTTAAACCACCTATCTTAACTGTGAGCTTGATCCCACAAATTTTACTGACATGCAAAGTTTCTGTTCATGCAAACAATCCTCTTGCAGGCACTGTCTTGCCAGCCCCCAATTACATGATTACATGAGCAAGCTCTAGGCCAGGCCCTGCTCACTCTCTGCAGCCAGTGAAAACCTGCACCAGCTTCCACAGCAGCCCAGCCAGGAACTATGCTGAGAACTCAGTTTGCAACAGCTAAGCAGGACTCATCAACAATGAACAAAAAGGAGTACAAACTCAACGACTTTTATCGTTTAGCCTTCCTCTTCTCTGCTCTCAGATTTAATGTGAGGTTTACGTGAAGGTTTTGCTATAGCAACTGCTGGGGTGATCAGCAGTAACCCTGCTGCTGCCTGCCCAGCCGGTGCTGGCGCGCCGCGGGGCCGTGATGCAGCCACTGAACTTTGGCCCACTAGTGAGCCTCCCACTAGCCCAGAGCTTTGCCGGCCTGTTTACACTACTCACATGACAGGCAAGAGGGAGGCTCCTGGCAGGCACCAGCACCCAGCCGGATTTCTAGGAGAGGCCAAGATCACCAAAGGCTGGAAATGATTAACTCTTGTGAGCCAGGGCGTCACACTCCAGCAGCTGCCTGGAACAGACCACTGTGCAGTGTGAGCAGTGCTTTGCGTGCCTGACACCACTGCAGGAAACCAAGGGGGATTAAGACATTCAGCAAGGTGGGGGGTTAAGGAAACCAGTAAGCTTTAAAGAAGGGAGCAATACCTTTTTTTTCTTAATGAGTGGCAGATGAGTGGGGATAATGAACCGTGAACACAATAACCGCATCAAGGCATCAAGAGCTGTGTGCTATGGACTGCATGTACCTGGGTTACATGGGGGTGCACAGAACTCCTCCAGCAGCACAGAACTGTGCTGGCTCAGCGTCCCAGTCCTGGCTCTGGAGCACCTTAAAAGTACCTGGGACACAGGGAGTACTTTGGAGACAGGGAAGCCGTGCTCTGCATGTGCCTTGTTAAAATGGTTATTTAATCTTATAGCACAATCCCATAAGAAAAAGCTGTAGATTACCAACCTGCAGTCATGCCATTACTGTTTGAGCAGAACTACTACTACTACTTCAGCACTTTTACAGCATTTATTTCCACAGATTAACAGATGTTCATTAACCAACCCCCTTCGAGGCTGGTATGGGGAAGTAGGCAAGTAATAACCTCCACATTTTATGAGAGAATTAAGAGCTCAGGTAATTCTCCCTAGAGAGCCTGAGGCAACAGAGCTGAGTCAGGGGCAGAGCCTGGACCAGAGCCTGCCAGCTCTCGGCTTGCAGCAGGGCCACAGCCCAGCACTGCATCACCCACACTCAATCCAGGAATACATTTTATCGCCTGGGGCAAATAACAATCATTTTTCAAGGTGCTCTGCAAAGCCTCATATATTCCTGGGTACTTGGATTGAGCAGAAAACATTAACACTTGCAAATTCCACCATTACACCAACATCACAGGAGCTGCTTAAAAGTATCTCCCAAAACCTGTCCATGGCCTGGCCGAAGTGTTGACCTCTTCATCACCTAATTGTGCTCTGGACTGCTTTGGTATGACACAGCCCTAGATGACTGTTTCTATCAGTATTCTTGGCTGCTCTTCCTTATCTATTTGTAACTTGGGAGAAGTCTACATAAAATCATATCTTGCCCTACAATATTGCATTCCCCAGTAAAACGTTGTTGTTCCCAGTATGAGGTTGTGTGGATTTCTTTCCTTTGCTGTGATGAAAAGTTCATTGTAACAAGAACGGACCCTGCAGATGCAGCACTGAAAACCAGGTATGTCTTGATATGGGAACTCCCTTTGACAGTTTCATCCATAGCTATACCTACATCCAAAGATAAATGTTTCATTAAAAAAAAAAGAAAGGAAATTTGTTAGGTCTGGCTAAAAACCTAAGCACTGAAAAAGTTTGAATGAAATCTGTGACTTGGTCTCATTTTTGCATGAACAGGTTCACTGTAATAAGCTGTTTTCTGCCCCTTACTAGTTAGATCATCTGAAGTCTCTGATACTCGTGCATGAGTTCCACGTAGTTACTCCTACTGAAGCCTCAATCTCTCAGCACAAATTCTGCAAATCCCTTACCTCTCTCCACCACAGATCACACCTATGTCTGCCAATGTTTTATCTTGCAATATCATACAATATCTTTTCCAAGGCAAATGATAAACCAGCCTTGGCAGCCCATCGTGTGGCTACTTATGAGAATAAGAGAAATGCTGAGTATTTGGCTTATGAAACAGAAATACAGGAAGAAAATATTTATAACAATGCTACTGTTTAAATAAGAGACCATAATTTATTACAGATGTGACCATTCCTTCCAAAATGAAGGGTTTAAATCTTGCTGATGCTAGGTAATGACATTAAGTAGAATGGCTTAATGAAGAATGCATCCAACTTAAATTGTGAATTGCCCCTTTTTATCCTCTGCCATTTTGTACCCCAAAATAAGCACAAATTTTGCTTATTTCAAGCATTGTTTGCCAGACTTTTCAGTTCTCAGAAGATTTAAAAAATTATTTACAGGAAAACATTAATCCTTCATCTAAAAACAGACTCAACTTAATGAAATTCAGAAATGAAGAAATTCTTAATGAAAAGAAGAAAATGCAGAAATTCTTAATGAAAAGAAGAAAAAATAGCACGTAACTCAGACAAGATTTGTTAAGCTTACACTCACAAAACCTATAAAGAATGTAGAATGTAGGTACATGAAGGGAAGGCTATGTAATTGATTTAATTATTTCAATGCAAATAGCAATTGCAGAGAAATAGACTGCAAGTCTGAAATGAGAATGAATGGAAATAACTGTATAAGGAACACCTGCATATGTACAATGAGATAATGTGACTTACATTGTACATACATACAATGAGATCACTTAATATGTGACTTGTTAGAAAAGGGTGCATGACTTGGCATGGAACTGTAATCAAACTGTTTTCGTTTAATGCTTCAGCTGGTACAGAAGGATCAGGTAACAAAATATTCATCCCAAATCCCATTTCAGTTTCTAAAAAAGTATTTCAGTTTCCTGCACTGCAGTAAACTTCTTTGGTTTCCTTTTAACCAAAACTGATTGAAGAAGCTACAGAAGGCAAAAGATGCTCAACAATGTCCACCAAAGCATTCATTTCCCTTGTTCCTGATCTCTCATGCAATAACACTGAGATTATGGCTCATGAAACACCATCCACATTTGCAAAATCTAGTGTACATTAGGAAAAAAGGTGAATATATGACAAGTGAAAACTTACCCTTCCTATTTCCTTCACCAAGTTCTGTTTCCTCATTTTTAAAAAGTTGGTAGTGCATCACCAAAACAGCTACGTTTCCTACAGAACAAATTATCTGAAGTGCTCAAAATTGGCTTCAGTACCTCCACCAAGAGCAACAGTAAAACTCCATGAGCAAACCAGTAAATCCCATCCTACTGCTTTGACATATTACTTTGAGTATCCTTTACATTGTTTTATTCATCACAATGAAAATACCTATACATTTTTTTTAACAATTTGTCAGCATTACTTACATCCTAACAGAGTATCTCACACTGTCCATAGCTGCTCTGTGCTGGGAATCCTGGATTGTTGGCACTCTCTGTTCGTGGGTTGGGTTCTCTTAAACAAAATTCCTACTTGGTGGTGAGGTTATGTTAAATGTACTCCCAACCAGCAAGTGTCCCTTTCAGGAATTTATTCTTTTTAATAGTTTGCTCCAATCTGAAGTACCACACCCACGAACTTCTAATTCAAGTTTACACTGGAACTGAAAAACTTTGTAATTCCATGTATACTGATGGAACTAAGGCTCAGGGGAATAAAATCATTTAGCTTTCACATGAACTCAAAAGAAGAAATGCTTCTTTGGCAATGTAATTACAGAGCACAGATCTTCTAAGAGGAAATAAACTACAAGGATTTATAAGATTAGACTTTTTTTCCCCTTTCCTTTTTAATGATAGCTACGGCTCTCCTTCACTCACCCTTCCAGTCTAACAAAATATAATAAGGAAATTCCTGGGAGGCAGGAACTGGGGCTGTTACAGACAGATGTTTCAATGGGACGCTGCTATGGTGTGAAATGTGTCAGTGGTTTTGTTTTTTTTTTTTACAAGGCCCACTATCCTTCTTTTAATCTACCTGCAAGCCCTACCATCTTCCTGAAACTGATTAAAGCAAGTAGTGCATGTAGGCCCTTACTAGTGCTTTTTTCTGGCACGTTAGAGAGATTATGGCCAAGAACATACTGTGCTTTATGTGTTTCCACCCAGTACAGTTTTGAGTGTCCCATCCATCTTGGCTGCTGCTGCTGAGGAGACCTGAACAACCTATTCACAATATCAAGAGCTTGTTTGTACAAGGAACTGAAGTTCTGTTCCATCACATCACTTTTCCAACATCCAGACAAAGCTGGAGTAGGGAACTGTGAGCCATTTCATGCTGCTGTATTCAAATGCTGGCAACACTGGGTTGTGGCAGGCAATACTCAAGGGCAGTGACTAGTTTACTTAGTTGTCTCAGTAACATTGTGGTTGACCCAGGTTGACCAGATCAGTGTGACTAAATCATCTTAAGTGGAAGAAAAAAACCTGCAACAAGTGGCGGAGCTAATTAATGTAGGTTCCTTCACTAAATGGACTTTATCCAACTTGTGTGTCTCGTGTTCATAACCTTTGGCCTGCCTAAGCATTCAAACAATCATGACTGTGTAGACTCCTGTGACAACCAAGTAACTTACAACCATTTACAATGTACTGTGTACCATGGATCTGTATATATTTATTACCTATGCACTCCCTATGGTTCACAAGAAGCAGTCAGGTTATAAACACCTATTTACACTGTGTCAAAACTCTAGGATCTCTACTGATGGTCTGTTAGCTACCAGGTACAATGTAACATGCCCATGTTTTACTTATGAAGTGTGTTTAAACCCATTTTCCTTAAAGCTTGTCTTTCTCTCTGCAGAATAATGCAGCTGTGGAAATCATCTGAGACACTAAAGCAAATGCCCCTCCCCCTATGTAATCATAAGAGCTGGAAGAAGGGCATTTTCAGCATAAACAGAAGCAGATTCTGCTGTCAAGGTTCAAGTCTGACTTGTTCTCCTAGGAGAAGCAGTATGACAATGTTTTGCAAAAGATTTGTATTTATATGCGTGGAAGTCAGTACTAAATGTTGCTCCTTGTCCATATAATAATTACACTGAATGCTCAGTGGAGATGTTTTCTAAATTGAAATAAATAGAATCAATACAGACTTGAGTTAACTGCACTGTCACACTGCATGAATAAAACACACTGATGGATCCTCTTGGCTAGTATTCAAAAGGGATTTAGTCACTGCTATTGCTATGCAAACTGCATTTTAAATGGTGTGCTAGCTGTTTAAAAATCTCATTTCTGTCTAACTTTTATCTACTGTTGTCACCATTAACTCCTAGGCTGCATCAGATAGGAGTTGCATATTTACCTCTGTCACACAGCACAAAGGAAGAAAAAGAAACATTTGAGAATAATATATACAGCTGTAAAACCGTAACACTAGATAGGAGTCTAGGGAATAGATACATACAATTATTGAACATATTTTTACAAGTTAATTTCAAATTATCTGCATTTCTTATTATGTATTTCTCCACCACCAGACCATGTTTTTTTCATGTTGTCTGATGAACTGCTATAGTAAGAGACTCCTGGACCTTCATTTGGTTTTGCAGTTTATACATCCTTTAGAGAATCTCAAGAAATGACTGCAAAACTTCTAAACACGGTCACTTCCTTTATCATCCCAAACAGACAAAGGTTGTTTCAGTTCACTGCTAAGGCACTGAAGCATGTAGAGGTCCTACCTGATTACAGAGAGCCTATAACGCCCTGAGGCACTAGAGACTGTCAACACAACTGTCCCTGTGTGCCAAGACAAATGTCCTGCTGGCCAATCCCTGATCAAAATGGAAACACATCTTCTGAAATGGATTAGAGGTAAGGACAAGGACCATAAATAGGCCAGGCAGCCAGGAAAATTTAGAAGGTATTATTAAAGGAGTTTCTATAAAGCTGTTAGAAAGTACCTTGAGCCTGGTGCTGTTTTGCAAGTCTAAGTATTCTTAAGTATTTTATTTCTCATCACCTGTTGCTAGCAGAGGTATATCTAAATTAACATCTTCTGAGCCTGTCTTGTTTTAGACACATAAGACCACACAGAATATGCAAAAAAGCTCGCAAGGGGAGGTGCAGAGATCTGCATGCTAATGGCATAATTAGCTCTTGCAAGAAAAGCAGTCTTGCTGCATCAGCACAGAGCAGCTCTCACCCTCATCCATCCAGTTGAAAGGCAGGGCTAATTTATCTGGGTGCAGGGCTGTGCTAACACAGCAATACTGCTCTGGGGACCCTCATGAGTTATCCCTGCACAGCAATGCACATACCCTTCTTTCTCAGCTCAGGGAGGACAATCCTTTCAGAATTTCTTGCTGGCTCTGCTGAATAAAAGATGAATAGAGAATGCTTTAATAAAAATGTGCCACTCCTGTCAAATCTTTCATCAAGAGATCTCCAAGTCTTCTCTAACCGTGTGACCCAGCAGCCACCTTGTCCTCCTTTTGAGGTATAACAGACATTATGTGCATAGTTGTATGGGGATAATGTGACATGGAAAGGACAGGAAATCCTGGCACTGCTTCAGTCCATGGCAAAAATCGTGTTCCTTACTGGAGCTCTGGTTAGGTGCTTGTCTCTCTGCACACACTCTGCAGCAGAATCTAGCTGGAGCAATCCTGTCTCCCAGTCTTTGTAACCACCGACCAAGGCTATCTCCTGAATTTAAATCCTGAGGGTTAAACATTCCCAAATAAATTACTGTCAATGCAGATCACTTTAAGGCCAAACTAGTCTGGGGTACATTGTTTAAACATCAAGTTCTGCATGTTTACTTCTCTAATACCTTTTTTTCTTTTTTATTAATTTTCTGGTCATCTATGGCTTAGAAAATGATTGATTCAGTAGATATCTACTCCCACATCTGGGCTTTCTTTAAACAAAGTCACAAAAATGATGAATCTCCGCCTACATAATACTTTATTGCTTCCTATGTCCTATGCTTTTGGTTTTAATCATAACTAGAGGCTCACACACTCACATCTCTGCATGTTCGCTACACTAGATAGGCCAAATAAAAATATTAAGTTGAAGACTTGCCCAGACATCTAATATTTTACTGCAAAAATCTGAAATTTTCTTTTGCTCTGAGTCACTGGCAAAAAAATTACTTCATGTAACATTTGAAGAGGGGTGGGGGAAAAAAACAACAACCAAAAACACACAGCCACGTAGATCAGGATCTCTAAAAGCACTGGCAGGGAGCATTCCCGTTCCCTGCCTAGTCTCTCTCAATTAGGCTGCTCAAATGGCCAGTGATTGTTTCTGACATTGCCACTGCGACTGCTTACAGGCAAACTCAAGCAACTACGAGGTAAAGGCCCCACGCAGCAATGATCCCTGGCGGTGACGTACTTTTCACTTACCCAGAAATCACAAATGCTGGGATCAATCCAGCAGTACATCAACAGCAAAATTCCTACCTATCTCTGCCTTCAGAGCAGGACAGTTGATTTCAACCCACCCGTTTTAAGTAAGTGATTTGGTTATTTCTAAAACAACTCTACAGCTAAGCATAGAACTTAATTTTCACAGTTTATTGTCTTAAGAAGCATGCAGTAAAGTGTTCTTCCCCACTACGTAAATTTTTATTCATGGTTTGCACAATTTTGAGTTGAGATGGAAACTGGAGCTTAAAGTTGTTAGAACAGTTTTTTAGAATTGTTTTCTAGCAACTGGGTAGATTACATTAGAAATTCTAGAAATATATGGAAAAGCTTTCCAAAACACAGTTTTTAAAACTATCAGATCCAGTAAATAAAGTCAATATTAGCTATAGTTAAGGAGATTAAAGCAGTTGGGTTTGGATCACGTGCTCTTCAAGCATCTTAAAAATTAGTAGAACAGACTTTCACATCTATTTTTATTCACAGACCACAAGATGAAAAAAAGCTTTCCTCCTTCAGTTTTGAATGAGCTTCTCAACTCTGACTTACCTAGTTTCTGAATTATGTAAAATAAGACAACTAAAATGGAGTCCTTCACTCTAAAAAAGTATAGTGCTTAGTCAGAGACCTCCATCAATTAAGTGGTTTTACTTTCTCTTAAACATTGGCAGCAAAAAGCATACTGCCTGCCTCTTTAATTTCATGTAAGTTATCTTACTAGACTACTTGAAGCTTAGTTCTTAGTGCAGATGGTCATAAATGCACATTAAATAACAATGTTTTATTTTAAACCATTTAATTTAACATAATAAGATATTAATAATTGCAATAAATTTTTATCCATCTTGCTCCAGTAGCTTTTGGGTTTGCAGTGGAAAATCGGGTTTGCCAGCTAATTAATTCTTACAATTGATTGTAGTTATTATCATTGTCACAGATTTTTAAAGCCAACAGGGACCACTGTGGTCATTATTCTCATACAACATACTCAGCAGACCTCATCCAACAAATCTCTTCCTCATGGAGATCCTCCTGCGTCACTATCAAGTCATCCCATGGATAAAGCAAATAGCACAAGCACCTTAAACACCTGTTATTAGGCTTGTTTTCCACATCTTTACCATTCTGGTGACAGTTTCCCAAGTATTTTCCAAATGTCAATATTCTTTTGGAAATGTAGATTTTATACCAAGATACTGAACTAAAATAAGAGACTCTAAACACGTGAAGATGCAGTGACATCTCCTTACTCCTAACCATTACTCCCTTGCTCACACAGTCCCATTCACATTCTGCATGATAGCCATCATCAGCTCCCAGTGCTGTAGCTATCTGCAATTACTCTCTTAGAGCTTCTTAGCTCACTTCATACATCTGGCAATACTTCAATGACTAATTTTTAGCAAAGAACAAACGACTTTGTATTTGAATATAAATGGCTATATACATTTGTCAAAATAGCCACTTTCCCACAATAGTTCTTGCTATTTAGAATTCACTAGGTTGCTAACAGGTTCCCACTTTCAAAAACTGGAAAATATGCACAGGTGAACAAATTTGTTCAAGTGACACCGCAGTATTCACTGAGCTATCCTTGGTTTAAGCCAAAGGAACCTCCTTTCCACATGGAGGCTACCGAATACACTGCCTCAAGCAAATGAGTTGTAATAATCACTTCAACCCCTTCACCTGTTTAACTGCAGATGAAGAAGAGGAAACAGCACAGAGGACCGGTACCTACTGCAACCATGATGTTCATTTTACTAGTACAATAACTGATAGCCTTGCATTTGCCCTCAGGTTCTGCTGAGTGGGGCAAAAAGAGCCACTGGTCATTACCTTTCCACTACTTAACCAAACCATGCAGACTCACTCAGATGGATTCAGTATTTGTCCTTGAACTGGTGTGGACTGCATTTGGCACTCTGCTTTTAGATCAATACATAACCCAGGCGTAATCTTATCTGGCAGGAACAGGGATATTGGGGGGAGGGGGAAGAACACAGCCTCTAGAGGTGAGGAGAGCTCTTCTAAATGTTAATGGGTTAAGAATAGAAAGGTCAAATGCCTGCCTTATCAGAGGGCCCCATGTGCAAACAGGCACCAAGCTGCAGCAATCAGAGGACAAAATGGGTATAAATGTCAGGAGTTAGTTACTGTAGCTGTGAACACCAAAAGAGAGTAGTAGAACTGGGAAACCTCCCAAGACACTTCTGGTTAATACAGGTCACTGGGAAAGTCCAAAAGATTACTTGAATATTATTGCTGCTGTGGAGCCAGAGATCACATGTGAGCTGTGTGAAGGCCCCAGCAAGGGTACTGTGGAAGAACACTGCGAGTGTCAACAGAATGAGCTGCTGTAGGAGTAGGTATTAAACACGTTACATATCAAACATTCTACACTGGCAGAGCATTGCTCCAGATTGCTCTTGCAAGAGCACATCCATTCTCCTAGAATAAGGATATATAAGGATGGAGACAAAAACCCTTCCTTACTGTTGCAGTTTGAGTCCAAATCAGTTTTTCTCACGAGGCACCAATTGTCACGGCACAAGCAAAACTAGCAAGTAGCAGAAAGCTTTACCATTGGTTAAATTCTACTGTCCACACTCTTTCTCCATCCTCCAGAGGCCCAACCACACTCCTCCCAGCCTCTGCTACATCCAGGCTCTTCCTTCTCCAGGCTCTTCCCTCATCCAGCCTCTCCTTCCCCCACACTACTCTGCTATTTAACCACTTTGTGGGAACAAGCTACAGCTGCACATCATCCACACCAATCAACCCACTGCCGTTGAAGCAAGGCCACAGCTGCATATTATCAATGTCAATCAACCCACTGCCTTCATTCCTTTACACCTTACCTCTTTGTAGATACAGAGGGCACAAAACATAGCAGAAGCTGTAGGATGACCCTGTATAGAGGGTCTTCAACTCTATTCTACAGCATCTCTTTGAGCATAACGCATAAAGGATTGGGATGGAATAAAGACACAAGGCAGGGCAGAAACAAAAACTTCCCTTAAATACTAATACAGTTTTAGCCCTCTTCTAATTAATGTTCTTATTGGCATCCAAGGAAAGAGGCCAAAAGTTGTATGACATTGGACAGTCATCTTCTTGCAGACACAAGCAATCAATTTGAAGCAACAACAAAGTGTACTGACATGTCATGGTGTGTAGTTACTCTGTTGTGAGTAACACTGCATAGGACCTATGTCTACTCTTTACCACTGCTTCCAGTCTGGCACCTTTTGCCTGCAGTAATTTGTCAATAAAATTAATCAACCAACCAATTCCCATCCTCAGAAAAGACCAGCAGTGAGCAGCCATGTTTAAGATTGCTGTTCCCTCTCTCCTGGTACAGGGATTACCCAGGAGATGGCTACCTGAGTTTGGGAAACAAATACAGGATAGCTACCTGGCACAGTTCCCTCCTTACTGCAAAACAAAGAGCACTATTCTTGTCAGCCTGTTCCCAGATGTAAACAACTATCAAAGCATAGGGTTAATTGCTGGTTAAAACACTAAGAAGGAATAATAACTACAAATAAAGTAAGACTAAATATATTTTATCCCACAAAAGGGATAAACAGGGTTTGTGCTTATAGCTCAGAGATCACATTCTAACCATTAAATAGCTATTCTAATTGGTAAAGACAGGGTTACATTTACAAACAAAAAAGGAATGCACCCGTATAAAGCCACTGCTCTCTGAAAGACTATTTTAGTTTAGTGCCTTCATGTTTGTTCCACAAAGTGACTCCTCTGCAGTTAACTGGACTGGCCTCTAGCCCCTGCCATAGGGGAGAACATCATAACCTACTTAAACTTGCAGGCTGCATCCTTTATGCAGCAGAGCTCCCAAATGGGCACAAATGACTTATTTCGTACACCAGCATTACTCGGCATCTGTTTATCCCAGTCTTCTGCAAGCATCTGTTCATTCACTGACATACATGCACTGCTCTTCTACATTACCAACCTCATTTCCAGCCTAGAAACTCTAGAGTTCATTCATTTGAAAGAGCACAAATATACAGCAGCAGACATTTTTCATACACATGGCATTACTGAGTGCTATTAACAGTCACTGTTTCAGCCCAGAAGCTACCAAGTTTTCAGTGACAGCTCCGATATGCTAATGATTTGTGATGTTTTCTGAACTATTCTGGGGAATAAAAAGCCTTTCTAAAAATGTAGGATTGTACCATTTTTATTCACAGTAAGAATGACCAAACCTATTTATCCTATGAGTTGCATTCCAAAAGCTTCACATGGCTGACAGGCTCAAGAGTTACAAGAGATACAATATGGAGAGCCACTAGAGGAGAGAGAATCTTTTCTCATCTCTCATTTCTTGAGCTAAGATTTTAATTCAACTTAGGTCAATTTAGGGAGAAAGGAATACAACCCAGGTCTTCCAGCAACATCATGATATTTTCTGAGTTGCTACAAATTTGAATGAAATAATTCATCATCACTGAATGAAGCTATGGAGATTCTCCTACAACCCATCCTGTTTCATTATGTAGAAGGCAATTTTCAAAATGCTGCCTCAGCTCAGATGCTTATTGCGTGCACGTGTCTGCCTGCTCCATGTTCTCCCTATGCCTCTCATTCTGACATGCGCTGCCATTTTCTTGGCTCTCGGTCAGAGATGCCAACAGTGTAAGAGCACAAGGCTATTACAGAAATATCAACTTTCTTCATCCCTGTTTAACATGTTCATATTTCAAAAGATAATTATATGAGCACATTTATTGTAGCTGAAACTGTTTAAAGATTCAAAGGCACTGAACAACTAAATGTACAGCCTAACACAACATTAAAAGCAAGTTCAGGAAAGACCATATGCAATTTTCTGACCTGTATTATTTCTATGCTGTCATCATTTTGAGGCATTTGATATGCTGCTCTTTGGTTCAAACCCAAGAATGGCATTTGAATTTTTACCATAATAAACAGTCTCAATTTTTGACTTCAAGACTTTGCATTTTCGTTATTCTGTCTGTGTAAGCCACAAGGGTATTTTTCCTCCCATAATGTCCAATCTGCAGGGAATGGTTGTGAAACTCCATTACTTCCAGGAATTGCTGGCAACCTACTGCTGTCTGTTCTCAGTATTGCCTGTATTTTCCTTGTTCAGCTTTAAAAGCCAAACTTGGTTTGCAAAAATGTCTGGCTTTCTCAATGCCAGAACTGAATAAAGACTAGAACAGGACTCAATCAGATGGTTTTATTATGCTGAAAACCCATTAACTCACATTAAAGTCTGTAAAACAACAAGAGTATAAAACTGGAAATAGATGCTCAGCCTTAAATCCTATTACTCAGAAATTTTCCTAGATGTCACCAATAGCCTTTCTCAGCTCTGTCACCCTTACCTGATCCCTACAATCAAAACAAAGCAGATTTTTTTTTTAAGTTATAACTACTTGGATTTTCACTGTTCAGTAAAGTCAAAATTATCTGTAAAGAAAGGTAGCCTGAATTGTCCAACATGCCTGAAGTCTGCCACAATTTGGTCTTCAACAAGCAGAGGTAAAGACATTTATTCTCAGTTGCCCAGGAAAAGCATACACCGCAGGGTATATGGTCAAGAAAGCTGGAAGATATGAAAAAAAATCTTGAATTATTCAAATCTTTCATCAGTCATGATGTCCAAAAGTTGTAACAGAAAGCTCCCCATCTAAAGGTTATCTGCAGGACCACACTATGATCTCAGCCACACACATCAGTAGCTTCAAAGAAAGCAAGGGAATTACTCCAAATTTACTTTGGCAGAACCAAGATCAGAATCTGACCACAGTCAAACAAAAACCAAACAATGCTACAGGCTATAAGAACAATCATCAGTAGATGGGGTGTAAAAACAATGAAGATCTCTCTGATTCTGATGCACTTCAGTGACTGAAAAGATTCCAGCCCTATTGTTCCTCCTGTCCAAAATATCTTGGACTCCATTCCAAGTTTCTGAGGCACTCCTGACAGACTGCTCTAAAAACATATCTAACAAACTCACAACTGCCTGAGCTTCTTCAGCTAAATATTGTCTTGCATTCAATTTGGGAAAGCCATAATGTATAGAGCAATGTCTGAGGCCTGCTTTCTGGGAAGAGGAAATAGACCATACACAGTGTCAACCAAGTTCATTCCTAAATGCAAACCACATTGGGTTGTCAAGCAGGATAATAAAAACCTGCTGACCTAGTTTCCTGCAGAACAAAATCCTCTGCCTTCCCTCCTGCTGTGCCAAACCTAAATCAGATCTCCTTTGGAGAAAGAAGTTAACCCTATGACTATCAAGAAAAACTCTAATAATTATCCTTAACATTTACACAGCATTTCACACCATGAGAATAGTACGTAAACAGTAATAGGTCCATCTGCAGAGCTCTGCAACAAGGCAAGATTACTACAGGATGAATGTAAAACACAGAGAAGGTATGAGACCTTAGCAGAGTTCAGCAAAGAACTTAAAATTTCTCTTCCTTCAAAAGGATTTTGAAGAGTAAAGCTCTGTGCTTTAACCACTTTGCTTGGTAAATCCTTCTACGTTTGCTTTATGCAAATATAAAACTTTCATTCATGATTTGGCAGAAAAATAACAGCACAGCTCAGCATTTTGAAAAACTGCATCAAACTGCTCAAGAAAGGACTATTGTTCTTCCCAAAATTTGCAATGTCAACTTGCAAGTCCATTTCTGGTAGTTGAGAGATGACTGTATTTGATCCAAGTGTTTGGTGAAAGCATTCACTTTTAAAGGCTTCACTTCCCCAGTGATGCAATGTTTCATTTGTAGGGATGCCTGGGGGAACTTCAGAATGGACAGAGAATGCAAAAAATAACAGGGCATGTCACAACAAACTCAGCCAAGAAAATACAAATGGGAATTCTCTGGCTGTAGGGCTGTAGGATGCTTCAAAAGGCAGCCCTGGATCATGCTGCTGCAGAGCAGCACCCCGCTGCAGTCAGCTAGAAGCATTTGGGGAGCCTCAGATTCTAGACCGCTGAGAAGACCTTTGCTGGTTCACACTAACACTGTCAGCTGGAGGAGCTTTCAATCATCTGAAAGAGTGAGTTTTATACATGGAAAAAGTGGCTATAACAAATGCTGTGCCTAATTGCTATATAGCTTTACAAACAGGTTTTTACCATGATGTAGCCAAAGTGCAACCTGCAAGTGAAACTGCTAACAGGGTGCAGTTACTACAGCCAGAGCTTTCACCGTCATACTACGAAGACCCTGCAATAAATACAGTTTTGTCATGCACTGCCCCCTTAGGAACTGAGACAGCTTTCCCTGCATCCAGACAGTACCCCAGGACCTGAAACCTCTCTATCATCACATGCTCCATTGGCATCTGTCACTCCAGGTACAGCACCCAAGTTCCTGACAAGCTACCAAATAGAAACCTCTGTATGGCAAAGTTTGAGAGCCTCTGCTACACAAAGCAGCCTAGTTTACCAACATACCATTGGAGAAAAGACTGAAACAGGAAAGTGATAACTAATAGGTATGCTACCTGTGCCATTTTACCTGTGAAGTTGCTGTCTCTGTCACTTTGTCAAACTGCAGGGAAGCTGTTAAAGAGTACAGGCTTACAGAGCAAAGACAGCACTTAACATACCATACCCTTCAGGGAGTTTGAAAGCTAAGAACAAAGAACCTGGATTAGATATCACTGCAAAGGTTGTCACAATTATGTCTGTTCTCTGGATGCTGCATCTTCACAGCTAAACTCCATGAAAGCTTCTGCTCCGGCTTTGAAATGAGGAAGACAAAAGTCTTGAGTTCTCACAGGCTTATTACTAACATTGGTCAGGGTTAGAAATGTGATGATGGAAAAAGAGCATCTTATTCATCATATCTGGTCCCTAAGGGGTTGTGACTTGTATACGCTTATTTTATTGACACAAATAAGTTTTAACTTCTATTGTCTTACAGAGGAAGAGCAGGCTGAATTCAATTCTGGCTCACACATCATCTGCGATTGTAGCCAAATCCCAGCCACACAACTTTTATTACTGGGAGGATGTCAGAGGCAAAAGACACAGCTGGATATTCAGATCCCAGACTGAGCTGTGCTGGCAGTTAGACAAACCAGCTTTTGATTTGTATGTAAACAGAGCCAATCTGAACTGGAAGGTCATTAAGAGAAAACACATTTTACACAACATCCATTTTACAGTTGCTTTTCCAACTTTCCCCGTACTAACATTTTTTTAAACAAGACTCTGCTTTCTCTTGTTGACTGTTTCAATGACAATTTCTGGTCTTACTGAAGTCAATGGCCTACCCCCATTGATTTTGATGGGACCAGAAGGTGGTACTGAGGACAGAATGACATCCAAAATTCTACCGCTCCAGTTCTACCACCTATGTAGAAGAATTGGGTTCATGTAGACCTAAACCACAGAATTTGTACATCTACCTCACAAAAATCCCAATGAGCCTTTACAGTGGCTGTAGTCCAAACATTGCTATTCCTATAAAAAATAAAATACTTAACTCAACATGAAAGTAACGAAGCCCCTTTTATTAGTCAGGAGTGACATCCACAAAGAATTTTTTTCTTCTATCCTTACACTGTTGTCTTCTGTAAAAGAGCCAGAAAGGTCCCCACTGAATGCCCTGCAATTATGTTTAGGGGGAGGCAAAATTATTGGACATTTCCTTCACTCCATGGTCCTGTCCCAAAGGCCCCAAGGACACCGTACTTCTGTAGCTCATCAACTCAACCCTTTCAGCCTGCCATAGAAGGGGATGCTTTCCACTCATCCCTCAGGCACTGTATGCACTGCTTCCTCTGTTCTCTTACTAGCTGCCAGCACAGGAGAAGCCTTCTGACTTCTACGGGAATTTGAAAAACAAACCCAAGAAATTAGGATTATATTGCTGGCATTCAGCAAGACAGCATATCGTGGCATTTGAAGCAATCCGACAGCCTTTGACACTATACCTTGTAATTAGAAACATTCCCTTAATAAGCCTAATAAAGGCCTTGCTCCCAAGGCTCAAATATTGATTATTTCATACATTTTCTAGTGACTGAACTAGGAGTTAGATGAAGGGAACAGGAATAAACCACCAACTAATTTTAATGTCATGAAGCCCCTAGACACACTGAAACTTCTTGTCTCCCAGACACTGAGGCAACTTGGGGGAAATTGCTGCAACTACCTTCAACTAATGTGGCAGTACAGGTACACACTAGCTGCAGGAGCTACTTAGTGCACCTAGGATCCTGTCCTTTAGGAAAAATGGGAGTTGATGTAACTGCATTTCTCAAGCTGAATCCCCTAGGGGAGTCTGACTGAGAGGCTGCAAACTCCCTTCCTCTGTTTTCCAACACAGTAATTACGTGACATATAGAAAATGCAAGTCCATTGCAGTTGCAACTGGATGATGTTTCCAAACCATGTCATAGCCTCAGATCTCACAGCTTTATTTTAACTGGGGCACTCAACATTTTGTACTGTAGCTACAATTAAAATAAGATTATGAGAACACACAAAGAAACCACACAGTTCTTGTGAACAAGGCGTTAACGCCCAATCCATTACTGTGAGAAGGCTTTTAAGAGTGCTCCCAGTAGAAACAGAAATATATTTTCCCTGAGTAAGCTGGAATGCAGAGATTCAAAAGCTTGAGCTGAATCCCTGCTAGGTTTTTTTCTGTTTTCTTCCTCCTCTGTGATTAATTTACTGTGATTATCTGATGTAACTGTTACTCTTTAAGGAAGAGTTAACCATTTTCTCTTCTCTGACAGAAGACCTCAATCTGCCTATAATTAACAGCAAGGCACTTGCAGCTGCAGGT
Source organism: Microhierax caerulescens (assembly GCA_035590215.1). Classification (NCBI taxonomy): domain Eukaryota; kingdom Metazoa; phylum Chordata; class Aves; order Falconiformes; family Falconidae; genus Microhierax; species Microhierax caerulescens. Next base: position 107,864,498 of record JAVJGJ010000001.1, on the reverse strand, counting down.
TTAAGATGACTAACAGAGATGTAACTGGGCTATCAAAGCAGGGAACCTTCCGGGGCAAAGGGAAAACGCCTGTCATTCTCCATTAGTTCCTCAGGGTGTCTATTGGCAAAACACACTGTATTGTTGCACTGTCGAACTAGCAAAATAAATAGGTTGTTATGGTTTGTCATGATTAAAAGGGGAATCTCGGGTATAACTGTTAAAAATAGCTTTAATCTAATGACCATACCTTTCTATAACTTACTAGCATCGTGAAGAAATTCCACTCAAAGTATTTTAATATGAAACCCTGAATCTTATACTGGAAACCCAAAGACACTTCCTTCTGCAAGGACACAAGTGGTCTAGTTATTGCATCGCTCCAGTCAGCATGTCTGTGTGTGTTACCAGGAGACGGCAGAGCTGGGGCATGAACAATCTGCAAATTCAGGAGGGGTCACTGAAGCTTTCTTTGCTCCAAAGGTGCCCGTCTTTAATGTATGTGGGGTACTTTTAAAGGCCATTAATGAAAGAATAGTAAAAGGCGTTTCTGAAGGTATGAACTAAGAACAAAAAAATTCGGACTTCTAGTGGATTTCCCTGTTCTACTGTATTTCTCTGTCTTCAGCCCTAGCCAGTTTTCCCAGACTCCTGAGCACAGCTTTATTTCTTTTCTTACTATCAGTTTACCAGTGCTGATGTTTTTTAAGTTGAATCAAACTTGCATCAGATTCTGGGAATGGCTGGGATCCCTATCCTCAACTTTCATGTTTTGAGATCAGTATTTTATAGGTTTTATTCTGCTAAAATAATCTTGAGCATTAAAAGTATAAATTTCAATGCTTAGTATTTTAATTTTATTTCCATAAAGACATTTTGTCCTTTAGCGGCACTCCTTCACTTCCCCCTGCATTTATTCAGAGCCCTTGGCTTTTCTGGCCAGACTCTTGCTCTTAATCAAACCCTGCTGTGACTTCACTGACGTGGTTTGACAGGTCTCTGTTGACATCTGAAGGAGAATCCTTGAATGTTTTGAAAAGGACCATTGCTCATTGCTCTACAGAGGTAATCTGGGGGACATGCCCCTTTAGCACTGAAAGGATTATTTTCCCTTTTGCCACAGACCCTTCCCCCTTTTTGTACAGCAAGGAAGTTAATTATGCTAGAAAGCTGAGTAAGGACCCGGTTCACAGAAGCCCCAGGGAAGCAAAAGGGCAGATTTCCTTATTAAGGAAAATATCTAACTTAGGGCAAAATAGCTAAACCTAACTTACTGCAACACAACCCTTTATTTCAGAAAGCAGCTTTCTTGGAGGGCTGAGAGACATCTCAATCCCCAGAAGAGTTTCCTCTTAAATTATTCCATAGAGCAACATTTATAAAAGCAGAAGCTGGAAGGCAGACTTTGATATAATCCTTTTTTCTAAAGTGCTCTGATGTCCTAAAGTATCAGCATGAACTGCCATGTGGTAAGCATTTTGGAAAAATTCTCTGTTTATTTAGAAATGTAAATAACAATAGGTGGCCAAATATTTTATTGTTTTCTCAGAAAGAAAACAATTTGTATTTCAAGAATTATACTAAACAGAAGTGAAACCTGGCTACAGTGATTACATAAACATCAAGATACCTACCTGACTGACAAAGGCTTCGTGACTTCTTGTAGTATTAAAGCATGTTAGTATTCAAGATGATTATGAGTACATTTGACTGATTCAAAAGATGTAGGTTGATTTCCTCATAATACACACTGGATATGTGACCAATTTACATATAAGATTTTCTGTTCCCACAGATGCCATTCTTAATTAAAGAAAATTCTGCAAAAAATAAAGGCCTTTACAGCATTGCTGGGGTAAGTAACATCAAGAGAATCCCCTCGCTCACTACTGAAATATGCAGCTTTTCTAGAATAAAGCATAGCAGCAATTTTAATCAGCACATAGATCAGCTCTTTAGAAGTAGCAATAAAATAAAATGTCAAATTATAACATCATGAGGAACTTAGGAAGACAAAATGCTAACTAATTACCACAATTATGTCAGCAGAATTAAAGCTATTAAATACCGACTCCAAAATATGAAATACGAGAACAGGGGAAGAAGAGACATTGGGGAATAGTATCACCTTTCTGATCAGAAACACTTAAGTAAGATAAATACATTTAAAAAAAATCCCATTCAGAAGATGACACAGGTCTGCAAATGAGTGAGTCAGAAACTGGGATGAAATCACTGACAGCTTTGCCGCCAGACCTGACTGAGACCAGGGTTTTATCTCTGCACTTCTGGTGCCCTCATTTTCAGGCAAGTTTTCTTAATTGCAGTACATATTCTCACTCTATAGTTTGGATCTTGAGCCTTCATGCACTCAGCACCCGCATTAAAATCAATAAAGACATCAATGAACCACCTAAGTACAGTAAAACCCAACTGGATCAATGGGATATACTACTTAACTGTCTGTATGTATACTTCTAAGTTTTTTATAAAAAGGTTCAAATTCCCAGTTACATATTTCATTCTCGGAAGAGTCTGAGTGTTTTTATATCTTTCTGATTGTCACAATCAGACACACATGCTACTTATTTAAGGATATATTTTTCCCATGACCTCAAAGATTCACTCTTCTGACACGGGGAGCTCATAGAAGGAAGTTCATTAGCAGTTAAACAGAGGAAGTGCAATAAAGCCTATCTACCTCGTAGGGGAAAAAGGCAATCCCAACAGCAAAGAATTACTATACAGGGAAAAAAAAAGAATTTGTGCCTCTCTGCAGCCTCATAAAAAAACCTGCAGAGATCCTGTGATTCTGCATGGGCAGATGTCCTCTCTCCTGTGCATTGTCTAATCAGAGCCCTTTTGGACTTAAGTGAAATAATAATAATAAAAAAGAGAATGGAGTGCAATTTCCATGGAAACTTGGAAGGAGATGTAACATTATTTGCAGTACGCCTTTGTACTGTGAATGGAAAATTTTCTAGTTTACATGAATCTCTGCTATTATTTTCTTTGCAGTACAAACTCGGGCCAAGTATTTTCTATCATATTAAAGATGCAAATACTTGGTTTTACTTTCTGTGCAGTAGAACCATGCACAAAAGCTTCAGAAGCTGCAGTGAAATGCCTGATACCTATCTTTCCATGAACAAAAAACAGATATTAGAAAAAAAATAGTAATTCTGGCTTCCTTTTTGCTTGTTCTCTTCAAGTGAAAACAGCTTAGAAAACACCTCCTGTTTATGTGTAATGTTACAGACTAGTAAACAGCCAGAGCACTGGCAGATGTGCCCAGTGTTAATGGGAGCTTAACTAACTCTTAATATTAGATCAATTAGTTACTCACTTCTGGTTTTCCATTTACCATGAAAGACAGCTTTCTAGCTCAAGAGTATGCACTCTTAGATTACTTACTTTCAGGTAGCTTTCTCAGATACAAGTAAGTTCCCAACAAAGTACATTTAGAAGTCCAAATCCGTGGCAATGACTTGTGACCTGATAACTGGCTTTGGAGACTAGAGCACCTTCATTTCACTGTGTTCTCAAGACCAGACAGAGCAACAATCAAGAAAACGTGTAGCCCTGCCACATCAAAGAACCACACCTAAAGCAGCTCTTATATGAACACTTCCTCTTCACCTTCACTGAAGTATTCTTCTCTGCATATTCTGAAGAGCAGGGAAGAAAAAGCATCCCCGTGTTTTATGATCATGCAGGACCCCCCTTTTTACTTGTTCACAAGCTCTCCTCCTTGCTAAGCTGAACTTTGTATTTGCCACACACCTCCAGTGCAAATCAGTTACTCAGACTTGTTCTTCTCAAGATGGAGGGAGTTCTGCCCTGCTCAGCAAGTACTCATGTCCTTTAAGTGGATTAATTGCCCATACATTACCAGAGCAATTCAAACTTTAGGCTAAATCTGGCAGCAAAGTCTAACATACATCTAAAGAACAATAGAACTTTTGGTAAAAACTTACGTCCTTTTTTGTTTGTTCCTAATTTTTATAAATTACACTCTTCTGCCACCACAAAAATGTCCAGCATCTGATTTATCTACTATTTTAGACATGTCATTGTAGAAGGTTTTTCAGTTGAGTTGGTCTGTGTTTGCATTAGAAGTATCTATACCACTCATATTTTAGCTACGCTCATTTTACCTTCACTGCAGATCTGTAGAACTATACCAGTCTTTGTGAAAATTAAGCTGGGATCATGGCACAGTAAGATAAAGCAAATGATATCTCATTTTTACAGCTACAAGAAAGTCCACTGTTGCAGCACCTAAGATGATGTACCAAAAGCACAGAGTTTACATTACCATTTATATAATTAATTAATTGACTTTCTATCTTACATGAGTTTCAGACCTTATTCTCTTGCTACTCCTCCCTCTCCCAGAAGCAGGAGTAATTGGGACAGTACAGAAATTAACTCTGAACAATGCAAGTCCTAGTTTTGAGCTGGGCTGCTCCAATGCCTAGTGTGGGAATGGTAAAAAAAGTGGACTGTAAAACCTTTCTCCCTTAAAAGCAGTTATTAGTTGGTGTAGTGTTGGAGCTATGATAATTACATGCCAGTTCAGGAGACACCTCTGCAAATCTTGTGCCTGACCTGTACTATTTGCAAATAGGAAGAGACCAACGATATAATCTAAACCAGTCTGGAACAGGCTGGCTGTATGCCCATCTGCTCACCTACAGTAACTGGGTGCTGCGTAGTCCTGTATGCCCCTTTTCACTCCTAGACATGCCCTCTACAGCAAAAAACTTTTCTGTGGGTGATCTGTGTGGACCAAAAAGCTCTAGGGCTGAAATGCAGGTACAGTTGGGACCATATTTGTGCAGAAGATTTGAGTTGTCTTTAACTGAGGTAACAAACACAAAGACAACATCAAACACCTGCTGGAGAATCAGTGCAAAAAGTTGTCTGATAAGAGACTGAACAAGGCCTGCCCTAGGAATCCTGGCTATACTTGAGACAGTCATTGTTTAAGGCAAGGGACTGCTTCATAAGGATTTGGTCTTTTAACACAGATTTTGTCATAGCCTGACTGACTGAAGCTTTCTCTTTACAAGTTCACACGCAATTCAAAACGTCACATTGCTTTGATACCTGCCTGGCCAAGTGAGATTACAGAGCAAGTCAATCACCTTGCTTTTCAGATGTATCTCCCCTTTTACATCTTGAAAATTCTACTCACTCACTTGTAGATCATGTGAAGAAAGAGGAAGCAGCATGACTCAGCTCCACACTACAATGGCTGGCGCAGATCCAGACCTAGCAATCCTTTGGGCTTTCCTTACCAAAATACAAATCTGAAGCTTGGATAATGTAAAGCATCCAGTATTTGTGTAAGAAATGTTAGATGGGCAGCATGCCAGCAGCAGTCCTTAAGCAATGTGCTAGTTCTTTATACTGATGGAAAATTATCTTCTAAAGACTTAGGAAGGGAGCAAAAAAAGCCAAAGGGCTGTGATCTTAAACAGTGCCTACGGAAGACAAAATGCTAAAGAGGAACAGCCTCCTTGACTGTACTCCATAGATGTGGATTTAAATGGAAATCTAGCAGTAGATAACGCATTAATTTAGCAAGCTTCACAACATGCCATACTGGGAAATATTTCTGTATAATCTGTAAATTACAGAAGTCATAACAGAGGCATAGAAAGCTACTGACCTTAAGGAATCCTGGAACTCTGAGTAAGTTTCAAGAACCCTGATTTCCAGTGCTTTGTCTAAACTGCTAGAAAATAGTACTCTAAAAATTAGCTAATCTAAAACCCCAGTGTCACATACAAATTATTCCTGATCCTCTACCATTTTTCTAACACCTGATCCACATATGTTTTTCATGAAGAGCACCCACATGGCAAGTTAGACAACTTGAAGGTTATTTCACAGCAATACAACTTCAGAGATACAGATCTCACACGTAAACTTGTTTCTCAGAACAGTGTTGCACATTCTGGTCCATGCTCAGAAGTTCTGGGCAATGGGAAGGATCTGTCTTTTCAGGAATTCACTGAGGGAAATCACCTATCAGTCACTACTTGCATAAATATGTGTAATACCATTAATGAATGTAATAAAGAGGCATGATCCAAGCTATTTCTCTGAAATGGCCCTTGCCTTCCTACAGAGCAAACCAAAGTATTACTTCCAAAATCAGTCCTCTTGGACTGTGTCTGTGAGTATGACGGAGCCATACCAGGTAATTCGCATCACATACTAACCAAGCTCACATTGCATTAGAGGATGAGAGGCCAGTAGGCTTCTAGGCTCTCTGTTAATTTCAAAAGTTTGTTCATTTAGCAGACTTCATGCTTAGCAAAGCTTAGCAGCTTTTTTCTTATCCCTCCCCAAAACGTTTTGGGCACTGTCATGTGACTGTACTACAAAACTTGAAGTTATCCAAACCCAGTTCATGAGAAGCGAACGGAAACATCTCTTTTTATTCCAAAGGAAAAACAACTCCTATGCTGTTTTCGTAAGCGAGCTGAAAACTTGGAGAGAAATCTAAAGCTAAAAAAAGCAAAGAACTCAGAAGATTCATATTCTGGAGTGTGGTTTCTGGTGCCTTAGCTCAAGGGAAAATATGTTCATGGGAAAAGAGCCTGCCTGGAGCCAGATTTTTTTCAGCTCTGGCTTTTCTAGTTGGTGTGGCATTAAATCAATATGTTGCTATTAAAATTATTTTTTCATGAACAAAAATATTCTTTATGGATTGTATGATGGTTGTTTACAATCGAAGCAACCACTTGTACTGTGTTTCCTAGCAGTCAGTATCTTGTTCAGCTCCTATCAACCCTAGACAGACAGTGATCAGACAATTTAAGAGGCCTTTACAATGTTAGTTCTGAGTCTCACTGTTTCAAAGTGTTAAATCAATCCTTCCCAGAAAAGAGTTCCTGAATGAATCCCAAAAGAAAAAGTGTCAGCTTTAGCACCTACATTTGTATTTACACACAACTAAAGAAAACAACATCACACCTTAGAAAATCAGAAATGTTGTATGGCTTAATTTGGAAGAATCTTACTGCCATGTTATTATGGACTGTCTTTAATACCGCAATTCACTTTTGTCTTTAGCCAGGACTAAACCAGATTATAAATATACTAGAATTCCACACTAACCCTGTGAAGACTAGCCTACAGACAAACCTGCCACAGGCAATTCAGAGAATTTGTAATTGTCTGTATAACACTGCAACAAGTGTAACAAAATGTGATCATGCTGCTCAAATACACTGTGCCAGACTCCAATCAAGTATGGTTATCGTAATTATAAATGCTGTTTAACCTAGGGATTATGAACCCCGTCATACACTTGAATTGTCTCCTGCATTAATTACATTTATGTTAACAAAAATACCTAATATGGTCTTTTTTTGAGATTCCTCAAGACTTTTTAGACTAATACAGTAAGCTTGCATTGAACTTTAAAGTGAACTTCACCCCCACTTTAAAACTTCAATGAAATCATGTTGTAAATGGAAACCAGTTACCTGTGATCAATGACTGTTACATCGGAAGCAGGAATCCCCAGAAGAAAACAACTCTGTTCCAGTTCTTTCTTACGAATCTCTCCTTGATTGTAATAATTCCCTGAAAATAGCAAACACAGCAACACTGTCTTAACTTAGTTTAGGTTAGCTTGGGAAAAATTCCTCATTTCTTTCTCAAAGCCGTAAGCATGAGCATCACACCTTAAATAAAGGAACAGATATATTGCAGGGGACAGACTTCATAGTTTTTACCTGAGCAATACCCAGCTTAGCTCAGGGTAAAATGCCGAGGCAAAGTTCTGCCCACCTTGACTGCATTCCTCATGTTTATTTATGCACAGAGTATGGCTTGCAAGTCATTCCGGAGTTTATTTGGCAAAGGCACCAGAAATGAGATCAGTGGTCCAACAGTCCAGTATCCTCATCCTAAGAGTTAAAGTTAAATGATTCTGCCAAAGACATAAGAGATCTTCCAAATAACAATTCTGGAATAATCTGCTTGGGAAACTGCTTCCAACAACATGTTTGATTAGCAGATGTCCTATTCCTTAAAACATCAACATTTCTAGATCTTCTGAGGGTTTTTATGGGCTTTTTGTTGTATTTTGGTATATGTCTAATCCACTTCCAAACATTATTAAATTTTTAGCAAGATTTAATATCTTTTTTCATGAACTCCATAGGCTGACTGCACTTTGCGGGGAAAAAAAAAAGGAGGCTTCTAATATGCATATACATGGACTAACTGCTTACACATTATCTGAATGGAAGGCACCAATACACTACAAAACAACTGAGCAAGATCTTTCCATAAACACAGGAGAAACCGCCTTTGCAGTGAGGTGACTAAAAGTCATTACCACTGGCAAATTTCCAGGTTGTCTCTGTAAAAGAGGTTAGTGGGATCTTAGTCCACTTTTTAAAAAATAAGTATTCACAACAAATCAGTAATAATTAATCTCCTTAGAAGGGTTAAAGAGTCACTCCTCCTTCACTGTTAGACATGCTACTGTGAATGCCCTCCTGTACTCTTAACAGCATAGGCCCACAAAGCCAAGCTGAACAGCAAGTTCAAAATACTTGGGACAAAATTGTTGAGATAATACATAGAAAGCCTGTCCCATGGCACATTCTATACATAATTAAAGTTTATAGTATGGTCTGGGCTGCTTCTAACGAGCTGCAGTTGCCTTATAACACTAGGATACTGCAATAAAATACAGTGATGGCACTAGGATTTGAAGAAACGAGGAATTCAGTCACAACAATCTCTGGTTTAAGACCAAGATTTTTCAGAAGTGTCCATCATTCACAGAGGAAATTCAGGCAGAAACAAGTATAGCAAGCTTGCACAGAACTTACCAAAAAAAGATAGGAAAGCTAATTTAGATAAGGCATTTGGGAAAAGTTATGAGACCAAGAACTAGCAGGGAAGCAGGATTCATTATCTTAAAACCCTGCCGCCTCCTTCTTCAGTGAATTTTTTCTCATCTTGCCCAGACATTCCCGTATTTTTTCTTGGCATCAGCTATGCAAAGTCCATGCCAGAGCTGTGATGGCCCCTTACAGATTGTTGCCCTGTGCAGGGCAGTACTTGCAACCAAATTTTAACTTTGAAGAAATAAAATGAAAAAAAACCCAGCTGAGTATTAATGTATGATTCAAGTCTGTAGTCAGCTGTATTGAATTACACTGGAACTTTTTTATTGTTGTGGGTGTGAGTCATCTAAATCTAGCATTTCTCTCAAGCAGTGTTGCAATTTGAGCCATCTCTAGCAAGCTTTGTAAATTTTTCAAAGAGGAAAAAGAGTAACTAGAAAACAAACACTCTTTTTGCAGACTGTGAGTGAATGGTTTTAGGAGTCTATGACAATGATTAGATGTGGGTTTGCTGAGGAACATGTCAGCTTGGTAGTCTGCATCTCAGGTTGTAAATTCCAGCTTCAACAAAACTAATTTAAGTGTGCACCTTCGGTAGATGGATTAAATTGAGTACAGTTGGACTTACTTTAGACTGTTTTTTTGCAAGGCCATTAACAACACTAGTGTTTTAAGATAACATATCTTTGCTGCAATGCAGTGTAATAGCTGACTGCAGGTGACGTTTTATCCAAATAGTACCACTGTTCTCAACATACCTAACTTCTGCCAAACTCAAAGGAACAGACCTATGTTCCACAGCTTGAGAAACTTGTCAGGACATCAGGAATGTATAAATGCTAACAACAAAAAAAGGGAAGCTGTTGAGAGGAAAACAGCTGAATAGCTGATGCTGCTGGATCTCATCCAAGGAGCACTCAATAGAGAGGCAGCTACTACAGAGAGCAAAGCACATTTATACTGAGTTATTATCTCAGTCAAAGATTATTTGGTGCGTAAGAGACTGGGTTTTTTTCACAGTGCTGTAATTCCAATTAATTTCTAAGTAATTTTGATTGACATCTGAAAACTGCAAGTACGATGGTTTCTAAGATGATTTCATCTGTTACTATTTGCAGAGTCTTTGACCAACTCATTTGTCATCATCAATCATACATACAATGATAGGATAAACCATGTGAATTACCCAAAAGACTAGCAAGAGGCACAGAAAAATGTACAGGTGATTACCATGCTCCGTGAATGTATGCTCCTATATGGGCCACTAGTTCCGTTATGAAGACATGCAAGGGCATATATAGAAGGCAGTGTCAAACACATAATGCTTCACATCACTAGATCAGGAATAAAGAAAATTTAACAAAACAAACAGAAACACAACACTTCTTTGGAAAGTTCTCTAACAGCAGCAGTGTATTAGTCCCCAAAACTGAAATGGCAGAGTTGCACTTCAGTAATCTCTCCATAGCTGTGAAAAAGCCAGATGGGATCCACAGACCTTTGTTGCTCAGCAAAGACAACTGAAAGCTCTGCACTAAATCTTGAATGGGAGGTATAGAGCGATCAGTAAAGCCATTACACCACTGGACTTCAACAATAGCTTAATCCCAGTCTTCTCACCTAGATGGTCTGTTATGACAGAAAGCTTTCAAAACAAAGAACAGAAAAGTTGGCAGTGAACTAGCTGGAGCTTTCAAAAACACAAAGAGCCCTTTTCCAAATGTAAGTAGCCATCAGTGTAAGATGTAAATGTCTGTAGCCTAAAGTACTCCTCTCAACAAATATATATATATAAAAAAATACTCTTTAGTTTTCACCCCAGGCTCATGAATTCTGGTATAGCAATATGGTCTGAAAGATATATTAAAATTAGGTTGGTTGGTATGCACAAAAAACCTGAACAACGTAATAACCGATTAGGTATCGGTTCTGCAGAAAAAAATAATCTGGAGCTTTGATAGATCAAGAGAACACAGGAGTGTCACATGCTATGAAAAAGTGTTGTCCTGGGCAAACTGTGGAGACTGTAAGAATGTTTTCATTCTACTCAGCCCCAGAAAGGCCTCAGCAGGAGTACTGCTTCCAGTTTTTGGTAACCACGCTTCAAAAAAGATATGAATCAACTGGAAGAGTCCAAAGGAGACTGATGAGAATGATCAGAGAAAACATGATTTATAATGAAAGATTGCAAGAAACAGGGTTGTTTAGTCTGGAGAAGATAAGACAAGAGGCAGATAATAGCCTTAAAATATGTAAGAGGCTGCTACAGAGGGATACTGTAATTTCCATGTTCATGGCAGATAGGAAAAATAAACAAGCTTAAATTACACCAATTATTCAGGAAGAAGTGATGTGAAGAAAAGCTCAGTCATCACTGACCCAGACCGCACAGGCTGAGGAACCTCCCCAGAGGTTCTGAAGAACAAACTAGACATTTGTCTGCAGCACATGACAACACATTGATGCTGCCTTCAGGTTGACTGACCAACAATGCAACCTCGGGTTCCCTTCAGACCTATTTTTCCGCGATTAGATTGTCATGCAACTGTTATTTTTAGATGTGTTTCAGCAAATGGATCATTATGACATTAAAACTGGATCATCCAATCAAGTCCTCTACCAGACAATGGAATTACAAGGAGACGCTAAAAGGATGTGCTAAGCAGCGCCTTTGTACAACTTACTGACACTTCTGCACAGTGTGAAAGTACCTCAGTGCTGCAACCGGAGATCAGTTTGTGAAAGCTCTGGCACAAGGTTCAGATGCAGAGGGAGATTTTGCTACTGGGTGCAGCTGTAGAAATGCTGCAGAAAGTAACAGTTTGACCAAAGCCGCCCATGTGTGGCAGCTCTCTGGGCAGCACAGGATATGATGAGGGTGCACTAGGACACCAAACCGCAGATGGATGGCAAGGCAGCTCCTCCGCTGCATGGCTGTTTCACAGTGGTGCCATGCTATCGTGGCAGCACAGGCCCAGAGGGCGATGAGGCTCAGCACAGCAGTGTGTGGCATCACAGTGACATCATGCGTGCTGTCCCAGTGGGGCTGCCTCACGGTACCAGCACCGCTTGCTGCTCCAAAGCACTGACACGTCATCACAGCCCGGGGCTTACGTCACAAGGCCACGGATGGGATGACATCATGGCGGCATTCCCATGACGTCACGGGCAGGAAGCGCGGCCTCTACGGGCGGTCGCGGCAGCACCTCGGGGGTGGGCGCCCCGCCACTCCCCGCGCGCCCCCCCCCTCCCCTCAGCGCGGACGGAGCGAGGGGAGCGGCGACGGCGGGGCACCCCCGCACGCGTGCCCCGCCACGGCCCCACTCACCGCCCGGCGGGTGTCCCCCAGCCTCCGAGCAGCAACGGCGGCGGCAACCGGCACGGCCCGGAGGCGGAAGCGGTGGCCGGAAGTGAGGTCAGCGCAGGGCAGGAAGGGCGCCGCTTCCGCGGAGCGGATAGGGCAAGGCGCCTGGGCCGGGCGGACACTGGGGGATCGGTCGGAGGCGAGTACTTGGCCCGTCTAAGTACCGCTAAGTAACGGGGAGATGCTGCAGAGCCCCGAGTAACGTAGGAAGGAAACGGCGCCGGGAGGCCTCGGGGGGAGGCAGCGGCGGCAGGGGCCCGGCGCTCCCGCGCTCTCCGACGGCTCCCTGCTCCCCGTCGCTGCGGGGGAGCGGCGCTGCCTCCTGCCAGCCCTCGGCTCCGCCGCGTTGTCCTTCCCCTCTGTTAGACGCGGGGAAGCCGCCAGCAGGGACCACCGGCTTCACCCGAACAAGCCCCTCTTCACATGTGGGGAAACATGCCGAGCCGCCTTCTGCCGCGTCCGTGCGGCCCCGGTCATGTTTTACTGTCCCTACAGACGCTAAGGTACAGATAATTTCAATCTAATAAACCAAATTTGGTGAACAAAGCCACATTTGCTCCTATCCGAATAGAAATGTAGTGCTATTTACTCCAAGAGTTAACGTATTTTAGCACAGAATTAGAAAAAACAACTCTTCCTGGCCATACGCTCCGAGCTCTCTTTGCTGTTTGTTGGCATTCTGTTGACCACTCAGCCTCCTCAAAGTCGTGTAACATTAGGAATTACAGCATGATACATCTTTGAGTAGTTTTCATGATCTGGTGCTTTTATTAAGAAATAATTTCTGCAGTATTCTTTGAATTCACCGATTTTGTGATTTACCTAGAAAGAAAAAAGTAACTGGTGTGTGATGTCTCTTCTGGATAAGCCATCACCTTTCTGTTTAGACAAATTTTCATAGGCAATCCCACTCTTTAAAGCAATTTGACTAACCTAACCACCTTTGCTATTAACATTAGAGTATTGGTCTTAAGTGGCTTCTAGACCTGCAGTTCACTCTGTACTTCTCAGTTTCTCCAGGAAAGGTTCACAGTATTGCATACACAACCCCCATATATAAACAGAGAGCAGAACCTTTCTGCACTACTGCCAGCCACAAGCCAAGCTCTCAAAGGTGTTCACCTTCACTAGGCAGTAAGGCCACAGTATCTTCATTCATTTACTGAATGCATT
>JAVJGJ010000001.1:107779076-107848130 GCA_035590215.1 Microhierax caerulescens | reverse complement strand
GCTCCCTTTGCGGGTGATGGTGACATGCAGTACTGTCCCCACAGGGTCCTGAGTCCTTGGCTGTTTGTGGAGAAGAGAGCACCATGGGAGGAGGAAGGGGCAAGAACCCGCCGCCGGTGAAAACCACCGAGCGGCGGCGCCGCTGTTTGCTCGGCAGCTGCCAGGACCTGGCAGTAGGAGGCGGAGCCCACCGAGCCGGGGGAGGGGAGGCAAGATGGCGGTGGCTGTGGCGCTGAGGTTGAGGTGAGACGCCGCGACCGTCCAGCCCCACCAGAGCCTGCCGCCCGGGCCGCCCCAGCGCCGCGCCGTCGGTAAGGGCAGGGGGCCCGGCGGGGCGGCGCGGGGGGGCGGCGCAGCCCGGTGGGGCAGCGGGGCCTAGCGCCTCCGCTGTGAGGAGGAGGAGGAGGAGGAGGTGGGGGAAGAGGCGGGGGCCCCGGCCATCCCTTCCTCCTCCCTCCTCACCGGGGAGAGAGCCGCTGTGGTCCCCGGGGGGAGGGCGCTGGAGCCGTGGGGGGTCCTTGGGGGAGCCGCCGGGGGGGGGGAGGTGGGCGGGTCCGGTGTGGGGGTGCGGCGGGGGGTGCCCGGTGCTCGCCGGTTTTTTTCTCCGTTGCCGCCGTTTGTGTGTGGGAAGGGCCGGGGGTGGCCCTCAGCGATGGCCCTTGCGGGGAAGTTTTTTGAGCAATCCCAGAGCAGCGGTGTGTTGGGTGGTCATCCCTGGCCTGTAGGTAGGAAAAGTGCAAGTTAAAAAATATGAAACTAAAAAATAATTAAAATAAGGGTCAGTTCTTCAAGATCGGCCGCTTGGACGCTGGGGGAGGAGCGCGGTGGCTGCTGAAGGCCCCCTACGCTGGGGGCTGCCGTGCTGGGGGGGCTGCCTGCCCCAGCCCCGCCTGGAAGTGGGCAGCGGTGGGCAGTTGCTGCTGCTGCATTATTCCTATAGGACCTGTAAACATCCCCAGCTTCTGTCAGGTCTGGGCTGCCGGAGGGCACGATGGAAAGTGGCTTTTTCTAGAATGGTTCTGACTTGATGGTAAAGAACTTCGTACTTACTGATTTTTCTATACTTAAACCTGTCGGTTGCAGTTAGGCAAGATTCTAGATGGACGTATGTACTGTTAGTGTTAGTTAGGCTCAAGTAAGTAGGTAGTCTGAACACTGTTGTTGTCTAAAACCTTTTTCTTCTCGTTTCACAGATACGGTCTTAACAAGCATATTAACTTTTCATGACTGTAAATATCGGTGTAACCTAAGAATAATAAAAAAGATCCCAGACAACTTAGTACAATGAGAAGGGGATGTCTAGTTCTGAAGATGGTTTTGTGGCAGCATCCTTGTATTATGCAGTATTTTTAGGTACAGCACTGTAGTTATGAACTGCTAGAGCTTGGGCAGGGATTTTTATTCAAGACAGTATGATTTGCTGGGGGAAAAATGGTGCTATTATAAAAAACTTTACTATTGTAAGTAGGATGGCCATGGGCACAGCATAAGTACCTGAATAAGTGGACACATAGTGTTGTGTCACTGCACGAGGACCATGCAGATCTCTCGCAGTTTTGCACTGGAGTTTTATTCTGCAGAATGTTGTTATTCCTGATTAACTAAACAGCCTTGACATTTGGAAAGGAAGTATGCAATATTTGAAGTGGATTTCTAGTTAGCTGAAATCTGGTGTCTTGTTTTGGGGGATGAAAGACCTTCGTGCTTATCCCAAGGATTCAGAAGTTCAGAGGAAACAAGGCAACTACAGTGACCCTTTTTGCAAAAGCATGGTTAATTTTTTCTCCATGTTGCTTTTCTTTGTGATACAGTATAGGCTGCTAAGGAAAAAAAGCTCTGTTGTGCTTTATGTGCAGTATGGTTCACCAATTTGAAATATACTTTTGATATTGGTCACTAAAATACCTCAACTTGTTACTGAAGCATAGGAAAGAGCAGCATTTTGGAATTGTGTTTCTAACAGGTGACGAGAATGTGAAAAGTGTTTGCTTCCACAAGTGTTACCTTCTCCCTAGCTTGTTAGTTATTGTACAAATCAATTAAAAGTAATTATCCAGGTTGAAATTACATGTGTAAATCCAAGTATTTCTACTTTTCTATGTTGTGGTGCTGATTATTTGTTTTAGATACACTTCATCTCCTGTAACCACTCATTTTAGTTGCTCTTTCTGGGCATACATGTCTTTTGTTGCCATGTAAAGGGATCTAGAAAACTCTCTCAAAAGCTGTGGTAAAAGTAGGGACAGCCTCTAAAACTTCCTTTCAGTTTCTTCTCTGTAGTCTCCTTCCAGTGGTTCTTCAACCTGCATCTTCTAAGTTATTTAATTTCTCAGTTAGAGCATGAGTGAGAGATGCTCACAGGGAAAGGAGGCTGACTCTGCTTCAGCTACTGCTAAATGTGTGAAAGTAATTGAAACAATCTTCTGTACTGGAGAACAGTATTTTCCTTTTTTTGGTATTATGTTCTTAATACTGACATTTAACTTACTCTTTCAAAGCTTTCAGCCAAAGTTTTTGGTGAAATGTTTTATTCCTCTTCTTTTATAGTTGACTACAAAACGGTTTTAATGAAAGCTTTCTGCATGATCAGAAATACTATTTGGAGTTCAGGTGTGCACAGCTACTTAAATTTAAGATTTTAACAATTTCTGGAAGGGAATCTGTGCCTCATGCAGGTGCTTTGCAACACAGTACAATCTTGAGAACAGACTATTAACCAGACAGTGGTTTCATAATGCAAATGAATGTTTCCTGGATGCCAATCCTGAGCTCTTCAAGTAATTTATATTCTTTAGTCAAGTATGAATCAGTGTTTCAGATGGCAAGCTATTAACTGAACGTGTTACCTTGTCTCTCTACTGTAAATGTTCCAGATAAAAATTCTGACCTATGCAGGACTGCTGTCTGTTAATATTTACTTTGTGCTATTTCTAAATTATGCAGATAGCTAGGAATGTGCTGAATGTATCTTCCATTTTATTTTTTCTCTCCTTCAGTGATTCTCCATCTAGTAGCAGTGTTTTGTGATGTTTCCTTCCTCTTCCGTGCCAGTTCAGTGTTTATCCACCATCTGTTAAATGACTACTGTGGTCTGGGCCTAGTGGGGCTTAAGTTTAGCGAGTTGGTATGCACGCAGAAAGCTCAGGCTTACCTTGAAGGTATGTTTCCTCCCAGTATCCTAAGAAAGATTTCTGTGTCCTTGAATAGCTTCACATCTAAACCGCTCATGTAATGTTGCCACTCCCAGACTGATTTGATATGCAGTTTTTTTCTTCAGGGTTAAGGAGGATGTTGGTCTGTGTGGTTTTGAAGTCAGTGACTTCACCTGCTTATGATTTCAAAGGGTATTGCAAAATTACGGTACTGTATTGGCACAAAGATGCATCAGCCATCTCTGAAAAATCCCATTGTTCATAACTGTCAGCAGTAAAATATTCAGAAATAAAATTTTTCTGCAGGCACATTACTTGGACAAACTGTTGACCAGGACTTAAAAGTTCTATGCATGTTGAATGACTAGTCTTGGGTAAAACTGAAAATGGAAATACAAAGATGGTGAGGGAAAGAACACCTATAAATGAAAAAGGATGAGGTAAAGTATAAAATATGCTTAAACTAATACGGTGTTTCTTTTAATACTTCCTCTTGAGCCATACATTCACTTGTGCCTTATGCTGTGCTGCAGGGAAAGTGGATTTGGCTAATTCTCTTTGTAGTCTTCGGAAGTTGTTCGTCCCATTGGGAGGTGAAAACGGCCGCAGTGGCATTCCCTGGCTGCAGGGCACAGGCCACACACTCCACGTGAGACCATGGGGTTCCTGGGCAGAACCTGGGGCCACACTGAAAAGCGGATGCTCTCCTAAATGGGTTAAAATGCATTCACATTTCAAGGAAGATGTCCAACAAATGTGAATATAAAAATATAAATCAACTAGGAAACCTACTGATTCCTGTCCTGTTTGTCAGTGTTAGAAAACTAAGCCCAAATAAGTTCATTATATGTTCAGGTACTGTTTGCTAAACTATATATGTATATTATTACAGTTAAGCTGTACTCTTCACCTCATCAATAGTAGTTATTGGGGGGGGGGGGAGGAATTAGTTTAAATAAAAAAAAAAATTGTGTGTACTTGGTTATCCACTGTAGGGTAACTCTTGTTTCTGCTTTTATGCTCTCTGAACTGCTGTACTGACAGAGACAGGGTGTCTGAAAGGTGGGAATTCTCCCATACAATCAGTGTAATTTCATGGCTTCACTTTCTTGGAATGTCATTCCCAAAAACTTTCTGAATAAATGTGGTCACTTACCTATTTGATTATAGCCATTATTTGCGTAGGTGCTGATGTTTCACTGTGATCTCAAAGATCAGATATAGGCATATCTAGAACCTTGAAGTTCTGTTGGTTTTTTTTTTTCCCCACAGATATAAAAGTTTACTTATACCATTTGTAGTTCAAGATCTTTTCCATTCTTTGCTTTTTTCTGTGACCTAGAAGCTGTTGTGTGAGTCTCAGTTGGAGTTACATTTTTATATACTGTTGCATTCCCTGTGAAGCAGAACATCTCAAACTTAATCATAAATGTAGTAACAATAAGCTTTGTTTCCGGAAGGCCCTGGTGTACTTCCTGTGGAGTGTCTGAATAGACCTAGACATTACTCTTAGGTACAGTAAAAAGAAAATCTTATTTTAACCTTATTGTATTTTTAGCTAAAATCTGGACTTGATTTCATCTGAACCCAGTCAACTGAGGAGAGTGATGAGGCTGATACGTTTGCCCTGAACCCCTCTTTATAGTATGTGGTTTCTCTTACACATTGTAGTTTGTGGAGCTATCGGTTTAGTCATTATGAATTAGTCAAGTAATATTTCTTTCTCCTAACCAAAGCTGCTTTAAAAAGCTGCCACTACATATATCCTTTTGATAACAAATGAAAAAAAGAAGAGACTGAAAACTTAAAACTGTAACCACATAGATTCTTGCATGTTAGATGATGTCAAAAGCAGTTTTACCTGTAGACAGATTAACAGGGGAGGAATAAATTCATGTGCAGTAGTTGTTTTTAAAGTACCTGTGCTTTCAGTCCAAGATGGACAAATAAAAATTGTTTTGAAAGAGTATTTTATCCATAGTGTATGATATTAATATTAAGTTTGAGATCATCATGGTTGTTTCTAAATCATATGTGAAATGGGAGGAAATAGGTGAATTTCAGTAAACCTCAATGAGTTGGTGGACACTAACTCATGAGTGAGAATGACTTGCTGAGGAAGGTTCTCATAGTTCTTACCACTGCTGTTCGCATAGCATCTCTTGAACCTCTTGCATGCTACAAACTGGTATATTGAAGGATGCTTGGGCTGGTTTCTGTTCCACCTTACGGTTTTGTGGGTGAAGTGTGATGGCTTCAGTTCATGTTCCATGACCAGTTGAATTACTCCTGTGGCAGGGACAGGGTCCTTCGAAAGGGGTAAGGTAGATGTCTGGGGTTTGGGAACTGCTGCAGTTATATCAGAAGCTTCTTCCTTTGTGAACGAGAGACCTTATCTGTGCAGTGTCTGGACGTTGTAGGGTTTGTTTTGGACGTTCAGTTCTGTAGATTCAGTTTCTGGGTTTTGGCTTATGGAAAATTTCTAGCGGTGTATGTTAGCTGCAGCTATTTGCTATATTGGGACAATGAGGAACAAGAATCTGGTGTTGCTGGGAAAACCAAAATATGTTTTAAATGTCTTTAGGAAATAAGCTATCTATTCTTCTATTATATACTTTTAAAACCAGAAAACCTTGTAATGTTTATACTGTTCTTTGGTTTAAATCAATGCTTAGTGGTACTTTCAGTCAAGTAAATATCTACATCCTTAATTTCCATTTCTGCTTGAAGGGCTTCCTCCTACCTCTTTTGGATAGTTTTGGTGTTATTGTGACCCTCCTTGGCAGAAGGGAGCTGGATAGGCTCCTTCACAATCAGTGAGTGCTATTCCTCTGTAAATAAACTCAGAAGAAGAGGTTTCCTTCCTCAGGAATTCTGTGTACCCCAGTCTGTTAGCATTTTTAACTGGTGAGCAGATGCTGAAAATATGTACCCTTATTTGAAATGTATGCACTCGGTACCCCCTCTTCCTTTTTTTTTTTTTTCTATTTTGTTTTGTGACGCAAGTGGGCAGCTGATTAGAAGCCTCCGAAGATGTCGTCATAATCTCAGTTTTTCCTATTATGATCCCTCATATAATATAGCAACGTTGTGTATAGCCTAGGTCTTGATATCATGTATTAGCAACTTTTCTTTAAGATCATAAATTACAGGAGAGATTAAAATAGAATTTCCTGGAGAGGAGTATCTTGTCAGTTGAATTTGATCTACCGGGTTTTGGTAGAGCACAAATTCTATTTGTATTTGTAGTTACCTAGCAGGAGAGAGAGAGAGAGTGAAACTGTTATTTAAAGATGAAGCGTAACAATGTGATCCTGAGATTTGGCAACAGTTTGGTTGTAAATTGCATATGCAAGCATGCAACCAGTATTCACCTTCTTGAATGGCAACAAAAATCGTTTTGAAGTACTCTTTTAATACATACTCAATATTTAATGTTCCAAAAACTATTACTTAAGTACTTGAAGGAGTTAGTAGTCTGTTAATGGAAAATTATTTTCTATTAAAATTTGAAGTATAAAATCCTACTTTAATTTTTTAGCTGTTGTGATGCAGCTGGAAAAGTCCTGCTAGTATAGACTGTATGTGACATCTTGAATTGATGGCTGTAATGCTCCTTGACTTCTGTCACTTACTGTAACTAGCTGAATTATAGTATACTGTGCTTCCGTGTCATGTAGAATATGTCAGACAATGTATAGCATAATTGTGGGTTAATGCTTTGGACATTTAGAAATAAGATGATATTGTACACCTGTGGAAATTTCAGAGTGTGAGAAGGGTCAAATTCAGATGCTTGGGCTTTTCTTAACACATTTTTTCAGATACCCCCATTGCTGTATTTATGGCTTGATTCATACGGCGTTAATAATTAACGGAGAGAGTGTTATTTAATGTTGCTAGCAAAACATAGCCCTTGTAGATGTTAATTTTTTTACTGTATTTCTAGCAGGGATAGAAATAGCACTTTTTACGTTGATAACCTTGTGAGTAGAGGGAGTGCAACTACATGAGATTAAAGTTCTCAGGAATTTATGGTGTATTTTAAATATCTGTCAAAGAAGAAAAGACATTTGCACATGCGGGATTGTCATGGAAAATTCAGCAGTTAGTTGTTCTCAACTTGGAGAAAATATGTTCATTGTTTCTATTAATTCTAATAACATATGCCCATATGCTTTGACTAGGAGCTTCAGAGTATCCTGCAACATAAAACCGAGTGGAAAAAGATTAAAGAAAGTGTGGAAGAGGTCCTGAGCTTTGAGGATGATGTCTGTGTTCTTCAAAAATGGGAAGCACAGTATTCTGGAATGTGTTTAAATAGCCATTACTGAAATTGTCTTTACTTTCAGTGTTGATCTATTAACAGTTTTTGCTTGTAGCATGTAAAAGAATCTTTCATCTTTTGGGGGATATGCCCAATGGATTTTCATACTTACAAGCACACCTGTAACTTTGGATATTGTAACTGGAGTACACTTCCTTCAATTCTTTTTTAAAGCACAGCATTATCTTGAATCTGCTCAGGCATCATCCTTCTGGCAGGTTCTTGAATGAAAACCCTGTCTCTGTTATGATTGTCCTGTGTAATGATTCTGTAGCTAATTTTCTCACTGCCCATCCCATCCCAAAATACTTTGCAGAATTTTGTAAAATAGACTTGAACGGTTAACATAGAACAGTCTGAATTCAAACTTCTTTTCTTTGTCACCAATTTTTTTAGTTCTTTTTCTGAGTAACTATAAGTCCGTGCTGATAATTGGACATTAAGGCAGTGACTGAAGGACTAATAACTGCTCTTGAAGTGTCTAGTGCTCTTTTAGTTAAGACTTCTGGAATGCTAAGTCAGTCCTAGCTTGTAACAGTACCCGTAATGTTCTGAGCATTGGAGTTTTAGATGGTAACACTTAGCCTTTTATTGTGTCTGTTAGTTTGAATAAATAAGTTTTTATATGGAGGTTGAACCCCTTAAGCTTTTGTTAGAGATCCGTCAGAAACGTGTATGTTAGTATGCTCTTGTGTGTGGCATATCCCCAAGATGCAAATTTGACGTTTTTGCTTGAGTGTTTGAACAGATTTATGGTTATCTGACAAAATAAAAAATACTAAGAAGACTTGTTTTGCCAATCTAGCAATACTTTTGAAGGGTTTTGCTTATGTGACTCTCTACTTGTAATTTTCTGTTATTGTATATGAGTTGGAGCATTGTGTTTTGAAGGTACAGTGCACAGGTCTGTAATTCATGAAATCTAGTTGTTGTGGTTAAATAGGTTGGTCCTTAAATGTGGCCTTTTTTGGTTTGTTTATTTTCTATGAGATTGTTTCATTACCTTTTTATAAAGTGAAATCACATAAAGAATTATTCACAAGGATTGGTGTCACGCTTTGGATAAGCCTTTTGAAACACTGCTGAAACAGCCCCTTCACTCTTCACTTTCTCGATAGAGTAAACTTTGAATAAATATTCCTGAATTAATTTTGTGATTCATTGTAGATCCCCTGCATAAGGCAGAGCCTTCCTTGTTTTGCCATAGGTTAGTTACATCAGAGCTCAATTTACTAAAGCTGCTGATCTAAAACCAAAATGCCCCAACTTGGTTTAAGCCTTATATGACTGTAATCTAATTCTTTGCGCTCCTTATATCACAATTATTTTGCTCAAATACAAGATGAGGAAAATTCCCAAAAGGGTATGAAATTTAATTAGCAAATGTTGGTTAAGTACTTCAAGATGACATGAAAATTACTCTAAATGCAAAAGTGTTAGCTTGTTTCGTATATGTGAAGAAAAATTCAGTCTGCCCATGAGACTGATCTTTTATCCATGAAGGTGAATGTAAGTAAGAGTAGGAGACATGGGGTGTTCCACAAGCAGTGAGTAGTGCCTCTGCCACCCGTCTGGCCTCTCGGCCCCTTCCCTTCTGCTGCTGTAAATGTTTGTGTGGTCGTGCATTGAGTCGTTTGGGGGAACTGGCCTGCTAAAAACAGTCATGGGTTTTGACCTGCTGTGTTTTCCCAAGTGAAGAACTGCTTTTCTCCAGCAGTGCTAGCTTTTGCCCACTTTAAGTGCTGCAAGACACAGGTCTGATTTCTGATTTAGTCATTGACTATTTCTTGGGTAGTCTGATAGATTTCTTAACCTTTCTGTGACTCATTTTCCCATGTGTCTACTGAAGAGAGTACGTACTGCTGCTTCTTTTTGAAGCATTTTGAGATCTAGAGATCAAGAGATATTGTTCAAATTAATATTACCTCATAGAAACCGAATCTGAAATTATGCTATGACTGTTGCTATGATAATACCCAGTCCTAAATTATTTGTAACTTGCTCAAAATTCTCCGCATATGACAAATTGTAAGTGCAAACAGTAGCTTTTAAGGGGAAGTCTGAATTGGATCTGTACAGTAGTTTAAGCTGGCCAAAGAGAAAAATATTGTCATACCTTTAGAAATAAACATAATTAAATCATTTCCTTGCCCAAGAAGCTCGAATTAGCACAGGGGCCAGTATCTATCTGTTCACAGTTCCTGAAACTTACTCTTGTCACGGCTCTTTCTCAGCTAGGTATCTTTAGACTTCTTTTTTGACTCTTTGCTCCCACTTCTCCTGTAATTTTAATTTTTTTTTTTTTAAATGCCCATTTGATGCTACTGGGTTTCCCCATCCGTTATATGTTTTACCGTAGAGTCTGGGGATGTCAGTGAAGTGAGGCACTACAGCAGAATGTACTGGGTTCTGAAGTACAAACCAAGAAATATTTTTCTGCTCCTTCTGATTGTCTCCGTGTACTGCAAGACAGCAAATTTGCCATCATGGTTGGGAGCCGTATGAAAGTGTTCGTGACCTAAGTTTGTCTTCGTGAGACATTTAAGGTAGAATTCCAAAGTCTGTAACAGCTCTTGTAAATGTTCATGTGAAAAACCTTGCAGAATAATGTGCAAAGGTCTGAAAAATAGATTCTTGATGTCATTCAGTGAGCAGAGTTGGAAGCTGATTTCTTGTATTGTAATTTGTCGAGGGTGCTGAAAATGAAGATGAGCAGCCTCTGTTTTGGCAGTGCAGAGGGAACCAGTAGGAGGATCAGAGAGGCAGAGAGAGTTAATAGCAGGAAGCTTTAGAGGAGGAATCTGATTGGATTTGAGTGGAGCAAGACGAAGTTTGTCATGACTGATGGAAGGATGCAGCAGCCAGGAAAGCCCGGATGAGGTTGTTTACAGTCTACACGCACAGTTGCAATTTTATGCAGAAAACCTGCTGTATTTAAACATATTCTGAACGTATGGAACTTGGAGAGGTTACAGCAGGAAGCTGGCATTGCCCTCACTGACCAAGGAATAGATTGATTAAGAATTACGTATGTCCACGGGATATGTGCGAGCAGATGCTGAAGAGAGGCGCAGATGTTTTTAGATGAAAGGTCATAGGGTTGCCTGCAGAGAAACAAGAGCTGAAGTCAAGTACTTACACTCACAATTGCAGAATTAAGGTAATAAGATGGGGAGAGATGAGCAGAATATTGGTGGTAATTCTGTTATCAAATATTGGCAAAAACTCTCCCACTGCACCCCCCCACCCCACCCCACCCCCCCATGTGGCAGAAAGTGTGAAAAAGCTCATAATGTAGGAGACTGGGAGATAAGGTGGGATCTCCAGGGCATGTAGAGAAATCAGATTAGGAGAGCGTGCAGGCATGTGTGTCTGTAGCAAGAGAAGGAGGTTTAGAGAGAGGAAATACTGTACTTGAATGGCATTTTACATGTTTTTGTACTACAGTGTTGATTTTTTTCTTGAAAGAAATCAGATCCTATGCAGAATCCCCATCCTTTAGTTCCCTCCCCACCTTGTAATTGGCAATACGTAACCATGTATTTTCCTCTGCTGTTACTGACCTTATCTCTTCCTGCTGTTGTGTCATTTGTCTTGGGGAGGAAGAATAACGCAACCCCGCCGTTTCATTTTTTTCTTTTTTTTTTTCCTCTCTTCACATGTCTCTTATGGACCACGATTATAAACTCTAATGCTGTTTCTGTTGCCTTCCTCTGTTGGCAGCTTTTGTTTCACCTTTTTTTTTTTTAATTATTATTACGGTGCTACTAATGTAATCATACTTGCAGTTCTCAGTAGGAAGGCCGTTAGACTGAATGTTTTCATATGTATTATTTAAAACTTGTAGGTTGTGTGATAGGGGGTTTGAGTTAATGTTGTTGGATGGATGAAGGATGTTCATGCTTATGTGCCATGCCCCCCTCCTCCCCCTCATCTTTCCATGTCTAGCACAGAATCTGGAGAGATGGCCAGGACCTCTCATTACTATTGTCTGTGAAAGTTTCTTATATTAATGAAGATTTCAAGGCTCAGTTCAACACAGTCCTAGCAGTCTGTACACTAAAGTTCTTGTGAATGGAGAGATAGCCTCTTTAGCATCCTACAAAGTGAGTGTGGATTGACCTTTCAGCACTTGGGTTAATGATCAACTTGTGGGTTTGACTGAATATTAAGAAAATAAGGAGATATAACTTGACAGAGAGAAACTAGAAAGTACCTTGAATCATGCAGTGGTTGGCTTATATTTGTGTGTGATTTTTCAAGTGGGTGCTCTCCTGATCCCCTCTTCATTCCCAGATTCTTCAGATCAACCCGACTGTGGTCAGCGTGTCAGGGAAGAGAATACAAACAGGATGAGTATTTACTATTACTTTCCCTGAATCTGATGTACGTTTCTGGGTCTCTGTGCCTCAGAACAGGTACCAGAGAACTAGAGAAGGTTTGGAAGTGGTTGATAAGGAACAGCCAAATAGGCTAGGATCCTTCAGCATAGAAAAGACATACTGAAGGGATATGATCGGTATTTACAGAATCAGATGTGCATCAGGGGGAAAAATGAATACGAAATAGATCTGTTTGCAGATCTATTGATCTGTTGCAATGTGGAAACTAGAGATATCAAAGGAAGGTAGCAGGTCCAAAATGAATAAGAGCTGATGGTTTCTCATGCAAAGTGCCACTAAAGTGTGGAAGTTCTTGCAACAAGCAGTTGTCAATGCTGAGAGTTTACATGAGTTCAGAAAACAGCTGGACAAACCAATGGAGGAGAAAGCCATGAAGAAATCTTAAACGAAACTGCTCTGACTCAAGGAATCCCTGAGCCACAAGCTGTGCCTTGGGGAGCCAGCAGAAGGCTTGAAAGTTTGTTGGGAAGGGTATCGGTACATGCTTCCTAAATGGCTGCTGCTGGCCATTGTCAGTCACAGCATATTGGGCTAAAGCGAGTTTTGATCAGGCCTGGTATTAACTGTCTTTATTCCTCACTATCATTTTTAAGGTGTAGCAGACATATGGATATATAAAATCCAGTTAGTCATCTTCCATGTTCTGATGAAGCTTGCATGTGAAGCTGGTGAGGTAGCATAAGTTGGGGCATCAGCAATCCACCAGGCTAAGATTTTTACTTTTGTAACCTTAAATTGTTTGAGTATCCTTATACCATGGAGCCAATTGTTCATTTAATAATAAATGTTCACCAGCCTGTGATTGGAGTAGTTACTACATCAGTAAACATTTGATTGAGCTGACAGCTATATGCCGTAGTTTTACATGGACTTTCACAGAAATTGAGAGAGAAAAATCAAAGGTTTTCTTCTTGCTGTGGCTTGGACTTAGGAATACATCTGAACGTTCAGGTAATACAGCTTACAACTATCACAACGTGTATTAGCCCAAACTGCTTGCTTTCTGACATTGCTTCTTGATGAAATGGAAAGCATGTGACTCAGACCTATTAGACCATCACGTAGTGGGTAAAGGTGTACTGTAATGAATGCCGTATGAATGATGAAGCATAATAAATGTTAATGGTGAAGAATTCTATGTTAGAACTTGACACTTGGATATGAATGATAGGTACTATAATAGATATATCGGAACTATAAAGCATACAACTAGTGATCTGTAGTATTGCTTTGAAAGAGAAACTAGTTTTTTCTTTGATTCTTTGTATCTGAAAATCAGATTGAAAAGAGAGATATAAATTTGTCTCATTGTTCTGATAGTCCAGTGTATGTATTTTTTTTTGAGAGGCTGGGGGGGACGACACACACAACCAGAAACAGGAACGATAAAATATGTCAGATAAACTTTAATATGTTTGTATTGCTCACTGTGACTGATCCTTTCCTGAGCTGATTTTGTCTATTGACTGTTAATGGAAAATTCAGTTCAGAAGTATAACTTTACATGTGATGTTTGTGAAAGGCTGCAGATTAATGCACTTTGAAATGAAGCCATCTAGGCAGGGATCAACAGTTACTTTATTTGAAGGTCTGATATGTCTGCTAGGCTCTGGACCAGAGGTTGAGAATTTGTTACAGGTCTGATAGAATTCTGTGTTTAATACATAGGCTCCCAAGGATTAAGTCTTTTGAGCTATTAGAGAGAAATATCTTTTGTTTAAAATGTATATACAATGTCCTGCCTTTTTGGTTAGAGCCATGATTTACCTGCTCAGAGCACTGATGGGTGCAGTGTTTAGTCAATGTCTTCTGATCTTCAGCAGCTGCAACTACACAGCTTCATAGATGCTTGGACTTTGTTAGTGAACTTGTCTGGATTTTTTCACTACTTAAAATCTTCCCCAAATCAGTACACATTTCACTGTTCACTGTTAATCTGTAGCTAGAGAATACAACAGAGGCAAAGTAGTCACTGAATGTTAACTAAGCAGGATTGTTTCAAGGCTTTATAGTATATTCAGTTTCTGAGACAAGCTATGCTGTCAGTTGACACGGTATTGTTTTTCTTTCTTTGTGACTGCTTTTTTTACTAACTACTTCTGTAAAGCTGCTGTTAGATGGTTATAGTATTTTAGGGCTTGACTAATACACTGTGGTTTAATGAACTGTAGGTGGCATTGAGTAAAGCAGCCCTAAGTACCTGAATCTGAAAGTAAGAAGCAGTTTAGAGAATCCAAAAACTCTGTAAAAGAAATGAAAGTAAACTTCATGTTCTGCTAAAGAAATTTGCTGTAAATAAAAGGTCCATCTATAGACTATTATAAACTCTTTAACATTTATTTAAAGTGACCTACTTTTCTTTTAAAATCCTCCTAATTCTACTGGCAACTGGTAAAATTATGTATTCCGCCAATATAATCCTCAAATCTTTGTGTAGACTATGCTGACATGTCTCATTTTGAGCCCATTTAAGACCAGTTAACATGTTTCAGACTAGAGTAACCTATTAAATAAATACATCAGGAAAAAGCTTTTACTGGTAATGGTTGTTTTGCTTAGGTGACTATGGCTGTAATGTATTGTGAGTACATCTGGTACTTCAGTGCTTATCAGTGATCTTTTTTCCTTTAGGCGGTTTCCTAGAAACATGATTGCTTGCTGGTCTTGATCTCACAGCTTTGTGAAGACTTCTTCTCTGATAATGTCAAGTTCAGGCTACCCTCCTAACCAAGGAGCATTCAGCACAGAACAGAGTCGCTACCCTACTCACTCTGTCCAGTACACCTTCCCTAGCACCCGACACCAGCAGGTAAGGAGACATGAGGGTTACAAATTTAGCAAGAGTATAATTTGGGCGTTTGCTGTACCAAATGGGATTAATATTTTTTTAAAACCAATGTAATACAAGTCAATCGTATTTGAAAACAGTGGAGTTGCAGACCAGTACACCCTGCTGAGGAGAGTTGCTGCTAGTGTTGCTTAGGTGAATAGTTGTGGGATGGGGTGGTTTGGTTTGCCCTCATTTTTTTTTTGCTGAAAGCACTGCATTTTGCTTCAAGATTATATATGTATCTGGTTTTTACTTTTTTTTTGAAAGAAAACTGAGTTTTTAAATCCTGTATCTTTATCACAGGGAATTAATATAAACTTTTTGGTTTTATCGTTGGTTTCTTGTAGTTTGAATAAATTCACTAGGGATTGTGTTCATAAACTTTTGTTGTAGTCTTTGTTTAATTTATTAATGTTTAGTCATCATACTAAGTTTGTCCAACGTAAGTGTGGCAGAGTCTCTATGCATCGATAGCAGTAATGTTTCAAGAATGTGCAAATAATTTGTCTAAAGTTAGTATGCATTTAGTATGAACGCAGTGTTCTGGGTGTAACAAATACTTTGAGAGCCTGGACCCCAGTATTTACAGACCCCCCTGCCAGGGGTTGTGGGGGGAAATCAAGCAGCCACAGATGACTTCCTGCCACTTAATCTGCGCGCCAGCCCCCTGTTTAAAAAGTTTGAGGACCCCTGCTCTAGACGTTTTGTTCTACTTACATGTTTGCAAAAGGAAATTCAAGAATTAGAGCTTTTTGGCTTGTTCTGTATTTATTTTTAGATAACTTGTAAAAACGAAATCGTATGGGTAGTGGTGACCTGTTGTGTCTTGTAGAGCTTCTCTTTGGTTAATGACAGCTGCATATAATTTTTAAAAGCAGGTGGTCAGAGACCTGTATGTACAAATAAATTGTCTTGTACTTCGCTTTAATTATAAATTATATCAGTCAGAAGATGCATCTTCTCTGACTCTTAGTCCTAGTTAACAGTGTCTGATACAAAAAAGTCTTGAGGTGATAGCAGAAGAAATTGTCTCAGGGTTGCTGAAATAAGTTTTCGTTTTACCACTTTGTAGCTGGATGTGCAAAATCGATATTGAAGGATTTTTTTTTTTAAGGACATTCTGCTGCTGCTGACTCTTTTATGTTTTGCTGAAGCTGTTAATAAGTTAGGTGAAGTATGTAGTCTCTTTAAAGTTCATTTAGAACTTAGAACTGCCATTTACAAACTTTAATTTTTCAGGTGAAATAAGGCTTTGGTGATCTGGTCTTGGTTTGTATGTATTATCTTTGGAAATGATAATTCTGTGACACCAAATGCTTTTGATCCTGTCTTTTGTACCTTTGTTCTTGTTAACACGGAAGTGTGTTTCATTTAGGAATTTGCAGTTCCCGATTATCGTTCGTCTCACCTGGAAGTCAGTCAGGCAACCCAGCTCTTGCAGCAGCAGCAGCAACAGCAGCAGCAACTTCGGCGCAGGCCTTCCTTGCTTTCTGAATTTCACCCAGGCTCTGACAGGTGAGGATGCTGGTTTTGAAGTATGCGAACATGCATCTTCTATGAGTCTGTGCTTTCTGTAAAGTTAGTTTTAACTTTACTGAATTTAACTGAATAGAAAGCTTTTGAGTTCTGCAGTTTTTGTCGAAGTACTTTATTAATTGGTGCTCCATTGTTGTAACAGTGTCAGTCTCCTGTGTTTGAGTGTTGTAGCTGTTGTGCAATTCCTCAGTTCCTTTGGCTTAACTGATACATTTGTTTTGCAGACAGGAAGTGACAGTCTGCTTCATTTTTCCCACACCTCTCCTAAACCTAGTAACTTCTGAGAATCCAAGTGCATATTACAAACCTTTTAATGCTGTTTAGGCTAAAAGTGTGTAAAGTTTGTACCCTTGGGTAATTTTATCTTACTGGGTAGAAGCAACAAGTGCAAGAGTTGTTATAGTGTGAATATTACCTGTCATATGTCCTAGATTAGGCTTGCTTGTTCAACAGATGGCATCTGTGTGGCTGGGCAAGTAGGAAACGACAAAGTTAATTGAGTATTTGAGTTGTAAGAATTGTAAAACACTGAAATGTGGCACAAAATGACTTCTAGGCACAGGGAACTAAATGAGAGTGTATGCTGCTTTTGGCAAGACACTTGACAGCTTTGTATCATTTGTTCTAAGTCCTGTTTTTGTCAGTCTCATATACCATTTCTGTCTCTGTGTAAGTAGATACAACTGATCTGGGTCCAGTAGGTTAACTGAGGACAAATGTAGTGAACAGCTACAGTGAATCATACGTTGTAATTTAGTTTCAGATTGGTAATATCCTACTTGTCAGTAAAATGGGTTACTTCATGGTGGCAATTGATGAATGTTCAGCACACATTAGTATATTACTGGAAGGTTAATAGGCTCAAGGTTTTCAGACAGTGTCAAGCATTCATATGACTATATACCTGAAGAATATTGGATGTACTCTGAAAACCAAATTTAGAAATTAAAAACCCGCTACAGATCAGAATACAAATAACTGGGTTGTAGTAAGTCAGCAAAAATATGCTTCTGTTTAGCAGAGAGGTTACTGTGTGATTTATGCGCCTCAATTCTTTAGCGTATTGGTATGCTGATGTACAGTTGTAAGCAAATGTTATTGCTTTTCACAACCTCATGTATTTTTTTCTTGAACTCTTAGTAAGTATATCTGCTAGTAGCAACTTTATATGCTGATTACTGCTAGCAGTTTATTTTGGCTATAACTGAGGTAACTGGTTCTGAACAAATACCAGTGATGAATGTTATGTAAATACTGGTTTAGCTTAAAATCTCATTAGAATATTCCCAGAAATAACTTGATGATGGTGAAATCTGGGGCTTGCATATTCCCTTCATCTTGTATCATCAAAATGTCTGTAAGGCTCTATTTTAGTGCTAAGAATCCTAGTAGCGTTTAGAGTTCTCAAAACTTCAGTTTATAGCAGAAGTAAATCTCCCCCATCCCTCCCCATGCATTGTAAATTTGTAAAAGCTTATTTAGTAGTTCGGGCAAAATGCAGGAGACTGCTGTCATCTCTTCAGTGGCACTTGATAGGAAGATGTTGAAGCTTCTGAGGTTCTTTTATGGACATCCTGTGCATTGCACTGTAAAGAAGCTAGTGATACTGTTCTTTTACATTTTTCTGAGAAGGAGGAGTTTTTAAATAACTCATGGTTTCAATCAGTGACTGTTTCTGTCATTTAGTAGCATTTTAGTAGAGATCAAGTTCCAGATAGACTCATGGCTCATTTCAAGCATTCTGTGTATATTTAAAAATCACTTGAATGCAAAAATGAAATAATTGAGCTGTTGTGGCCATCTGTGTTCAGTGGCTATAGTACTATATTTATCTCATGGTTTGTTTGGTTTTTTTATAATTTGAATCAGAGCTTTGATTTGAACAATATCACTGTAGCAGTGGTAAGTTTCTTTAAGGTTTTTAATGATAGGGATGGATTTAAACTGTCTTTTTAGACTGAAGTTAATTTTCTCTTTTTCAATGTATTTTAACTGTTGTATTTCTGAAGATCGTACCTAAAAACGTCTGTCTGCCTTACTGTTTGGAGGGTGTTTCGCTAAATGGCATCTCCTGTATATTTGGAAAGGGTTGAGGAACACAAAATAGTTTTGTTGTTATGAAAATATATATTTTAATATTTTATGTCTTCTGTATATTAGGCCTCAGGAAAGGAGAACTGGATATGAACAGCAATTTCATCCAGGTCCATCTCAGACGGATCATGATTCACTGGAATCTAAGCGACCACGTCTTGAACAAGTCTCTGATTCCCATTTTCAGCGTGTCAGTGCAGCTACTGTCTTGCCTTTAGTACATCCTCTGCAGGAAGGGTTGAGATCTGCGGATATTAAGAAGGTAAAGCCATTTTCTAATGTGATGCTGAAGATGTAACTTCCTATGTTACAGTGAGTTAAGAATTTTTTTTTCTGTTAGGTAATTGTTTAGGCTCATTCTTGAATCCCAGAAAATTAATTCTACATACTATTACAAACTGTGCTCATGAGTCAGTGTTACTCTTTTATAAAAAGACCAAGAAGATTAATCTACCTCAAACACAGTAAAGAGACTGGAGTTCTGAGTTGCACAATCCTAAGTCATTAAAACCTCAGTTGCAAATATTATAGTATAGCGCATGAAATATTTCTGCTTTTCAATTGCAGGCTGCTGGCAAATGCATGCAAGTCCATTTCTTCTGTAATTAATATTTGTACTTAATGGTTGAAGTACTCCCCTCTGCCCCCTTCCCTTTTAAACATTTGAAATGAATCTGTTTATTTATGTAACACTAATTATACTTGTCACTGTGTCATTTTGGGTAAATCTAGGACAGTCTAGTTTGGTGGGGATATTTTCTATTGTAGATATTGAATATTGATTTAAGAAATTTGTGTAGAGCAGAGAAATGTTTATTAAATGAATATTTAATATCTTCTCTCATGCATGCACACAGCTTCACACATCAAAAAGCTGGTGCATGATGTGTGTGACTTCTGAAGGTGAGCTCTCAAGTCTCTAAATTCAGATAATTTAAAAAAAATTTCACCATGTAGATTCAAAAGCTAATAGGCGCCAGAATTTAAAAAGTTGATTACTTGTCTTGCCTTCTCTCTACCATTCCTTTTATCATGTGAATAAACTCTCTGTGAAGTAAAATGATAGCATGTGATTTCTTAGTAACTTGCTCTGTTGCATAGCAAAGATGAGATCAAAGTGGATTGAAGAATCCGAGACAAGGCATTCAATGTTAACATGCTTGCATGTAACTGAATTTTTATCCAGGCGCTCCGTATAGAAATCTACTGTCTCAATTTAGAAATATAGCCTAGGAATATCTTGAGGAGAAGTGGCATTTGGACGCGTCATCTTTCAGGCAGATTGGCTTGAATGAGCGATCCAGTGTTTGCCAGCTAGGTAGTCATGGAGCATGATGGTCTGAGGACATAAACAAAGACAAGGTACAACAGTGCTGATACTAGAACATGAAACATGTTGAAATATGTTGCTTGGGAACAGACAAAAAAGCAGAGGCAAAAAAAGTCAAAGCCAAATGAATAGTGTGACCTGTTGTCATGGTTTAACCCCAGCCAGAAACTAAGTACCACAGAAAGTTTCACGCATACTCACTTCCACCCACCCCAAGAGGTGTGGAGAGGAAAACTGGAAAGGAATGTAAAACTCGAGGGTTGAGATAAGAACAATTTTATAATTAAAATAAAATGGGGGTGGGACTGACTCAAAACAATAATAATAATAACAAGAGCAATTACTACAACTATAATAAGAATGACAACAATAATCATGAAAAAGAGGGAGAAGGGGAGAGGAATAAAATCCAAAGGGAAAGGAGAAAAAACAAGTGATGCACAATAAAATTTCTAGTCTCCCGCTAACTGATGCCCAGCCAGTCCCCAGGCAGTGACTGGCTGCAGTCAGCTCCCCCCAGTTTATATGCTGAGCACGATCGATGGTATGGAGTATCCCTTTGGCTAGTTTGGGTCAGCTGTCCTGGCTGTGTCCCCTCCCAGTTTCTTGTGCCCCTCTAGCTTTCTCACTGGCAAGGCCTGAGGAACTGAAAAGTCCTTGACTTAGTATAAACATTACCTAGCAACAACTCAAAACATCTGTTATCAACAATATTCTCACACCAAATCCAAAATACAGCACTGTACCAGCTACTAAGAAGAGAACTTGGGTGAAACCAGGACACCTGTCCTCTCTGAGGTTGTCACTTCTCTTTAGTCCTTTTATAACCACAACTGACTCCAGATGTGCTTTATCAGGGTGGTCACGGTTATCTTCAAGAATATCCTCATCTATACACGTGTTGAGTATTGAGCACTTGCTCTCAAGTAACCCTTGCTTTAAAGGAGAAAGATACTGTTTACAGTTATGAAGACATATTTTTAAAAGTGAGATGTTTTGATCCTTATTTTGGTTTCAAGGTTTGGTTTCAATATTGAAGTGTGCTATTATTTTTAAAGGTAGACTTTGAAATGGGCTGTCAATTAATTCTAAAATATTTATAGTGTTAATAATTTGAAATATTAAGCTTTAACTTAGCTCCTTAACAGAGATACAGATTAACTGGAAATTCTTTTTAATTCATGCATGCTAGTTTGGTTGCTGAACACTCACCTATGTTATCAATATGACCAAATTTCTCTCAATTTCTTCCCCACCTCCCCATCTCCTGTCCCCATGAAAGGACCCATCTTTTGGAGGAAAACATGAGGGACCATCTTCTCCAATTTCTGGTCAGCCTTGTGGGGAGGACCAAAATGCTTCACCTTCAAAGCTGTCAAAGGAAGAATTGATACAGAGCATGGACCGTGTAGATCGCGAAATTGCGAAAGTTGAACAGCAAATCCTTAAACTGAAGAAAAAGCAAGTAAGCATAGCAGGCACTACTGTTGTTATCTGCCAGTGAAAAAGGTGTGGAAAAACTTCATTTGTTGTTGGTGGTGGTGAATTTTTGGTTACGTGAACCAAATGAACAAGTTAAAAAGGGAAGGTTATGTATATGATTTTGTTAGAATGTTCAAGTGGATTGAACATCACATAGCTTTAGGCATTTTTGAAAGTAGGAGAAAGTAGGAGAAAGCCACGTAGGAACATCCAACAGTGGATGGCTTTATATTTTAAACTTCTGTTAGACGACTAGTGAAAAAGGGCACTGTGACTGCAGTTTCAGCTTTAAAGATGACTGCTGGGTGAGGGGAGGCTGTCATCTTTATTCTTTCTCACTCTCACTCACAAGGGGAGAATCCCTTGCATGCATCTCCAAAGCCGGTGCTTGTACAAAAGTCACTGGATCATCTGCTTTCACAAGGGCAAGAGATCCTAACATCTGGAGCTAAGGTCAGCATTGGGGGGAAAGTGTAGTAGGAGGGGTGTGAGTAAACAGTGCAGAGAAATAAAGGAGGAAGTATCACCTTTTTTAGTATGGTCCTGGCTGTGCTTTGCACCAGAGCGCTGCACTTCAGCCTTTGGAAGCAAAGGAAATGTTTCCTGGCAGTAGTTGTTGCCTTCCCAGTAGCTGTTGTGGCCAACTAAACCCACCCTTTAATCTAGGCATCTGTTACTCCTTGGCAAAAACAAAATCCTTGTCGTCTTTTCCTTTTATGACTTTCAAAGATCCAGATAGAAGTAGTGCCAGCATTACGGTTTTTAAGTGGGAACTCTGTAGGAAATTAGTTATGCTATAGGATTTGTTAACTTGTAGGTCCAGGATAATAAATAGACAACTATTTGGAGTGATATGTTTTTATGGTCTGGAAGCATTTCATTCCATCTGAATTTTAATGACCTGTAAAGTGACCTTCAGCACAAAAACAAAAAAGGGTGTCATTAAGTACCTGGCTGTGTGTTAAGGATGCCTATCTTTTTGTTTGTTTGTTCACTTTTCCACAAAATCAGCAAGTACTATGCATACCATCTATGAAGGTTCATTTGTGCACATTTTTACTATGATTTGACTTTTAAAAAATTACAAAGTTGTCATTACCTGCAATAATTGAGCCTGCTTATATTAAGGCATTCTGCAAAAATTTTACACTTTGAATTCTTACGCAGAAATATAGCATGTTCTAGCCAGTACTGTAAGATGGGATGGATCCCTGGTGTCAGTAGTCCTTTGTTGCATGTTTGTGGCAGGCATGGATGAAGGATATTTACAGTTAAAAAAGGAAGATGTCACTGAACCAGATTTCTCTGATGTGACAGTGTGTAGTACAGCAGTGTAGTAGCTAGGAAAACATTACAGTTTGGTTTTTTTTGCTGTTGGTATTTTTCGCTTGTTCGGTATTGTAACAATCTTGGAACTTCAATGCATGTGGAGTGGTTTATTTCTGCTGTGAAGTATGTTTAGGATTATGTTCTCTGTGGAGTGTTAGAAGGACTTTTGTACTTTGTAAAGAATAAGATAGTAGTAATAATGACACTTGAATATCTACAATAGAAAGGGAGCTGTGCGGATTACTTCCTTTGCGAGAAGGCAGGTTCGGTGTAACTTTCTCTGAAGTTAATATTTTTGTTTAAAGTTACATAGTGATAAATTCAAAGTGACAGTCACTTTACATGTCAAGCTGAAACAAGGCTTTTTTAAACAGTTAATTTGGTTTACCAATAGCACAAAAAATAGTCTTGTTGTCGTCCCTATTGGCATGAAAACAATTTCATTCATTCCTTGTCAGTTAAAAAGAGAAATAACTGGCAGTGCTAACTGTTGATCAAATGCATATTTTATCTCTGGTGACTAATTACTGGTAAGGGTAACATGGTGCGGATGGCTGATTTTCTTTCTTTCGTCTCTTAGCAACAACTTGAAGAAGAAGCTGCTAAGCCTCCAGAGCCAGAGCGGCCTGTCTCCCCTCCTCCAGTGGAACAGAAACACCGCAGTATTGTCCAAATTATTTACGATGAAAATCGGGTAAGCGTGCTTTTCAGTTGACTGAGTGTAGCTGTGAATCTGACCCAATGTGCTAAAACTCATTGTGTCTTAACTTCTGTGGGGCAATTTTTGCTTCTGCTGTTTTATTGGTCTGCCCATCCCTCTTTTAATACTCATTTACTTATTTAAATGAAAGATGCTTGCATGACATTTTTATTTTTGATCACAGGATCTTTCTATCTTGTAAGCCATCTAGGGAAGCCCATCTATGTGTCTCAACCCTAGACCCTTGTGTTGAGATGTTTAGATATAGATACGTGTAAACACACACAGAGGCGCACACACACATATGTATATACAGACAAATATTTGTATGTGTGTAGATAGAATAAAAAAAAAAGCTACAGAAATTTATCTTGTATTCTCTTTTTTTTACATAAATACTGACAAGCTTGACTGAAGACCCAACATTTAAATTAACTGAAGGGGAAAAACTGCATATGTTGTAAGATTCTGTGCTTTCTTTTTAAACTCTGACTTCTGGCTCTTAAGATCTAGATAAATGAACAGATATGAAGAAGTAGTAGATCGGTGAATTGTGAGCTTGTGTTGCATAAGTCTTGAGAAAAGTACAGGAGCTCAGTAATATTGCCAGAAGTAGCAAACTGCTTCCTGCCTTTTTTTTTTTTTTCCTGGTAGTTTGAGATTAGGATGTTGTATATCTGCTGGTTTTGAGAGTATTATGGTCTTTTGTGAGAGGCTTATGTTTGTTTAATTTCCCAATTTTATTTTGTAGTTTAGAGAAACAGTTAACTTCTATTACAATAGTCTATTTTTGAAAATTTGAGGTGGTAAAAACCTGCAACACGATACTAGATTTATACAGTGGAACTTTGTCTCAAGTGTTCCATGCAGCCTGTTCTCCCCTTCCCCCAGTTGTCTGTGAAATTTGATGTATTTACTTAATACAGGACAATAGGGCAATTATTATGTTACAAAAACTGTTGTAACCAATGTACAGCAATATATTTACTTCTGGTAACGAACCAGTCTTACTGTTTTAAATCTCTTTCATACTATAATGTAATAAAAATTATAAAACTCATACAATCACCTAACAAGACTTTCTCAAGCCGAGTTGTGTGTTGGGTAGTAGGCAAAACTGTGAGTTTGAAGACACCTTAGTAGGGTGCTGTGCATCTTTCTCTGCTAACTGGTTACACGTGGGTTTTACAACAGTTTTCAACTTGCTGTTGTATTCCCCACATCGCGTACGTGTCAGTAGATGTGGAAGCCCATTTTTATGTTGCCTGTGTCAGTGTATCGTCATCTATTAGCTTCTGTCTGTGTAGCTGTTCATATAGTATTCTATATCCAAAGGGAATTATTAAGCTTGATGCATTTGTGAATCCATTTAGCACTTAGTTTGAGTTCTCATGTCAGGAATTACATGTACTGCAGAATGGCAGAGTTGATGGGGCTTAATACAAATGGCATGTGTCACTACTCACTGTCTTATTTAAAGGTTTATTTAAGATGTGTTAAGCCATTTGTGTACATAGGGCTTGTTTGGTATCTTTTTCTTCTGCAGTTGTGCAAGAGGACAGTCCCCTTGGCAGCTTTCATCTTCAAACCATGCAGTTTAGGATAATTACTTTAACCGAATTCCAACAGTAGTCGAATATTAAAAGTAATAGGGCTAGAGTTCAATTTTAAATGTTTTGAGACCAGAAAAAACATTTTGCCGGGGTAGTACTATAATATTTCCTTGATATATAATTATTTTGTACAGCTGTGAGTTCCAAAGAATTTCTCAAGATTGCAATTATATCAAAAGAGGTTAGAACTTAGCAGAACACTTTTGAATAATAACTGCTTTATGGATTAGTTTCTCCTATATTTTTCTCTGCAGATATCTGAGGGCTAGCACAGATAACTGCTGAGGGGGAGGAAGGAAATTTGAGGGTCATTTCGGATAGCCTTGGCTGTTGACAAAGAGCTTTGGAAGATTGTACAGGCTTGAAATGAGATTGTGAAAGATAACGGTCTCACTCAGTGCTGCCTCCTTTAGGGTCAGAATTATTTCAGGGTCTTTGCCGAGTGTGAGGGAAGGAGGACCTTTGACTTATTTCTCTGTGTGTGTGTGTGTATGTATGTACACATGGATTCACACTCCCAGACTTGGCAACTGGATAATTTTAGTTTCTTAATTCCATTTTTTCGACACTAGCTATACTTCATTTTACTGGACACCTTTCTTCCTCTTAATAATGATTTGCTATGTTATTTGTTAAATGCATGTTCTTTTTGAATTGCAGAAATCAGTTTCTGCGTTTAGGCTCTACCAGTTTCCAAACACAGAGATCAGAGTAGTAACTGCACAATTCAAGTACGAGTTTCTTGATTTTCTGAGGCGGCACTGCAGAAGTAGGTTAAGAAGGATATAGTATGGTCAGACAGGGGTTCAGCAGCTAGCATAAGTGAAAAAGCTCAGATGCACTTTTGATGCTAACTTCAGGTGATTTACTTAGATTATATATATTAAAAAAAAATCTTTCTTGCAGAAAAAAGCAGAAGAAGCTCACAAGATTTTTGAAGGTCTTGGTCCAAAAGTTGAACTGGTAAGTTGTGGGGTTTTTTGTTTGTTTATTTTTCTTTTGTTCAATTTTCTGTGTTGCTGTTTGCTGTAAAACTGCTGTGGTAAACAGATGTAGTTCTGTTTATGTATAAAAGTGGGTGTTTAAATGCACTGGTGAATTGGGGCTTTAGTGAACTGGTTGGCCGCATAAGTGTAATTTTTAAAATTGATTTGAATCTAATTGAGAGAAGAGTTTGAAATATGAAAAAAAATGAAAGACTGTTATACATAAGTAGTTATAACCTAATTCTAAGTAATGAAATCTGTGCTTAGTGTTGAATATCTTCTAGTCCCTTCAGATTGCTGTATCTCAGGTTGAGTGCACTGTTGGCAGAATACTAAGATATTGTTAAATATATTGCATATACTTTTAGAGTTACATGCATTGAAAAGTACTAAGCATACATTTCTAATCCAAAATTGTAGCCACTTTACAACCAACCATCAGACACAAAGGTCTACCATGAAAACATCAAAACGTAAGTGCTTTAATATTTTGTCATGGTGCCATTTAGGGCAGCTAGACTTAAACATTCGCTTGAATTTTTCATTGCTATGATTTCCAAATAGGATGTGTTTACTTTAACCATAATTAACAGCTTCCAGTCCATGTAACTTCTGGATATCTACCTTGTAGAATAGTGCTGAAAAGCAGGAGTTACATATATTGAAGGCAGAGAGAAACTGTAACTTTTAATCTGAACTTAAAGATAAATAATAAAACTTAAGTTGGTAACGCTAGTGTTTTTCAGAGTCTAAAATACCAGATTTGACACAGATATATCTAGTCAACTTTTCCTGAATGTATTGTTCAAAGAAGAGTTTCAAAAGTTACCACTGTCAATAAACCTTAGGAGTCATCCTGATTATTTTTTTTTAATTTATGTCTTTCTTTATTGACTTAATCATGTAATCATTTTCTGTCATGGCTATGAGCAGAGTTACTGCATGCTACACTTACTTGTTATTTAGGGCAAACCAAATTTAATTATTTGAAATAAACTGCTTGTCTTCTGAAAGAAACATGGGTTTTGAGGAAAGCAATTTTTTTGTTTGTTTTTTTTCATATAGAACTTGTTTCTCAAATTTGTATGAGCTATAGTTTTTTTAGTTTACTGAAGTAAATACTGTTTATATATAGAAATGTAGTTTTAATAGATTAATTTTAAAATGTGTTTAATTGAGCTTATTTGTACTCAAATGTCCATAAAAGAGACCACCTTCATGGTGTTTTTTTGTTTCATCCAATTGCTTTGAACATCTCAGTTCTGCAAAGATGATGCTGAACTTCTCTACAAAATATCATTCATAACGCAGAACAAAATCTTCCTTTTTACCTGTGTATGTCAAATCAATATTGATTTCACTGTGTAGCAATGCTATAAAGTACCAAAATAGTGATCAATCCATTGCAAAAAGTACCAGCTTGTTTTGAAAACATGTATTGCTACTAGTGAAAATAATGGCTGAATTTTAATGGTCAGAAAAGTGCATATTTCTTGCAAATCCTCTTTGAGGAAATCCCACTCTATCGTAACTATGAAGACCAAGGCCTTTTCATGGCTGCTCTAGCACAGTAACTGGGAAAAAAAATACTTACTTTCATGTCTCACTTTGCAACTCAAATACTGGTGGTGTTGAGACAAACTTTACTGCTGTGGCATGATTATCCCAGTTGAAATTTCTTGAAGAACATTAGTCTTCAGAAGATTTGTTTATTCATAACCGATTTCTGTACTACCAGTTTTTACAAAGGAAGAAATAAATTGTTGGTTTCAGGTGTGAAGAAATACATAATGTATTACATGCATATTATGAAGTGCTATAACTTTTACTACTATTTTAAAATATTTTCTAAGTACAGAAAAAATCCTACAGATGGCTGTCCTTTAAAATCTTTTCCTAGCAGTTCCAAAATACTGATTTTTTTGAGTAATACATTGTAAAAGTCTTAACTTTAGGATTGAATTACCAAAATTCACCACCACCCCCGCCCCAGCATAATATCTGAAGCCAAATTTACTCATTTTAGCATATTGTCTGTTCTGAAGGAGAGCACGTAGCTTGAAATTGGAAGCTTTTGTGTCTCAATTGCTTGTTCCAGCCATCTTCAAGAATATTCTCTCTTCTAAAATACAGTCTTAGTTAGATAATTTTTTTCATCAGAAATTTCCCCTCTATTTTTCTACCCCGAAAATATTTTTCAGAATAATGATCTGGCATCTAGGATCTATATGGGCTTTGCTGAGTAATTTTGAAGTGCTTGATTCTTACGTAGTTTGTTTTTTGTTGTTTGGTTTTTTTTTTTTCCCCTAATCTTGTTTTCCAGAAACCAAGTGATGAGGAAAAAGCTAATACTATTCTTTAAAAGAAGAAATCATGCAAGAAAACAACGGGTAATACTGCCATGTTTTTGTTAAAAGAGCACATGGTTGGTTTTCTGTCTGGATCCTTGAATTACATTCCCAAATGTGTCATGTAAATCCTGTTGATTAGAAAAATAAGATCATAAGC
The DNA here is from genome assembly GCA_035590215.1 of Microhierax caerulescens. Lineage (NCBI taxonomy): Eukaryota > Metazoa > Chordata > Aves > Falconiformes > Falconidae > Microhierax > Microhierax caerulescens. Next base: position 107,819,840 of record JAVJGJ010000001.1, on the reverse strand, counting down.
TAAAATTCAGTTGCTTTACTAGAAAATACACTGCAGGTTTATAACTGGTCTGTTGATTATTTGACTGAAAACCATCTAAAGTACCATAAGGAAAAAGGTTTTTTTCCTTTCCTTTCCTTTTCTCTTCTTAAAGAGTATGAGTGGAAGACACCCAGTGAAATCTTTAACTGTCATGCCTGACCTCTCTGAACTTCTTTTCTCATATAGCAGCTGTAGTCTCTGAAAGAATATGGGGCAGATCTCTGATTTTTGAAGTCTGACAGCATTTTTAATCTAACTCACGCATGTTGGATACCAGTATTAATTGACTTAATGCTTTCTCTTGCATGCTATTGTAGCAAGTGGCATACAAAGTCAAGAGGCCCTTCTGTGTGGTGTCTGAAAGATCATTTTTATTATTAAGAATAGCAGAAGGTTATACATCAAATTGGAAGATTCCACTATGAAAATGCAATGAAGTGTTTTTCTTCTTATGATCCTAGTTTTTTTTTTATGTAGGAGCAGCTCCCTACATATCACCCACATTGAAGATATACTGCAGTGATTCCAGCCCCCTTCTGTTAATTAAAAATTTTAAATAAAATATTAAAAAAATCCACTAACTAAAAGCCTGATACCAGAAGATGTGCAATTTCTGGAAGGCAGTAACAGCTGTTGCCAAATACCATTGTGATGTGTAAAGCAAAGAAATAGTGTGCAATATGCAAAACCTGCATTTTCATATCCACTTCCTCACCTCTCTGCTGAAAATTGGGTAATGTCATCTTCAAAATGGAAGCCACTAGAGCAGGAAAAATATTTTTGTTCATTCTGGGAGCCTACTCATGTTATGCATACTGATCACTTAGTGTATTTTTGTTTAGTTCAAGGTTTACTTTTGGAATTTAACAGGAACAGAAAATCTGTCAACGTTATGATCAGCTGATGGAGGCATGGGAGAAAAAAGTTGACAGGATAGAAAATAATCCACGCAGGAAAGCTAAGGAGAGCAAAACAAGAGAGTACTATGAAAAGCAATTTCCAGAAATCCGGAAGCAAAGAGAACAGCAAGAACGATTCCAAAGGTATTACCATGGATTTGAAATATTTCCTACAAAATATCTCTTTAGTACTTCAGTTTTAAGAATTAATAATAAAATTGGTTCAGCTTAATGGTTAAGTTTTGTGTTCATCATTTTATTTCTTAAAAAACAGTATTTTAGTGTATCATACAGTATTAAGTAAGGTGTCCTTTCATTTGTTTGCTGTGTTTCATGGCATTTTGGTCAAGTTTCACTTCACATCCTAAGGATCTTCATGATTATCTTTGTATATCCACTGTCTTACGTCTCTCCCTGTCCTGTCCCTCCCCACCAGCTTTGCCAGCTGCTAGCCTCATCAGTTTGGAGTCCTCTTGGGCTGCCTTAATGATGTCCAAATTGTTCCTTTCCTATCCCTCTCTTTAGATCTGCCATCAAACCCCTTATTTTTCCAAAAGAAATACAGAAAACGGGCTAATTAGCAAAGACTCGTTAGGTTGTGGTGCTCGATGAGACTATGAGTTAAAGCTTCTCAAATGCATAAAGGGGTTTGTGGAGTTGGACTTAAGATAATTAGAGTGTCAGCCTCATGCGAGCCTGTTTGTTTTGGTCCTACAGCCTAACTTGTACTTAGTATTTTTCTGTCACTGGTGTCACTCCTATGTTTCATGTTCCCTATATTCATTAGCCTACACACTCAAAAAACATTTGACTTCTTTAATTAACAATTTGTGTGATCTTTTGTTGTACTTGCTGTGTAATTTTATTCTAGATGTTTTTGTTTTTTGAAGTATGCAAGCTATGACAATTAAGTCCCTGTTATTTAATTTTAATCTGTCAGGCATTTGTTAAATGGAAACTGTACAAAGAGTCTTAAAAGGAACGAAGCACAATTCATTTGAGAGTTCACTTTGTTTACAGTACTGTAGGTAATGTTTTAAATTAGAATTAGGTCAAGTTTGACTCAGTTGTGTTTGAAATCTGTTTATCTAATGTTTGGAATCATTTTAATACTCCTTTGAGAGTTCAAGACCCATAAAGATTTCATCTCATTATTTCTTCTAACCATCTGTCTAAATCACCTTACTTCATAAAGCATAGGAAAAGCAGATAGTTTACAGTACGTCTTGAAGGCTGCAAGATTTGGCTTTGTGGAATAAAGAAGAAAGAAAAACCGTTAGAATGGAAACAACACTCTTGTCTATGAGAAGCTTTTACTTTAAGAATATATTCAGTCTTTGTAATTGCAAACTACTTGGGAAGGGGGCCATCTCTTTACATTATATACATATTCTCTAATGTAATGGCATCTTTGTCTATAGCTCTGCTTGTAATACTACTGCTGCATAGATACTAAGGGGTTTTTTTGACAGATTTTGTGCAAATTGATGAGTTTGGTAAAATCTTTGAACAAATGAGGATGTTTTGTCTGTCTAATTATCAATGATTTTTCTCTCTGAAATGCTTTTTGATCCACATGCTGTAATGCATTATTATGACGTTCTTAAGTGTAATAATTGCCAGCTGAAAAATTCTTCTAAACTACAGCTCTCCCCATGAATTCAAAAGTTGAAAATTTTCCCTTGTTGTAACGAGTCTTAGTGCTGTATTAGTAACTTGGCCAAAATGATGAAAGGAAAATTTAGTATTCTTTTTTTCTTAAAAAAAAAAAAAAAAAAAGAAAAAGAAAAAAGCAACAGTGTATCAATTGTAGTAATTAAGGTGATGGGTTTTGTGCCACTGAACATTTCTCATGCTCCCCAGAAGCGTATTAATGTATCTAAGGCAGTTACTTGCAATGGAATCAGTGGTAACGCTCCTTTTTTGCTGTTGACTCAAGCATGCCCTTCTTGCTGAGCTGAGCAGTTGTTTGAAATCGCAGTGTGTGAACAGAGTTTGTACTCTGAGACTGCTTAAGAAAAAACAGCCCTAACTGATTTGTGAGACTGGTAACAGTTCTTTTGAGGAATTTTGAAGGTTGTCATTGTTGTGTACAAAATCTGAAAATACAGCTATTTTCCATTTTATCCTTACTGCTTCTGTTTCCCCCTAATTTTAGAGTTGGTCAAAGAGGGGCTGGACTTTCAGCAACTATTGCTAGAAGTGAACATGAGATTTCTGAAATCATTGATGGACTTTCTGAGCAGGAGGTGAGGCTGTTGTCTTTACTTTGCTATAGAAGCACAGCAAGTGACTCAATATATTTTTCTTGGCAGTGAAAGGTCTCTTTCAGAGGGTTTGTTTTTTTTGATAAGAAAAACATTTTGGGGCTGGTTTGAGAGAATATGCGTGAAATCTGGCTTGAAACAGGTCTTACGAATACTTTTAAGTGTTATGCTTTCTAATTACATCTGTCCTAGATTTTTCTCACGCGTTGGTGTTCCTTGCAGGCTTGCTACAATGTAGTTTTTTACAGCTCTAACAAACATGTGAAAACTCTTCCTTTCTAAAACCCTGTGCCATTTTAGTTTTTCTTTTGTGACACTGTTTCCTTAAGCTGACTGTGTAAATATTCGTTGGGATAGTGACAACTTCTAGAAGAGTTTAGAAGTGGACAAGAAGTAGTTTCAAACTAACTGTGAATGTATACTGTGGTGGAGCTTTAAAGAGTTGTATAATTCAAGAACTATAAACATTAGTATCAATTTTTTGAATTCTTTCCCCTTTCTTTTTTTGCCTGTAGAATAATGAAAAACAAATGCGTCAGCTCTCTGTCATTCCTCCCATGATGTTTGATGCAGAACAAAGACGAGTGAAGTTTATTAATATGAATGGTCTGATGGAGGATCCCATGAAAGTTTATAAAGACAGACAGTTCATGAATGTCTGGACCGACCATGAGAAAGAGATTTTTAAGGAAAAGTAATGGGCTTTCTTATCTTTTATTTTTATTACATTGCAAATGACAGTCAAATACCTAACCCCACAGTAAATGTCAGTTAAATCAGGAATGCTGAAGGTTTTGTGCAGTAATATTTGATAATGTTCTTAGGGGAATGAAGGAACCGTGGCAAAAGTTTTAGACTTCTCCACTTATTTTTTGTCTGAGTAGGCTCATATGCATTTAGTCCTTAGATAAGAACTTCTCTCAAAAGTGGTTTAGTTCTGTGATAACATTAAAATGGGAAGAGTAGGTATATGATCTCATTATGTCAGCTAATTTTAAGTGCTTATTCTGTTATTCTAAATTTGCACAATTTGAAAACTGGGCTTCTTAGACTGATTTCAGTTGTGTAAATCAAAGGCTTGCTGATGGAACAGATTGTTTGGAAGACTGCTTTGCTTATATGATCATGAATTATGTTGTTAAACTTAAATAATTTCTGATTTATAAAAGGTTTGTGCAACATCCCAAGAACTTTGGTCTAATTGCTTCCTACCTGGAACGAAAGGTAAGACCTTTTTTAATATAAGTAGAGCCTAGGGTGGGATCCCTGACTTTCCAAATGTAAGTCATTTATCCCAGCATAATTTTCTCTTCCTGAAAAAAATTTAAGTCCAAAGATACCCCCAATTACTGCTTTGACAGGACTTAATAATACTTGATCAGTAACGCAATCAGTGCATGCAGACATCTAGCAAAAGTTAGTGAAATTACACTATTGACAACAATAAAAGAAAATGGCACTTCATTTAGTTTTGATCTTATTTTCTTTTTAAAGCAGGTAAGCTTCTTTAACTATCTCACTACTTAGATAAGGACATAATTGGCTCTGCTGAGCCACTGTTCTATTGTAAGAAATCTTGCCACCACCTCTCAAGTCAGTGGGATTCTACTGCTGGCTGAATTAGTCTCTAGAACTAATTTTAGTCTCTAGAAGTGATTGTGCAGAACTGATGTAAGAAGTAACAGAGAATTAGTATTTGTTAAGACAACAGAATCTTGAATACATACAGCTATTATGATAAACAGAAGCCTTCAAACTTGCAAATTGTCTAGTATAGATTAAATTATGCAGACTGAAGTAGCTGAGGGATATTATAAATACATGAAGCTTGTGTTAAACACTATAATTTTACGCATAGTTACATTGTTATATTTGTGTGTGAATTCACTTCCCTGCTGAGCAAACAAATCTAATAGTTTTATTTTAGCCTAGGGGCTGAATAGTTTAGGTGTTGAGAGAAATTAAATACTAAACCCATATTTTTTAATGGTAGTAAAACCTAAATATTTTTTTTTGCTTTTTCACTTTAGAATGTTCCTGACTGTGTATTATATTATTATTTGACCAAGAAAAATGAAAATTATAAGGCCCTTGTGCGAAGGAATTATGGTAAACGCAGAGGAAGAAACCAGGTATCTTAAATGCATTCATTGCTTGGATTTTGCTATTTTATTGTTTCATATTTACAACTGTCTTACTATGCAGTATAGCAACTATGTTATATGCATGAGGAAGTGGGAAAAGGAAAAATATTTTTTTCCTTTACTGCATTTTTGACCATTTTAAATTTAAATAAACCTGACCTCAAAGGGTGTTCTTTTTGTTTGTTTTTAATTCTTTTAGTTTGTTTTTAATTCTGTAGAGTCATCTTCCTTTGCACATTTCTGACTTCTTTTTTGATATGACAATTCATTTTATTTGAGGATCCTGCCATAAGACATTGAAGTTGAATCCATCATTAAATCCTACGTTGGAGTCAACAGAAATTGGGTTTAGCATGTGACTTGCACTGGAAAATATATATAATCACTTCATAATGTTAGTGTTTGTCAAAAAGCAGAAATTAATAGTGATCTTTATTTGGTGGTCAGGCTCAAAGTCAAACTGGAACTTCATAGTAAGAAGAAAGAGACCAATTTAATGCATGCAAATAAAACTTCTGCTGATTCAGGAGGTATTCCTTTGGAAGTTTTGGAAGCCTGTGGAGGGGAAAACCCCAGCATATTATGGACAAAAAAAGCATATAAATATATTTGCTGGTCTACCAGGGTTAATGTGGATATTGGAAAACAAACAAAAAAATACATTAAGAAACTTTGGACTTTTTATTTTTCATTTTTAAGAAAGCAGGAGTGCTGTGTGTTCACTGAACATGTTACCTACTCTTCCCATTCTGATTTCCCCTTGCATCTATCAAGTACTTAGGAGATACTGAAAATAGGATGAAAGATGTGTCAGTGACAGGTTAGGAAAGAAGCTCGTATATGAAATAAAAATATATGGACAGAGTACTAGATACAACAACAAAGTCTGCCAGGTATCTTGAGTTTGCATCCTTAAAATGAATTTAACAGCTGGAAACCAGTATAAATACGATTGTCATTATGTACAAGATTTAGTTAGAGCTTCTACTGTGACTAATAGTGAACTACTGTGATGGGAGAAAATACTGGAAATAACCAGTATTTTGCCAGAACTTCTGTTAGGTTTTCTAAGCCTAATAATGCTTTTTAATAGGAAAAATACATTGTTGTGTGCCCAGTGATGGTGTTTGATTGCCATTAAAGTATGGATGCATGGTAAATACAAAGAAGATGGAAATAAATGAGATTGTCCAAAATGGAGACAATCACTGTGGACGCTAAACACAGATAATGCTGCTGTTTTAAGTGGCTTACTTTCATATTCCATTATAAAATGAGCTTGGTGTGATCACAGTAAGCATACACGTTGAGCGCTATCTTTGCCATATGCTGTTCTTCTGCAGCTGTTCTGAGGGGTGAGGAGGCAGAACTGGCTCAAGCTGTAATGCAATATAACTGTAAGTTTTGAGATATGCAGGTCATAACTGTGTATTTAAATGCCTTTCAACATTGTTAAAATTCAGAATATTGGAACTGGTAGAGTTCAAAATTTGGATGGATTTCTCAATCCGTAAATTGTTGTTTTCCTTGTATAATGCACATATAAATAGAAATATTTTAATTACAGCCCTGTACCCAAGGGCATGGATTTGTAAACTTAGTTCACTATAAAAGGAAACCCAAGGTGCTCTGCCTGTCATAGGAACTGCTCCTGTGAATACTGATATATGTGAATAACTAAATACATGAGTTGAAGCACTGAAGCTACTGTCATTGTTTGTTCAACTCAAATTACTTGCTCTTAAATTTTAGCAGAGTTGTATGTCTTAATTGCTAGTTGTTGATCCACATTAAGTACTGTACCAGGTCACTGAACTTTGGGCAACTGCTTAATGTGTGCTTTGTTAAGGATGCAGATAAGTGTTGGACTTTATAGATCTGAAGAAGGTTGAGGTGTACTTGCAAACTCGAGGAAATACTCTATAAACATTCTAAACGGGAAATTTTACCACTTCTGGAAGTTTAAATTCAGAAGTGTTGTAGTTTGTATGTTTAGTAATGCTGTAGTAAGGAAATGTGTGGTACCAAAAATAATTTTTGTATTTCTTAATTTTATTAATGATTAATTAGCAACATCTAGAACAGCTAGTAAAAAAACCTGAGAGCGTTGAACTGCCTTGCTTGCCAGAACTTTTATCTTACGGCTGCAGAATGCAGTTCATCTCCCTTCTCCCTCCCATGCCCCAGCTTTGTGTGAAGCTGATATTTTTCGTATCTCTGAGCAGAAACCTGAAACTTCCTTGCTGATTGGCAAACACAAGTCGTGTGAGATTTATGATGTGCTCCGAGATGTGCTTATGCCAATAACAGGTGCTTCAGCTTAAACTCTTAGTAATAGTTCATATATTTTTGTAAATTAGAAGGCAAGCAAGTGGAATATTGCAGTGGAGAAGATATTAATCATGGTAATGATGTTAAGATCCTTCAGAGAAAGTAGTGAGTACAACTTGACTCAAGTTTCAGTGTGGGGGCTTTTACTTTAGCAAAGCTGAATGCTAGATTAAGGCATGTCAAGAGATAAGGCTTATTAAATTCTGATACATTTTTGTCCTCAAATAGGTCTAGAAGGGATTTTTTATAAAAATGCTACCTAAACCTTTCCTCTCATTCCTATCAGAATGCTGATAGAGGCAAGTAAGCACGTGTGTCTTATAAGAAATGTGACTTTTCAAATGAAGAGCAAGTTTTTACCATAGTATTGGAAGAAAGCATGTCTCTGTGATGCTTTTGCGTTGATTATAGAGAATTCCTTAAAAATCTTACTGAAAAGAGGTTCTTTCTTTTCAACTGAAATTTGGTAGCAAAGCAGTAGTCAGCAAGGGGGGGGTTTCTGTGGTCTGGCTGCCGGGTCAGCACATCCGTGTGTCTGTGGATGGAGCCGTGTGCCTTTGCAGCAGGTGGTACAGTCCAGTGATCTGACTAGACAGAAATTTGCTGTATGTCTGTGACGGCCAATCAAGCCGAGCTTGGTGGGGATTACCTCTGGTGACTCCGGTGAGATTAGAAGGTTGTATGTGAGATGGGCAACGCTGCTCTAGGCAGCTTAGGTGGCAGAATGACACAATTTCCTGGAATAAACACGTTGCTGGGTCAGGCAGCCTCTGTTAAAGAGCTGTGTGATGTCGGTGCTGGTGTGGGGTTTGTCCTTTTGAATTGCACCCCGAGTTAAAGCCCGTCCCCCTTGTCTGGATAGTAAAAGTTTTAATCAACAGATGAATGTGCAGGTACGTCGCTGACGGAGGCTTCAACTGTTTTAAGGTTTGTGTTTAACCTACACTTGACCTATTGCTTATGCATGTTAAATAAATTCACTGTGAAATAGAGAACCCTGTTATTTATGTAGTGTGGTGTTAAATTAGCTAGGCAAAAGAAACAGAGGATTTTCAGCGACTGTGTTGTAAATAATTATATGTAAAATACAGATTTTTTTTTTAAAAAAAATTATTTTTTCCTTCTGAAAATGCAGTTCTTAACTCCCTGATTTTGAGGCCAATCTATTTAGCACTATGGAAATAATTTATCTTAGCACGTCTCTGACATCTTGCTTGAAGGAAGGTTTTGCATAATCAATGCCAGCATTTTAAGTGCTAATAATTGCAGCAAGATGATAGTGGTTAGTGTTTGGCATTTCTGCTCCAGTTCACATTATTAAAATGTCAAAAACAAGTCCTTTTTTTGTGATAATTTCAAGCCCCAGTTTTGTTAGTGAAACAGTGACACCTGCTGCTACACTTACAGGAAGGTTGGTTCCTCTGTGGAAAAAAAAAAAAAAGCCTATTTTGAGGAAATTTTCAGTGGACTGTAAAACCCGAGTTAATGAAGCCCTAGAACAGCAATCTTGTAGTTCTCTGTCCTTGGCTTTCCATGAATTGCCAAGTGTACTTTGGGTATTGGTTTGAAAGGCAGCTTTATATGAATATTACATGTATTTTGCTTTTTGAAGTTGGCTTGCAGCGTCTAATGCCCAGTAAGGAACAAGCCAGTTCTGCACACACCAAATCTGAGCGGGGAGCCTCTGGGTGTTGCAGTTCTTCTGAAGGGGCGACTTGACTGAGGACTGACGGAGGTGGTTTGCTTAACACGTTCAAGCCCCTTCAGCATAAACTCCTGACTGGTTCCCTCTGTGTGGCCATATCTGACTCCCCACCCTCTCTTACGTTCCGTAGTTTCTTATGAAAATAGATTTAAGGCAGAATTTAAACTGTAATCACGCATTTTAAATAAACTTCCATATTTTCCGCGAGGAGGAAGAGAGCTCTTTCTTCCTCTTCCCCCTCCCCTCAGCTTTAACTGGAGTCCTGCCTGCTATAACCTTGCCTGCAGCCTCAGGCTTTCTTTTCTCATTCTTGTTGTGGTGCCTCGTACAGAAGGCTTGGATTTTTCTGTGGCACTTGGGAGATCACCTTGTTACAGATACTTTTCAGCGTGAAGGGGCAATATGGATAAAGCTCTAGATGATTGATGTGGGTTGCTGGCTTTTGAGGCCCATCCGGAGAGTTCATTCGTTTGCTGGTTGCTTCATTTAAGGCTTCTGGGATTTTGGGGAGTGGGTTGCGTGGTTTATTTAGTGGCAGCCAACTACTGCTTGATATTTTAGCCTGGAGGGGAAGAAATTTTCTGGTGAGCTATGGACGTAGAAGTGCAGCAGTGTTGGAAAGTGACGTATTTTGGCCATGTGCAGATATATCATTGTGGGTGGCAAAAAGCAATATTTAGGCTCCTGACTATATTTAAGGAGGATAACAGCACTAAAACTTAAGGAAATTATTTCTGTAGCAACATTTGATAGATCTTTCCTAATACTTTACCCCCTGCCCCCCTGTATGAGCAGTGTCATTTTTCTAATGGTTTCTTACAACGCCACAGGATATTTGCCTTGTCTAAGGTTAGAACACCTCTAGCAGTGAAGTCAAGGAATGTCAAGGCTAGGGTTTTTTGTGTGCATGTCATAACAAATAGCAAAAACAATGCTACAAATTTTTCTAAATTTACATTTTTTGGTTTGGTTTGGTTTTTTTAGCATCTGTGAGGCACCATGCTGGTAATTTTATGTGATCACATTAAGTAATAGAAATTTCTTCCATTAATTCCTGTTTGAAGCAGATTGTGTCTTCTGGAAAGTTTGAGTCAAATTTATGTGCTTTTTAATATGAGATACCCTTGCACATGGTAGTTATCTGGATTGCTTTGAAAGATAAGGAGTGAGAGTCCCTTAACGGGCAATGTGTAAATAGTGTTTTGTACTGTTTCCTTAAGATAATAACTCGTAATAGTCATTGCTTTGTCAGTGCTTAATGCGCTTGTAAATTATCACAATAAAGAATATAAAAGACTATAGTTGTTAAAAAAAAAATCATAAAAATTCTACACTATAGTTTTCCTTCTGTAAATGCACTGGAAAGATAAGTCTAAAATTCCTGACCCAATCTTTTGAACAATTATATTTCTTATGACAGTTCTGAGAGGGTGACTTCAAGTTGGTCATAATTTTCATGCTACAAGATCTGCTTCCAAGTTGTAAGCTATCATGTTTCACTGTTTTAAAATGGACATAGTTAAAAATAAAATTTGAGAGGTGCATCACCATTACTACACAAAATGTTGGTCAGCCCTTTCTAAGCACTTCTAAAACATTGCTGTTCATTTTTAGTGAGGCGTACGATAGCACGTGTATTTGTTGACATATGTAGGTGTACATTGTCAGCCCTGTGCTCGTGCTACAAAAGAAGCCTGTACCTCGGTGGAGTTTTTAAGACAAAATACCGTATCTGAGTGGGGCATCTGACTGGAAGAAATGTAAGAGAAAATAAATGGAGAAATACTAAGGATATACAGCTAATATATAGAAACTGCACGTTCTGTGACATAGGGGACTTCTGAAGTCTGGGAGCCATTGTGTGGACCTTCACATTTGTTATGATTTTAGGGTGCAGATAAGTGTTACAGTTTCTGACAGAGGCATTTTGCTGTTAATGTTGACCGGTGTGCAGTAACTGTAACTTAAAATACTACCAAGCGGGAGGTAAGGCAGGCTCAGTGTTTGCAATGCTCTGAGTACAAGTTGCTGCACCCTGGTGTGATGAAGTTGTAATATGTAAATCCCATTTCATTTCAGCAACAAATTGCTCGTCCTTCTCAAGAAGAAAAGGTAGAAGAAAAAGTAGAAGAGGAAAAAGCAGAAAAAGCAGAGAAAAAAGAGGAGGAAAAGAAAGATGAGGAGGAAAAGGATGAGAAGGAGGAATCTAAGTAAGTATATTTACTGAAAATGCATTTATTCACCCTAGATTGCAGATATTTTGCACAGATCAGAACAGGATTTGCATTAGGCTGACAGTGAAGTCTGGGCTGAAAACTGTTCTGTATTTAGGTTAGATTTTGTGCATTAAACAACTTTTTTGGACATACGGGTTCCTCTGTTTTGTTGAACTAACCAGACTGGTGAAAAAAGCTGTGGGATTATTTTTATGCACACAGTAATTTTTCTGTCTCTTGGTTTGGGCTTTTTTCATGTTCTATTGCAGCATTCATATTTTCTTTGGTAATATCATGTATCTTTGTTATTCTCTAGCAACTCTCAGTTTTGGACAGTAAGTGAATTCAGTTTCACTAAAGGAGTCTTTTGGGTTTGTGGAGTTTTGGTTTGTAGTTTGTTGGGTTTTGGGGTTTTTTTGACATTGATATTCAGGAATATCTGCCCATAATGGCTATCTGAATGTGACTGAATTATATTTTAACTACTCCCAGAGACAATACCAAAGAAAAGGACAAAACCGAAGTTGCACCAGAGGAAACAGAGGAGAGGGAGCAGGCCACTCCTAGGGGCCGAAAAACAGCCAATAGTCAAGGTCGTCGTAAGGGCAGAATCACCAGATCAATGACAAATGAAGCTGCACAAGCAAATGCTGCTGCAGCTGCAGCCACTGAAGAACCACCACCACCTCTTCCACCCCCACCAGAGCCTTGTGAGTAGCATTTATAGGACACTCGGGAACCCATCTGGTCGTCAAGCTCTTCACTGACATAAGGCTGTTTTCTGTGCACTTTTTTTTTCCCTATTTAGTATTACATCTTTATTCCTAGGCCTATTTACAATTTTGTGACTGTGTGGTACTGTTAAACTTCACGAGTGTAAATGCATGAATAGTATCTGTGTAATCATATGACTCTGTTAGAACCATGTGGGGAAAAAAAAAAAATGTAGTTCAGCCTTTCTGTGATAATTCCATTTTCTCTCTTTGCAGGGTTAATGATGGATCTGTAGAGGTCCAAATGGCTTTGACACATATAGACTTACAGGCTGTAGCTCACAGGATATTGTTAAATAAGTAGGCCTGATATTTGAGTACTTTAGGGAGTTTCATAATCTGAAATGGATCCTAGCAAGTTGTTTTTGTTGTTTCTGCGTTAGATGGCAAAAGACTTACTTAAAATAAAATGTTACTTTCTTGGTATGTATGGTTAAAAAAGACTATGCTGTCTCTCACTGCATTTCTAAAAAGGCTGACATGATTTGTGGTGGTGCAGAAATACTAGCAAACAGAGTACCTTGTGGCTAGTAAATAATTATCCAGGATGGCACAGCAGGGTGTGTTTTTTTTTGGTTTTGTTTTTTTTTTTCTTCCAGTGCTTTGCTGTGGCAAAAGTTTGTTGGTCTTAGCTCTTCAGCTGGGTAGTTACAGGCAGCTGCTATTCTAGAACTTGTAACAACTCTTTTTTTTTTTTTTTGCTCAGATATTCTGCATATCCTAAAGAACAGAGTAAGTGGGAAAATCAGTTCTTGTTTAACTGTAAACATCAGGGACTGTGATAGACATTCTTGCACAGTTGATATGGTGGGTTTTTGTCAGCAGCTAGACTAAGACAGTAATGGGGTTTGCTTTTGTTTCTGTTGTTTGGGGTGTTTTTTTCCAAACCATTTTTGCAGACTTTTCTGGAAAATCTAAAATAGTTTTTCAGTGGATCAGATACTTTATAATGTCTTACTTTTATTATTTCTTAATGGCAGTTGTTGAAGGGCCCATGTTGTATGCTGTCCATAATGGCCAATATTATGAAAAGGAAATGGAGGCTGTTGAAGCTTAATGCCTTTCAGAAATTTAAACAGAATTTTATCAAATGCAGAGATGTGAATGAGAAGTATTTTGCATTTAATCATACTTAGTTTCCTGCTTGTTTTTACTTTTATTTTTCTGTTTGTCCAGTAGGAGACTTGGTGAATACAACAGTAGATTTGTTCATACCCACTAACCAATAAATAACCATTTTAGTTCTTTCCACAGCAGTCAGTGAAGTAAGATGGAAGTAGTTTATAGCATGTTGGATTGCCACTTTTAGTAGTTGATGATAATTACTGACAGTTTAAATAAAATTTTAATGATAAATATGTCCAAGTTACTTAGAAGTCTTCCTTGACAGATAATTAATCATAATTTTGTAGGCAGAATAGTTTTGAACAGTTTGCTGAGATTGTAGTGGTTCCTACTATATCCCTAACTTGGTTAATGGAGATTGACTACTCCCCACTGACAAGAGCAGCTTTTCCAACTGACTTGAACAAGCATTAATGTAAATAGATTAGTTAACTATGGGATGCATGATTGGTGCCATAATAGTGAATCATGCTCTTTTTTTCTGACTAGTGTCTTTGTTTCTCTTTCAGCTTCTGCAGAGCCTGTAGAGACATCCCGCTGGACAGAAGAAGAAATGGAAGTTGCTAAGAAAGGTAAACCTTGTAAAGCTTTTGACTTACTTCTGAATACTTGTATTCAGTAAATTATTCATTTTGTAAATACAAGTGCTGTGATTTTTTTGTGACACTATGCTGAATGAATAATCTGAAGCTTGCTGGTTTTTTTTTTTTAAAAAAAAGCAAACATCTAACAGCAGCATCAGTTTTTTTAAGACTTACGTTGGCTTTTTTCATATGGGCTACTTAGTACTGTTTGATGTTGTACTTGGTCCATGGAAGTCTGAAACAGATGTGGAGGTGTGTATGTCATATGTAAATTTTTAAAGTAACTTATAAAAATAAAAAAATTCCTTTTGTATAAGACATGCTTTACATAAAAAAGCTCATGCAATTTATAACTTGCGTCTTCATTTGGCAGATACTGTTATCTGTAAATTTTATGCATAATATCAATATTTTAGCAGAGGCATTGTGTATTAGCAACAGCAAATTGTTAAGTTTGAAGGCTTCATAAGCAGACATTCAAGTTGACACATCTTTTTTTTTGCCCCGTAAGTAGTTACCAAATACATGGTCATAGCTGAAGGGCAGCAGTACTTCTGTACCTTACCTTCTCATAGGCATTGTTGTTCCATTTATTTGGGTGTCAATAGCTGAATTATTTAATGTAGTAAATATTGGTTCTTGTATGTTCGAACAGGCCTAGTGGAACATGGACGAAACTGGGCAGCAATTGCAAAAATGGTTGGGACAAAAAGTGAAGCTCAGTGTAAGAACTTCTACTTCAACTATAAAAGGAGACACAATCTGGACAGCCTTCTCCAACAGCACAAACAGAAGGTAAGTGCAGTGGGCATTTAATGTTTTGTAACAGAAAACTTGGCATCTTTCTAAAGTAATACATCATGCTTCACCAAGACTGCTTTGCAATCACCACTTGTTTCCTTTTCTACTTGTTTTTGTGGTGTGTCATAAATCTCCTAGAAA
This sequence comes from Microhierax caerulescens, assembly GCA_035590215.1. Taxonomy (NCBI): domain Eukaryota; kingdom Metazoa; phylum Chordata; class Aves; order Falconiformes; family Falconidae; genus Microhierax; species Microhierax caerulescens. The sequence goes on along the minus strand of JAVJGJ010000001.1, from coordinate 107,804,833 downwards.
AGGCAGCTGATGCTCACTGACTGGTGAATACTAATCGCTTCTTGCTTTAAAATGCAATAGAGAATTTTCTACCAGAACACTCAAGCCAGAAGAATGCTTTAGTGCTCTGAAAACCACATTCCTCATCAGCACACCAGCAGCTGTACAAGTTCAGGTCATTGCTGTAGAGTAGTTACCCTGAAACACAATAAGCACTAACCTTACAAAATGGAGCAAGAGAATTGGTAGAAGACCAGGAACTGAAAGTTTTGGGGCATCTAAAGTAGAATCCTGAGTGTTGGAGTCCTCTAAACCATAGTGTTAAGCTAGTCTTCTGTCACTGAAGTGAAGAGCATCAGTATCTCTGTTTGCTACGGTGGCTCTGTTGTCCCCTAAACATACCTTGAGAGAGTGGTTTGTTCCCAAACTTATTTTTGATCAGGAGCAGCAAACGCTGGCCTGAAGTTGAAAAAGTCTACCCCCTTGTGAATGAATCTGTGCTAAACAGAGATCTCTGTCTTTCATTTCAACCTCAGATTAATAAATGAGAATGCATGTAAAATGAAATAATACATTGTACTGAAAATTTGCAAGTAAATGCCGTGTCTTTATCAGTCTTCACGAAGGCCCCGTGAGGAGCGAGACGTATCACAGTGTGAAAGTGTAGCTTCAACTGTGTCTGCTCAGGAGGATGAAGACATTGAAGCATCTAACGAAGAAGAGAATCCAGAAGACAGTGAAGGTAACTTTTCTGGGAAGGAAAGTTACAGAAAGGGACCTCTGTTTTGTGCCAATTAAATGCTCAGAAAGTTGTGTTCCACTACATAATGTAGTGCTCAAATCCTCTGTTTCAGTTGGATTTTAGTAGTTGGAACTCACTGGAGAGGAAAAAGCTTTTTTAGCATTGAGCAGCCTTAAGATGTTACTGCTTAATATTTTGAGCTGCTTTGAGTATTCTATGATCAAGATGGTAAACAGTACCTGATAAAAAAATGTGTACCTGTTGAAACAAGTTGAATCAAAGCTGTGTAACCTTTGCTAGTGGATAGTCTCAGTAAAGCTTCAGGCAGGCAATGTTAATTGGTGGGGTTTTGTGGTTTGGTTTGGGTTTTTTGTTTTTTCATTTGTTTGTTTTTATTTGTTGATTGTAACTGCTAATAATTCTAGGCACACAGCATCAGCCAGTCTTGGCCAGATTTTTGTGGAGTTTTAAGCAACAGAATTCATAAATGATGAATGAGAGAATATGACTAAGTGTTGGGGATTTTGGTTTTTACTTGTTGGTATTTTTTTAAACTGCAGAGTGTGTGTGTATATAATTCAGCAAATTGTCCATTTTTATAATAAGTCAAAATTACTTGTTATACAGATGGGTAGGTTAAAAGTGATGGATCCTTATTGCATCCATTTATTTAACAAACATAAAATGTTTATGTGATTGTAAGGAATGAAGGTTCTTATCAGAAGATAAGATTTGAATATGACATCTATATTCTAGGTGTTGCCATAGTTTTTCACAATGTTTTCATTTATCTATAAGCTATTTATAATATAATGGAGTTCATGAACTAGACTAAAAAGAGGAGGAAGGATCTTTACTACAAAAAATCGGAATCCAGTTGTTGATGCCATTTATACCTTTCACAGAGCAAAGATGACATTTTCAAGAAAACCATAATTCATAAAGGAGGTAAACTAGAACTGTTAACTTACAGCAAGAATTGAAAGTCAACATGTGTATAAAATGTGACTGATTTTCATGTAAAATTAGTGGTTTGCCACTTCTGTCAGTGATGCCTCTAAAACCAGTTAATTTAAATGATTAAATCTGCACCTTCAGCTGCTCTGGGTGTTGACTCTAGTCTTGTGATAAAGCAGCATCATGTATGGAAGTACCAACTCTGACATATGCACAAGAATTTATCTGTAAGATCAGAGCTAGCTAAGTAGCATTATTTCTGTAACTGCAGTCTCCCTCCTTTAACCTGTATCTGCTGATTTTTGGTTACTCTCCCCTTGGGAGTCATTTCTTGAGGGCGGTTGACTTGTGTTTAGGGACAGCAGACATATCTTTGATTATTCTAAAGAAGCAGTTCATCAAATCCTGGTTGGATTTTATTAATGTTGAACCTTTATGCCAAAACTTTTTTTTTCCCCAGGTGCTGAAAACAGTTCTGATACAGAAAGTGCTCCATCTCCAACTCCAGCAGAACCAGCTAAACCAAGTGAAGAAACTCCGTCTGAGAGTGCTGCTTCAAAAGTAACCACTGAGGTGACAGCAGAACAAGAATCTACCATGAAACCTGCAACCAGCACATCTCCCTCCTTAACAGCCCAAAGCGTATCAACAGCTGAAAGTCAGACCCCTGAGCCACAGGTTAAGGAAGAAATAAATAATGAGGCAGAAGAGCCTATGGAAGTTGACAGCAGAAGCCATCCAGTTGAAGCTAAGCCTGTGATTACTCTTCCAGTACATACCAAAGTAGAACCTGTAGAGACTGAAATGAGGCTACCAGAGAATATTCAAGTGAAAATAGAGAGTGATACCAAAGAGAGAGAGATGGAGAAACCCAAGGAAAAGTCCGAACCAGAGGAAATGGACTATAGTCTGTCACAGCAAGTTAATACAGCGAGACAGGAATCCCATTCAGATAATGATTCGAGTGCCACCTGTAGTGCTGATGAGGAAGTTGATGGAGAACCTGACAGACAAGGGTGAGTTTAACTTAGTGTTGAAATATTGCCATCTTTTCAGAAGATGTTTAAAAAGTGGATTTACTTAGCAGTGATCCAAAATCTATCATCGATAGCACCATTTTTGTAGGGAATTTGTAATAAGGAAATAATTTTTAAAGATTCTTTGCTGGAAGTGCAACGGAGGGAAATGTCGATTTAAAATGTTGATGAAAAGCCAAAAGAAGGGTCTTCTCACGCAAGATAAGGCAAAATTCTGTGGTGATTTACTGACTAGGTAGGTAGCAAACTAGCACAACTACCCAGAAAGCTAGAGAATAGGGGAAGTTGAGCCATTTGGGCTCTGTTCAGAGAATGGGAATTCTGTTAAACGGTTACCTGGAAAGGACAGCTGCTTACTGAAACAATGAAAATTTGCTAAAGCAAGAAATAAGATTCAAGGTGCTCCTGGCATGAGTTTCTGTGATAAGTAGCTCTGTGGTACTTCTGATGGGGAGGGGAAGATCTTGCTGCTGCAGGATTTTCTGACACACAGCTATTAATTTAAATTTTTTTAGTTGATCACTGATTTTTAATGTCGGGAATTTTGTAAATGCCCCCATCTGCCCAAGAAACTCAACTGTGTAACTGGGTCTGTACTGAAGTTCTTTGCTTTGGTTTTGTTTTGTTAATTTGTTACTTTTACACAATACTTAAGAACAAATCTATATATTCAGAAGTAGATTCGGAATATTTTTTATATTGTGATGCAGTAATGTGGGATTTTCATTCCTTTTAGTGAAAAACTGTTTGAATGTAGACACAGAAGTTTGGAGATGGAGTTGTTCTGATTTGATTCTTGCTCTCATAGCTCAGTTTAGTAGAATGCATCCAAAACTCCTTGAGTTTGACAGGGAAAACAACTTGAATATATCTTCTAGTAGGAGATAAAACTTGTTTTTTTTAAAAAATAAAAATCTAAGGGCATAAAATGTTGATATTTTAGTTACCTTTTAACATTTCATGTTTATTTGCTTGTATAGCCTCTTGAGTCCTGTACCCAACTACTGTCATTGAACCATGTTATATCAACCAGTAGAACTGAATCTCTTGAAGGCTATTGATAATAGAGTAGTGGAAGTATTTCTCACTCTTACCAGTCAGTGTCTGTAAATGAACGCGCAAGTGTCCTGAGAAATGGATGACCTCTTTCTCCGAAGTGTACAGTCTGTTCATGCAAACTTCCTAGTTCTGGGAACTTAGCCCTAAACACTGCGGATAACCTGCATGAGTGTACAGGTCTTTAAACGGACAATGCTGCATGTCTTTGGATCCATTTATCTTTTGGGGGATGGCTGACACAACTGATAGAATACTAAAAAGACTTTGAATATTATTGGTGCAATTCTGTGTAGCCATAGTGTAGCATTGGAGCCAATGCCCCCTCCCTCTCAGTGGTCTTAATATACACACAGTACCAAGGATAGATGTTAAATGTCAAAAGTATCCAGTGTCATCGTTCTGCATGTGATCTTTGGAAGAGTGCAGTTCATAGTGTTTGTGCACTCTCTTGCCTCTTCAGACATCATCTTTCCACTTCACAAATATATTAGCCCTCCATGTGAAAGTAGTCTATTGTATATTACTAATTATTTCTTTCCTGTGGACTAAATATATCCAGGTCTTCCTATCTATTTTTTTTTCCCCAAAAAGCATTTTCTATAAAGATGGTTGCATTGTTATAGTACTATGCATATAGAAACTGCATATATAAATTTATGGTAGGGAAGATTCTGAACACTTCTTTTGGTATTTCTGTTTTATTATAAAAATACAGCATCTGTTGGCTATTCTGCCAGATGTGCTGTGGGACAAAAAATGGTTCTGATTTTCCAGCTGTTTGTCCAGTGTGTTAAATGTGTTGGTTTTTTGAAGTTAAAAGGCATACTTTTGCCTGTAAATTTTTTTAAGATGTTTAATCTTGGTCTTTTTGGTGATATTTTTCCCTTCCTTCTATCTCTCTTTCCAGTATCTTCAGCAGGGAGTCAAAGCCCTCACTGTTAAATCCCACTGGGTCAATACTGGTATCATCCACGATAAAACAAGGGCAGATGGATCTGCAACAGCTTCACCACCGAGCTGCTGTCATACCACCTATGGTATGGGGTGTTTAAATGATATTTGAAGGAGTATATGTTGTCCCTAAAAATAATCGCAATACTAAAGCAGCAATAAGTTGTGAAACAAATGTAGTAGTACATGATTTGCTTTGTTAGCATGCTTTTGAGGGAGAAAATAAGTTAAGTACAAATAAATACACAAGTAATAGCTTTGAAACAGGTGTGGACCATTTGAAACACTCATATATAGACTACAGCTGCTGCAGTGGAGGCATTGAGCAAGATAGTTACTTTGGTAAGTACCTGTATTAATGTACGTAATGTTAATACCTCTCTGTCCTTATAGGTTTCTTGCAGTCCCTGTACTGTTCCTGTTGGAACACCAGTGAGTGGTTACGCGCTGTATCAACGGCACATTAAAGCAATGCATGAGTCAGCGCTGCTGGAAGAGCAACGCCAGAGGCAAGAGCAGCTGGATATGGAGTATCGAAGTGCTGTAAGCCCTTGTGGCACTTCCAAGAGCCCTAATGTTGAGTGGGAAGGTAGGTGTTTTCACATGTGTCATAGAAATAACTACATTTTATGTCCATGTGTTACTCTGCTGCCTCATTTAAGAATGAAAGTTTAGTGTACCGATAATTAACTATTGCTTTCTGGTGAAGGCACTTGATTGAAGAACCTGTCTACTACAGAGATCCTGCTGCAGGTATAGTGCTGGAGAACTACCTTGTAGCCCCTTTAGATAAGGCAGAAAAACTGGCTCCATTTGGGTGAAATTAAAAAATGAGTTGTTCCAACAGAGAGAGATTCAGAAAGGCAAGGTGTGCAGACGGGAAGACCCAGATAACTGCCTGTTCTGGTCCCTTTCAGGAGCTTAAGGTGAAGATGGGAGACAATTACTAAAGAAATGTGGGCGCAATTAAAAGGAATGTTTTATGGCACTGGCGCACATATGTGGACATTGAGCCCTGGAGTAGGGAGAAGTTTGGTAAAACTGTCCTGTAGCCTGTCTGTCCACAGAAGGGCTGTGTGAAAAGTTCTTTCCCTTGGGAATATGATGGTTGGTTGCTTTTGTATATAGAGAGAATACTTAGAGGCAGGGTTTGAACTGAACTGAATGTGGCTCCTAGTGTGACCTTCAATATAGAACAAGATAAAAACTGCCTAGAGAACCTGTCAGGGTGACTAAATAAGGACATAGCTGTTAGTGTTGCTGGTAACAGGAAAGTGATTCGGATGGACTGTGTATATGTTACATCATCCAAATTACTGTTTAAAAGCCAAAGGATGCATTTATTAGCTTTCACTAGGCATTCATGTTATGCTTTCTGTCTGTGCATGTTTGCTATATTTGCATTCTTTGAACTGAAATTATTTTAATTCTATCAACAACTTTCAAATTACAAACAGCCTAACAAAAGATAGCTTTTCGGTTTTGTGCAAGGAAAGCATATTCTATGGGAGGCCCAGTTCTGTACTAAGCGTGTACCTTTTACCTCAGTTTTCTTTGCTAGAAAAGGAATAGCTCAAGAAACTGTATGTTATAACAAGGGAATCAACAGAGTAAGATTAATGTGCTGAATATTAGTATGGAGATACCATCACAGTTGCATAATTTGCATTTTTTAGATTTTATATTCTTGTGTGTTGTTTCTCGTCTCCGCAGTGTTAGAACATAAACTATCGTGTTCTTTGAAACTCAAGTATCCTGTATTTAACATGCATAACAATTTTAAATTATGTTATGAAAATGCTTCACCTTAATTACTTTTAGCAAAGTAAAATGGAAGAAACAGAACTATTTTTTTACCTGTTAAAATAGCGAGAAGGGAGCTTGTAGATTTGTGGAGGGCAGGGTAAGATTGTGGGTTTTGGAAGTTTGCTTCTTTAGGTGGCAAGTCTGGGGTTGCTTAAAAGTACCATTTAACCGAATAACTCTTGGCATTGGTAGTACAATATTATGAAGTGTGGGAAAGTTCTGGGGTGAAGTCTCTGCCAGGAAAAAAATCAAGGTGGTTGTCGGAGCCAGACAGAAAGGGAGAGTTGATGTGGTTAATGTAAATGGGTACTGCAAGCCTGGACGTCTTAATCTGAAAACTAGAAGGGGCTGAAATGTCATCAGATCATTTCAACAGCCACTTCCTAAGATACACTGTGCACATGAAGCTTGTCCCCCAACTGCTGCATGCAGCAGAGAGCCCACAGGCTGCTTAAAAATGTTGCATTGCATACATTGGTACGCTGCCTGTGTTGTGGGGCATCTTGTCAAACTAAAGGGCCTGTTGTTGAATTGGCTTGTGATAACCTACACAATACACTATCGTGAAATAAAATAGTAAAGGTCCTTTAGAAAGTTATTGTGGGATAATTAGTGCCATATTTCTTTGACTGTGGTCAAAGGTTAAAGTTACAAATTTACAGCTGCAGTAGACTTGTTCTGGCTCATAATATAGAGTACTTAAATTGGCCATTGCCAAAAAAAGAAAAGAATTTCTGAAGTTCTGCTACTGGATTTTTGATTTCTTAAATTTGATAAAAATGCATTTTCCCTTAAACACCATTGATGGGCAATACTGGTATTTGAAATTTTATTTGTGACTTCTCTGGGCAAGCAAACAAGGAAGGGAGGCTTTTTGTCTGGTGGGATTGGCATGTAGGTCTGGCTAAACTTGATGTGAACCTGGCTGATGCACAGGCTTGGAAAGGAATCTTCTTTAAATGAAAACTTTTTCAATAGCAGAGCTTTCACTTAAAGGACCTAAAGGATCCTTTAAGTACTGTTTTTCACATAGAGAAATTATGACAGTTTTTCAAAGCTTTAGATGTAGAAGTATAGACATAAGAACATATTAAATTAAGCTGTCCTTTAATACTTACTTTTAAATTGAAAAGTTTGTACCTGATGAGTATATCTGACATGGGAGTCAGGCCCTTTGTTAAAACTGTGTTGTAAACTGGACCTTTTTCCTCCAATTTCTAATCCAGGGTTCTTTTTTTCTGATAACTTTAACCTTCACAGGAAAACCGGTGGCCTATATGCCTTATGCTGAGGTCAAGCGAGCGATAGAACAGGAAGCACAAGTGCAAAATACAGCAACAAGGTCAGCATCACCATACAGGCTATCTCCAAGAGAAGTCAATAAAGCCTCCCCCCAGCCTGATATGAATGCAGCTCGCTATAGCGTCCCGCCAGGTAAATGGTTTGTTACATACATAGTGATAATATAGTCTTTGTTTGGAAACTGGACTTACGTGACTTGATGTAGTACCAAATTACTCTCTAAACATTTTGTGAATTAGCAAAAGAAGGAAGTAGGCTGTGCATGTAAATAGGTGCTCAGGATTTTTCTAGCTCTGGTGAGGTTGTGGTTTTGTTCTTTATTGCTACATCAGCTGCATAACATGTATTTTATTAAGCAAATAGGATGATCTGAAAGAACAGCATAGCGGCAAAGTCGTCAAGAGTTTTTCAACTTAATACAAGTACCTCATATTCATGGGTGGCCTTTCTTGTGAAGGGGGGAGTTGAGCAAAGAAGAAAGCTGCTGCTATCTTTGGCATTAGTTTCTGACTGTAATTGCTTAATATTATAGTTTGAATGTTTTATAAAGCAGTGAAATAACTGACAATTCTTAATTCTGAAACTTAGATTATTGCTCTTCCCTTCAGAGTATAATGTCATGCTAAGAAAAGACAAAATCAGGGAAGCTTAGATCATACTTGACTCAGTTGTGTTCCATTTAAAGAATAAGAACTTTCTTTAAAAACAGGAAGACAACGAAAAAACTTGAACATACCCTGGGCTGCTATTTTTAAAAGCTTATTTTTCAGAGTCTGCAATTCTACAGTGCAGCTTTTGCCATTCCTTTTTGAACTTTCATGCAAGGTTGGATATTCTCCATTCAGTTCCCATGTATAACATGCACTTGGACATAGTGAATTTCAGAATGTAAATACAGCTAGATAGCTTTTGGGTATTGTGAGGCAATTCCCATCAGAAATTGTCAGATGACTGTGCTATTTCTGTTCTTGTCTCTCTAACAATTAGTAGAGCTGAAAAAGACTAATGTTTCACGTACAATTTCCCGCCAGTTCTCCAGCCAGCACCTCACCAAGTAATAACGAATATACCTGAAGGAGTCCGGCTTCCAACAACCAGACCCACCAGACCACCACCACCACTCATTCCATCCTCCAAAACAAGTGTGCCATCAGAAAAACCTTCCTTCATCATGGGAGGCTCAATCTCACAAGTAAGAGAATTATTATTGGAAAATCTGTGCTTGCATCGATTTCTTTGCCCTTTCGCAACCTTCAACATCTTGTACTTGGTTATGTGTTCAGAGCATTATTACTTAAGACCTATACATGTCACCTTTAAATGTCCAGGAATTACAGGTGCCTTAGAAAACAGAACATGTTGCAGTTCTTCACATTTAGGAGTGTGGTTGAGGATGTCCAGTTTGGGTGAACTGTGTCCCCAAACGAACAGACGCTGCACTCCTGGTGTTCTGTGCTTTGATACTTTGCAGTGGTGTGCTGTAGCATTTTAGGACAGGATCATTAGCATTAGCATTCTTCTTTAAACATAGATGTGAATCTTCATTCCAGAAACAAGAGGTAACGTATATTTGTTGTTTCAGGGGACACCTGGCACTTACTTAACATCCCATAGTCAAGCTTCTTACACCCAAGAAACTGCAAAGCCATCAGTGGGTTCTATATCTCTTGGGCTGCCAAGGCAGCAGGAGTCAGCCAAATCTGGTAAGAAAAGAAAAGCTGATGTGTTTTACATAGACTAATGACTTAAAATTAAAGAAAGAAAAAAAAAAAACCACCCAAACTTTTTCTTTTTCTTCTTCTGAATAGCTTCCCTGCCCTATATCAAACAAGAAGAATTTTCTCCCAGAAGCCAGAATTCCCAACCTGAGGGACTCCTGGTCAGGGCACAACATGAAAGTGTGGTTCGAGGTAAAGACTGTCATACGGATTAAGAAACTTTGTCAGAGCCTGAGAAAATTGAGAGAATGAACTTCTAGAGCTCAAACTGCTGAACTGTTATTTTTAAGTATTACATGATTAATCTGCTCCCTATTTTCTGAGGCATGTGTAGTTGTAACTCGCTCCTCCTGTCTGTATGTCTCATTTAAAAACATTTGTTTCAAGGCATGCCAACTTCAAAATTAAGTTGCTTGGTAGAGCATAAGCAGAGCAATAAGTGTGAAATATCCAAATACATCAAAAGAAAAGAAACTAAATACCATGAATTAATGCTATAGAAGACTTTTAGCCTGTAGAAGGCTGTGTTAAAAGAGGAAGTTGTCTAACTGCCTCAAATGCATGCTGTTACACTGATATTTCCCTGTATTGTGGTGTAAACTAACAGTTCTCACTGGAGTCTTTAATGACTTCAAGTAGAGCAGCTTTTCTTTATTCTCTTATTTATCAGGATGTCTTATTATTTCAAATCAGGTACCACAACAATACAGGAGGGAAGTATAACGCGAGGAACTCCAACCAATAAAGTTTCTGTTGAGACCATTCCTTCTTTGAGAGGCTCCATAACTCAGGTATTTTTCCCTTACTGAGAAGGCTGTAGCAAACCAACATATTTAAGCTCTCACCTTGAATGTATTTGCATGTCTGAAAAAGTAAATCAATATCACAGAGTAGGAACTGCCTTGAAAAAAGAAGTTTTAATACAATCAGATGGTCAAATCCCACTACTGCTGAAGTCAGCATTACCATGATTTCATCTTGGAATCATACAATCATTTAGGTTGAAAAATCCTTTAAGGTCATTGAGTCCAACATTTAATCCAGCACTGCCAAACCCCCCGCTAACCCATGTCCCCAAACACCACACATACATGTGTTTTAAACACCTCTCAGGATGGTGACTCAACCACTTCTTTGGGCAGCCTGTTCCAATGCTTGACATATATATGAGTCTTTAAACTTATTAAATAAAACCACCAAAATCTTTGGTATACTTAACTGAAGGCTTATTAGCAACTTCCCTGAAAACACAGCTGAGTTCAAATATTAAAATGAGCTATAAGCAGTCTTGCACAGTTGCTATTTAAAGCCAAAAAGCTAAGTTAATTCCTTTTGTCTCATCGGTTTTTAAATGCTACTGGTTTGGTTGATATGGGATCTCTACTTATGGAGAGGAGCAGTAACAATTCTCCTCTAAGAAGGATAGGTTTCATTACTTAGCATAGGAATAAAACTTCATGGCACCATTAAGTATGTAGTGTGTTATCTGCCCCCTAAATGGTATCATAGGGTAATTGTTCTAGGCTATGAAATACTTTTGTAATATAGCACTCACTATTCTACTTTCTTTGGTTTTTCATAAGGTAGAAAATTGCCTACAAATGATCTTACTAATATTTAGGTAAAATGTCTAACAATAGAGGCAGAAGTTTAAGCCATACAGCTTGGTAAAATAATTGATTTTCTAGATCTAAAATATGTTGTGGGTATTGTTCTTGTGGTTTTTTTCCCCTCTTCACTGCTCCCTATTCTCTTAAATAAATACACACGTTCTGAATTATATTTGATTGATTTAAATGCAGGGTACACCAGCTCTGTCCCAGACTGGCATAGCAGCTGATGCGTTATTGAAGGGAACTATCACCCGGCTAGCTACAGAAGACAGCAGCCCAGAAAAGTGCCGAGAGGAAGCTTCAGCCAAAGGCCATGTTATTTATGAAGGCAAAAGTGGGCATATTTTATCTTACGATAGTGAGTATTTGTGTATTCTACTGGATCAAAGTCAAGGCTGCAGCAGGTTCTGCTTCTGTAATCCATAGCTGAAGTGTGTCTGCTTCCAAGTGGATCGGTATAAACTGCAGTCACTGGGGTGCTGTCTGGGAGAAGTATTGGCCTGTCTGTGTTTTTGAGGGTATGAGAATTAAAGTGATCCAGAAACCGTGCCTGTGTTCGGAAGAGTCTCCTGTACCATCTATTTAAAATATAGTTAAACTATTTCATGTCTGTGCCATTGATTTCCAATTTTTCATAGAATATTTTTATTTTGAAAGGTTAAACCACCATGTTTAAAATTATCAAAATCTAAAGAAATGTATCATTTAACTTTGAACTTCAGTTGAAATATTGATGAATGAGTAACTTCTAACAAATACTTTTTTTAACAAACCATAAAAAAATCTTTTAAAAGATTTTTGTCTTTTAAAAAAAGAATGCTCTTGTGTCTTTTTTTTTTTTTTTTTTTCCATTTTTCCTAACTCTTGTGAATTTTGCTAGCTATTAAAAATGTTCGTGAAGGAACAAGGAGTCCAAGAACTGCACATGAAATTGGTTTAAAGAGAAGCTATGATACAATGGAAGGAAATATAAAGCAAGGAATGTCCATGCGGGAATCTCCAGTGTCTGCACCGCTGGAAGGTAAAAATGGCTGCTTAAGGTGTTTTGTGTTTTATCCAAACCTTTCTGCATTGAGGTAAGAGTATTTAGAGTTAAAGCCTGCAAAGATCAAGTCAAGCCTATATAACTTTCCTGATTTTATTAAAAAATACAAATGCAAGAAAATGTTTCATGTCTAAACTATCGTGTCTTAAAGTGCATTTTGTCCCATCTTTGGGTAGGCTTTAAAGACTATTTTGTGTACGTTTTTATCAGATGGAACAATATGAGTAAGGGGTTTCTAGACTGTATGTAGAAATTCAGTGTTGCCTTTAAGCTGCTGATGCATTTGGCTCATCTTCAGGCTCTTTTGGCATACCAGAAGCTGCTCTGATACTTCTATGCTGTATCTTGTCACTCTGACCCGTTTTTCCATCCTCAAACCGTGGAAGATTAGGAATTCTTTGGGGGGTTGATTTGCATTCCTACTGTAGGAACAGTAAATTCAACCATTCCCAGATGATTCAATGTGAACTTTGATTAATTGGAGGATGCTGAGGTGTATTTTGGTGGTTTTTATTGAGGGGTGTTTTTTTTCTTTTTGTTCCATTTCCCATCATAAACACCTTTCTTTACTAGGTAAGGAAACTGGAGTGTAAGAGAAGCAGTGACTGCTTTTGGGACAAGAGTTAAGCTTAATTATATATATAAAAAAAAACCTTCTGTTTTCTAAATATGTTAAAACTTGCAACAGTGTAATAGTGTGAATATTTGAACTGGAAGATTTTTTTTTTTTAAGGCAGGATGGTGTTTATAACATGTTGATACAATGCCTAGCGTACTGAGACTAGGCCCTCTGGGCACTACCGTGATGCAGATACTATCAGTGATATATGTCAGAAGGAGGAAGGGTTTTGTTGTTTTGGGGATTATTTTTTTTTTAAACACTTGTTTAATTCTCTAAATTACGTTCATTTTAATTTTAGGTTTAATATGCCGTGCACTGCCTAGGGGTAGCCCACATGCTGAACTCAAAGAGAGGACAGTGTTGTCTGGCTCTATAATGCAAGGTAATGTATTGCAGGTTTACAAAGCAAGCATTAATTACATCCCCAAAAACCTGGATTTCTGAACCTTAAAACTGTTATTGACAATAGTAGCTGTGTGAAAGGTGGAGCTTCTTCTCTTAAACATGTTTTCAGAGCATAAATGAGTAGCTTTCTGGTATGCTGTGTACAAAGCTAGTGTCCAAACATAGCATTTTATTTATTTTTTGATTTATTTATTTTTAATATGAACACTTGGTAATTATCACTTTTTTTAATGAACACTAACAGTTCCCCAGACCTTTGATGTATGCCATTTCCTTTATTCCAGCATCTGAAGTAACTTGGGTTGCTTTCAGTAATATATTGAATAATTGTCCAGTATTATTTTGGTGGTGATTTAGTGATTTCATTTAATTTAATTCCAGTAATGTGACTCTTTCTTTCTGTAAAAGGCACACCAAGAACAACAGCTGAAAGTTTTGAAGAAGGCTTGAAATACCCTAAACAGATTAAGAGAGAGTCACCTCCCATCAGGACATTTGAAGGAGCCATTACTAAGGGGAAACCATATGATGGAGTCACTACTATAAAGGAAATGGGTCGTTCCATCCATGAAATCCCAAGACAGGACCTGTTAAGCCAGGAAAGTCGCAAGACTCCTGAAATGGTGCAGACTACCAGGCCAATCATAGAAGGCTCCATATCTCAGGTAAAAACAAAAAGCACTTCTAGTCGTACAGTAGCTTACAGACTCATCAGTGAGTCAATTCAGATTTGAATAATCACAAATCGAGTGTGTGTGTATTAGTTTTAAGAAAGCTACCAACTTATAAAGCTTAAAAATATTTTCTGTGTATTAGAAAAATCCTGTAGGGAACGCATTGCAAGCAAATGTGAGAGATCTGACAAGTAACAGTTGGTAAGATCCAGTTGTATTCTGTACTGATACGACAAAAGTGATGAACTATGATATCAGCAACGTGAGATTTTTTAGCGCAAGTGAAACATTGGCAGGATAACCTTAGCTGATCTTTGTCTCCTTTTCAGGGCACACCCATAAAATATGAAAGCAACTCTGGCCAGTCTGCCATCAAACATAATGTAAAATCTTTAATCACTGGACCAAGCAAGCTACCCCGTGGAATGCCTCAGCTGGAAATGGTGCCAGAAAACGTGAAGGTGGTGGAGCGAGGAAAATATGAAGATGTGAAGACCGGGGATGCAGTACGTTCCCGTCACACATCAGTAGTCAGCTCTGGTCCCTCTGTTCTCAGGTCAACTCTTCATGAAACTCCCAAATCACAGCTGAGCCCTGGGATTTATGATGATACCAATGCTCGGAGGACACCTGTGAACTATCAGAGTCCAATGTCCAGGAGTTCACCCATGATGAATAGAGTTAGTGAGGGTATGTTATTCCTATCCAAAGTAAGAAAAGAAGTTTTAACAATTTAATTTTAAACTTACTTTTAAACTGGTTTCTGTAATCCATTCTAATTTCTTTTATTTTAATGGCTTCTCTCAATTTGGAGGCTGACTAGAAGGAATTTTAGAAAGCTGCAAGCTGTTAATTGAAATAAGAAAATCTGCCATATTGTAGCATGGAGGCGGGAAGGCAATTCAGTCTCGATTTGCATTTTATTCTGGATCACATTTAGTGTTACTTACAAGGGTAATGTTTTAAGGGCAGAAGCTATTGCTGAATTACAGAGTTATCTAGATGAGGAACATAGTATGGTGAAGTGTAAGCAATCTTAGATTTAGGATTTTTAGTTTTAGGATTTAGATTTTTCACCAGAGATAGTTTGTGATATAAAATATTCTCTGTGTTTTAATGTATCAGATTGCAGCGTCCTCTAGAATGTTCCTTGGCAGGCAGTGTATACTTACAGCTGAATTTTCTATGGAAAAATACGCATTTTATTAATTTGGGGTTTTAATTTTTTTTAGCTGGAATATCTTCTGGGAAGCCAGCAAATCATGAAAGGAAAAACACACTTACTCCAACACAGAGGGAGAGCGTGCCAGCAAAATCTCCGGTCCCGGGGGTTGATCCTGTAGTGACTCACAGTCCTTTTGACCCTCATCACAGAGGAGCAACACCTGAAGTCTATAGGAGTCACCTCCCTCCTCATTTAGATCCTGCTATGCCATTTCACAGGGCTCTGGATCCTGGTAAATATGTTTGTGTTGGGTTTTTTAGTTTTAGAAATATCATATGACTTGCACAGAAAAGATACCTTTAAATGGTAGTTAGTAATAGCCAGATATAACTTACAAGAGGTATATATATATATACACACTGCTGAGGTTTGATTTCAGTTTAGCGGAGGTTTAATATCTAACCAGGAAACTTATTAAAAATACTATTGTATAACACTGTAAATTTCTTTTATAAGCTGCCAGGTTGCTTCTTTTTTGTTAGTAAGTTCAAACAATATTTTTAGATAAGTATTCGTGAAGTACATCAGAAGCTTTCAGTAAAGCTACGCACAGAAGGATGCGGAAGATGCTGTAGAATTAAAGTGTAGTGAGGACCTTGTCTGTTCAGGACTGTGATTTGTTCTCACTGAGAGATTATCAGGTTAACCCTGGCGATACTAAATACAGTAGACTTCCTTTTAATCTATCCATCAGTGCACTTGTGTGTGGTATTGTAACCTTCCTCAGGTATTTTAGCCCTTTACATCTTCAGAACTTCAGGATATATATTTCTAATCAAGTCTCTTCTCTAATGCATATATCTCCAATCTGGATTATTTAGCTTTTTCTGTCTGCAAGCAGTGCATGAATTCAATAAAACAGTAGTATTAAAATGCTATTTTAATTCATTTGACACTGGCTAGGCAGAATTGATAGCACTTCTTGCTGAAGTTATATAAACATCTGAAACTTTCGTTTTGATATCACCCATACTGCTTCCTAAATCTTTTTTTTTTTTTTTTTTGTTTTTTGGGGTTTTTTTCCCTTCTTCATCCTCAGCTGCTGCTGCTTACCTCTTCCAAAGGCAGCTCTCACCCACCCCAGGCTACCCAAGCCAGTATCAGCTTTACGCAATGGAGAATACACGACAGACAATCCTAAATGACTACATTACCTCACAGCAGATGCAAGTCAATTTACGTCCTGATGTAACAAGAGGACTATCTCCTAGAGAGCAAACTTTAGCTCTCCCGTATGCAGGAGCAAGAGGTATGGCTGTGTTTTTTCTGATGTTCTTTAAAGTGCATTCTGGACATGCATTGTGGTTTGGTTGATTGGTTTGTTTTGTTACTGCTTATAAATATATGTGTGTGGATGGATGGATGGATGTTGGTAAACAGCAGCTATAACATGTGTAGATGTGTTTCAGATGAGTACATCTAACTGGCTTTTGTGGATATAAAGTATAACTATGTATGTAATCAATATTGTTAAAGGGAAGGCTATAAGACTTAAGAGTGTTCAAGAAGCTTGACAGTTTTATGCTAGTTCAAATTGATATTTAGAAGCATATTTAACTCCAAACTTCAGAAAAGAGAATTATGCCAAAATGAGAGCATTTCAAAATGAAAAAAAAAAGCAAGAACTAAAAGGTTAAGGTTTGTGAAAAACATGGTGATTGTTTAAAGATGTTAAATTAGAGAGTTGGGAAATGTGTGTGACCCGTTGCAGAGTGGGAAAAAGCCAAAATCAATCTGGACATTTAACAGTAGCAGGAAGGAGCTATTTAAAGTAAAAAGACATCTTGCAAAAGTGTAACACCTCAGACAGGGAAAATAGGAATCTTGACAAGTTAAATGTAAGACCATAAAGGTCAAAAAAATTAAGGAACAATTTATAAAGCCGAGTGAACTAGTAACTTCTTTAGATAGACCAGTAACAAGAAACTTGGTAAAGAAGCTGTAGAAACTGATAAATCATCAAGACTCAGAAGTAATGCTTTAGAAGATAAGGCCATTACAAAAAAGTAAAGCAACTTCTTCACAGCCCTCTTCACTGTGGAGAGATTTGTATTTCTGTGATGGAGATTGTCCTTAGGGGACATGAGTTTGAAGTATTCTTTCACATTGAAATGTTGGACAAAGCGTTAGAACAAAATAATAATAGCTATGAATCCTTGGGGTCACACAGCATCCTGCCAGGACTTAGAAAACTTAACAGGCAATAGTCAATCTACCAGCTTGGTTCCTGGGTATGATAATCTGTCTATTGCTTAAATTGGTTTAGATAGTTATTGATAGAATGGACGATAGCAAATGTGAGGGAATTAGGCTGGTAGGACTGATTATCTTGGGGATAAGGTATAAGGTCCTGCAGGGTTTTAATTGGTTGGAAGTGAAAGGATAAGTGGTTTTTGTAGTAGAAGTTATATTGGAGTTCCAGTGGGACCTGTGCATTTCAGCATTTAATTTTGTTTTATGAATATTAAAGGTCTGGAAAAAGGAATCAATAATGCTGGGTAATACCACTTTGCTAAAAGGTAGGTTTATTGAATAGACATAAAGTGTATTTTTCCAACAGGCAATTAAAGGGAGTGCTAGAAATGCAAATTCTGATTTAGTATGTTCCTAAATGGCTGGTTGCCAGATCTGAGAGAGTATAACCAGCTGGAATATGTTCTGCACTCGCCTTAATCTTACATTTTTTCTGCTGACCATTATCAATGAACAACATATGTAATGTGTGGACCACTGGTCTGTCCTTGAATGGCCATTCTTACGGGTGTCATCTCCTGACAGGAATTATTGACCTGAACAATATGGCTCCCACTATCTTAGTGCCTCATCCTGGAGGAACAAGCACACCACCCATGGAAAGAATCACATATATCCCTGTTACCCAGCTTACGTTCCCTCCCAGGCCTTACAATCCGGCTTCTCTGTCACCAGGTAAGAGCTCTTATGATTTGCTGATGTCTCTAATCATCTGACAAGCTGAGATAATTGACCGTCTTTATTTAGCTTTCATCAATGTTTTGATGTTTTCTCAGGTGATGCTTTCTGCATGCACTTCTCACTTGGATGGCAAAAGTTTTCTTAATGATACCTTTTATAGTTACATTAGCAGCTGAAGGAATGCTGACAAATTCAGAATTTGCCTCGTTCTGACAGATCTTTATTTGTAGTTGTATGATTATGAGGTCACTAACCTGACACTACATGTGTTGAAGGGTGGAATTTGGGTCTGTAAGCTGTCTAAGTTTCTAATTGTATAGAAACCACTGTAGTAAAAAGCTGTTGAGCCTTCCGCTGTTGCTGTATGTTAAGCTTTTGCCTTCCTAGATAAGTGGATAGTCTTGAGTGGAATGAGAATGTATTTGGGAGTTTTGCTGTAAGTGGGTGGCAGGATATGTTGATATAAGTGTTTACAACAAATTATGTTTGAGTATCTTTTTCCTACTTCATTTTATCTTGCGGACCTTGCAGGACACCCTACGCACCTGGCAGCTTCTGCAGCTGCAAATGCTGAAAGGGAACGGGAAAGGGAGCGGGAGAAGGAACGGGAAAGGGAGAGGGAACGTGAGCGAGAGCGGGAAAGAGAGCGAGAACGAGAGAGGGAGAGAATAGCTTCAGTCCCTGCTGAACTTTATCTTCGACCAGGTGAGTGCACATTGCTAGGTTTGGATCAGCTGTCTTGTAGACTGTAACTGTTCATTTTCTATAGCTGCTGTTTAGCAACATGCAGCTTATCAACAACACGTTACACAGTTTGGTTTTAGTCTGCACTCAAGGCAGGTTCCTATTACCTAGCAGGTCTCGTCACAATTGCAACTTCTGCAAGTACCAGGCTTCTTGATCTTTCTCTCATAGCAATGTAGTCCTTACTTAAGGAATGGTGTGAATCCCGGTTATTGGTAGCACAAGTTGCATATCTGTTTAGAGCACTGTAAACAGAATGCTCCCATTTAAACCTTTAATACATACAGTCATATCTAGAGTGGTGGAGACAACTGGGAAAGGATGTGGAGGAGGCTGCATCGCTATGTAGTTCTGCATTGTTATGTGACCTATTTTTTCATTTGTTTGTTCCCTTTTGCTCTGTGTTCTGCAGGTGCAGAGCAGCCTGGCAGACCTGGCAGTCACGGATATGTTCGGTCCCCATCCCCTTCAGTTAGAAGCCAGGAAAACATACTGCAGCAAAGGCCTAGTATTTTTCAAGGAACCAATGGGACAAGTGTAATCACACCTCTGGATCCTGCTGCTCAGCTACGTATCATGTATGTTTTATAAGTTACTGTTGCAGAGATATCTGTTCTAATATTTGAGCTTATTAAAAGGTGCATTTAGCCTGAGGAAAATACTAAATGATGAGGATATACCACTATCTGATTGCTCTTGAATTTATTGGAAATGATACACTCCATTTTCACTAGTCCAGTTGGGATAAAAACTAGCGTGACAAAAGCTTCACTTTGTTGTACGCATGATAGGGCTCTAGTTCTTTTTTTTCATGTGATATAATTAAAATATTCCATGTTTGCCAACAGGCAGCTCACTCCTGGAGCTCCCTCTATTACTCAAGGGTTGCCAGCTTCCCGTTACAATACTGCTGCTGATGCCCTTGCAGCACTAGTAGATGCTGCAGCCTCTGCTCCTCAGATGGAAGTTGCTAAAGCGAAAGAGAACAAGCACGAAGGAACCAGGATAGAAGAGAATATGGGACGCCGGTCAGCTGTGGTTACTGAACAGCAGCAGATGGAACAGAAGACACTGGAGGTAGAAAAGAGGCCTGTCCAGTGCCCCTATACATCTGCAAATTTTTCTGGTGGCAAGTCCCAGGGACAGACTTCATCAGTAGTCTATTCAGAGGCTGGTAAAGAGAAAGGACCTCCTCCTAAATCCAGGTACGAGGAAGAGCTGAGAACTCGAGGAAAGACCACAATTACTGCTGCTAACTTCATAGATGTGATCATCACTCGACAGATTGCTTCAGACAAGGATGCACGAGATAGGGGCTCTCAAAGTTCAGATTCTTCCAGTAGTTGTACGTATCTTAGTAACTATCTACTTCTTTGCTGTCTGTCTTAGCCTTTTAGGGATGTGGAATGATTCTGATGTTTAATGATAAAATATTCAGCTTTGCACAACAGAAACACTTCACAGACAAACACAGGTTTTGTATATAGTGACTCAAGATTCTTGCAAAACCAGAGTTGTTTGCTTTATTTGGATTCCATGCTACAATGCGAAATGCAGGACAGTAAAATTAACCTTATCAGAAGTCAGGAAACCTAAAATTATTTGGTTTATGTTGGAACACTGTTTTGTGGAAGTATTTGTGTCACCATGGTTATCATGAGAAAAAGACAGTGTTTTGACTTTCATTTCACTGGCATCATTTTAACAGAAGTGCTAGTGTTGCTATGTATAGGCAATAAAAATTTTCTGTAATGTTTACACCTTATTGTACAACCTTTGCTTGATATTCAGTATCATCCCACCGGTATGAAGCTCCTGGAGATGCCATTGAGGTGATCAGCCCTGCAAATTCACCTGTACCTACTCAAGAAAAGCTGCAGCCCTATCAACAAGAGACACCTAAACCTAGCCAGACAGAGAGTAAGTTTATCTGCATATGCAAATATTCTCACAATTATGTTGCTTATATTTACCAGGCCCGTGACATTACAATAAAGTTGAAGTAATTACCATATTATTAACTTTTCAGAAACTTTTGTTGGAAGTATGTTGTTGCAGTGATGTGCGGAAAAAATAGAGCAAATGCATTGGGACTGACTGTTGGCATTAAATAGATTAGTGTAGCCGATTTAATAAGAAAATACTTTTCAATATATTATTTAAAATTACTGCATATTACTGTTGATGCCTACAATTTTTTACCTGTTGATAAAGCTCAGACTATTACAGTAGAGTTAGAAGGTGAGAAATGAGCTGAAATTCACTTGTGTTGTGGAATGAAGTTTTATTTATCTAGTCTAAATTGTAGAGACTATATAAGAAAGGGGAAAAAGGTTGTTATCACACAGGATATCTATAATCTAATGCAGAAACACCTCATCTTTTAAATTTGTAAGCACAGAACTTTCAAACCTTGAAGCTTCAGTAATACCATCTTAACAGACTGACCTTTTCTTCTTCAATTAGATGACGCAAACAGGCAATATGAGGGGCCGATTCACCGCTATAGGACACAACAGGAACCCCCTTCACCCCAACAACCTCCACCTCCCTCTTCCCAAGCAGAAGGGATGGCACATGTGCCCAGGACCCATCGACTTATCACCCTTGCTGATCACATTTGTGTAGGTTTATTTGCATGCATCATTTCAGATGTGAAAAGTTATATTTTAATCATGAAAACATGTGTTTTGGAACATAATACCGATTCTGTATTTGTTAGCTTTACTGAAGGATATTATACAATAATGTGTCTGAACTTAAAGTCATCCCATTTGTTGCAATCTGTCTCATACTAATTTAGTTCATGAATACGTATGCTGTGGTCAATGTCTGACCAAGATCTCTTTTCTATTTTTTGGCCACAATCAGCAAATTATTACACAAGACTTTGCTAGAAACCAAGCAGCTTCTCAGGCCTCTTTGCAGCCTCCCACCACTACATTCCAGAATTCTACCCCTGCTCCAACGCCTGTTGCTACCCGGGCTAAGACATTGAATCGTTACAGTCCTGAGTCACAGTCACAGTCTGTCCACCATCAGCGGCCAGGAGCTAGAGTGTCACCTGAAAATCTGTCTGACAAGACCAGGGGAAGGTAATGTGTGTATTCAGTGTAACTGCAAATGTAATGAATGCCCAAATATGGTATTTGTACAAAACAGTGATCTTGATGTACATCGGAAGTAGAGATATCTTGTGGTCTCTTTCCAGGCAACATCTGTCTTGTACTGATTTTACAATTGCTTGGCTCCATAACATACCTTATATGTTTTCCCTTCACTTATGCTTAATTTCCAGTCTTTAGAGGGGTGGAGATGTTTAATTACTTAGAACTCAAATGACAACTCAGAGTCATCTTTTTGAGATCGCCAAGTATATTAAAGCATGTAACACATATAATTAGACATAAGTCATTGTGTAACAACTGGAATGCAATTACACGTGTTGACTACTGCTTTACACACACTAAGAGTACTTACTGTCTCTGAATTACGGATGTAGACCTGGAAAATCTCCAGAGAGGAGTCATGTCTCTTCGGAGCCCTATGAGCCAATCTCGCCACCTCAGGTCCCAGTTGTACATGAGAAACAGGAAAATGTTCTTTTGCTTTCCCAAAGAACTGAGCCTACTGAACAGAGGTATGTGTAAAACTGAATTTTAAAAACATTATTCTGGATCTTTGTGCTGCAAACAGTATCTTTATTAAAGAGCAGTTTAAGTGATCTTCCTCACCTACCAGAAGCAAGTTGTTAATTACTGTTGATCTTTTGCAGTAGCATTCAGAATTTGCTGCTTGGGACTTGCTTTGGGAAGCCTGAATGAAATGTCATCTGTATGTTTTGTCTTAAGTTTCTTAGTGCAAGCAGTGTGTTCTATGTCATATCTGATAGAAAACATAATAACAAACTCCTTGTGGGTGCCAGTTCTGTAAAACTGAAGTGATTTGGGGGGAAAGGTCCATTTTCCACAATTTTTAATAAATAATTCAGCCTTCTCCTGCCCGATCAGCTTCTTGGTTACTGTCCTGGTGAAACATGCAGGAATGCAGGCTTCCAACGCTTGTGATTATAAAGCAGCTCAGTACATGAAATACCACTAAGTTAAGGAGCTTAGTTTCCAGAAGGTGTGAAGGTGGGGTGTCAGGAGGTCCATGCATGGGGCAACCCTGTTTCCCAGGGCTATCTGTCAGTCTGCCAGACCTGCAGTGTAAACTACATGGGGTCCCTGGCAGACTGTCAGTGCTGGTGGTGTCAAACGTCTGGCAGATGCACACTGGAATAGATGCTTCTGTCATATGCTCTGCTACCTGCTGAAGAAGGAATAGCACCCAGTATGCCACCAACAGTCAGTATGCTGACTATGTGTTTATTTAAGCTTATGCTGGTGAATATTTTTTTTTCTTTTTTTTTTTTTTTTTTTTCTGCCCCCACTCTGCAGTTACTGGCAGGGTTGTTACTGTCTGTGATGGACGTCACCTAGACGTGAAAGGGTTTTCAGGATCATAGCAGGGAAGACTGCACTTCATAGAATTTTAAGGATCTAAGCTTAGAAAATCTAATGTCTTTGTATTTTTAAATTCATTTTTAGATTATTTTTTAATTTAACTATGGGGTGGCATGTTCTGGGTTTTTTGTTTGGTTTTTTTTGTTGTTTTTTTTTTAATTAAAGCTGATTTGCTAGATTGCTGCTGCTTAAACTCAAATATTGTAAGTGTCACAGTGGACATACAGTTGATCATTTAATCTACTTTTGAAAACAGTGCAAGCTGTTCATGACCCTAGCTTAGCTTAGATTTCTCACCTGAATTTCTTCATGCTTTATTTTATTTTTTTCTTAAAATTCTTTTAAGTAGAATACTACTGCTTTTATCATCTTTATAAACAGATTTAAAATTGCGTATTTTAAGATCTGAAGGTAAAACACACCCCTTATCAGTTTGACATTTACTTCATCGGGTTTTTTATGTTAATGTGACAGAAATTATGTGCAGAAAGTGTGCCAGCTACTGTGAATGTAAAATTGATAAGGGTTATTAAATACAGAACATGGATCCTGGTGTGAATTTGTGCCATAGAGCAAGGGTGGCTAACTGGCAGCTCTTGAATTAGATTCCAGTCTGTAAGATTATTTTTCCTGTATTCCACAAATGTCTTGAAATAGCTTATTTGCTTGGACCATGTGTGACAGGGTGGGTGAGCAGACTTAAAAACGAATGCATCCTTTTTAGTGTCATGGTGGGGACAAAAGTAAGAAGAAGATTTTAACTAGGAGGAGCAGCTAGGATGGGTATTTGGGTTTCTGGCTTCAATGTTTTGTCATCTGCCAATCTGCAGTGCAAACTTCAGCCAGAATGCAGGTTGCAAGGCAGAAGTAGGCACCCTGGGATAACTTGTAAGAGCATTATCCTGTACCAGTCCCCAGCACGACATGGTCACTTTTTCTCTGAGTCGTAGAATCTTAAATGCTACCTGGATACAGCAGATGTTCTTAGAGAATGATTAGACTTGTCTAGTCCCAAAAATCCAGGCTGAGGAAAGAGTCTTAAAGCTCATATTAACGTTGGTGGTTTCTGCCTGGCTGCATTTGGAAAGATTTAAATGTACATCTTCAAAAACATTCTCTCTCTCTCTCTCCGACACGTGTTGGTCTTGGCAGGACTGACTCTCGCTCCCCAGGTAGTATAAGCTACCTGCCTTCGTTTTTCACCAAACTTGAGAACACTTCACCAATGGTAAAATCCAAGAAACAGGAGATATTTCGAAAGCTGAACTCATCTGGCGGAGGTGATGCTGACATGGGTATGCAGGACTTGGCTTTTCTCTGAATTTTTCCAGCTTAAGCTTTATGTGACTGCCATCCACAGGTGCCCTAACCTAAATATGTTTCAAATAACATATGAATGAATATAAAACACATGTATAATAATTTATGACCAAAGAACTGGAATATTGTTAATTTTTTCCCCTTTTTTTTTCCTCTTGTTTTGGGAATGCTGGTGTATATAGGACTACCGTATTTAAGCTTTTTAACACTTACTTTGTGAGATGGAAATGGTTTCTGAAAACTGTGGAAGAAACCCATAATTAACAAAAGTTGTTAAAATCTGACATTGTTCTAGTTAACTTTGTGTCTGTAGTTAGTTTTGTGTCAACATTAACTCTTATACATTTTCCTTTTTGGAAAAATGTCTTGAAACTGAATGTTTTGTGTTTTGGCCCTTGTGAATATGGCTGTTAAAAAGCCATGTTTTGATACAGTTTCAGTCATGGATACTGACATGGTAGAATATGATACTAGACCTATTATTTTTGGTTTTTTCTTGGAAACCTTAACAGAACTTTGCAGCAAAATTACTGGTAATGAGAGTTTAAGCTGGTTGTAAACTCAGTGCCTAAGAGGAGTTTATCTGAAAATGAACGTTCTTGCACTGAGTGACAAATTAACCTTGTTCTGAGAAACAAGGCTGTGTCAGTAAGAGCTGCTGTATTATTTTTATTGGATCCCCATTGTGCGCCCAACAGATACTGCTCTGTTGAAAACTTCATGTGCACACTTGGTGCTTGCCATTGCTGCCACTAATCTTTTCATTTCTATATTGAATTCAGTGTTATGGTTTAAAATTGTTATCCTCAAATTTGACATAATATAGGTAATGTGGGAGAGGGGGTAGTTTAGTGACTCCAAAGTTGTTGCCATTTATTTTTTTAATACATGCAAATACTTAGTCTGTAAGGCTCGTATGTCAAAATTTGCATTTAGTGAATCAAATGCAGCTTTGCATTTTAAAGTCCACAGATGGTGAAATGTCAAAAGGTCAGTCTGCTTCCTGAAGTAACATCTTTAAAAGAAGGTTAGCCATGACCATATTAAGATACTTTTACCCTGATACAGATCATTTTCCTGAGAACACATAGAAGCACTTTCATCTTAGAAGATTGAGAA
>JAVJGJ010000001.1:107768946-107779055 GCA_035590215.1 Microhierax caerulescens | reverse complement strand
AATAGTTCAAAAGTAATTACACCTTGTCTGTCAGGACTAGTAGTGATCACTTACAGTGATCATTAGTACTGAAAAACTCAATTAAATGTTGTGTTTCAATTACAGCAGCTGCGCAGCCAGGGACTGAAATATTCAATTTGCCAGCAGTCACTACCTCAGGTAAGTTTTTCAGTAAAATATTTCAGAAAAAGTAAACCAATGTATGACCTTTTCATTATCTTCCAGTAAATGAGGAGGATGATGAAAATTTAAAAGATAATATCCTACAGGAAAATTAATTTCCTGTATCATAGGGAAAAGCAAAATGACAAAAGGAAGTTTCAGAAAATATTTAAATGGGAACTTAAGCAAGAATGATTTGTGTGCTCTGCAAACCTTACACAGAGGTAGAAGTCATGAAATTGATTAGCCTCTCACTTAAATACAATTTAAATATAGTGTAGTTCAACAAAACTTGAGATTAATTTATCAAATGCAATTTACTTTATAAACTGGAGTATTTAAAATACTAGTATTTTTTTCCCTATAATACATGCATAATAAAGCCCACCAACTTTCTGTGAGATGAGGAAATTAAATATTTTACTACACTTTTACTGTGTTAAAGAGGTGAGGCAGAGAGTTGTACTGAAATGTGGGAGATAACTGTTACATCTGAATCTTGAGTTGTACCACAGACTGACTTTACATTATTTTGGTCAGTTGTTACCCCTTCTGTCTTTTAACTGGAGAAATTACTGATCTCCATTAATTTAGATGGAAGGCAAGCTTTTGGAATAAATACTTGCCGTGTATTACACTTCATAAAGCAAATTAGTATGGATTATTAATGAGAGAAATACTCTTCTGGTCTTGTTTCTTTCTAACTGAATAATAGCCACAGATTTTACTTGATATGCTATCACAACCAGCATGCTCAGCTTCCTTTGCTATTTAAAAAAACCCCAATAAAACAAACAGTAAAATTTACCCTCTAGCAAAGAGTCTGACACTCAGCAGCACCACTGACGTAGCCCTTCAGTGTTGGCATGTCTAACTTTTAGCCATTGTGAGGTGCTTTGGAGCATGTAGCTTTGCGTTAGAAACATTCTCATCTTTGGTTGTTTTTTACCCCCCCCACTTTTTTGCCTCTAAAATCTTTTCCCATATCCCTTTGTAATTTCTCTGAGATACGTTTTTTTGCCACCCCTCCCACGTTTTCCTGTATGTTTTCTTTTATCTCCCAGGTGCAGTCAGTTCTAGGGGTCATTCCTTTGCAGATCCTGCCAGTAATCTGGGTTTGGAAGACATTATTAGGAAAGCATTGATGGGAAACTTTGATGACAAGAGTGAGGAGCATGGAGTTGTAATGTCACAGTCTATTGCGGTAGCACCTGGCACTTCCAGTGCTGCGGTATCAGCGAGTAATGAGACGCGTAGGGAAGAAGCTAATCCATCACCGAATTCAGGTGAGGTCTAAATATTTAATGGCCTTGAAGAAAAAAATAAATTAAGGGTTTGAATGAACTTGGTGTCGATGCAAATCACTGTCTTTCCTCTGGAAGTGATAGAGATGCTGTTTCCATTCCCTGAAGTGGTGCTGGCTTTCAAAATAGTGCTGGTGACTTCCAAAGTGTTAGCCAAAATTTCTTGGGAGAACAACAGCGCTAATGGAATGGGGAACCAATAACAGCGTGTATTAGGTACCTGAAGCTTCTTGGTGCTTTGATGAAAATGCACCTGTAGCCCATCACCTATAAGGAACACGTGACAGTGGGAGCTACCTTGAACTAAAATCCCCCTCCCTGAAAGTGGAAATATAACCCCATTGTGATAAGAATAGGGGTTTTCTAGCAATACTGTGTTAGAAGACTAGCCTGTGTGGTCACCAGTCATAGTAAATCATTTCAGAAGGCACTCATGTGAAACTCCTGTTTGCTGCTGTGTGATAAATTACAGAAACAAACATACAGAGGCTAAAATGCAGTGGAACATTTTTGTAAAATCTATTTCCAGGAGGTGGAGTCAGCAAGCAGAAGCTAATGGGCAAGTCAAACAGTAGGAAGTCCAAGTCTCCAATTCCTGGACAGGGATATTTGGGAACCGAAAGACCTTCTTCTGTCTCATCTGTGCATTCAGAAGGGGACTACCACAGACAGACTCCAGTGTGGGCCTGGGAAGACAGGCCTTCATCAACAGGTAAGTAATGGGTTTCTTTCAAACCGAATAAACCAGATGTGGTATTTGTAGAAAGGTCAGGTGTAGACATACTATGACGCTGATATGTGGGTCAAAAGTTTACAGCATATGAGGATTTTCTGAAACAGATTTTCTGCTATTGTCACAACCAAAACTAGACTGTCTGTCAGATACAGATCTCTTGGAACAGCTTGTGGTTTTGACTTGGAGAAAACTCTCTTTGATTCAGGCTCAACACAGTTTCCTTACAACCCGTTGACGATGAGGATGCTCAGCAGTACACCGCCAACATCCATTGCGTGTGCCCCACCGTCCATGAGCCAAGCAACCACTCACCAACAGAACAGGATATGGGAGCGAGAGCCTGCACCACTGCTTTCAGCACAATATGAGACTCTGTCTGACAGTGATGACTGAACTATGCAGATTTATTTTTTTTTTTTAATTTGCGGGTCAAAAAAAGAAATCTATTTTTGACTTGTGCCCATAGAGACTTTCCAAGAGAGCAAGGGCCACACAATGAAGAATTGATGGAGAGTCCGTTAAATGCCTTCTGCACAGGCTGTGCGTTGGAGGATTGTGATCGAGAAGGTTGACTTACTAAAGATAAATATGTAAAGAGTTTTTAAAAAATGTGGACTATTCCTGTTCTACATCTATTTGTAAAGAAAACCATAATGTCTTTAAATCATTCTTCTGTAAATAGAGAGTACTTTTTGCAGTGTTTTTTCCCTTGCTATAGTATCTGGTGTACTTATGTTCAAATCATTGCCTAAACTTTGGGGGTCATTTTGTAATTTTTTTTTTAAGCATTTTCTCCAGTGTAGAGTACTCTTCATAACCCTAGCCTCCCTACCAGCCTCGCCTAACCATAACCCTAGCCTCCCAACCAGCCTAGCATCATTGCCCATTTAATGCCATGCCACTTCTTGTGCAGGCATTGTGCTTTTATATAATTTTTTTCCCTAGACACACTTTCTCAGTGGTGTTCAAGCTCTTGTGAAAATGTTGATTTTTAAGACTGACCCCTTAATGAATTCTGTACATTAACATAGTCCGGTTCGCTGGAATAAGATGATATATTTCTTTGAATTTTAAATTCTGCCACATTGTAAATTTTTGGTGCAGTTGATTTATTTAGCAACACTGCAGAAATATTATTGCATGGGTATGTTATGGTTCATTTTTAAAAGGATAAAAAAAAAAAAACCTACAAAAAACCGAACAGCTTCTGGAGGCATACCTCACTGTTATGCACACTGGGAATTTTAACTGTGCCCCAAAAGCCTATCTTAGTGTTTTCTGTTTCTGCATTGTATGCAGTCAGATCAGGCTACTACATTTCACTGTCATATTTAACCACAGCAAATGGCTTATCTGAACAGAGGCTCTGGGTGGGTTGATAAATCCCTTAAAAAGAAAAACCTCTACATCCCAAGTTTAAATAAAACAAAATGCTTTTGTAGAATAATTGAGCAACACATGAGTCAACTACTTCAATTCTGTTATGACCAGTTTGAAATAGGTACTGTGACTTTTACCTTCCTCCAATCTGATTTTAAAGTTTTTATGTAATAATTATTTTTAATTCTTTCATCCCTGTCCCGATCCCTAGTCCTACAAGCAAGCTTTTGGTGGAAGTCCTTACAAATGCTTGGCTTAACTCCTAAAGTGTGCAATAATTTGTTAGGGTGATTTTTATTTTTAAATTGTATATGGTACTAAGAGAGTCTCCTTAATCATTCATCTATCAATGCCTGCTATGATGTGCTTGTCGCTCATGTATACGTACATCTGGTTAGTGATACCATAGGGGGTGTGCTGACATCTGTCTTCAAGAGCATCTTATTTTTTGCTGCACTGACCTCAGGAAGTGGAATTTAAATCTCCTGGGGTAGGAATGATTTACAGATAGCACTGAGTTGGAGGGTGGTATGGTCTGTCAGATTCCAAACTGCTTTTGCATCTCATTGATGAACAGTCTTTGCCTTGAAGTTACTTTCCAGTCCAAATATTTTTAATTTAACACCGTATTTGCAATACTGTATGGAAGGTATAATGCAGCTGTGTAACCTTAAGCCATGTAAGCTCTACATCTTATGGAAGGACTGTAACGGTCCAGTTACAAACAGGAAGATGTACAGAACTATTTATCAACAGCAAATTTACTGAGTACTTCAGAGGAAAGCCTTTCTGCCCTCAGTGTGAAAAAGAAAAAAAAAAACAAAAACATCCAAGGAACTCATTTGGAAACTTGACACTGTGTTGCAAATACAGAATTATTGTGCTACTTTTTTAAACACTGTATCAGGATAGATCAGTCAGCAGTCTTAAATCTCCTTGCAGTCTTTCTCCAAGAAAGATTTTTTTTTTTTTCTTACCCTCCCACCCTTTACCCTTCTGGCTCAGAAGTAGTGAAGCTTTCATCCTGTTTGTAGACCTGTGCTCTTATTTTAACTTCTTTGTTCCCACAGCAACACGTACTGGAAAACAAGTTGTTCTGCCCTTTTTGTAGATTTGAATTTGGCGCAGAGAGTTAAGTTCCATTCTAAAACTCACTTGTTCTTACTTTCTTAGTGTAACAAATACAAGGTAAAGAGGCATGTACAGCCAAATGTCTTTGCTAACTGTACAGTAAGTATAGCATGTTCATTGCAAAGCATCATGTTATTGCTGCTGCAGCAGCAAGATAGCCAAAGTAGGATAGTCACTTTCTCCTAAGATACAGCTTGAGTGGCATTTGCACATAAGATGTTGCTGCTTTTTTGTTATCAGAGTTCTAACTTTTCCAGTGTAAAAACCTCTCCAGAGCCGAAGTTAGGGTTTACCACAATTCCAGTAATCTTCAAGTATGGAATTACATCTGACCTGTTTCAAACAGGAAGATGTTTGTAAATCATGTTTACAAAGTGTAGTTTACTACAAATTTTTAACTGATTTCTGATCAGCGCTTTCACAATGCTTTCATCTTTATATGTTTTGTGATTCTGATATGAAATCATTTAAGACTTGAAAAACCCATGCATCATAAAACTCAAGTTTTTTGTTTTTTCCACACAATGTCTTCAGTAGACAGTGACTTCTGGATTCAGACCAATCAATAAAGGGGATCAGTTCTCCATTTGCTTTTCCTGTGTCTCCCTCTTGTTTTGCAGCATCAAGCTATGTTCACGAGAACAGGCAAAACACTTCCCTTAGGGGTGCTGCAGGGTTCCCAGTTAATGTTGCTGGAGCATCTAAGGTCTGCCACTTAAAAACCAAAATCCAGAACTTTAAAGGTTGGCTCTAATGTGTTAGAGCCTTTCTGTTAGTACAAGCATGCCTGTAACAGCCATATTTTTACTTCCTAGCTTGCTGAGAACAGAGGCTGTGTGTGTGACTTAAGTTCATTGAAGCTGGAAAAACTACTCTAGAAAACCTGCGTGCCTCTTAGCTCAAAGTTAAGCAGAGATGAAGCCACTAATGCTACTGTAAGTAAACTAATAATGATGCAATTAACAATAAGGGTTGTACCAGCCAGCTGAACTTCTTACAAATGAGCGGTTAAAATGTCTGTCACTTGCTTAGTGACAGAACTACAGGTAGTTCTACTGTCCTAGCTAAATATGGATTTGGTAACTTCTGGCTTAATTCTCCTTTGGCTTTAACATTAGGCTTCCCAGCATGGCAGAACTGAAATTCTGTTGTAGAAGCAGGCTGTTCACACTAGATTCACATGAAGGCGTGTAGCTTACAGATGTGACACTTTGTACATAGCATCTTTTCCAACAGGAAGCCTCAGCATTCTAGCACTGACCTATCCAAGAAAGAGCGACAGCTTTGGCATGCACTGTGCTCTTGACTGAGGTAACAGAGTGTTGTTATTTCTGACAACAGCTCTGTTTTGGTAACATAGCCTCACCCCTCCTCTGAGAAGGCACAGTCCTATCTTGGGATGCTAAATGCTCTGAAGAAAAAAAAACACTTGATCTTCAGGAAAGCTGTTTGAAAAGGACAGAGAGCTTCTGTCATAATACAGGTACAGTCTGGGAAATGCTCTGTTGAACTTATTACATACTGAACTGTAGCACCGACAAAAGTACACCCTGTTGTGCTAACCAGCATGTAAAGAGGGAGACAATTCCTTCCTGTTCTCTTTTTCATGACTTAGCTTTAGTTATGCTGTGTTTTGAAACTGAATACTTCTGTGAACAGTCAGGAGTAGCAAATTGGCTTCTTAACTGTAAGAAAGTTAACTTCTTGCTGGCAGTCAAGACAAAATTAAATCACTAGCATAGCAGGTCACTCTAACCATAGACTACACCACAAGTTTACATAATTAAGATTTCACAACTTTATTTTGGGCTAAGCTGTTAGGCAGTAGCAGCCCGTCTCTGTTAAGCAGTCCTTACTGTTGCTGTTGCCCTGGAAAATTGCACCAAACTGGTTTCAGGCTGCTTATACTGACCAACTCCTGCTGCTGTGAGCCACCTCAAGGTTGGACTCTGTGGCCCAACTTATTTGGAGCCCTTTCTCCTCTTGGCCAGCTCAGCTAGTTCCTCCTGGATATGCTGGACAGAAGCAACATCTCCCTTCTCTTGTGCCTGCTTGAGAGCTTCTTTGTACACTTGTTTTGCTTGCAGAAAGTCATCTGGAGCAAGAGGAAAAAGTAGCATGGCTAGCCAACTACATCACCCATTTTCAGAGTTCCCTCCTGAAGCTGACCACATGCAAGGACTACTTGGACCACATCAAGAACTGGGGAGGTTCAGAAGACATTCAACATAGGATGCAAACTACGAGAGCTAGAAGGCAGCAGTGACGATGGGACAAGGTGCTGCTTCAGTATTAGGATCTCACAGAAGCAAGTCTTGAGCATGTCTTCTGTCCTTTTGGAACCCGTTACAGTATGTACAGACAGGACATGGGAAACAAGATCCCTGGCAACCTTTTGAGTCAGGTGCGCCAGTACTGCATTTATCTTGGACAGGATCCTTCAGCAGCTGAATTCAGTTGGAACACAACACAGGCTGCCTACACAAAGTCAGCAGGCCTACTGCTTAAACTAAAAACAGTAACACAAAACTAACCCTGTAGTTCAATCCTACCATACAGGTATCTGCAGTCAGCACAAGCACAGTGACATGGACTGTATATTTATTTACCTACCTTTGTGCATGAGAATTGCTGCCAGGTTATTCAACACCATGTGCTCCTCAGGGTGTTGAGTCTCCTTTGCCAGCTCAGCTGCCCTCTTCACATAGGAGTATGCCTCATCATAACGCCCCTGAGCATCCAGTACAGTTGCTAAGTCATTCATCAGGACCACAGTCTGCACCAGGACAGAAAAGAAAACCTCAGAGGAAGACTTGTGTAGAAGTCTGAAGCAGTGGAAGCAGTATGTTCATACCCCTGTCACACTAGTAAAAGTAGTATTTCCCAGAGAAGCCTTCAGTAAGAAGTTGTCCTACATTTATATATTACCATGCTGTATGATCATTTTTAATTGCAGGAAAACAGAACCTAATATAGTGCTGTGTATGTCTGATGCCAGCAAAGCTGCTTTTAAGGCTGCTTCATTCTCTAGATTAGCCTTTCTTTCCCTAGCAGTCCAGCTACCATTGTGCAAGTCACCTGTGGATGAGTCTCCCCCTGAACATCATTTGATATCTGCA
This sequence comes from Microhierax caerulescens, assembly GCA_035590215.1. Lineage (NCBI taxonomy): Eukaryota > Metazoa > Chordata > Aves > Falconiformes > Falconidae > Microhierax > Microhierax caerulescens. The sequence continues at coordinate 107,771,223 of JAVJGJ010000001.1, read as the reverse complement.
GAGCCTTCTCATACATTTTTTGGGCCACTGAGAGCTCGTTAAGGTTTAGGAGATAGCGAGCATAGGAGTCTAGGCTCATCCCAAGCAAGAGACGGGTGTTGGCCTTTTCTTCAGCTGCAAATAGAGAGGAGTGGAAGTGATCACTTCTACAAAACCAAGCAAGAGTCTCCATCCTACAAGAGTAGGAAACTCACGCAGTTTGGATTGGCATGAAGATGGTGCTTAGGCAATACGAAAGCAACATCAAGGACAGGGAAATGGAGAAAAGCCAAAGGAGAGAAGCCTTTGGTAGGTAAGGCAGTCCCACCTGGTAAGACATCCTCAGGCAAGTCCTTTTGCTTGGCAATCTTCTCCTCTAAGGTCAGGATGCAGAACTCGTAGCCTGCCAGGGCTAATTTGTGCCTGTAAAGTGCAACAACTGACCAAAGCAAAGCTCCTTCATGGATGCGAACACCTTCAATCGCTCATTCTAGAGGGCCTGTAAGACAACTTTTCCCCTTCACTGGACCCTTCTTGCCTTCAGTGCTCTCCTCTCCTTGATCAGGGCCTGGACCCTTCCCTTGACCCTTGGGCAAAAGGATTCAAGAAGTAGAGAGGGCCTCCCCTCCCCCCAGACAAGGCCAGCTAAGGCAACCCCCACCAAAGCTTCACTGAAAAGTAAAGCAACAAGTTATTACCAGCCACCAACTGCTTCAGAAGCCTTCTCTCCTGCAAGGTATGGATTTAAGACTAAAGAGCTATGTCCTCTATGGCTGCTTCTGCACTAAACTGGGCAGGTCCTAACAGCCGTCACTGTGCTACATGACGGTGGGTCGAAACCTTTACGTTGATGGTAACTTGCCACATCAAAGCTTCCTCAGGTACTCTATACTTAAGTAGCCTCTGCTTGGCCACCACTGCCACTGCAACGCTGAGACAGAAGCAAAAGATACCTTTGGCAGGGAACTCACTGTTTCTGAGCAGCGTAGATACTGGCCAGCTTGAGGGACATCTCAAGGACTGCATTGTCATCCTGCCACGAGGACACACAATGCAACTGTTACTCTTCTTGTGTTACCCCGATAGAAAGATTACTTTGTCAGAGAACAAGTTTAGACCTTAAAAATCCCCTTCCTGTTGTCTCCAGAGCTCCATCCATTAAAGCAAGTACCTGAGAAGCTGGCAAGCTCACAGCTACTACTGCCAATCTCCAGTAGGAGGTATAACAGCACAAGAAATAGACCAAAGAGTTGTGCACCACCCTGCTAACACTTCCAGCTGAAAGCTTTTCATCAGAAGGACATACCTCCTTTGTGTCACCAGCAAGCAAGTAGCTCATACTTGCTTTGTAGAGCTTTTCTGCCTGAAACGAGAATTTTGAAGAGAATACTGAGGAATAATGGTACTTAAAAGATCTCTACCCTTTACGGAGGCAGACTCCTGAAGAAATGTGTCTTATGGTTTGTGGCATTTACATTCTATGTCAAGACCAGTTAGAAATGAAAGGCTAACCAGAGCCCAGTGGTACTGCCAAGCAGTGGCTCCTTTCAGTTTCTGCTTTAGGACTGCTACACCAGCCAGGAGTTTTACACTTTAGCGCCTTCAGGCCTTTCCGAGATTCTCCTTGGGACAGCCACCTAAACGCTTGACTGCGGCATGTGACAGACAGTAAGTACTCCTTCCCTCGCGCACCGTATTGGAGCTCAGAATGTAAGGGTGTCAGCATCCCAGCAGCATGCAGGCCCAAGGCAGATTATTCTGCTTCATGCTGGGAGGTCTCTGCCTCACAGCTCGCGGCGTGCAGCTGGGCACAGCACGCCAGACCTTCAGGAGCTTCCACGTGACTTAGAATAAACCCTAAAAAAAACCCATCAAAAATTCTTAGACCCTCTTAAAATTCGGGGGCAAACCAGCGTTACTCACGTTGTCCAGCTGTCCCTGCATGAAGGCCACGTTTGCCATCTGGAAGAGACAGGGCACGCTGAAGCCCCCCGGGGCTGCGGGCCGAGCCGCACCACAGCTCCCGTGCCCAGCACCCCGGGCACCCGCCGAGGGCACCCAGCGCCCGCCGCCTCACCATGCTGTAGGTGTAGACGATGGCCTGCCTGTTGTCGGAGCGGTGTGACAGCCGCAGGGCCCGGTGCAGGAGCTGCTCGGCCTCCCCCAGCTCGCCCTTCATGACGCTGAGCTGCGGGGAGAGGGAGAGCCGGGGGCTGCTGCCCGCCCGCGCCCGCCCCGGCCCCCCCGCCCCGCCGCCTCACCTTGGCTCGCTTCAGCAGCTGGACGATGGCGTCCTCC
>JAVJGJ010000001.1:107744795-107768705 GCA_035590215.1 Microhierax caerulescens | reverse complement strand
TGCGGCCAGGCGGCACAGGGCCCGCGGCAGCGCCGCCGCCAGCATCCTCCCTGCGGGCCCTTTAAGAGCGCGCCCTCGCCGCGTGACGCGGGCCGGCGCGTCACCCGGGGCAAAGGGCGCGAGTTGCTATGGCGACGCGCCCTCATGGCGGCGCGGCCGCAGGTAGGCCCGGGCCCGGCGGCTCGGAGCGGCTGCCGAGGGAGCCCGCGGGGAGCGCGGCGAGGAGCAGGCGCTGCCGGGGCCTGGCAGCCGCCATTCCTTCCCCGAGGGGGGCCCCTGCCGCGGGGCTGCGGGTGGGCTCTGCGGCCTCCCCTGCCCTCGGCGGCCTTGGCCCAGCACCGCGCCTGCTGCCCGCTCTGTGCCCCCCGTCCCTTCCACGGGGCTTGTGTATACGTGGGCGGCTCTGAGAGACACTCGTGCCTTTTTGAGAAACCTTTTGTTCCCAAACGTGTGAAAAAGCATTTCAGAAGTTGTTGAAGAGGCCCTTGGTCTCGTTACAGGGTTGGGATAGAGATAAACCATCCTGCGGATAAACCGGCCTGATTTATAGTGTCTGCAGTGGCACTACTGATTTCCCACTGTCTCTTCTGTCTTGTTTCCAGTCATGAGGCCGGTGCCGATGAGATGGATAGTACCTTGCCAGCAGTAGCAGAAGAGCTTTTGAAAGAGATCAAAAAGGCTTTTCAGGAGACCTCACACGGTACGTAAAGATAAAACGGAACCATCCCAGCAGGCGGTGGGCCCGTTGGAGTGGTGCTGTTAAACCTTCAGGCAGGAGCGAGGGTTGTTGGCCTCCCCTTGTCTGCACCTTCTGCCGATTCGTTCCTAAGGGGTGGCCTTCGCTTTCAGGAGTGGCAAGTTGGGCCTTTCCAACTTTTGTGTCCCTGTCTGGAGACAAGGCAGAGGGGTTTGAAGCACAGATAATGAGGAGCACCCCCTTTCTCAAAGTCAGGCCCCTTAAAAAATCAGACCAGTTCAGACACTTTTTTTGACCATGGAACTTAGGGGAATGCTGCTTGCTTACAGCTTGTAGTGTATGTGCTTGCATTTGAGGGGTGATAATTCACGTAACTAGCCAGGCATTTTGGTGTGCCTACTGTACTGCTGGTTTTATAGACTTGCTAATTTCCAAACTAGAGCTGAAAGGGGAGTCTTCATAAAAATGATTGTGTTTCATGACCAACCGGCAGAGGGTGGGGTGTTAGAGATCCCTTGGCGAAGAACGAGTTTCCCATTGCTTGAATGAAGCAAGCATAAGCCAACAGTTAAATCTTGGCCAATTCTATCAGCTAGTTAAGAACAATTACCTTCGTTGCACTTTGGATTATTAACATAGTTTTGTAACTTGTGCTGAAAGAATGTTACTGTTTGTGTTTACTTGATAAATAGCACAGAATGGTTCTTCCTAAGCAAAGTGTCTATTTAAGGAATATTTTTAACTGTGCTAAAACCAACCAACTGACCAAACATTCAGAGAAGTCTGAGCACTACGTTTTCAGTGAGGAATGGGCAAAGATTTAATGTCTCAACTGTCATAGAGTGACCACATTGACAGCTTTTTGGCATAGGCGCAGTATGGCTCCTGTCAGGTTAGAATAGATCCAAAATCTACATCTGACTTAAAAAGAGCTTTATAAATCTATCCTGTTGTCAATTAGGAAAAAAGAAAAAAAAAAAGTTCAACATTCACATTCCTTTTAAGGTACACTTCTCCTTAAAGCACCAAAATAGCAGCGAGATGTAACTCTGGAAACAATCTGATCAATCAGTTTGGAGAATTAGATTAGAATAAAGTTGGAAAAGTCAAACCTACAGCTTACGTTATAGATAATATTTTGAATTGTTGGAACAAAGGATTTTAAAGTCAAATGTCCTGATATTCCAGTGGAATACAGACGCATCGTGTCCCATTAGCGATAACAGAAAGATCAGATTGGAGCCTAGCTGTTAGCTACAACAAACAGACTAATTGTCTTAAGTCTAACTTTCCATCCTAACAAGAAGTTCCAATAAGTGGAGATGTTATGTTTCTGTGTGCTGTATTAAAAGCTATAAACTAGTGGCGCCCTGCAAGACTCTGCTGGGAAAAGAATAACATTTTCGAAGTTTTGATGCCAGAGTTCTCAACTCATGCCAAGAGAGTTTTAGGGAAACCAATATATGTATTTTTAACCAACTTCTTAAAGTGGCAGAGTAAGATGTTGAGGCCGCATGCCTTTTCTTGCATGCTTATAAGTATATTTGGCCTTCTGCATTTCTTTTTAAAATTAATCCCTGTGGTTCTGATTGCTGTACTTGCTAAGTGCCTTAGCACTACCGTGGCAGATCATTTTGCTGCTCCTTGTTGCTTTTTGGTGGCTAGAGAGGATGGCTAGAGCGCTGCAGGCCAGTGTGGCCTCTGGGGTACCTTAGGGAGGCCCTAGCCTCCCTGTGATGTTGATGTCTCTCACAGTGGGAAGTTCAGCAAAATCACGCTTCATTTTCTTTTTGTTGCAGTCCCTGATGACTTGCTGCTGGGGTGAGTATCTTTTCCTTCAGTACTTGTCCCAAGTGTCCTGCTAAAGGGCAGCTGATAATTTGCTCTCATCCTAGTACTGCTGTTTTTTTCCTGTGTTTGACCAGTACGTGTTTCTCATGCAGAGTTGCTATGTGTTTTTTGGTGGTGGAAATGAAGGTCCAAAGAGAGTATCTCAAGGGTTTCTCCAGAGATTCATGAAATTTATCTCTGTATCACTGAATGTCCTGTGATGAGTTGCTCTAATTTGTGTAGGTTAAACATGCAGGAATGCAGAAAGTTCAAACTGAGCTCTGAGTCCACCTTCAGATCTGGAAATAGTTTTCTGTGAGAGTGGACTGTGTTTCAGAGTGATTCATGCCGCTGAAGTGCTGCATCTCTGCTGCATTCATACCATTGTGAGCGCAGCAGCATCCTGAGATCCCTTCTGTTTGAGTCATGGGCATGTGTGATAGAAAGGGAGAAGTGAATGTATCATCTGTCTGCACAAGGGAATTGTTAACCTGAAGATTACCCTGAGAGTCATCTTCTGTTTAGAAGTCGTCTCAGGTCAGCTTCATCACCCTTGCGTTGACTGAAGCTTGTGAATATTTCAGTCATTCCCAAGCAGACTCCTAAGAGATCCAGGTTTCACAACTTCTGCAACCCTCCCTAATAAAGGTAGGGAAGAGGCACCATCACAGTGAGAAGGACTGTTCAGATTCCCCTTTATCTTTGTGTTCCTGCCTGCCTGTAATTTAGCCAGGAGAGGAGATCATGAGGAACGCTTCAGGCCTTGGTATCTTTGAGTCTATGGTTATCTAACATAACACTTGTGAAAGGTATCCATGCTGGCTCCATCTTCTGGGACCACAGTGGCCTTTGAAGGGTTGGGATTATATTTGACAAGTCTTGTAACTTTTTGTTTCCTTCTTGTCATGAAAGAAAATCCCTTGTTAAGTTTAATAACAGTTGGGTGGTAACTGTTGGCAGTAAGATTTCCACCAATTCCCTCTGACCAGCAGCTCAGAAGGACTCTGATTTAATTTCTGAATCTCTTCCAAATCTCTGAAGTCCTTGAATTTCCTTTGGGCATTCCCCTTACTTATTTCCTGTTAGACTGATCAAATTATATGCATAAAAAAAGAATTCCCCAAATTTGAAAGAGTTACTGAAACTCATTAATCTCAGCCCCCTTATAGTCCCAAACCTAATCATTAAGGAATGTCGTACGTTGAGTGTTCCCCCACCCACCGCCTCTCAGTCCTCAGATGAAGCCAATCCTTATTGCCTTGAGTTTGTGCAACTGAAGTTTTGGTCTTCCTGGAATAAGTCTGTCTGCTTGGCTTGTTCTCAATGAGCCTGACTCAGACGCATAGGTCAGCCATGCTGCTGAGACGCCAGGGCTCTGCCTTGGCTCTTTGTGTCTTCACTGGAGTTGGAAATGTTCCTCTGCTTTCTCCTGCTCTCCTGCTCATGTTTTGTGCTATCTATTCATCACTGCTGATTTTCTGGTTGTTTACCCTTGGAACTAATCTAGACTACACAGATTTTTCTCAGCGGATAAAAGGTCTGTAAAGTTAGCTGAGTTGTCCCGAGCTCTTTGGAGCACATTCAGAGCAGCCAGATATACAGGTCTAGAATAACTGTTAAGCCTGTGAGCTCTCTGGACCAGAGGCTAAAGGTACAGCTGTTCATATTTGACGTACACCTTATCATATACTCTTGCATGGCATCAGCAGGAGATAGAATCCTCCTTGCAGGGATGTGCAGACAACAAGTGTGTAGGTGGAAATTACTGTGCCTTCCGGACTCAGAACTCAGTTTTTCCACTTGCTGGTGTGGATTTGTACAGCACCGAGCCCAGCAGCAGCCAGACACCAGCATGTGCCTCTGTGGTGCTGCCTCACAGCACGGAGGCCAAAGAGAGAGCTATGTAAAGGCAATGTTTTGCAGGAGGCAAACATGTACCTGAGCAAACATGGCTCACCTTGGCTTTGTCCCATTCCAGGCACTTTCTGATCCATAAATGCTATGCAGTAGTGCATCCCTGCATGGTGATGTGCCCTACTTGGAAGGGAAGGGAAAGGGTCTTTAGGGCGGGTGGAGTGACATAAAGCATGTGCTGTCCCTGGGTGTTTGAGCCCTGCTGGCTTTACAGATGTAAAACTACTGCTGTCAGGTGGCTCCATGTGCAGTGGAATGTCTTAAGTCTGTCCCAGGTGGTCTTTAGCTTCCTATTGATGCAGTTTGGTGGGTAGAGAAAGAATAATTTATACCTCAGTTGTGACTGTGATAGAGGATATGCAGTCGCTGCAGAATGACTCATTCATTCTCCAGGGTTTAAACGTTTCCCTGAGATGAGGAAGGAGCCCTGCTGCTGTGCTTCCTATTGCTCAAGGGGCTGTGTATCATCCCTGCTCTGAGGCGCGATGTGTGGGCCAAGGTGGGATTCAAGACCAAGTGATCAATGATCCAGGGCAACTCATCCAGGACTGCCTGTATGTGCATTTAAGGTGTCCCAGAGCACCTGTGTGTCCCCTTTTCCCCTTGGCATTAGCAAGCCTGCCTCCATGTGCTCTTGTTTACCTGGTGCTGCCCCCACTAGAATCCTTGTTTATGCTTATTGTGCTCTTGTGACAGTTTCACAGTTCACTGCAACAAGGACTGTTGGGCTGTGTGTGTGATAGTGCCTGTTGCCTGTAACCTCTGTTGCATCCCCCAGCACTGTGCATTCCCCAGGATTTCCTTCCTGCATCTTCTCTTTGCCAGCATGCCTTGCTTTTGCTGCCAGAGGTGCAGTTTCCTCTGAAGGTGACCTAGTGTGTTTAGGGTGCTGGGCAGAAGCAAAGTTTCCCATTTTAGAGTCTAGATTCACTGTTTGATAAGTTGGTTTAGTGCCAGTGCTCTGTCTACACAGAGTTTGTATCGGAAAAATTAAGGGAATACTGACAAAAAGGCTGATCAGACCACTGTAAGGACAACCCATGTCTGTTACTTCACCTACACTCCCATTGCAGTGATCAGTGATCTGCAAAGTGACTACCAAGCCAGAGATGCTGCTCAAAGATAACTCCTCACCTACATGGTTAACACTGTCGCAGTCATAGAGACTTAACTAGAAAAAAATCTCACTTTTGTGTCTCTGATGTACTTTGTCTCATTTTAGTTCAGGACAGGAACCACTTCATGTCCTGTTTTTGCAGCAGGCAGCCAGAATAGTGTTTGGGTCATAGTGCTGAAGAAAAAACACATAAGCCATAATGTCCTGTATAAGAAAAATCTTTAAAATGCCTTGTAATTAAATCTGAGTGTCATTTTGCAAAGAAATGTGGGACTGTTTGGGGGCAGCTTGGAAATTTGGAAGTTCTCTTCTTAAGAATATCAAAACCCAGCTCCAAATAGCTGGCAGAGTAGAGGCTGTCCTTAAGGACTGAGTCCTGGGATTTTCTCAGAGGGACAGGGCAGGGATCGGTGGTCACTTAGTGAAAGCCAGAAAAGCTGAGATGATAAGTGCACTCCATTGCTTTGTATCAAAATTAATGGAGCTGTCACTGGCGGGATTTTGAGAGACAATGGGAACCTTTGGTTTACAGGCATTCCAGCCTCCATAGGGCTAAATCCTATGGATTAAGGCTAAGCCAGGTGGTCTCCTTTTGCAATGTGACCTAACCAGAGACATGTTCTCTTTCAGGCTGAAGTTTATATTTGGCCCGTCTGCTGTCCCAGCTTTGGATTTGGTGGATCAGCGTTCTGTCACCCGAGTCATGTCTCCCAGCGGAAGGACTGCATACCAGGTACACACTCCTCTTCAGTCTTACTTTCTGATGGTTTTCAGTTGACGTGAGCCAATATTTTCCTAGCTTGGAGAACATGGAAGGACACTTGGATAAACACAGAGGGAACAGCATTATTTTGCAAACTCCTAAAGTGATACTGGAGAGCAGTAGCCACAGACTAGAATTAGAACAGCATGGTACACTGCTGTTCTTTGTGGCTCCTAGCCGGTCAGAGACAATTTCTTACATGTTTGCGAGTATCACAGTCAGAAGGAAGTTTTCCAGGGAGTGCTAATTTTGCTTTATTACTTTCATCCTATCCAGCAAAGGCAGTTCTTCCTCTTGACAAACTACGCAATGGAGTGTTATCTGCTATCACTGCATTTCTTCCCTGATGCTCTCCAAATCCTCAGTGTCCTCAACACTCTTGACCTCTGCTTGGCAGTAGGATCCTTACTGCCTGGGAGGAAGCAATGCAGGCCAAATCTGTGGGTTTCATTCTAGTTCACTGTAGCCAAGTCTGTGAATCACAGAAACTTCTTCATAAAATGGCATTTCAGGGACAAGTTCACCTTAGCCCTAAAGATCTCCTCTTACAGCCCAGGAACAGAGATGGAGCTGAGGCTCATTAGGTGAAGAGAGAAGCCATTGGCACTTCTTTCTGACTTCTCTGTGGAATGCACAATTTCTTGCTCTGCTGTGCCACAGCAGGGTGGCATCTCTGCTGGGGACAGTCTGTCTGTTCTGTGAGCCATTGACCAGCTGCATCCAGCCCACAGGGTCACAGGAGTCAGAGAGACACTGTGTGCTGTACCCTAGCTAAGGCAGTGGGACCCTGTGCCCGTAAGATTTTGGTGAAGAATCACCCCATGCCTTCTACTTAGCAGTGCTCACTCCCTCAGGTAGCACAGCCCCCTCTGTTGCTGAACCTGTGGCTGTGCTTTTTCACATACCAGAGAAGGGGGATTCTCTTTGCTCGCTGTATCACTCATCCTCCCTGCAAAGGGCCTTCTCTCCTTCACTGGAGGTGCTGAGATGCTTTGGGGTCATCTAGGGGAAGAGAAGAGCTGTTTAGCCAGGCCTGGATAATGACACAAACATTTTTCATGTGTTCAGAGCTTGCATTACTTGATTTGCACATGGAGTCTTTATCGCTTCTGGGGTCTTGGAGAGGACATCAGCCCCTCCAGAGAGACATGATTCATAGTCATGCAAGACTCGTGAACGTGTTTGATTTTAGTTGAGGGCTTGCCTCTGGATGTTTGGTAAAGCCTAAGAAGCCCTGCTTCCAGGACCCTTAGACATCAGCTGCCTCACTAATTGAGTGCTTAAAGGCTTTTTCTTTTTTAGTGTTGCTTGACTGAATATGCCGCTGGACAGAGAGTGGTCACGTTCTCCTTGCAGAGCTTTGCTGGGCCATGCAGCATAAGGCAAAGCTTTGCAGGCTGGGATGTACAGTCTTCACTTAGCAGCCTTTTGTCTGAAGGATGATGGGGACTGCTTAGAGCCTCTGGTCTTCCCAGGGAGCCTAAATATGTGCTCATACACTCGCAGCTTTTCTGCAGCATGGCAGAGTTACCTGCATCTTAAGAGGCCTAATACTCACTTCTTAGATGCAGGAAGACATGGAGGAGTTTAGAGAAGCATGGCGACAGGGCTTTGATGAGCTGCGTGCTGCGCTGACACCCTGTTCTGCTCTGGGCAGGGTCGTTGCTGAACAGTGATGCCTCGAACTGCGTATGCTGCAGCGAGGCAGGCACGCTTCCACACTGCCAGCCCTCTCCCCAGCCAAGTGAGGGGTCAAAAATTCCTGCTGGAGGCAGCCCTGCATTCACAGAATGGGAGCTGGTTGGTCAGTATCTACTGATGGCCCCAGCAGTTGGCTCAACTGGTACACATGGAGAAAGAGCGAGTGTCAGAACTGCTCTCCCACATCTGCCGGTTCCCCTGTGGAGAAGGAACCCCTGGGCAGGTAGGTCAGGGCTGGTCACCAGGAGGGAATGTAAGACGAGCTCAGGCTTCCACATACTTGGTAGCTGATGGGTATGATGGGAGCAGGCCCCCTGGATCTCCCGGGGTCTGTGCCATCCCAGCTGAGGGCAGCCTGTGGGAAGCAGTCCCTGCCTGCAGGTGCTTCTGGCAACATTCCATTTTAGCAGAGCTTGATTGCTGATTAAGGCCATGCTGATGAGTTCATTAACAGAGGAATCTGAAGAGATGTTTTCTCTGGGGATGTTTTCTCTGGGGGTGCGAGGCTGGTCCTATTGCGAAATTCTTCCTCAGTCCGGCTGTCCTAGACGCAGAAACAAAAAGCAGAGCGTCCCCTGAGGCCGCTGGCTGGAGCAGTGACAGGAACACAGTCTGGGGCTGTAGAAACCGAAACACTGAGTAGGATACTGTGCTTAAGAGTAGCTGGGTAGCATCACTGGCTCTTCATTTGTGTGTGTTCGTGGTGCAGACACATATCCCAGCTGTGTGCACTTCTGCCTCAGCAGAGAAGCATGTCCGGTTCGTTGGGGACCATCCATGGCTGCCTGGACTCGTGGCAGTCATCCCTTTCAGTTTTTCCCCTGAAAGTCAGCTCTGTCATTTGCACCCAGATATGGTTGCTCTGGAATGTGAGGTGGTGCTCACCTGCAGCTGGATTTGGAGAACTGTTCTTTTTGAGGCCATGAGGCTGGTCCTATTGTGCAACTCCTTTGGGTCAATACAGCCAAATCTGAGTTGTTGATACATCACAGGCTGAAATGCTGTTTGTGTTCTGTATCACCCAGCACATCTTGGGTACTGCTTCAGGGGAAAATGGCTCTGCTCAGACAGGCCCAACGACTGCAGCCTGTAGTGTGGGCAGCTCTTGCCCTCAGGAACCGAGATGGGAGAAGAGCCCTCAGTGAAGTGAAAGCTGTGATTTGTTATTTAATGCCCGGGCATTCATGCCCTTGATACTTAACAAAGTAGCAGCACTGATGGGGTATTCAAGAGCTGGTGTTACCTCAGAGATGTTACTCATCCCAGAAGAGCTTGTACAATACCTGCCTATGCTGCAGACTAGAGCCCACCCTTGTAACTCCAGGTCAGGGATAAATAAGTCTTACCTGCTGCAGAGATGGTGGATGCTGGCTGATTGTGGAGCTGTGCAGGATTCGGCAGCAGTGTAAAGTGGTGGGCAGGCAGCAGTTGGGGCACCCAGTAGCTACGCCTGCCCAGCAGAAATGCTGAGAGCTGTGGGACTGAAGCCAGTTAGCAGGGGGAGAGGCACTGCCTTAGCCCTCCTGCCAACTGTCACTTGCATTGCTCACATCCTGCGCTTTCATTGGATTCTTCTTTTTTATGTCTTTTTTAATTAATTTCCTAGAACTGTATGGCAGCCTGCCCTACGGTGAAGGATTTGAACATCAGGTCCTGGCACAGACTGTGGTGCTGCCTAGCTCTATGCTGATGGCAGCAGTAGCTGCTGTGGTGCCACAGCTGGCCCTCCTGCAGCCCCACACGCTGGCAGGGACACCATCACCAAAGTGATTTTTCCTTATTGTGCAGCCAGCAAGCGCCTGGGGATGAGGGCAGCGGAAGAGGACCTCGCAGCATCTCAGAGCCAGGAGAACACCCCAGTGCCTGGCTTGGCTGCAGCTGGCCAGAGACAGAGGCACCTTTTCTCTTGGTGTTTGGATTTTAGAATCTGCCTTATTAGGTAGAAGCTGCATTCTTGCCATCTAGGTCAGGAGGGGGAAACGCTACACTCAGCCCAAAATCTGTATTTTGTCTGTGTTTGGCAGTGTCTGTATCTTACCACCCCCCCCCCACCCCCCCAAAAGAAAACAATTCTGAAAGAAAGGCACCATCAGAATACTTCATCTTGGAAAAAACAATCAAAGGGGCTAGAGAAAAACAAACTTATCACAAGTGAAACAAACTCAGCCTGGAGTATAAGGAGGGCCCAGGGTAAAGGCCAGACTGGAAAAAAGAATCGTTTACCCTGAAATGGGAATATGAGTCTTGTGTCCTGAATCGCGGGGAGGAAGGGGGATTATGGGGCATAGGCGCTTCTGTGGGAGAGGTTAAACTCATGGAGGTTTTCTGGAAGTGCCAGTGAAGTGAGGGGTGCAGAGAGAGCTTCAGGGGACAGGGCAAGGGCAGCTCTGGACCAGGAGGGATGATGTTCCTCTGGAGGGACTTAGTGCCAGGGGTGTCCTGGAAGGAAGCAGCACTCTACACAGCTCCGCTGTCTTTTCACTTTTTTGTGTTTATCTTTGGCTTTAGGTGTATGTGTGCTACAAACCCAACCAGGATCTAAAGCCTGGTATGGGAGTGTGGTGCTGTCAGAGCGCAGGGGCTTGTGTGCAGAGGGCAGTGCTGGTCATTACCCTGTGTAAATCCCCACTGTTCCCAGGAATACCCAGAAAGACTTAATTCCAGCTGTTGAGGCCACAGAGCTGACACAAAGCATTAGCTCTCGCTCTGGCAGATAGAAGACATATGGTGGCAAATACTCTGATAATTGTGTTTTGGCCACAGGGTGCACTCAGTTTGGGCTTCAGAGCATTAGTGAAGTCCATGCTATTGAGCGCAGGTTTCTGTTTCAAGTCAGTGAGTGTGTTCTGCTCCTGCAGACCCTTCCCTTGCAATAGGAGAGGGCAGAGTGGCTGGCTCTCAGATCTATTTTCCAGTCTTGAGGAGACCAGAAGATCAATAACCCATAGGTCAGCTTGCCTCCACCACGCAGTCAGCTCCAGCAACTCACAGGTTGCCTGTCAGCTTCTCCATGCTGGAAGCAAATGCTTTCCTCACCTGGTTGCCTGTGTCCTGTGCCCATGGTGCAGAGGGAGTATGGCTTGCAGAGGAACAGCACGTGGGAAAAGGAGGCAGTGCTGTTCCCAAACTAGAGCTGGAGCAGCGAGGCTTCTTCTCTGGAGACTTTGACTTTGTTTATTCAGACAAAACTGGATTCCAATAGCTGCAGCTGATTTTGGGAGCAGAGCAGTAAGAGCCTTTGCAGCCTTCAGCCATGGAGCTAGTTAGAAAAGGCCTCACTTAAAGTGTTCACTGCTGCTCCTCTTCCATCCCCAGGCCTGTGGTGGCTCTGGATTCACAAATGGGCTTTCTGTGGCAAGAGAATCTTTATCTTCTTCCACTATCCTGTGCCTGCCAGTACTGGGGAGGGAGGCCTCTGGAGGAGCTGGCAGCTCGCTGTGCTGCCAGCTTTGGGAGATCAAGGGCAGGCGGCTCTGTGCTCGGTGCTGCTGCCCTTTTGCTGATCAATTAGCAGCAGACAGCTGAGGTCTGCTCCCTGCACAGGTGCACGTGCAGGAGTGCTTCCTCGCCTGTAGGGAGAGAAGCGTACAGAGAGACCATGAAAAAGCTGAGAAGCTTCAAGCTTAGATGGGTCGCTGCAGTGTTTGGGGACACTGGGACTGGTGTATTGTGAGACCTGTTGTGAATCATTGCAGAGGACATCAGTCCAGACACGGGCTAAGAGTTAGAGAAATTAAAAGTGAATGCTGCCTCTGACTGTTGTCCCCTCTGACTACTTTTGTTTCAGGTCCTTGGGAGCTCTGGCAAACTCTACACCTGCTACAGTTCCTGCCACTTCTGCACGTGTCCTGCTTTTGGTTTTACTGTACTGCAGAAGAGCGAGAGCCTTCTGGTAAGTTGTCTGCCTTAATTTGGGGCCGGGACAGGGAACAGGGGAGAAGGCTGTGCTCTGCTCCTTGAACCTGCACAGCCTGAAGTTTCCAAAGGAGTGAATGCATAAGTGTTAACTTGGCCACGCAGGCGGTGCCTGACCCTCTGCACTATATAGCCTCTGGGAGCCGTGGTATTTGGGTGGAGCTGGGCCTTGCAAGGGCTCTTCATTCCACATTACTGTTCTGACTTTTCAAGAAATGAGTAATCCCTGGTCTCTTGGAACAAGGGCTGCTGCCGTTAATGGGACTGCCACATGGAGTCTGGCTGATGGAAGTGCCAGTGAGGAAGGGCTCAGGGTAACCAATTGCTCTGCAGTTTGGGGAGAGCATCAGGACCAGGAGCGCTTTGCTGTGTGTCAGAATGTTGCATTATCCTGATGGCAGAACTAACCTGGTGCAACTGGAGCACCAGCCTGTGCCAGGGCTTGGCATTGTTCTACCAGCCATGTTCCTGGGAGGGCTGAGCACTTCATTAGACCCATTCTGGCCAGGATGGATTTTTTGTGGCTTCCAGATAGAGCGTGACATTCCTGCGTTGCTCCTGCTGTTAACTTGGCTGCGCTGTTATTTGCAGTGCAAACATATACTTGCTGTCTACCTCAGTCAGGCCCTGGGAGCCTGCCAGGAAGTAACTGTCTCTGAGGAGCAGCTCACAAGCATCTTACTGGCTGAGGAAGAGGATGAAGGATGAAGGGTTTGGATCACGTGCAGATGTGCTTTCTGCGTACCCTCCTGGCTGTGTAGCTGTCATTTTTGGTATCTACAAGGCTGTCAACTGTTCATCGTGCCTGGTAGGTTTCTTTCTGGGCTGCAACCAAGCATGACATTAATTGGCAGCCTTGCACTGATTAATTAATAAATGTTAAGAAGCCTGTGCTGACTTAAATTTCATTTATTTAGGCTATTCCTGGGATTTATGAAGGTGGTTGAACTAATCTTTAATATTGTGTGCTTTGTGATGTGGGGATACAAATAGCCCAGCAGGTCTCTTAGTGATCCATTAAGCTTTGTGAACTCTGCTCATGCTTGGAGTAACCCCCCACGCTCCCAGTGCCTGCCAGGCTTTGCAGTGTTGGCCTCTGATGGAGTGACACCACAGTGGCTCTTTGCAGCTGCCTGCTCAGAGCAGTTTCTGGTTCATCACTGGCAAACCTGTGCCAGGGACCCCTCAGCACCTCCAGACGGACAGCAGGTCTGTGCTGCCGGTGCGGTTACTGTAATACAGGATCTTCAGAGGCATCGCTTTGGTGGCTGTGCTTTTAAATCGACCCATTTCAGACAAGTTGTCACCTCGTGCTGGCAGGCAGGGAGGCCACATCGGACACCGGGGAAAGGAGACTGCGGCTCCCCTGTTCTACACAGCAGCCAATGAGCTGGGAACCAGCGTCTTCCAGCTCCGTGACTCCCTGCCTGTGCTCTGAGATTGGGCTCGTCCACGAGTCCAGCGTGGCCTCGTGTGGTACACCGTGCGAACACAACAGCGCAAGAAATAACGGGGCACAGGCTGAGCCAGGTTGTGTAGGTGGTAAATTAAGCGTTCTGTATGTAAATAACAGTTACTGCAAATACAAAACCAGAGTAACATGGGGCAAACACATCCATCCTATGTACATCAGAGCAGTAAGGAGTGATAGCTGAACCCACTGCAGAAAGTTCCTCTGCCATTTTGACTTCACATTTTTATATAAACCTTCAGAGCTTTTTTTTGAAGGGGGTGAGGGAGCATCCTATTTTTCTTTTGCCTTAAAGTGTCTTTGGC
Source organism: Microhierax caerulescens (assembly GCA_035590215.1). Taxonomy (NCBI): domain Eukaryota; kingdom Metazoa; phylum Chordata; class Aves; order Falconiformes; family Falconidae; genus Microhierax; species Microhierax caerulescens. The sequence goes on along the minus strand of JAVJGJ010000001.1, from coordinate 107,754,992 downwards.
TCAGATCCACGGAGGCACTTTATGTGCCTAAAGACCATGGTGACCTGGGCCATAGTTAATAATGGCCAACAACCCAGCGGCACAGACGTACTAAGGATGCACCACATCTGTCTACAGAAATTTTGGCTCACAAGAGGCATATGAAAGGTAGCAGTCGTGGCTGCCGAGCTGCAGTGCAAGCTGTCACATACAAGCAAGTGTTCCGGGACCGGCTCTCTCATTGCAGCGCTGTGTGTTTCAGTCTGTTCGTGCTGTCCAGCCAGCAGGAGAGGAGCGATTACATTCTTTGTTGTAAGGATAAATGTGGCTTGCAACCACTTTGCAACACTGCCAGACCTGCAGGTGAAACCCTGCTTGTTTCCAGCCGTGATTAACAGAAGGAACGCAGCCAAAGATAATACAGAAGGGAAGAAATGAAAGGAGGAGAGAGTCAAACCCTGCCCAAATGGCAGGAGGTGGCTACATGTGTTAGCTGGACTATGACCAAGGCAGATGCAGCAAAGCTGAATGGGGCTGTTAAAGGAGAAACACTTGGAACAGGAACTTAACTATTCAGATTCTTAGAAATGCCAGTATCTGAGACACTGAGCTGGAGCTAGATTGACATTGCATGAGCATGTACAAACGCATTCAGAGCTGCCTGGAGATTCACCCAGGGTTGGGGCTGGCTCTTACGGCTGAGCTGCTACACACAGGATAGCGAAATCCATCACTCCGGGTGAACCGTCCTCTGTACGGTGGGCCCCAAGTCATAACTGCAGCTGCTGCCTGCAGGTCACGCCAGTCGGCACAGCAGGTGCTGCAGAAACAGGATTTCTTCAGATGAGCTTTTGGGCTGATTTGACACCATATTTATCATTATATACACCAGAGAAAATAAACACTTGGGGTCTTATATCACCCCCCTTTTAGTGCAGTGCAGTTAAAAAAATAGAAAGCTGCTTTCTATATGATTCAAGTACAATTTATCAGGGACACACTGCTCCAGGCATCACAGTCTGTCCACTGGCCCTGTTCTTCAGGAACTGGCTGTGTTTAAACTTCCTTCCCTGCCCCCTTGCTCTGAAAGTCCTGCTGCTCCCTGTCTCCATCTCCCTGTGTGCGTTACCACTGAACCCCCTATTTAACCCAAATCCTTACACTCCAGCTTCTCACCGGTCCTGTGGCAATGCTGCTGGCACCGAGTGCTTCGGAGAGAGGTGGTACCGCTTCACCACGTAGGGACCTTCAGGCAAGACTCCCATTTGTGAGAGGACCACAACATGATGGCAGGTCTGAGCTAGTCAACAACAGCTGTGTCTGTACCACAGCCGGCTTTTGGGCACCAAGCAGGGAGGCTGTCGGGTGTTTTTTCTGGCCCACCTCCCTGTTCCTCTCAGTTGTGGAATGAAACTGCCCTGCAAAATAAAAGACACGCCAGAAACACTAGTTTGTTTACGGCACTGCACGTCACGCAGTCTGGAGAAGCGGAGCTCGTACTTCAGAAATGAGTGCACAGTTCTAGTTTTGCATATCACAGTTACATATTAAATCAGGTGCAGTAATTACTGAGCTGTGGTTGCAGAGAATTATTAACTTGCAGTACAAATTAAGACTACTCCACTGTAGAGTGAGCTTTGTACTTGGAACGGGCCAGGACTCCTAACTAACTGCAGAGGCCAGGCTAGGCAATCTGCGAGGTGAGCGTCTTCCTCAAGGAGCTTGGCCAAAACCTGGTCACAAGTCAAGGCATTCCTGCTTCTCCAGAAAATTAGCTCCTTCCAGTCTCTTTTGCTACCGATACAGGTCAGGATTTAAAAAAAAACAAACAACACAACAACAATAAAACAAACAACCAAACACTGCTATTAAAAAAAAAAAAAAACCACTCACAGCTTCTGGAGGTTACTGGGCTACAGAGTAACCCCAACAAGACCAAGTTTTAGGAATCAAGTGAGCTTTGCAGCATCCAGCTATTGCAGCTAAAGACTGCGCTTCTGGAAGCCTTGCAAGGCTGTCAGGTACTTGGACTTGGGAGCAAAAACCTAATTGTAGAGATCGTGTCACCAGGGCAGTGGTTGCACTAACCTGAGCGATGCCGGATCGGGCTCGCTGAGACCATTAGGGCACTTCTGCCTTTTGCATTTTGATAGCTGGAAACGGAAAGAAAACCTGAAGCGCTGGTCTGCACAATCCTGTAGACCAAAGTGATCTAAAGGCAATAAAAACGCTGTTCTAAAACTTTAGTCAGCTCTTTCCTAAAATGTTTCTCTTTCAGTAAGTAGGGCTTCCATACTGGGGCCAAAAATAACTGGCCATTTCTGCTGTTTTCCCATCAATGTGGTCCCGCCCCTTGGAGCCTGGAACACAGATTCAGTTTCACACCAGCAACTGGGCTAAGTAAGACTTTTTTCCCATCAGAGAATACTAGCTGCATCAAACAATTGATGGAATAATTAGGGTATTACCAAAGTGCTGTCAAGTATGGACTTAAAGAACAACTCAAAAACAGACACAAAATTATTACTCCTAAATGAATCCAAAGATTAAAAAATAATAATAATTAAAATAAAGATCCTAGGATTTGACATGAGCAGCACGATTGGGGAAACACCCCTGCAGGTGGGTCTTCCACAGTCAGTGTCTGACCTGGAAAGGAAACACAATACAGTCACCAGCACTCACGCAACCTGGATTTACAGTCGAGGGTGAGCTGCACTCAGTCTCCCCTGTCAGGTTATTCCTCTAGGAGGCACTATGTTAATTATAAAAATAATTAAAAAAAAAAAAAATACAGCTGCATAACTGCATAGTGGTCATCTCTGAGCACTCCTCTAGGAGTTAGCTGTGACTGTTCATGTAGGCACAGGGAAGGGTTGTGTCAGGGACAGGCTGCAAAATCCTCGGAGCAGGACATGCAAAGTCATATGGTCACAGAGGCCACCGGAGAGTTGATGTTGGTGACAGTCAGGTGCTGGCTGTTGTCAGCGGCGCACTTGGGGAAGTCATCTGTCTTACAGAGGAGCTTGGAAATGATCTTGCGGAAGGTGTAGCGGAAGTCCCTGATCCTGTAGGCATAGATGATGGGGTTGATGACAGAGTTGGCATGGGAGAGGATGATGGCCACATACATCACCCACTCAGGCTTGGATTTGGCGAACTCCTCATGGAAGTGAGTGATGCAGTTCAAGATATGCAGGGGCAGCCAGCAGAAGGCAAAAAGTCCTACAATGATGGCCAGAGACTTGGCTGCATGGACCTCCTTCTGCAGCGTGGTCCTGGAGTTGCCCATCAGTTCGATCTGATGCAACTGCTTGCAGGCAACCATGAATATCTTAATGTAGATTCCCAGCATGATAACAAGTGGAAGCAGCACGCAGCCAAAGAAGTTGAAGTACACCATGTAGCTCATCGTTACCACATTCTCGAAGAGGCATGAGATGAAGCAGCCATGGTGTTCTGTCCCGGTGTCAGCCCCTGTCTCGTTGGTGGCATTGGGACAACCACTCATGGCTTTATTCCAGCCCATAAGCGGAGTCAATCCAATTCCAAAGGACAGGAGCCACAGCACAGCGATGAGTCCTCTTGCCCGCTTGCCAGTCACCAAACTATTATACCTACAGCATCAAGAACAAAACCAAGATAAAGCCGTTACATAAATGAGCACTTGTGACTTTCCTGCAGTTAAAGTTGTCAGCGTTGTAGCGAATGCCACAAAAGGCCCACCCACCCCCATGCAGGAGCCTGTGCTCACAGAGAGGTGAAAAATCTCACCTGTCCTCAGTGCCTCTGCAAAGTGATTTGGGGAGGTGACTCAGTTACTATTCCTGAGAGGCGCCAAGCACTGCCCCTGCCCGCAAACATCCTTCAATAGCAGGTAAGGACTTGGACTCTTAAAAAAGCCTTTATCATTGCATGAGCCTAAACCACCAACAACAAGAGTGCAAGAAGAGGAGGAAGACTCACTCTGTAACCACCAGCTTACTCTCTTGCTCCAAGCATCCACTACCAGGCACGCTGGGGCATGCTACCGGGCTGCATGAACTTCTGGGTTAACCAGTTACAGCTGGGACAATGTTTGCTCTCAATTCTACACAGTAATAGGTAGCTGAAGACTTAACGAGCATCACCACACACAGCCTTTATACCACAGCCCACTTGCTGCAGCTTGGGCTGCTCCTAAGCCTGCAGCTGGCTTTTGCTGGAGACTGCAGTGGTCCTGTAACGTGATGTCTTTTCCTGTGCTATCCCATACGCTAAGGTGGGCAGTACACATCCTTGTGGAAACCAGGGATCCTACTAGTTTCCCCAGCAGTGCAGTTCCTGGCTTACATTTGCCAGACTGCAGCCCATGTGAGCTTCTGAAAGATTTTTCTGAGCCAGCATCTGAAACCAACTGCTACTGATGGATTGCTTAGAGCAGTTACAAGTTAGGGTTTGTGTCTCCAGAGTCTTGCATCCAGGTGTGGAGGTGGGAGCCAGGGACACCAGGCTCTTCTCCCTGATGTGATATCCCTGCTTTGTGCATCCTCCAACAACAGTGCTGATGTGGGCAGCTTCACCTAGCTCCCACCACCTAGGGCTGGGGTTGTCTGCCTCTCTGTGTGACATGTCAGTTCTGTAGGAGAGGCCTACAGAGGCCTACACACCATTGAGGGGCCCTGAGATCACACATGGACTCAGACCTGCAGCTTCTGAAGCTGTCAGTGGGGTTAAACCATACAGCCTTGTGTAACTGCTGCTGTCAGACAATGCCTGTGCGCTGCTCAGCCACACAACTGCTTGCAAAGATCCAGATTTTTAAGGAAATGCTTGCCTTGTACAACTGCTGCTCTCATGTATGCTACAGAGAAGCTCCGCTGTGGCCCAGGGACCAGCTGATGCAGTGCTGAGGGGTGCAGTGCCATGTGCTGCCCTACGCCTTTCCTAACCCCACAGAGTGGGTGCCCCTCCAGCCCCTAGATGCTCAGAGACACAAAACCAGAGCTGGAACCTACAGCAGCAAAAGTCAAGCAGCTTTGGGTGCAACCAGCATAGATGCCAACATCAAAGCACCAGTTGGATTGCTCTGGAGATACAAAGAACCTGCGACTGCCAGAAAGACATGAGAAACCCATTACTGTCCTCTCCACAGCCAGTTAGCGTCTGCTGGCTGACACACTTGTCCCCCTCTTCCCACACCCTTCTCTCACTGCTTGTTTACTCTGGCTTGGCTACCCTGCTCCTCCTTTCCTAAGAACGTTTGTTCTGATTTTCTTCCGGCCCGTGAGGCAGGGGAGGGTTTTATTCCCACAGAACCGCAGCTGTGCCTGTGAATCACACTGCGGTTACCTCCGTGCGAGCCGAGCCGTGTGTCCCTCTCCTCCTGCAAGCTACAAAGACAGGAGGGTAAAGTGGGGGGGTCTGCTGGTGTGAAACCAGGAGGCTCAGAGAGGCCAGGGGGAGCCCTCGGCTCCTGCGCTGCGACCTGGGCTGGCTTCGGGCAGGGCCAGGCTGGTGTGGGGCAGTGGCCACATTTCGGTGCTGCTGAACTGCGAACATGCTCTGCGGGGTAGTAGATGTCTAAAGGGCAGGTCCCGCCACTGAGGGGTTTCTCCTGCGCTTTTCTCTCATTATTACTAAGTCTCGCTGCTTCAGAAGATGAGAAGTTATCAGACAGGGCATCAGTGAGGCCAAGCCCATTGCTTTCAAAACCCCGTGTTCAGTTTTCAGGAGCCAGAGCTGGTCTGGGGTTGTGCAGCCTGAAAACGTTAAGATTTGATTCAGAGCAAGTTCCCAGAAATCCCATCTCTTAGCAAAGTCGGAGTCTCAAGCTAGAACATTGGCCAAGTTCAGTCAGTGCTGTAGGAGCACCAAGAGCTGCTGCTGACCCACAGCTCTGCACGTGGGGAGAGGAAACTGTGGCTCCTTGGCTCGTGCTGTTCACACTTGGTTGATCGTTTCAGTTGCTCCTCTGCAGCCTTGGTCATGTCACAGCCCAAAAACTATTGTAGTGAGATGGAAAATGCAAAGGGGGCCGTTGTTCAGAAACGGAAACTGAAGAGGTCAAGAGTTTTCTGTGCCTGAATCAGGCGGCACACAGGAAATAAGGAAAACCCGCCGTGGCTCAGCGTGCCGTGCCTCAGCCAGCATTCACAGCGCTGCTCCAGGCTGGTGGCATTCGGTGCTGCCTCTTGCTGAAAACACTGACTCCAAATAAGGCTTTTTCCATCTGCTCATCTCCTGAACTCACCTGCAAAGATAAGGCTCAGCTTGAAGGTTTACAAAACCAGTTAAGAAGTCGCTTAATTTTCCAGTGGCTGCAATCATGTATATTTATTTTAGCATTGCTCACTCTTCCCCAGCACACCTGGCAATGCTGCAGCCAGGATCGTGTTTGAGTGTGATCTGCAAGAAGGTGATAGCAAAATGTGCTGTGCTCCGGGTCTGCAAGAGCCAGAGCTGAGCAGTGGAGAGGGCTGCAGGCCTGTCAGCACCAGGAGGAGATGGCATTCGCTGAAGTGGAGATAGTTCTTCACAGAGAACAATGGCACTCCTTCCGTTAGCTCTTTATTTTCGCAGGGTCGCATTGCAAATTCCTCCCAGCATCTCTCCATTCAATCCATTGCAGGTAACGATGATGATGGTGGTGGTTGCTGATGATGGTCGCTGCTGTGACTACAGAGAAAGATCTGTGCAAACACCTGGTCACTGAGCTACCAGCCAGAGGTGGCCAAGGTGAAACTGGGAATAGCTTGATGTTCTCAAATTGTTAACTAATTACCTCAGTATTGCCACTTACTCGGTGAGACACTGTATTGCCCTTAAGTGGACAGAATTTAAGCACATGCTTAAAAATAAAGAAATACACGACTGCCACCGGATCAAGGTACAAAAAGTCTTGCTAGTGAGCAGCTGCAGCAGCCAGGTTTGCAGCACCAGTGACAGAGCAACCCCCGTCATAAACCACCCCCAGCAAACACGTGCAGGGGCTGCAAGGCAGCTGAGCTGGGATGCAGCTTTCTCCTAAGCCCTACAAAACGTGATCAGACAGTGAGGAACCGACAGATTTTCACAGCTCTGAATGTTCCAGCAAACCCCTCCTTCATTCTCTTTTAGGCTTAATATTATTAGGCAAAAAACTATTAAAGTAAATTTACTCACCTAAGTCTGCTCAATTAATGTATAACAAATATTGAATCTCCTCTATATTTCTGTCCAGAGGCATCAAATGTTGCTTTAATGTAAATAACAGCTGAATATTTTAAAATGATTTATTGAGGTTAAATAACCTGGCAATGCATTAGTTCTTTTTACACTGCCAGGCAAAGACTTTTTACTGGCATAATCATCATCAAGCAGCTAATTACCTCAGTTCTCACCCAGTGCCCCACAGTGGACATGCTGCGGAAGCCCTGACGCCATCCCCACTGCGCTGCCATCAAGGAGCGATTCAGGTTTCTATTTCTCTGACATATATAACTATACGTTTGCACCACTGCCACAGCCACACAGCCCAGCTCGCTGTAGGTCAAATACTTTAAAGAAACCTCAGCTGCTTTTACAATACGGCTCTGACCCAGCGCTGTTACCGGGCACACGTGCCAGGCTGCCAGGGCCAGACCTGCTGTGGCATCACCAAAACAGGCCAGCGGCAAAGGCTCCAGCCAGGGCACAGCCCAGCTCTGCCTGGCCACTGGGCCATGGACTGGGCAACCGCTCTGCCACTGAGGCTGGAGAAGATGTCCCCAGAGCTGGCCCTTGGACTGGAGGTGGTGCCCTTCGCCCAGCAAACATCGCTGTTGCCTGTGGCCCCTCCAGTGGTGGCTCAGCAAGGTCCACAGCTTTTCTGGAAAAGCATCACGGCAACCATCAAAGCGACCGAGTTGCCCACTAGGACAGAGTGCAGGAAGGCACGCTGCCTTCTCCAGGCACTGTGCCTCTGCTTGGTGAGATGGTTAGGGTTGGGGGATTTTCCCACCAGGTCTCATTGCATTTCTACTGCTATTTCTAGAGCCAGACACCAGCCAGGACACCCAGGCGGGCATCACTAAGCACAGCTGGAGCAGAGCAGGACACGCTGCCAGCCTGCAGCCAGCCCAGCCTCTCCCGAACAGGAGCTTGGCTCCTGAGTGGCAGGAACTGACTCATGTCCTGCACGTAGCTGGCATCACCCCACCAACCCTGCAGTCACGCCGTGGAGATCCCCCAAGCAGAGGCACGGCTGCCCCGGAGCTCCCGTCAGAGGAGTGTGCAGCAGCAGCAGCCAAGGCATAACCCAGCCTTTGGGGCCATCAGACTTGGGGCAGAAAAGAGCCACAGCCCAGAGGACCCAGCCTGGAAGGGGACTGTTATTCCTACGTTATTGATCTCAGACAGCAGGAATGGGGGAGAATTCCCCACCATCACCCAGCAGCTCAGAAAGATAAACAGATCAAAACACGGCGGTGCCAGACGCCTGCGCCCCTGGCACTTGGCAGAGCCCGATGGTGGCCCTGGCCATGACACTGACCTGGGCCCTGGCTGGTAAGTTACTGAGTAAATGAACCCAAGGTTAGCAAGGAGCAAAGCCAGCAGCAAGGAGTTTGTTTTGCTGAATGTCTGAGGCGCATTGCTGAACGCAAGGGTGATCTGCAAGCTGAAGAACCGTGTCAGCACTTGCCATCAGCACTGTGGGGCAAGGGCAAACACATCAGACAGCATCTGACCACATGGCCCTTGTCCTGCCCAGGAGCAGGCAGGGGAGGAGACCCCTTTGACTGTCCCCTGCAGAGTAGCACGACTCCCTTACATCGGTTCCCCATGGCAGCCCCGTTCCCAAAGTCTTTTCCAACCTCCCTGCTACTGGGCCGCTACTGGGGACACAAAAATGACCTCCACCACCTCTGGTTTGGTCTGAATACCTGCAGCTGGCACGTGGCCAGCAGCAGATCCTGGCTCCTCAGACCGCAGCAATGGGATGTCCACCTGCCCAGGCACTAGCGCTGTCCTCTGGCCTCGCTGGGTGCCCAGTCAAACCCCTGAGGCTTGCTGAGATGCTGCTTCTAGCAACAAAAAAACATTTGGAGAAATCCACCCACCTTGCTCAGGTGACACCTCGCCAGCAGCCCTCGAAAGGCCACAGGGCTGCCAGGCTTGTGAAAGCTGCACGCAGACACGGCGGGTTCAAATGCTTCTCTTGTGTACGTAACACAATGCTGAAGTCACACCATTAACTTTTCCAGCAGGAAAATTTTCCTCTCGTAACGGAGCCTCCCAGGCTTGCTTAGTCCAAGCATTTGAACAGGGATGTCTCCTCAGCCTTAACTGGGAAGAGCCAGGAGGGTCCCAAATCTTGTCCTGGCATCCTAAGAGTCCTTGGGAATGCTCTGAACCTGCACACGCTGGGTGGTCAGCTGCACTCCGCACCGGCCCCTTGCTGGCAGCGCAGTGTGGACAGACAGACATGTCTGTCACAGGGCAGCAGGACAGCAGCAGCACAGACAGATGTGTGCCCATCACAGAGCAGCAGGGCAGCAGCAGCAGTGACACAGGTCCCCATGCCCCAGCCAGAGGGGAGGGTGCTGCACTGCCCAGCTCAGGGACTTTGGGCCAGCTCTCCCGCTGCCAAGCCCCAGTGCAGCATCAGCCTTCGACAAGCAATTTCAGTGCTTCAACTCCAAACTCCGGTATCTTGTGCTGAGGCTGCATTCAGTGGGATGAGTGGGGACAGGCAGGCGTGATGGCTGTGCAAGGGATGCTGCGGCTGGCTTGGGTGCTCTCTGCGCTCCCACTGCCCAGAGGTACGCAGGGCCCCAGGGGCCTCCCCACTGCTCTCCCCATCCTGCCCCATGCCCAGGCTGCCGGATGCAGGGAGGTGAGCAGATGGAGACTTTGCCAAACTCAGACTACGCAGGTGCTCTGATACAAACAAGCAGTGATAATTTATATGTTTCTATTTTAAGTGTGAAGGAAAATACACAGACACCTCCATTCACAAGAGGAGAGAGCCGTTTGGCTGCCAAGCATTGTATCCTTGTCATCTACTTGCAGCTGTACTCTGCATCTTGCTCTTTTTTTTTTTTTTTTTTTTTCTCTTTGAGCTATAACAGCATGAAATAAGCAGCATTGCTGCCGTTCTGTTTGCTCCATGGGACAGAGATCACATACCAGCTGAAATATCCTGGCAGGACATTTTAAATGAATCATAAAATTGCACCTTAGAGAGCTGGGGGGGGGGGGGGGGGGGAGAAAGAAAAA
>JAVJGJ010000001.1:107721646-107734750 GCA_035590215.1 Microhierax caerulescens | reverse complement strand
CACCCTGTGTGCTCCCTGTCCTGGGGTGTCACCCAGCTCCCACACCAGCTGTGCACCCTGTGTGCTCCCTGTCCTGGAGTGTCACCCAGCTCCCACACCAGCTGTGCACCCTGTGTGCTCCCTGTCCTGGGGTGTCACTCAGCTGCCATGCACCCTGTGTGCTCCCTGTCCCGGGGTGTCACCCAGCTTGCACACCAGCTATGCACCCTGTGTGCTCTGTGTCCCGGGGTCTCCAGGACACGTGGCACCAGGGAAATCCTGAGGATGCTGGTGCTCACAGAGTCTTTGTCCCTGGCTGGGCACTGTGGTCTCACTTTCCTGCGAGACCCCACACTCACCGGTGACACTTTGTGCCAGGATGTCACCCAGGTCATCCCTGCTGGGCCAGCACCACTGCTGTGGCTTCCCCCCCAGCTCAGCAGCCCGGCTGGCACCCTGGCAGCTGGGGCGGTGGGTGCACCCAAATGCTGCAGCCCCAGCCCAGCCCCAGAGCCCCCAGAGGGGCTCAAGGGTGCGATGCCCCTCAGCTCTTCCAGCAGCACTGGCCAGGCAGGGAGGCTGTGCTCCTGCACAGTGGTCCTCCAGAGGAGCCAGGCATGTGTTAGCCCCAGACACTAACACAAGTATTTCCCTCCAAAGCAACAAATTTGCTAAATAAGGGCTAAGGAATCCTGCGAACTTCCTTTTAGCCTAATGGGAGATAACGCTGCCGCTGGAGTTTCATTTCTGCCCATTGCCCTGCACTGACACTGTCCAGTCCCACGCGGCTCTGCAGACATCCTGCTGCCTGCAAGCCCCGGGGTGCTTGTGGCGGTGACAGCGAAACCTGAAGGCTGTGGCTCTAAAATTGCCCTGTGCCACAGAAAGCGAGAATGGAAAGCGTCACTTTTGCCCAGATTTCCCACCACACCGCTGGCTGCACCAGAAGTAGCTGCAGGTCAGTGTCTTGTTGGGTGCTGCACCGTGGCAGAGGCCGTGGAGGGCTCTTGTTAGCAATTAAACACTTACTGATGTTAAATCTTATCTGAAACACATCAGCTGCCAGAAACTGCCGGGGCTTCACGATTCTGCCTCGTTTTCCCCAGCTGGCAGGGCCGTACCGCCGGGCACCGGCTGCAGCGGGGAGCAGTCGTCACCCCGCTGGCCCCGTGCCACCACCCACTGCGGGTCCGTGTCGCACCCCGGCTGCACCCGGGCTATTTATAGCCAAGAGCAGGGTGTATGCGGAGGAAGCTTTGCGGTTTAAAACAAGAGAAGCAAATGAGGTGCAGGAATCAGGAAATGAGATGAAAGGCAGTTTCAGCAGTACGAGGACCTTTCTTAACTAGCGTCTTCCCTGCACTGTCTCCACACTCCACTTCTGCATCCACACACCTCCGAGGTTTTAAAAATGAACAGAAGACCCACAGGACACCCCTTCCCCCTGCAGCCATGAGGAGCCCTTGGAAAGCAGGAGCATTTGGAGGAGCCGCATGTGCAGTGCTAACAACCTCAGCTAATTACCCGGAGCTTCCCCTGCCCACCACTCAGATAAACGGGGCCATACATTTCCCACACATACCGACAGGTACAACTGGAACCGGCTGGTGCGGTTCTGCAGCGCTCCATTGGCTTTCAGAGGCTTCACAGCAGCCGAGAGCCTGGCCCATACACAACACAGGCTCAGTTAGCACTTGCTGGGTGTATCACCCATTCCCCAGCTCCCCCTGGGCACAGTGGCCCAGCAGCTGGGCTGGGCGCTGGCCACGGGTGTTTTTGGGGTGGTGGGCTGCAGGGCACCAAGGGCCACTTTGCCAAACGAGGAGTGAAAAGTTCCCCCAAGGTTTCAGCCCACGCTGTCCCCAGCGTGATGAGGGCACAGAGGTGGCTACAGCCAGTTGGGACATAGCAGCGGTGTTGCCACATGGAAAAAAACCCCACAAGCAGCGCACTGACCAAAATCAGGAGATTTCACAAAAATCCTGACAGTGCTCAGTCTATCGACAGCTGTCACACAACGTGACGTTTCCTGATTTAAACAAATGGGAAAATACCACAGATTAGCACATGCTATTACTCACAGGGCTACAGCAATTCGAGTTTAGGTCTAAGTCTGGAAAAAATTAAAACCTGATGCAAAGAACCAAAGAAAGGAGTTGTCTGCACTACTGGATCTTAAAGCCAGCAAATAACATGAAGATAAATATGATTTAGTAACTACTTACCTTTTCATCATAGCTTTCATGCTTTGTATTGTGTTCACCATGAAAACACCACCAGATCAGAGGCTGAACTTCACACCAGGTTTGTAGCATCCATCAGTACTACATAATCCAGGACAGAAACTAGAAAAAAAATTCAAACCATCAAGCAAAATAAACTTTCCTGTAGGAAAACAGCAAATAAAAGAAAGTGGCTTTTTTAAAAAACAAAGTTGGGAATGAAATCCTGTGGAAAGGAAAGCTTCCTGGGGATCCAAAGTTGAAGCAGAATGAAAACACGTGAGAAAAAGATGATCAAAATTATTCCTATGGACACAGCATAAATGGAAACACTCTGATTGACTAACAATGCTTTGGATCAGACAGATATGAAGGGGAACTCCTGATTTATACTCGGTGAAGCCATCTTTTTCAAGTTGGACATGTCAGGAGCAGAATGCTTAAGGATGCCAAAGGAAAGCCTTGCCCCTGGTACACTTCATTCAAGAGGGATGTGCAGCAAAGTTCCCTTTGCTCCTTTTAGACATGGGATCTGCACTTCGGGAGTATCGCTGCCCCTCGCTCTCCCACCTAACACCTTCACACTCTGTATCCTCCAAGCACTTTGCTGGCACAAAGAAAGGATGGATTCTTGTGATGGCACTAACAGGCAAGCACATAACTCCTGGGATTCAAACCTTGGTGTCCACCCGGGACTGCACTGAAAGGAACGACTGAGTTTTGAGGAGAACTCAAGGTCCCCCCACGTCAGGCTGCTCCATCTTCCTCAGTGCTGGATGGATCCTGAACTTGCCTACACTGGTTTGGTTTATTTATTATTTTTGGATGACTGTAGCTTCCCTCGTGCAGAGCCTGTTATAATCATGTAAACGATGGTAAACTATCATGGAAAAGCACTTTTCCCCCCAAAGCAATGGATTTACATCAGGGTTTTTACATACATTGTTTTCCTAGTTCTAAAACATGTGACAGCAGAAGCCTTCTGCTGCTTTATAGCACTTCAGCAAAACCAGAACTAACTTTTTGCAGTGGGTACATTTTATTAGAAAAGGATCTGCTTTTGTTATCATGGGAGTACTTTTTATAGGCTGAACCAAGGGAAATTGTGGTTTATCAAGTCAGAAATGGACAGAGAAACCATAATTTCAGATTCTGATGAATAGGTTGTTCTGGGCATGGTCTCTCTGTGAGACAGGTAGTAAGGCACTGCGAATATTATGGATTTCGCATTACACAGAGATTCATGGCTCTCCAAAGCAGCAAAGCCCTTGCCAAGGTCCAGTGGCTTATTCTGGCATTAACTGATGCAGCTGAACTTATCCCGAATACAACTTAGCTGCAAGTGGAGCCAAGGACAAGTGTGTTCAGCTCTGTTGTACCAAACGTGGTTAAATCCTGCTAGCAGCAAGAGTAGGATGAGCCCATTCCCAGCCAGAGATACCAACTGTGCCCTCCAGCTGCATTCTTTGCACCTCATTTTAAAACATACAGCATCATACACCCTACCATTAAATACCAACTGAATCTGCTGGCCTTGTAAAGTAATCATCTGAGCAGGCATTGTGAAACTCTGCAGTTCTTGGTGCTGTGAGGATGATGAATCCGTAGGTGATAATGTGCATATTTATATACCGGAGTCTGTAAAGGAGCAAGGAAGCCACACGATTAGGAAGGTAAATATAGCCCAAAGCTCGCAGCTTGTAGAATCCATTCAAGAACCGGAATGTAATAGTGACATGGCAACAGGTCACTGGAGCACCGTTGGATGCTACCATGTCAGAGACAAATGAATCACCATTACTATTATTTTCCTGGATTCTGTTTTGCTCTTGTGATTTGCTTCTTAACACTCACGTAGGAAACAGCACCAGCCCCAATCTGCTTCTTTCAAGTGTAAGAGCTAATCTGGCTCTTTTGTTCAGAGGGAAACTGATTTAAACAGATCCCACGTTATGAATGGCGGTGCAGTGGGAGACAGGATCAGCACCCTGGTGGGGCCACAGCCCGTGTCTCTGTGGTTTGGCAGAAGCCCACCAACCTCGTACGTGCTGTTCCTTCTGTCGCTGCAGTCCCCGGGGAGCAGAGCTGCCGCTTTGGAGGCTGTGTGTTTCCTGCAGCCCTCTGTGATCTCTTTTATGTGAGGCCTCTGTGCCTCTGTGCAGTCTCAGGCTTCACTGAGGACTTTCCTAGCAATCTCTACCTTGACACCTTCAGTACTCTTGGCCCAGACACAAAGAACTGGTGAGGAGCCCCACTAATACACACCTCTCCATACACACCCAACAGGCCCAGACAGCGCGCAGGGGCAAGTCTATCAACACGGAGAAAAGCTGCCGAGTCAATGACAGATGAGAAGTTCTTGCTGGTCCTGCAGCCAGATTTGCCATCTCAGACACTCCTGAGACAGCCACCCTGACAGCTTTTTTCCCTCACTAAGCGCACATAGTTAAAGAGTAACAAGCGCTGAGGTGGGAATGTCTCTGCTTCATAGGGACACAGACATCTGGGTATCACAAACGGGGGGGGGGAAGAAAGGTGAATGCCAGACAAACAGTTCATCTGTCTTGCTGCTACAGGCATATCTGTTGTATTGACTTTGGCAACTCTTTGCTGACCTGTGAGAGTTGTGGTATGGAGTAGAACTGGCTCTTGTGTGGTAGAGGGCATTAGCCCAGCACCTGGTGGCTTTGCAAGCAAAGCGGCTGCTAGCCATCCCCTTCCATGAAGGAGCAGCTCCATCCCAAAGCTGCCCATAGAGAGGGGAGACTGAGAAATAAGGAGAGACTGAGGCAGTCCCCAGGCTTTCTGAACAAGCCTGTTTCAGAGTATAGGCTGTGGCACAGTCCTGTGCCATGGCACATGTCCTTCTATGTCCACAGAGGCTCAGAGGTTCTCTCTTCCTCCACACCCTGCCAGTACACCTCAGTACAAGCCTCCACACACGTGGCTCCCCACGAGACACTTGCATTTCCAACCTCTTTTCACTACCTGTCTTCTCTGCAAGGGACTATTGGCTAAGGGAATGACTAGTGACAGTGGTGATGGTAGGGATTTGCAAGGTGGATGTGAGGAGATGGCCTAAGAACAGCTCATGGCTGTCACGCGGCCATGCGTGGCTGTGTCTGACTGCCGGGGTACAACGTGCTAAATGGGAGCCACCAGCCTAGCAGAGCTAGCACTGCCTTGTGAACCGAACCCCCATTACCACTCAAGTCTTCACTAGCACTTTCGAGTTGTTTTGCAGGACAAGATACAGCTTGTCCTGAACCTGACTCCAAGAAAGGATTCCCAAGACACAATATAACCTCTAAACCGTGCAGCAGGTACAAAAGCCCTCTTCAAAGCGGTACTGCTGACGAGGGGCTGAACTACATGCAGTCTCCACAAGCTAGGTGAAGGGAACACGATTTTTGAGGCTAAGGTGGTATGCAGGCAGGTGAAACAAGCACTCAGATCTGCCTGAATACTTGTTGTCTGCACTGCTGCGCTGAGCATTCGCATGTCAAAGATTCCAGATGAGCTCTGAAGTAAACAATGATGGAGGTAAATGGCCAAAGGTGAGGTTTACCGCTGTATGGCTGTAGGCATTTTTCTGGAAGAGAGTGGAAAAGGAAAGTGGAGAGCGAAATTCCAGAGAAAACTATTTCTATACTGGAGACTTCAGTCAGTTTGCAAAATCCCTGGAAAACAAAGCAGAAAATTTACGGTAAGATCATAAACTGTAGATCAACAAACTTGGATTTTTCTTAGTCCCCAGGGTCATTGTCAGATAATAAATGTATATTATCCTGGAATTTAAAACTGCTGCTTAAGTTATCTGCAAGAACTCATCTTGTAACAATGCAGGTGTGTGAATTCTTTATAAATTGTGGGTTATACCTTACACCTTTCATTAGAAAACAAAAAAGTTACCACAAGAATGAAAAAAAACCCCAAACAAACTATAAACAGTGGTGAAATTAAAAAGGAAGGATTTTGGCTGAGCGGAGGCAAGGGTATGAGAACACCATTTTGAAGAAATTTTTAATTTATCTCTGTGTTTGATTTTATTTACTAACCACTTTCTATGATGAAAAGCCAAGTGCCTCTTCCAGCAGTATTTTTAAATGAAAGCTGCAGCTCAAGCCAAGAGCATATGAAGCCCTACAGAGCTGAGCCCAGGTTGCAAGGTCTCACCTGCATAGGGATCCCAGTGGGTACTGGGCCCAGTTGTCTAGTTTATGCTGGCGGAACTGGTACAGCCAATTTCCCCCAAGATATCAATAGGAAGCGTTGTTACTTTCCAGGTCAAACACCAGTAGCAGAAAGCCCAGTGTGAAGCTGGAGAGGCAGTGATTCCATTTGCAATTCAAACAAATTCAAATTCACAGTTACAGCTGCTTCCTTCGCAAAACCTTCACAACTTCACGCCCCTAAGAAAACAAACTTGCTAAGTGTCTGCTCCACAAGCCTGACTCAGAGCTTCACTCCGGATCGACCCTTAGCAGCAACAATAAGAAGTGATTCTGCTCCCTGCCAAACCCTGACAGTGCAGGGAAATGTGCTTGTCCCAGCATTTGTCCCAAACATTTAAAGCCATTCTGCTTTACGCAAAAAATGAGACATCGGGAGCCCCAACTGAATACAAGGAGAAGTCTTCAACTGGTGCAACACAACTGCTCTGGATATAGAATTATGCTTAAATTCTAGAGAAAAGCTACATTTAATTCACCTTTCAGCCTGTTTTCTCTGTGCAAGATGGAACCAGGATTTGTCAATACTATTATTACAATTATCTGCAACTGTCAGAGGACAGCTATAGCATGTAGAGACGCCACGGTTCATATCTGTGGTGTTCTAGGTTTCAGAGCTCTGAAAACCATCCTTGACCTGTAATAGCTAGCCTCCCTCCACAGGCAGATCCACACAGGTCACTCAGGGGTTAAAGGGCAGCTTTTGACAATGGGAAAACTGCAGAACATACACAAAAAATTCAGCTTAGTCAATGCAGAGGAAAGGCCCAGCCTTCCTGTCTTGCTCTGGCTCCCACTCAACTGCCAGCAAATACTGAATTTGCACTCAAAACCTATTTGAACCCCGATGCCATTATTACACAGCCCCTATTGTATTGCTCCATCACAAAGATCGGAGATGTTCCTGTTTTGTCCAGTCTCTATAACTATTGGCAAAAGTGCTACGTAAGCCTCGTGCTAAACACTATTAAAGCCCGAGAACTCAGCTAATGTGGTTTCCATCCTTGCAAGATTTTATCAGAAACCCTCTTAGCTTAGTCGCTATGAAAGAAACATCTTAATTACAGTTGAAGGGGAAGGACTGTGCTACCCCATGGCATATTATTTATTATTCATATTACTGGCCCCTTTGCAAGCTTCAGACTGAACTCTCCCTTCCCTGAATGGCTCTCCAGGGCCTTAGCAGTACAATTGCTCTCAAGGGCTGAGCTATGCATATATTATTATTATTGCTGTGCTGTTCAGACCCATTGGGTTGTCTGAACTGACTACCAGTAACCACATTGCAAATAAGCAAGAGGCCAGGCTCGCTGCTTTCACTGTAACTGCCCTGGTGTAACTCTGTCCCAACCAAAACCAGCACACTCGGCTGTAGTTTTTATTTTGGCAAGGAAAATAACAGACTTTTTATAACTGAAAAAGTCAAGCAGAGTCACAGTGTAGCCTCGCTTCCCAGTAGCTCAATCCCACTGGGAGAATGTTGGGTATGTCCTGCTGAATCACCACCTGAAGAGTTCATTTGCTCCCACTGTGGGAGCGGCTTACCATGAGAGAGAAAGGATGAGCTGTCTGAGAAGACAAAAATGACAGCACATCAAGGTGGAACAAGGGTGTGAACTGCCATATACTCTTGCTTTTTTTAAACCAAGGGAAGTGGTAAAAAGGAGATGTACAGAAGGTGTACAGCTGTTTGTGATGGAGCAGGTTAGAAAAAGCACTTGCTCCCATGTTAATTCTCTTAATCCATTAATTTCTCTTCAACTAGGTTAAATTAATGATGTGCACATAAGGATAAAACCTTGGTCATTGCTATGTACTTAGGAAGGGACAGTAGTTCACATTCTAGACATATGAATAATGTTTACCCATACTGGCATTTTACAGCTTTCATTTTCTTCCTGCTGTTCTCAATAAAACACACTGATTACCCCCATAATCTGAATGCCATCTTTTCTGGGTGACATTTACTTCAGGGTCCTGCTACCCAGAGTTTGTGCCTGTAGTTTTCCAGCATCAAATTCCAGAAAACTGTACCTGTGAGCCTTCAGTCACCTCGTTCCGACCTTTGCAACCCATCAAGTCTCCATCGGGGAGACTTCTTATTCTACTCGTGTTGCTTATGCTTCCCTACCATCTATTACAGCTTATATCTTTCAAGCACATGGATAACCAGGACAACTTGTCAACTAACGCTCACCTGCACTGACTTCCTGTCCAAACATCACTTACAGCTATTGCAGCCTAAACAGCGGAGAGATACAAAGTCATTATTTTATATACACAGGTGACACTGGTAGTTGGACAGCCCAAGAAGATAGGGTAAGAAGCTTGCCTGGCTTTGGAAGCTGGTCAGTATAGATGCCAGGAAGGAACTGCTTCTTGCATACTGCAACTTACTTCCCATTTCACTTCTCCTGAGGCACATGCTCTTTAAAAAGCCAAACCGAAACCATGGACATTCTGAATTACAGCAACACAGAAACTTCTGCTCTTTCAGGAAAATTTCTGGTGATGATGTTCTCTGGAAAGTGTGATGTCTCTGAAGATTTTGAAGCCCAGTGTCTCCAGGAAGACCCACAAGGAGTCAGAATGGCCACTCAAAGTAAGCAAGCAGGGTAGTTCAGAAGTTGTAACAATCTCAGGTTTTATCCATTTAGATATGGGGAGCCTGTGAATTTTGGGTAAAATGAGCATTACTAATGACTAAGGGGAGGCATGAAAGGATTGGCTCAGAGATGGGGGAGGCTGAAAAATATGTTAATAAGCTATTCCTGAAAGCAAGAGTTTCCTTTTCACCACATGGCATGCAGCCACACACGGGTTCACATAAGTTGAAACCATGTTTGTGACTAGCACACCTGCCTCAGTCCCCATGGAAGGTCTCTGACCATTTTGGGAATGCAAGACTCGGTGCTCGTTCTGTGCTTCAGACTACACTGTCTGCGTTGTCTTCAGCTTCAAATATAGGTCAGGTCATGGCACTTCGCTTTCATTTGCCTCTGCCAGGGGCTCCAATCGAATATGACCCTCAAAATGCTGGAATCCATGTTTGGGGCAGGTCTGTGTGTTCACAGAGAGGTCTTGGTTCATGATGGGCTCAGAGGCACTGTGGTGATACAAACTAAAACCTCTCCATCTCAAATAGAAGAATGTGCACTAGTCAGAAAGGGAATTATTCTTTCCACCCCAACCTGTGTTCTCTAAGCATTAGGAGACACTTGGCAATGAAAGCATACCAAGCAGCAAAACAGCCCTGAATCTTCTCATCTCACCCCATCTGAAACCAGCCATAAATAATCCTGGGAAAATATTGGCCTCAACTCTCATTTTCAATCTCTTGTTGAACCACTCACAAACATACCTGCATACATTACTCACTGACAATCTCCACAGAGAATCCAGCTTTTCTCAACAAATAAATCAAGGCATCTGGAGTATATTCTGAAAAGAGTTGAGACAGCACAGCCTGTAAGCATCTAACAGCTTACTTCAGTAATGGAAACACCAAGTCCAGCAGCAAGCGACAGCAGGTCTTCAGAATCGATTGTTCCTAAGCAGAATCTATTTTTTTGAAAGATAACAAGGCAATTCACAGATATGAATAGTTGCAAATAGCAGAATATAGTAAACTCTAAGAAAAGTAAGAACTGTCTTACATCCTTTTCAACTGTAAATCCTGACTGCTAGGCTATTCATTTTCGCTGGCTTCCCAGCATATACTTACCATGGCAAAGGTACTGGCACAGCTTAGGTGACCTGTTGAAGTCAAGCAGCAGACCCGTGGATCCATTTTAACGTAAATATTTTTTACAGTGGTTGTTTGGTTGAAGCTTTGAGTCACAGTCTGGATAGCATGAATTTGTGTTTTGTAGCAATTACAGTTCAAACAAGGATTATGTGAACAGGTTTTTAAAGAACCAACAGAGATATCTTGTTTGATCATTTGTTTAAACCCAAAGCAAACATGAACTAAAGTAGCTGCAATAACAGGTATCTTGCTAACCACTGGTATCTCCATACTGTAAGAAGAACAGATTAACTCTGACAGCAATGTCTCAGGAGATTCATGACTCTCTATAGACAGAGAATGGGACTGAGGCTCATCATGTGCAATTTCTGTTCGCTGGTCTGCAAGGCAGAAAGGATTTTTGTCTTTCCACATCCCAGGACTCAAAAGTCTGCCCCCATCAAAAAATTGCTAGGCACTACCAGACATTAAGGATAATGTCCTACAAGCACACCTAACAGTGTGATTCATGGGGGGACACACACGACATGGGACGGGACACAGAACCCCAACCTAAAACCCTCACTTACTGCAGTTACCGCAACATGCACACAGAAATTGCCAACTTTGTGACTTGCTCAGGATCTGGCTGGGTCACGAGAAGATGGAAATGAGGTAGTCAGTCACACACTGCTTTGAATGCCAACCTGTAACCAGCTCATGCCACATGGTAATTTCTACTTGTGTCACAAATACAGGTGGGGAGTCTGGATAGATTACAGCTTCCCTAAGCAGGGCTACAGGGCTAGACAACCAGGATTTCACCCCATTGCGACTAAACATTACAAAACCAATCTGGTCTATTGTAGTAGTTCTATTATAATACTGCATATTAACTCTAGTTTACGGCTAGAGGCTGTTTGAACTTCTAGCAAATACATCTGTTGCCCCAAAGGCTTTATAGCTAAAAAAATACAAGGACAAAAGAATAGAGAGAATAGATGAGTGGAGGATTGGGAATTTAGACAGACAGACAGACATGAACTGCCTTATTCCAAGGTCACACAACCAATTAACTTAAGTATTCAGAGTCCTGCTCTTCACACTTTTAAGTCTAATACCAGCCTGCATTCCTGGTGATGGTGAGGTTTCCAGATAGGAAGCCAGGGCTGGTTCCGAGACTTCCTTTGCAGAAGACAACTGAGGTGCAAATGTTGAGTCTACTGCTTTCTAAGTGAGCCACAGCAAACTGTAAAATAAAGTGGAGTAGCAACTTAAAAACGCTAGGAACTCTAGTTTGCCATTTCATATGGTCACACTTTATCCAGGAGATAAAACTATCTAGATCAGATAAATCATCAAAACAACATTGCTTTGTCTGCGATATTGCCACAAGAAAGGATCAGCCCAGCATTAAAAACCCAGGGCTGAAATGCGATGCTGAGGTGGGGAAAGGCAAAATAGTTTGGATTATGTAAATGAGAACATTTTCCCATAAGGTTTCATCTGCCCAGCTGGACACAAACATACCTGAGAGATCTGAAGAGATTTAAATGCCCATTTCTTTTATCTTCTTGTTTTCTTTGCTGACTTAGCAATTTTGGTTGTTCTAGTATGGCCACTACTGTCATGAGATAACAGCAGCATCTGTGAAAAGTGTTCTGGAATTTGATCTCAGCAGGTTTGAAAGCTCTGTACATAGACTGGCTAGTAGCTTGAGCACAGCATCCATGGGGCTGCATTCCTCAGCAGCAAAGACAGGCCTCCACAGCTGCCTTTGTGCAGGCTGGAAAAAGGAATTCTATCCAGGGGTACAATCTAGAGTTTAGGGAGCCCTTCTTTACTCCACAGTGTTTATAATAAATGTCACCATGAGCGTCATTGCTTGGCATTCTGGTTTTGAGGGGGAGCCATTATTTTTGCCCTCTTTTTCATGAGTCAGCCCTATCTGAAATGCCAACACAAACTTCATTTTCCCTAGCAGTGTCCCTGGTCAGCTGGTGATGTTCAACTGGCAAGACGTGGACTCCCCATCAGGATGCTCTGGCTTCCTTTTGAAAGATCAGTCACTGTTAGTCCTCTCTGTTGTGGGAAACAGAACAGTACCAGCTCTGGTCACTGGCATGCCCGTAGGATTTCAGTCTTGTATATTTGTATGGTTTGTTCTGCAGAAGAGCAGCGGAATCTCTTTCTAGAACCATGCACGTACTGTGTTTGTCCTCTGCTTTGTGTGTAATGTCCTGCCACCATCTCCCAGGTGGGCTGTACTGTGAGCTGTACCTCATCTTGCCTCTTAGCTTACGGGTGACTTAATTTTATATCTACTCCAGTCATGGGTACTTGCTTCTACTTTTTGACTACTTCTTTCTTAATCCTCTACTCATTTAGGAGCTCCTAATGTGGAGATGTATTGGTCTCTTGTGTGTTCTTTCCTTGCCTTCACACTAGGATGATTTCCTACTGTCTCTTCAATACTGTTTGTTTCAGAAACTGAGAGATCTCTGGCACTCCTTTATCCCCAAGATAATCTTCTAAAAGGCATCCAAATGCATCTAAGTGACTTAACAAATGGAACTTGACGTATTTATGAAAAGAAGATTCTGATCAAATTTTCTTTGCTGCCAGCATAGGAGAATCAATGAACCATGAGTATCTTTTAAAAACTCTCCTGGGATTCCTGCTTCCCAGCAGACTGCAGAAGAATCTGTTTTGTATGTAGATAGTGAAACAAACAAAACATCAGAAACAGAAAAAGATTTATTAGAAATATTACACAGGGTTTTGCATCATACATTTTAATAATGTTAATCTTTAAATATTAGCATGTCCAAATCTGGCAATGCCTAGTATATACATTCTAATGTGCTCTTTGTATAAATTAGATTACGATGTAACATCTGTACCCAATAGAGAAAGCTAAAATTACTTGACTGTTAGAGGTGAA